>OZ022495.1:6981675-7727770 GCA_963989405.1 Trypoxylon attenuatum
CCGTGCCACCCTTCCGAAAGTGCACGGAAAATTTAGGAAGTGGGCTCGGTGCTTTGGTTTATTGGAATTTTTTGGCCCTAGTCATGAGGGCAGACCCTGGTGGTAAATTGAAACGCAGCTTCCGGTAGATGAGGAAGAGCAAATGCCGCGTTGCTCCAGGAGGGAAGATGGGTGAGGGTTACTTTTGAGGTATGCGCGGATGGTAATATACTTATCTTCTGTCAACGGGGTCGACATGTATCAAGATGACAATCTAGAGTGTAGCCTAGGTTTCAGAGAGGAGAACGACGAGGCGGTGCAAGAGGATCGCGCGGAGGACGGTATTCCTGTAGGACACCGGGGCTACTAATCTAGCAGAATTATAGACGGTGACGGTAGCTAATTGTCTATCTATATCTAGCCCAACGTAGGTGTGTCTCAATGCTCCCTCTCGTATGCCGCCCGTATATGCGGACATTGTATTGTAGCGGAGTCCGAGGCTGCACCGTCCGTCAGCTCTCTCTCGGGCCGGCTCTCGAGCTCGCATAATGGCCGGCCGGCGTACGTGCATTCCTAATAATGAAGACAACGATAAATCAACGCGGAGAATACGCCCGCGGATGTGCGCCGAATATCCTATGCATAATATCGCGTCATTATCTGCGGCCACCGTGCATTCTCTCTCTCTCTCCCCCTCCCACCTCTCTACCACCCTCTACGTCTCTCGGTACACGCACGGACCTCCGACTCTGACTCAGTCCCTCACTCCGCGTCTGACTCTGACTCTGACTCTGACTCTGATTCCGACACTCCTGACTTTGGTGCTCGGATTCTCCGTCCTTGCATTCACCTCTGGCTCCGTCGCGTTGCATTACATGCTTGCAGTTGCATCGGAATGCATCCCCTCGCTTCCTTCGAGGACACCAACGCCAGCACTGCCATCCCATTTGTTATAATCAACGTGTTGCTATGCAGAATCGAACGATTCCTAGCGCACCCGGTGTCGCTGCAGCCTCTCCGCCGACTGGAACGCGCGAGAAATGGATATTTGTGTGGATAATACCTTGCGCGACGCTTCTCCTAACGCATAATTATGAGTATAAGCTGCTCTCCTGTACTACGAGTACTTTGCTCGATAATCTAAGTGAGCGGGAATACAAATTTCGAGCTATTGTTCGTCAAGATTGGACGTTTCTGAACGAGTAGAGTTGAGATTTGTCGATTCAATCTCAACTGTGTTCCGTTCGTCTTTTCGAACGGAAATACGTATTTTAAGCTATTGTTCGTCAAGATAGAATAAGGGTTGACAATTTCATCCTAATGGTAATAATTTACCGAAAAGTCAAAACCAATAATTCAAAGCTCTCGGCATACGTCACAACTAGTAATTATGAGATCGCGACAACACTATTTATTTTTGGTTTCATCGTAAATGCCTGAGACTAATAGATCCATTTGGAGCAAGTTCAGTTCGTGCGTCGAGCACGCGAGATCAATCTGCCTGAACAGCGATTCAACGAACGTTTCTGCAATAATTATTCGCTCGAATTCCACTGACCGAACATTAGTTCTAGCGGTGGCCAGTGACAGTGACCATCGATCGCCTAAACCTTGCGACGGGCCATCCGTGGTGCCAATAATGATCCGTCATTCATCCAGTTTAACGAGGGAAATCGATCCCCGCTTGATTGGTAAACGCGCGGGGGGGTCTCCAAAAAAAAAGTGGTGAACCAAAAGTGGAATTCGATATCGGCCCTCGAACTAGATACATATGTTACGAGTGTTTTCCTTTAAAAAATCTATACTTTTTTCCGTGTAACAGTATTTCTTCGAGTAGTACTATATTGTACAAAATGATAATTAAAATTTTCTGTAGTTTGTATATCATACATTATAAATCCAAAAAAATTATGATAATAAAAATAGTGTGAATTGATTGCTTATATCGTAATTATAGGGATCGTGGTTCAATTTGTATTACGTTCTTGAATTGCACAAGTATGTACGCAGTCAAGTACGATCTTAATCGAAATTCAATCAGCCATACCAACCAAACCCAATCCCCCACATCCGCCATATGGAAACTGAAAGATTCATTCAACTAAAATTACCGATTCACGAGCTGGTCGAAACATTAGACCTCCCACGAAAGAGTAGCGTCAATTCCGTAAGACGGTCCGTAGATTGGAAACCGCGAGACTGAATGAAAAGTCAGCGTTGAATGGGGGCGCCAACGGTGCATGTATCCCGTGAACATTCTTAAGCAGACAGAGAGTCATAAGTGGACCACAACTTGCAGAGTCCACGTGGAACACGAGCCTCAGGATGTGGCGGCCAAATGTGGATGTGGCCGACACGACGAAATCCGGTAAGGCAAATAAGAGTCAGCAAACGAGAAGTGCAGCAGAGGAGTAAAACGAGGAGGATACGAGGAATAGAAGAGAAAGGGAGAAAAAGAGGGGAGACGAACCAAGAGACGAACGGAGACTGGCAGTCCGTGATTCCGTGCTCACCGGATCGACCTGCATGCAGGTGGATATCGGTTACCAACGATCTTCGTAACCACGTTCCACACTCGCTCGACGGCCTCTTCCTTCCGACGTTACATCAGAGCCGACTTCGCACTCGCTCGCCAAAGCGTTCTGTTGTCACGCGGGATTGTTTTACCTTTGATTATGCACGCTCGTTATGCCGGTCGCGGCGAAGATGGGCTATAGACCCTTTGCTACCGATCCTCTTTGTACCGTGGCCCGGTCTCGTCTTTCATTTCTATTCTAACGCGGAACGAACTACTCGAGTAACACTCTCTTCATCGTGACGACGGTCGGCTTTTGCCTCGTGGCCCGTGCATCCGGCAACCCCTCTCGAAATCATGCTCCTTCTTCTGTCGATCGCGATGCACCTTTTGCTTCCGTAGCTCGTTTTATTCCCGCAGTCGGGATTCTTACCCTTCGACGATTCCCTATCCCACGTGTGGGAACAATGCCCACGTGTGGCTATTCTAAAGTCAGTACGCTGTCATTATGATCGAATGACTCTGAATACGGTACATGTTCATCCGAGAACGCGTTTTGTTCCCGAGGCACGAGGAGAAATTTCTATGCAATTAACGTAATTTATAATGTGGAAAGACTGTAGGAAGTGTCAGTTGGAGCAACGTAGGACGCGATGGAATTAGTGTTCTACGCCGAATAGAGGATGTCATCGAGGACACCGCAATAACTTCGCCAAATGACGTGCGGACTAAAGGGGCATGCATCACCATCCGATACTAATGCATGAACGTCCGACGTAGGACGCAACCTGCTACCCACCTCGTATCGTTATCATCGATGCGATCAATCCCACTCAATTAGCCTGATCATTGATTATTGCTCTGTATAATGCCGCGATCCGTATCGTCCTCTCCTGCATGGGGGAAATCTGTCTGCGATTAATAGAGGGTGAGAGGAAGTCGAAACTTGCAAGCTATGGCTTCCGGTCAAGACACGTTGAAGTGACGCGTAATAAATTTTGCTTGATCAAGGGTTACTGAACCGATGCTTCTCACATTAAAGATCCTCAAATATCATTGATCAATGCAAACAATGTTTTTACATTATTGCCAAAGATAAAAACAATAAAAGTATTGATTTTCTTTATTTCATTATATGTTTCTTTTGATCTACCGTTATTTTTCCAAGCATTGAGAAAATGAAAAATACAGCAGTAGTTTTTAATTGGAGTTTCTTTGCCTATCGTGATTTCTTGCCGCAATCGGTGCGTCGTATCGCGGGAAAAAGTAACAGGTACGCGGTAAACAGACACGCGTTGCGTTCGGTGCAAAAAACTGGTCGAAGTATTGGGATTCTCTGAAAGCTAAATATAATCACGCTCGAAAGTGAACACCGCCGTAGGGAAATTTCCAGGTGTTTCAAAAAAAAAGGGACTCGACAGCCGACATTCGATACGGGAGAGTAGATCGAAACAGAAATCGGATTGACCGGGAATGGAAAGGGCCAGGGAAGGTTTTAATAAAAAAAACTCAGGCCGCAAGTGGAAAATCCCATAGAGCCGAAGTGCGCGCAAATATTTTCTCTTCCTCTTCTCTTCTCTTCTCTCGGTCAACGTGCACGGTGCGGTATCGAGCGGCCAAGCAATGTCGACACATCAAATCGAGTGTATATCGGTGCCGCGGTACCTCGGTAATATCCTTTGATAACCAATTTGTGTATCCTGTGATCTCCCTGCGAGCCTCTGCTCGCTTGTACGTACGTACAACGTACCCTCCATGCTATACCAGGTGCTTCTTTTTATTTTTCCTCTTTGGAAAATTGCATTCGCCACTCTGATAGCAGCATTACATTCCGGTCCGTTCGTATTTACGCTCTTATTATCATTGCATATTAATCTAAACGCACGGGAAAATTGAGAATGGAGAGCGTCAATTTTTTTGTTAATTCGTGTCAGCTTCATAAATTATGACAGTTCACGTTTTTTTTCTATGCAAATGAAACCGATGCAAATGACGAGTAAATCCCACTGTTGAGTGCTACTATGAAATGTTGATTTTATCAAGAATTGTAACACGTAGACTATGTTGAATTACTAATATTATATTTTTTCCACGTGTAGTTTTGATTGCCAATCAATTTTTTGCTCCCTTTTTGCAGTGTTAAGATTGAGTAAAATATGATGTAAATGAGGAAGGAGGAAATAGTAAATAGTTAATAGTTTTGTTACAGAATTTGGTAATCTAAATTTCTACGGTTATTTATTTTCTTTCAACCAAGCAGACACAACCGAACTGTTAATACAGGCATGCCCCATCGTGGACAAATTCAACGCACAATACAAATTCCGGGTACGCGTTTGCCGACACAAGCCAACTGCTCTCAAGCGGCACCGACTGCAAGGTAGCACCTGTTCCACCAATTACAGGCCACACGAGCGCACGGCCCGATGCGGCGCGGCGCATTATCGAATAACCCAGGCTTATTTCCTCTTTTTTAAAATCAGCGTTATTAAAAGCCGCGGGTTGATGGATGCTCAGCGATCGAAAGTGAGGGAGAACCGAGGATGCAATTGAATAAGGGTGCAGTGGAATAATCCGGTCACCCGTTACCCGATAGCACAGGAAGCGCGGGAATATGCGTATCAATTTGTTGCATAAAAGGTTGCACTTGATGTACTTTTATTTATCGCCTCTCGTCGAGGGCGATGTATGCGCCACGTTCAGCCTCTCCCTCTCCCTTTTCTCTTTCTCTTTCTCTATTCCTCTCTCTTTCTCTCCCGTTCGCGAAGCACGAGAAGGACGGCAGAGAGAAGCTTGCGGCCTCTATGCCCGCCCCGCTCGTTTGCCCCGTCACGTTAAATCGTATTACTCAGATAAATTGCGACGCCCGGATTTTTGCGAACCTTTTTTCGACAGTTGCAGGCGATGGAATTGTCTCGCGCGCATATACGGTAATTTCCTAAATGCGAGCTGCCCATCCTCTTCGGCTGAAAGGACTTTCCAGCGTGCTCGACTAAAATATCGTGTAAGACCGTGCCAGGTTAAAGTCTCTGTAGCTTTGGCCTCTGCTCATTTTCTTTTTCCTTTCTATGCTATTATCTTTTACGGTCTGATGAAAGGATCTTTCCCAGGTGCACGCATCAACTGTATCCTGCTCGAATCCTAATTGATTTATCAGTGACATGATCAGAAGCCAAAAAAGAAATTGTCGATATTGCGAATTACAAATCGTCTCTCTCTTAACCAATCCAATTGTACTGGATCGTTGGGAATCGAAATTCCGATCTGCTAATCGTACTCTCTAGTTTAAGTAGTTACATATACCAGAGAGCATATCAACTCTACGGCTGATTTGCCCAGTACGAGGTTCTACGCGTGATCTCTATCCACCGAAGAGCCGTCAATCGGATCGGCTAACACGCGTATCACTTACATGCAAATCCGGAGCTAAAATCCCGCGCGTTTCGATGAGTGTGCAAGCGTTCGCTCACTGACTAGCGAAGGGTGTGAGAGGCAAACCGATAGCGACGGAGGGCGTCGATAGAAAGTGAGGCCAACCAAAGCGGGCAGATCTACCAAAGCGAGATGAAAGTGCGAGAGCCGTGCGAGCGAACCAGGACAAGGGAAAGGGAGAGAGGAAGCAAGGGCAAGGTAGGGTGAGAGGCGCGATGTATTAATTACCAGTATTGATGTCCATTTGCAGTGAATTGATGTGTGGTCAGTGTTGCATCACGCGCAGGGATCGACCAGCCGAAACACACCGTGTGCAAGCCATGCTGGCAAAGCGAGTGAGAAGGGGAGAAAGAGAGAGAGAGAGAGAGAGAGAGAGAGAGAAGCGAGAGAGGGATGCACCCGCATTGAAATGGGGACGAGTCGAGCGCGGGGCTCGATGCACTCTCCGCTACGGGTTTAACCGACGTCGATCGCACATATCGATATATCCGCTCCGAGAACCACGAGCTTGTCAGGCAGCGTTGTCCTTGATCTACCGCGACACACGTCTGTTGTGCATTTCGAACACTTCCCCATACCGTACTTGAAGGCTTTCCTATTGTCCTGGAAGTTCGTATTGCGGGCGTGCATAGGCACCTTGACACATTCGACTGATCCTCGATGCCACTGCAGAAATCAAGTCTCTGAACTGTAGTCTTATGTATCGTGACATCATTCTGATAGACCAGATATCATCGTACATCAATTTTATTCCAAGAAATAACTTCGCTTATCAAGAATGGATTTCTATACTTAAGCAAATATTCTAGTAAATCTGAAAACGTTATTGTCAACTAGACTTCCTCCCCATTCTACCCTCGAGGTACATATAATACTCTGATCTCATGTAAACACGATCCCACACGGGGCACCGTTTAGCACCCCGTGGTTGGAAGGTTGCGCGTTTCCTTAAAGCTCTCCCAAGGCGCTCGCCAGCAGTGTTTCCCAGCACGGAATCGGTCGTCAAGATTTACGAGCGTGCTGGCATGCTAGCCGGTCTTTAGCCGCTTATTAGCATGCGGTATATCACTGCTGGCGGAGCGGGCGCGGGGTTCGCGACAATAATTAGATAGATACGGGACATAGACAGAACTGGAATGGGCCGTAGGTGATGCTGGCCAACCACCTCTAGGTAGCTGGAGTCGCATAGAGCGAGCGAGCAATAAGCGAGGGAGGCGACACTGGACAGATCTGGTTAGGGATGAGGACGAAAACCAGGGAAGGAAGAGGAACACAGGGGTGGGTAAAGGACAGCATAGAAGTGGGTGGCAGTGGGCTGGATACGGCTACAGTGCTGCGTCGTATGCAAATGATGACGTCACACAATACCACCCTCCAGAACAAGGGGCTATAGACAATGCATCTGCACAGATAGATCTCGTTCTACGACCCGCACTACACGCCGTGGACGGTTCGTGCTCGGCGTTCTGGCCGATTCGTAACTCCGACACAGGATCCGGCTGTGTCGAGGGAGATCATTACACTGGTCGCACGGAGGAATTCCCCTGTAGACGCTGCCGAATACAGTCATTTAGTGGCTCTAATTGCTTTGTAGTCTCTACCGTTCTGCTGTAACGTTGAGGGTTTTGCGAAATATGCATCAGTCTATTTGCACCGCGGCTTTTCCTTCTTTCATGGGATCGCAATATCGCGCGCCTTGTATATTCGACCACTTATACGATTTTTCCTACTATGCTTGGTCGATTTTTTTTCCGGAAAATGGATCGCATGGTTGAGCCGAGTAAGGAACCAGATGAATAATAAGATTGCCAGTAGGTAAAGGAAATATTGAAACATGGCGAAAATGGAACTCGTTCTACTCTTGCATAGATCATATGACGGAGAGTTAGATTTTGCATTGCTGTGGAAAGCGTAGGTAAAATCTGCCAGTGATTCGTCGGAGGATCGTCGAAACGACTAGCAAAACGAATGGTATCTCATAATAATGTTATAATTTGCATACCCAAAGCGATCGCACAATTTTTTTCAATCAACCTTCTGATAGCGGTGAATGGAAGGACATCCTCCAAAGTTATGAATTAAAATGATTAACGGGAACCCTCGAACCGCTCGCTTTCAACTTTGTCCATTTGCAAATATTTATATATACCCCGGGACCGCGTACAGATGGTACAGAGCGATGAACGAGTGTATTTCGACTGATCAAAAGCGAGCATAAAAATTGAAAAGTTCCAAATTTTATCAGCGGAAATACGTAGCCCGGTATCATCGACGAATTTCGTCCTCTCTCGAGTGAATATAAATCCGGTTGAATGCTCACAACCCTGTGAACCCGATGGTTTCGGTATACCCCAAAATTACTGTCGTCAGGAATGTTAATATTATTTCAATGAGTTGGGAGTACGCCTTCGGGACGATCCGTATCCTCTGCGGTTCCAGTAAATTCAAGGGAATTTCGATGAAGCGCCTAGGCGGAAAATCAGGGGCTATACCGTGGACAGCCGGAGATCTTACCGCAATGACGTGCGGTCGAATCGCTCGGAACGAAATGACGGATCCTGCGAGTGACATTCGATATCATGGCGGTGGTAGAGAGCCCGGTGAAACGGTAGAATCCAAGCTACTGGATGGTTCAAGCGTTCCGTCTATCGGACTGACGCTGAAAGCCGGATTAATCGCGGCTGCGTATTATATCGTCCTCACCGTTCGCGGTTTGCGTTCTCTGATCGTTCCTCGCTGACGGCTTTACGAGACTGCAGTCTTAAGTTCTTGCAGACTCTTACAAACAAAACAGTTCCATTTTTTCTTTAGAATTTCCACTATTATTTTCCAATCAATTCGTTATTTTATCCCTGAGAAATATTGCAATCGTATGTTCTAATATTTTCCAGTTTCAAGTCGATTATGTTAATAAAAAAAAAATTTTAAATGCCTTGCACAACTGACTATGTACATGATTATACTACGTTAAAGATCGAAATGTATGTGACAATGAAAAAGTCTGGAGAAGAAGAGAGACGAGATTCAAAGATACATGTACAGGGAGTTTCTCCTTCAGGAGGATTCCTCGAGCGGAGCAGTCCCATAATTCAGGATGAAGCACACGTGTCGCGACGCGATCAGACAATCGAATCATTAATTGATTTGATTGATTATATCTGCACACGTTGACGGTTGCACATGTTGAATAGGCAGCCGTATCGCAAGCTCGGCTGCGGTATATCCAGAGGACTCGTAGGTAACCGTGCACCCACCCACACACACACACAGGCTCATACACACATCGGTATGCATTGCTAGGAGAACGATCGCCCAGTGGTCTGCCGAGGCTGCTGCTTCTCTGCACGACACGGCTGATGTGTCGTGTGTTCATACATACGTATGCACACGAGGATGAGTGTCGATGGTGGTGCATCGTGCACACGACCATCTACTAGCCTACGTATAAGCACGTACGAGACGGCTCTCGAGCACGAGGAGAGGGCTAGAGCGCGGCGGGCACACGTGTACGCCGAATGTCATTTGTCATCGCGGCTAATTTGCCACGTTCTGAGATACGGTGACGCCTCTGACGCGGTCATTATTAAGATGCGAATTAGTAACAATTTGCGCCGGATTTAGTCTGGACTTGATCTGTTTATGGCCCACCCGGATTAGGCTTCCGGACCTTCCGCGTAAATCAATATTAACCGGCAAGAGAGAGTTCGCCGAGTCACGGTGTTATCGAACGCACGAGATCACCGGGGAGCAGCTCGATGATAAGGCTTGGGAAACGTGAACGCGTCGATGCAGTGTCTGCTACTACTTACCTCTTACCCTTTGCTTCTTGAAGCTTGAAATCTCGCATTGACTACAGCAATCTGAAAACATTGCTTTATGGGATTTTACAGGGTAGAAAACGCCGAGTGATGAATTCTTTCGAGTCGGCTTCTTCAAAGAAACTTAAATGAAATGCGTATTGTCGCATACTGACAATGAGATACGCAGCGAACCATTAGACCCAAATGCCTACATAGGGAGGCCAGCATCACTAGCAGGAGACGGACCTTAAGTGGCGTTGTATCTAGGAAGTAGCTTCTCTTTCGGTGGCCAGTATGGGGTGTAGGTTCGGCTCGAAGGCTCCAAGGGTGGCATTATATTGCGGCTTGTCTCGGTTGAGAAACTTTGCACTGTGGTCGGCCGTGCCGCGACCTCGCAACTGAAGGCGAGCTCCGGCCGAGAGTCGGACGAGAGGAAAGGGGTTGCCGTCATCCGATGGCGAGAACGCGCGCGCGGGGTCAACTGGAAGGGTGGAACAGAAGTGGTTGTGCCAGCCTCTGAATACGACCATTCTTTACGAGCACCCCATGCAAAGATCGCCCACACGCCGTCGGTATTTACCCAGCGACACCAACTCGCGCGCGCGGACCAAACCGTTTCGTGAGTCGAAACGAAAGCGGCGAAAGGAGTCGGAAGGGGAAGATCGCCACTGGAATGGACAGGAAAAGAAAGAGAAGAGCGAGGAAAGGGCGTTATGGATAGAAAGAGAAGAAGAGAGGATTGGGTGGCGGCGCTACCCGCGGAGAGGTCCATAAGGGTGAAACTGACCAGTGGACGAGGTGAAAAGGGGGACAAGAACTGGGATAAGGTTGAGGGTGGACAGAGGGTAAGAGCGAGATGAAACGCGTGTGCAAGAGGTCGCTGCTCACGACGCGAGAGTGAGAAACGAGAGAGAGAGAGAGAGAGAGAGAGAGAGAGAGAGAGAGAGAGAGAGAGAGAGAGAGAGAGAGAGAGAGAGAGAGAGAGAGAGAGAGAGAGAGAGAGAGAGAGAGAGAACGAGAGAGGAAGATCGGAGTTCGAGTCGGCGTTTCTCGTTGGTCCCGCGGCACCACCACCCCGCCTAACGTCGCACAATACGCTCTACCTACCCTCGGCACCGTCCATAGACTGGACGTTGCATTGTCTCCGGTGAATGGGGTCTTGCAAGATTTATTTCGTATATTTCACTTGCCGTTTCAATAGCGCGATAGCAGCTCGCGCTGCCTCGAGTGTCGCCTTCGAGCACGACCGTTTTCTCTCTCCCTCTATCCTCTCTCACATGCGTTCATGCGCTCTCGTCCTTCCTTCGTTATTAGCTTTCTCTTTATCGGCCCCTCTCCGGCCCACCGACACTCGGCTCGTTCCCTTTCTGCGTTTCCCTCTAAGAAGCAACTTTGTTGGACGTTTGACTGACCCGTCGCTTTGTCGCCGACAATGAGGACTCTCCTGCAGCTACGCTCTAATAATCATCTAACTAATGCATGCGACAATTGCGATTTGCTCGAATGCTTACTCGCCTGATCTCGGAGATAAAAGTGGATGATTTTTAATTCCTTCGACAGTAATGATTAGAAGTTTCCTCAGTACATATTTGATCAATCAAGACAGCAATTAGTTTTCCTTTTCGTCGAGTATCATCACGACATTTACGAGCATCGGAATGAAAAATCGTAAATAGCCGGTGTATTAATAATTTATAAACTCGCCTTCTGCTAGTTTGGTAGAGAGGAGAACGAGTGTCTGGAATGAAGAGGACTCGGCAATTCTGTCGTTGTAGCAGAGCGAGAAACCCAAGGACGAAGGTACCGTTCCGCTTTACCTATGAGAGATGGCTCCCTTAAATATTTATAGTGCTTAAAAAAATTAATGGGGATTCACGTCCTGTCATGGAGTGTATTGTCGAGGGGTGTCGCTGTCTAGGCTGCCAAAGGGCTCTTCCGTGATATTAGCTATGCTACCGAGAAGGGCTCGTCGTCCAGCTTTCATCCTCCCTACCCAGACCCGATCTCTCTTTTTCTCGTTCCGCGGACTTATCCCCTTCGTTTCTCGAGCCTCGCTCGTCCTTTCTGCTTCACCCTCTGTGTCACCTTCGATTTATTAATCGGCACCATTAAAAAAAACTCACAGGAAGATCAGGATTATATTTATTCATATATTTCACTTGGTATTGACTTTTGTTCTCAATTTTGCATACTTCAAGCAGATGGAGTCAGACGTAGAGTGACTCATTGAGTATGACGTGAAATTAACGTGACTCGGTGTCGCCTAATTTTTTCATGTATTTTTGGTATCGTTCTGTCTCGACTTTACGGTTTCTGTTTAGAGTGTAAGTAGGATGCAACGAGGTATGCAATTACTAGAAGAAAGTTTGCAAACTAGATAAAATTGGCATAGTAGACATTGGATTAACTCAGTAGCTTATTAAAAGCAGAATTCCGCGTTAATGAAAGATGACAATGATAGCTGCTCAAGTACTGCTAAGAATAATGAGATGAGCTGGAAGCACGAAGATCAATTCTCCGCTCGTTTTTATCACCCTTATATCAGACTTCTACACGAGAGAACAATAACGCCGTTATCTTGGTCACAAATTAAAAATAATTATTTTTTAAGCCTAATTCTTAATCAAGAAGGGGGTAGATACACGAGCAACGCCTGTTACTCTCCGAGAAAACGGCGACCATTATCCCGGGATGAGATTCTTGTCAATGAGTTATTGGCTTTTTTTTACAGATGTAAGAGTCTCCCCCTTTATTGCGCATCAACCCTTTTTCTAAAGCTACCACTTCGTCAAACTGTCTTACCCTAAGGGATAATCCTTTCCTGGATCTTGATACCGGCCACCTTAAGTCTTTTGATTCCCATGGATTTGAAGCTATGCCGTTTTACTTCTAACTTAATGACTATTTCTTGATCCAGGAATACTGAACTTTAAATTCGCGGCTATAATTACTTTTAAAATAATTCTATTTTATTATGTGACACAATGTATACTATATTGGTGAAGATGTGAAATGGGTGGATTCAAATTTTTCTGATAACCTAATTAACAAGACGTATTTTTGATTTACCAGGGAAAGGTGTAATTTAAAGTAAACGTTTACCAGTATTCCGTTTACTCTTTGCTTCGTTAATATTCATGCCGATCACCGAACACTAAGATCACCGATTAAATGTCACCCTTGGCAGAGTGGTTGGCGATTCAAGCGACGCAGTTTTTTGTCTCCCCTCGTCGGCTATTTCCGTGGTATTAGCTTCCTTATTTATGGAGTTTCATTAAGATAAAGAAAACTAAAAGGAAGGGTTGCCATTGCCAAACAGCATGCAATTATTTTCGCAAAGGTCCAAGCGTCTTTACCGGTTCCCTTCGGAGGGCCTGGCTCACGAGGTCACCAAGCTAGGGAACCGATGGAAATAAAACCGTCAGATAAATTTCGATATCGATCTTTCCCTCTTGCCCTTAGAAGAGGGTAAGTAACCCTTTCGGAAGATGGCTTGCGGTAGACCTACCCTCCCTAACGAATCTTATCACTTGTGTAATTCCCAATAAATTCTTGTAATACGCGACTTGAATTTTGAGTGCTAAGAACTCGCTACCCTTCATGCCGAAATAAAATGACTATTTGCATACCTTTCTGTTCCAAAAATATTTTTATCCTACTAATTTCTAACAGATTCGTCAGAAAATAGCATACGAAGAAACATGAAGAGATTAGCACTGTAAGATCCTCTGCTCCTCATTACCCAAGAAAGATTAGCATCTCCTTAAACCAACCCTTAAACTTCTTAACTCGCAAGATTCACGACTATACCTATCCGAAAACTGTAAAATCCAAATTAATTCCAAGTTTTCACATCCTCGAGTCGAAATGTTTAAAACAGCTCTTGCCCGTCAACGTGACTAATCTACTCAAATAAGAAACCGAGGAAGCGAACGAAAAAGCAAGAGCCTCGGCCTTGCCAGCGAACGACGCGACGGGCGGACCACGGCGACTATACATCGAGACAACAATAGCCGAGAGAATTGGCGTGCTCGGGCGACAAAGAATGTAGCTTGGCAGAGCATGCTTCATTACCCGTAGGTTTCACGGAGACACAAGTGTTCGAACTTGCGGCAAGTTTTCATTTGTCTCAAGTTGCGAATGGGTTCAGCGATTGTTCGAGGCTGGGTCAGAGTGCCTGGACGTAGGTGGTGAAATTGAATGCGACCGGTCCAAGAGAAAGGGTGCTGCTCGTACCAAAGGGAAGAAGAAGGATAGATAGAGAACGAGAATGTTAGAGACAGAGATAGAGTGAGAAACCAAGAGAGAGGAGAAGGTTGAAGTAAAGCTGACGTGGAGCCGCGCGCGGCACACCAGTGGACCCGTCAACCGTATCTTCGAGCGAACATTGGTCAGCACTACGCTAGGTGTACATGACCGTACACCCTCAACCCACCGACGCGACGCAACGCCACGCCGCCTTTCACGAGAAATGGCCAAGGGGATGGCTATACGCGCAGGACCATTGTCCCATGAACTTTCGAACAACTTTCGGGGAAAAGAGTTCCGTGGCGGTGGTCTGCTTCATGGCAATTCGGCCACCGTGACGTTCCCATCATTATCCTCGACACTCGAAGAATCTTGTGTCGGATCGAATTAAGCTGTGTTCTACTTCGTTTTCGAGTCCAGTTGTTTTAGAGGTAATTGTAGGCTTTGGGATTGTGCTAAGTAAGATGGGAGAGACAGTCGTGAAAGTGAAAGGGAAAATTAAGTAGAATAAGTATGTATTCTGATATTGGAAGGAAAAAGTATGAGAGTTATGATTAGTGTTACAATAGAAATTCGCTGCAGGGTTTTCTATTTTGAAATATTGTCAGGGTCGAAGTTTTGGAGATAAAAATTGTATTAGTAAATTGATTACTAAGGTTTTAGCCTCTTTTATTAGCGTAATGTTATGGTGGAATTGCACTTTTTTCTTAAACCAATGTTCTTAACTTCTTACCAATATTCTAAATGATTTGTTTTCACATTAAGTAATTTTGATATTCGGAAGAGTGAAAGCGCGGTTGAAATACAATATAAAACATGAACTTTATCGTTTCATTCGTACAGTATTGAAATACAACGCTGAAATGCAATAGCCCGCTTGTAGCAAAAGTTTTGTCCGCGATCCTTAGTTGAATGTAAGCTCACGCGATGGCAGCACCAAACAGCATGTGGAAACTGCACAGAGTTATAGCAGACACTTGAAAAGTAATAATTCCGAAATTCCTCTAAATTCAAATATAAAAATCTGTAGTGTAGGATAAATAAGTATTTTATAAAAATAGTTTTAATATTTACAGTAATCGAAATTTAACAAGTACTATCACAAAATTTAGATCGATTAGAACTCTCTGCAAGTTTTAATTTATATTTTATTCGATTGCACTGAAAGTGCATAATTCAAATTTGTGATTATTATATTCAAAAACACCGTAGCGATGAAAGGTTTGTAAAATGATTACAGAGAAAATATTAGATAGGTCTACTGAACGGAAGGGAGAATGTTGTAAATTTGTCGTCCATCGGAACTTTCTTGAATTCAGCGAGTCAGTAAACAGGAAACAAAAGCATATTTCTAAGTAGGAAATTCATAACCGGAAGCGGCGAATTGGCACGAGCCGGATCATGAAAATCCGATAAGTCATTTCACGAAATAATGGTAGTAGGTGGGCGTTATGCGAGTTTAAGGTCTCGGCCGGTCCTTGCACAAGGGCGAAGGTGGCGGACGACAGTTTAGGGGTGTAAGACAGGCTGACCTCGGGTCGTGACCCCCATTTATACTCTATTACCACTACATTAGTCTCAACCGCGGGGATTTATGATCCTTGTTCGAGTTCTAGGTTGACCCAAACTTTCTACGAATCGTCCCTAAACGCGTGCCTCCTTTAGGAACAGCCTGATTGGTTTCCACTCAAATCTGTATCATCTCTTCCTCGAGACATTCAAGACACACGTTATACGATTTCAAGTTTGGAATTTAAGTAGATAAGGATTCACAGTAAAATTGATGATGGAAACAAAATCTTCAAATTCCTTTGGTTGTCTAATATAAAATTCATTTGTTCATTAACATCTTTTCACTTACCTCAGATAGTCGTTAACCAACTATACTATATTCTATCGAATCTAACTAAATCTCATGTGCAGAAAATTATATGCCAAGTTCTTTGCGGTAAAAATAAACCGAAAATTCTCCTTGGATTCAAACTGCGGTATGGATTTTGAAGCAGTGCCATTACTTGAGGGAAAGCACGATTCCCCAGACGGCTACGAATGAATCATAGAAGGCAATCGATATATCCTTATTTTCTGGGCATCCTGCCACCGTCTCGGCCACCTCTTCCCCCCTTGCTCCTTTCCACCCGTAATTTTTAATTACGGTTATCTGAGAGGGCGGTACACCCGCCTGAAATATTTCTTCTCGCGACTCACTCCGCAATCACACGCCGATGTAAATTACCGCGAGCCACCCGAGACTTTATCTTCTTTATCTGGCGAGTATTTTAGCGGTTATTTTTTCCGGTCCGCCCGGCCACTTCCGTACGGCCATTACCTCCCCGGGGCTGCGCAGAAATGGAATTAGCTACTTTAAACGAGAAAATTTTTAATTATTCCTTATCGAAAAGTAATCTGCCCCAGGCTCCCTTCCCTCCCCTCTTGGAACACTAACGTCTCCTTTTTCCTGTGCCAGGATACTCCGAGGTCAACGTCAACTCTCGTAATTTACCGTTTTTCGCTGCGACGTGTTTTCTTGCAATACATGACGTTCCTCCGAATTCTTTCTTACTTCTCACGATCAATTGAACTGTGAGAATGAAGTTTGGTGCAATGCTAGTAGCCTACGTCATGAACGGGAATCCGATTGATTGGTCTTTGAAGGGGACTTTCCCTTGGATCGTGCACACCCTCTTATACGTCTGCACCCTTAACCATCGAGAACCGTATTAAATACTTCAGCTGGCGAAAAATTCTCTATTTTCTTCCTTCCAAATGTACATACAACCGAAATCGACTTTAAAGTGGAAGTTCAAGACACAGAAACTGAAATGAGATATCGAAAATAATCGTAAAGTTCCCAAATCGCGAGGGATTACGATTGTCAAGAGGGCACGCGTGAATATTAAATCAGACATAAACAGTAGCCGGAAGGTCGCCCTGCTGGAAAGCGGCCCATCGAGTATTAAAATCATCGCGACAAAGAAAGCGACCTCGCCGATCTTAATAATTCAGAACGTTTGATGGAACGTGAAAAGACAAGGGGACTTATTAGTTCAGGAGAGCGATAAAAAGGAACTTATTACTTATCCAGGCCATCCACCATCATCTACCTTCCCAAGAATATTCATTGGGGTGCTTATACGTAGGGTGGAGTGGAAAGGAGAGTTGGAAGAGGGAAAGAGAACGGGAGAGATACAGAAAGAAACGTCGAAAGAGAGTATATGGTGGGGTGCTGTCAATTTTCAAATATCCGTATTGAAAGCCGTTGATACGTTGCTATCAAATATTCACGACTCCATCGAGCCCTTACGACGTTATTCCACCAATGTGACACTCATTCGCCTGTTATCGGGTAACGGCAACGACCGATATGTGCGAAGAACTCGGATGTACTCGATTATTCATTCAAATTGTCATTCAAATTCTATGTGGCTGGTTTGGATTATTGATTCTTTCTCATCGTGAAAAATAGGGGACAACAGTCGGATATTCTGTTAGCGTTAATTTGATCGCGAGTTGTCTCTCGAAAATAGAAGCTGAAATATTTCTTCTGCATATTTCACTCGAGGACAATGTGTATTGATCGGAATCATTTATTAAACTATGCCGCTCAAGTTTTAATACGCGCATCAAACTCTGGACCACTGAGAATATATTCCTATCGAAGGTGAACATTCGAACGGAAGTGGAATAGCAGATACACAGTCGGAAGTTCGAGTTCGAAATTTATCTCGTACTGATCCGATCCTAGTGGAATAATGTTGATTTAATCAGACTCCCGTATGGAACGCTATTAATGATAATTTTAATTAAGGAGGATTAAATGTAATTTTGGTACTCCAGAGGAATATTTCTCTTTTCACCCTTCCTCTCAAAAGGTGCAAGCCAAATGTAGCTACGGCTGCGCCCCTGTTAGATAATTAATTATACCAGAGTAAATATGTTCTTACATTTCAAATGAAAAGTAATGCAAATGAGCCAGGACTTCCGCGATATAAATTGTACGAAGAAATAAAAGCCCCCGCGCTTTTGGATGCTGCAGCTTTCTCTCCTTGTAAATATGAGAATCGCGTTTCACGTGAACAAATTTGCCATTTATTTTCTCAGATTCTAGTTTCTGCATCACTTCACGTTTATGCACCCGTCGCTCACTGTTCTGTTTGCAGAATCAAAATTTTTTTCTCTCCAACAACATTTACAAACACAGCGGAATCTCGGGGAAAGAAGAACTTGCGCGTGGTCGTGCTCGTGATACCAGCCCCCGTGCCTCTCGTTTGCACCGCGTGTTCTGAAACCATCCAGCCGCCCAAGTGTTTCGGCCTGCCATACGCGTAGGCGCAAAGGATCCGCGGCCCTGCGTTCTGCCTTTTTCAAAAACAGCATGGAAAATAATCACTGGTCGCTTCTTGGAAACTTAAAACAGCTCCGCATGAAACAACTTTCTGAATTGTAATATTAAATTACGATACCCAAAAATACACGCAAATGTTAAAAACTATTCGTTAACTAGTCTCTTAAACTAACTTCTAAACCAAAAATAAGGAGAATTTGTCTTCTTATTGATAATGTAACATTGAACCGCTAAGAGTCGTAAAATGGGATTTAGAAAGAATGAAAAATAGATTTTAACTTTCCTTGTTTTTCCACAATCGTTCTCTAAGACGCGAGGAAATTACGAAGAACTGTGTTTGTTCTATTCGCGGTAGATTCATCGATATTTTAATTCGAACGAATTGTACATGTAAGGCAAAGAATAGAAATCACAAAAGGACGAGAAAAAATCAAAGCGAGTGTTCCGGTAAAAGTCGCGAGCATAAATCACAAGCCTGAGCGATCCCTAAGGTCGCGAAGGGAGAGCGACGGGAAAGTACTAACGATCACATTGCACAATTAAATTCCGGGTAGGCAGCAAACTGCAAATTATGGAACCGCGAGCGCGTTTCTCCGGGCGCAAATCACCGTTTGCCAATTCTCAAAACACCAGCCGAACAAAAATTCCCCGAGCAACCGCGGCGGAAGCTTTTAAATTATGAAAGCGGACGCGGCCTAAAGCAACGCTCCCGACGTTCCGTTCCGAGCGGCACGGTAGCGATCCATAGCCATTTAGAAGTTTTAATAACATTACGATATACAGTATACACAGAGAAGACGGATCCCCAGAGGGTGAGGAGAAAAAAATCGACAGGCGGATAGAGGATAGCTCGTTCCATTCTTCAGTCCTTCTACTTGTTTTCATTCTCTTTCCTGTTCTATTACCATGGACCCGAAAAAAAGTCGGACTGGGACGTTTCGGCGCGAGACGAGTAAGAAGATGACGATGAGGAAAGAAAGACGAAGAAGAAGCAACAGCAGCCGCAGCAGTAACACAGCAGACGACGACGACACAGAAGACGAAGAAGAAGAAGAAGAAGAAAGTTTATAAAATATTTAAAAGTACGGAAACGTCTCCTATCGCCCCGAGCAATAAATTTCCACTTACATTTTATTTTCGTTTCGTCCGTAACGCTCGAAAACGACGAGGGAGAGTGGATGGAGCAGAGAGACGTAACGCTGGTGAATCGTGCCGCGCCGTAGGGGAAAGTGTAAGAACGTAGCTGAGACGAACGGCAAATTTCTTTGGCGAGGAGTGTCTACTTGCATCTGCTTCTCTGAGGCCTTGGGATACGGGCTCTTGGATTGAAACGAGGAGTTCATTTCTTCCAGTTAATTACGAGCAGCACCAGAGGAAACTGTTATTAAGGACAATTTTTATAAATGTAATTGTGTGCTACAGTCAAGTACTACTCTTCTTTTTTTAACGAATAGCAGATTTTGTATAATTACTGTAAATTAGCTGTAAATATAGGATCTGACACTGTAGCAATTTGTTTGGTAAGTTAAATACGATATCGAAGGGGGAAAATTTCTTTGACAAAAGAAAAAAGATGCAACGTGTCTACATTTAACGAGTCGATGAATTCTCATCGACTGGCATTGTGCGGTGGACGAAGTGTACATTTTTCCTGAGTAAGAAAAGGTCGAGGGTCGTATGTACATTTTCCGGTTGACGATGCGAGACCTATTTAACGGGCGCGAGTCCGGTAATGGGATTCGAACTCCGTACTCTGGGGAGCCATTCGGATTTGCTCGCTTCTACGTCTTCTTCTTCTGCTTCTTTTTCTACTTTCACCGCGTTCGTGAACTCGTTGAATACCAAAAAAGTCACTGGAGGTATCGAAGAACTTCGAGGGAGAAAAAACTCCTTGGTAAATGCGACCAGATAAATTACCATGATTACTGGTTCTTCGTACTTTACTTACACCGTTAGACTTCGGACAATCGTTCTCGATTTCGTCATCCATTAAATTATTTAACAATATATCGTTGGTTTATTAAACCTGAATTGAAATTCTTTGATCTTCCTTAGGAATGAACTCGCAGCATGTTAACATCGCTATACTAAATTTCATTTTACACTGGAAACGCATGATTTTGACACTGAAATATCCACGAGTGAAATCCGCTTTTCCTCGATTCTCGCGTTAGATTTGATCGCAATTCAAGACTCTCTGGGAGAATTAATGCGTAGTACAGTATTTCGTTTCCAGGGGAAAGGTTTGCTTTTGCAGAAATTTCGGTCCGCTTAATGATTCACTAGTGTGTCTGTGCTTTTGTGCGCTGATAATGGAATACTTTGTGGTCCATCGTGCGGCGGAAAGAGTGAGTATAGTATGTGTAGCGACTAGACACATAAAAAGACACACGCGAATCTTATTAACGAGAGGAACCATCGCAATGCCGGCAGCGGTTTTCCTGGACGGACTAATTCCCAGTACCGCGGTTACCTGAGACGCGCAAAACAATACGCGACGTTCAAACGTGAGCGACGATCTCGAGTGGTTTTGGTCACTGCTCGGTTTGCGGTTCATTTGACAGAAACGCGCGTTTTCTCGTATCAGAATATTCAGTCTCCCAGTGGTCACGTAAATTAGCCGAAAGTACCAAGATCTTCGGGTGGAAATCGGATTTGCATCCTCTATAAATTAGCTCCTTCTAAAAACTCATTTATTCATTTAAGTAGTCATTTTTTACAATACACTTACTTCTGCCTGCAATTATTCAATTCGACAAATAATCGAGTAGCAGAATTATAAGCCGTTAATATTAAATTGATTTTTGAATAATTTGACGATTAATAACAAAGCAGTATATTCGCTTGAATACAATCCCCTCGTTGATGAAAATACTGCATCCGTCCATTCAGTATTCGGTAGAAGATTGAAAATGAACTTGTCATGTTCGAAAAGTAACAATTACGCGATAAAGACCGACAAAATTTGTCTAATTAGTCCGAGAAGCACGAAGCGATGCGAAAAGCATTATTAGAGGAATATCAGCCTCGCTTGGTCGAACTGTAAAACCGTAGAAGCAATAAGGTATGACGGAGAATACCCTTTTCTACCAGTGGGTTCTCCTTCGGCGATAATTTAGCGGTCAGCGAAGATTTAACGGCAAATTAACTAATAATTACCGGGAACCTCCCAACCGGACGTTACCTTAACTCGAATGCGATTGTATTTCTCGTGCGTTCGAGTTCGATAATGGGAATGCAAGAGCTGCGAACAGCTCGGGGCCCCGCCTCCATTATCGAAATAGCAATTAGAATAAATCAAAAGTACGGCAGTTTCTACAATTGAGGTACCGATTTGTCGGGAATTACCGGCCACTCGGTAATAGCCGAGGCTTTTGTATGACGCATCACAGAGTTACCCAAAATTGCCTTGCTCGGGCATCGAACGAAGGAAGGCGACTCGTCAACGAAATAATGAAACTTTATTCAATGAAAAAGTTTCGTTCCTCATGCAAAATATCCACTGTAAATCTAAATATATTCTAACAGCGAAGTTACCTTGGTAAAATTAGATTCACCGATTGATCGAAAAGAATTTTTACGAAGTAACAGCCAATAATCGAGAGTTCTCCTTAATTTTTTGCCAGGCTTCCAAGGGTAGTCACGCGGATACTTTGCCTCGCAGCGAGGGTTAATAATCGAATTTAATCCCCGGGGAGAGCTGCGGGATTCCAGGATCGCGTGACAGTGTATCGTGCGGGGGTGGCACGTAGCGAAATGGCTCGAGTCTTTCTCCGATAGGTTTATAGCCTTCGGATACTCTGGAAGCAAGAGACACACGGTGGGACGCGGGGGGGAAAGACAGACAGAGAGACATTGAGGTAGAGAGGGGTAGGTGGAGAGGAAAAGAGGCAACGGGAGATGGAGAGGACGCCGTTGGAAAGAGCGACTCCAGACGAAGCTCCATAGATTCACGCTCTAGCTTCCAGAGACCACGTAGGGGGTGCAGAGTAGTTAGCCACGGGGATGTGCGCGACCTCCTCTATCCAATTACCCCGACCTTCGACCAGCAACGCTCGAGACTTCCGTCGACAGTACTCTTGGCTCTCTTGACTTACAATCTATTTCCTTCGCTCCAGACTTTCTTCTTCTTCTTCTTTTCCTCTATCGTCACTCACCCCCTTTTCCTTTCTTTCTTTCTTTCTTTCTTTCTTTCTTTCTTCCCTTCTTTCTTTTCAGACTCCCTGGCTTGACCCAATATCCCTTTGACTGCAGATAGTTCGCCCTTGGGGCGGAAAGACTGCGCCGGGAAGAGGCCGAGTTTCCTCGTTGTTCGTGACAAAGCGCGACACCAAACACGATCACGCGAACGAACTGGGGACGCTCGGAGGATCGTCGTTGCGGTGTCATGACGCGACGTCGTTCTCACGAAAGGTGAAGCAACTTACGGGGGATACGTGTGCTACTGAGGCAGCCTGCGGATCGGGTCCAGGGAGTACCTTCGCAAATGGGAAGGTCGCAAGGGAATCCTTCGATGCTCTTGTATTTCCCTTTGGCACGCTATGCTAACGTGATATACAAGTATTTTGACAAGATACTTGCGAATGTTTGCGCTTCGTCGTGTGTAACAAGAACCACGAGTAATTGGATCATGGGGCTCTGATGTTTCTAATAACATCACTCATTTTCTACTGGTCACACTCGCTGTAAACCTGGCGAGAATTTTCCTAATTCTACATCTGTTAGTAGATGGTTGATCAGTATAATATCATACTAATAAATAAAAATCTTGGATTCCTCGAAAGGAGCCTCTAATCGTAGTAGTGTCCTGAACTGTTGGATCACTAGGTAGCTCTTATTTAAGGGTAAACCCAATTCCCGACAGCTGGGACAGGGCGACAGTCGAAAATCGAAGATAAGCTTGTCTAGTGAGAGCCACTGAAGCTCAGCGGCCGACCACAAGAATTTAGCCCGGTCAAGAGGGACGGGAAGCATTCGGTTTATCAGTCGAGCCTTTCCTGGACGATAGCCGCTTGGACAGACGAGCGGACCAACGCTGGAGGGGCTTGGCTTAGCGCCGTACTGGAAAGCACTTGATCTTAGGAGAGCGCTACCGCCGCACTGCCAGCTCAAACTACGCTAACCCACCCCTCTGACCGTTCGCGGTTTTGCTCCTGCCGAGAGGGTTAAAGGCTGTCGCGCCAACGAGTTGGGTAAACGCCATTTAATAGAGGACGCTAATGTCATCCGCGCAATTTGCCAAGGTTCGCCCCCACACGATGCCTTTTTGCCCGTTGCTTTGTTCTTCACTTTTATGAGCACCGTGCAATTTCGAGCTTTGCTGACCGTGTGACTCGCACTTTTCTGCCGTCTTGAATTCACTGTTGTTGCGAACACTGGAATGGCAAACTAGATCAACCAGTCCAAGAGTAATGAAGTTGATTAATCCTCATGTTAACCCTAAAAGGGAAATTGGACTCTGTAGATAATTGGTAGGATAGGAAGGGTTTTTCCTAAACCAATTGTATACAATAAAAGTGATTAAGATAGTAGAATTTTGATGAATTAATATCAGAAATAAACCAGAGCCTGAAACTGCTTTAGGGCTTTAATTGAACGGCGGAACAAATTTGCCACTGTATTCAATTTATACCGCACATATTGTGAATAAATCATCAGGCTCTCGCAAATGGCGTCGATTAATAAAGGTTCCTGAACAGGCAGGACCAGGAAATAAAAAAAAAGAAGAAGCTGGAAGTGCGCGCAAGCGACGTAGCCGCTGGTAAACAGAGAAAAGTTTTCAATGCTTGATTATGGACATCGACCGTGAGCCAAGAGGATCGACATTGTAGCTGGTTTTAATTCATCGAATGACAAAGAAGGTCCTTAGGATCCAACCGTGTCAGATATCCGACCAGGAATCGCTGCTCAGGTGAAGCACGAAGTCGGAAGTCTTTTTCTATATTCTCTGGGGATGAATAATGAGACCACTCAGTCATTCCCTCCAATTTAAGTGTAACGAGCCACACCGATACATTCCTTCTTATTCTTTTCCTCCGTCCGAGCTCGCCCTCCCTCTTCACCTCCGCGAGCCCCATCAACGGCACTTTCCCTGCCGGCTCGATGTAATCCCGCACAATCCAGACATTTTTCACCATTACTCGAGCCGGCCGTGGCGATGGCGGGCAAATAATTAATTTCTCACGGAACTAACGAGCGCTGCTTTCTTTCCGAGCCACCGTCCTGTCCCTCTGGCATGGGCGACTCGCGAACTAAAGCGCCTCTCGGGATCGAAAACGTCCGTTTTTCTATACTCTTTGTATATCGTTCTCCTCGAGATATTCAATTGTAAGCATCTGATGAGCGCGACGGAATCCTCACCCTTCCGAGTGCCATCGAACCCAGTGGTCCTTATTCTCGATTGCGACTCAGTTATCCTTCGCAAGCACGTTTCCACGATGGACGATCGAATTGTCCGAACGTGTTGTACTCTGCTGTTGGTGAAACTAAGAAACGGTAGGGTGCGTTTATGTGACAGAGTTGCTGTTGACCCGACCTAACGTGCATCCGTTAGGTTCAAGCTACGAAACACCATAAACGTCGCGCAGATTCATGTTCGGCAACATGGAAATAGTTCGAGTAACGTAAGTCGCGCGCACTCACGCTGCCAGGAGGAATTGAGGCGGCGGCAGAAGGTGGCGGAGGAGTGAAGCGGTCACTTGGATTTGTGTGGTGTGAACGCAGGACGGACCAGTAAATCCACCCTTTCGTGGTCTCTTAGCGAACTCGAGTCATAGATCGTCCGAACTATCGTGAAACAACTCCCACCCTACAACCGTGTCGACCTCCAAACTACCCTTCGGTGCCTTGGCACCCTCGTAAGGAACCCACGATCTAGTTCCCTCGGTCACCCACCCACCTCGTCCTCTAGAACCTTCGATAATGCGAATCACTTGCAAATTCACCCCGAACCGAACGGGCTATTACTTGAGCAAACTTATGCTGGCTCACATCCGTGCTTATTTGCCTTCGAAACTTAGAAACTGTTAATCGAAATGCACTTTATCGAAATAGTAGCTCCGCCTAAATCATCAATTCCTTGCTATCCAATTTTAAATCGAACTCGGAAATTTGCGCTTCCATAAGATGAAATCCACGTTATAACACGCACTGACCAAGCGAGTAAGTTTTCACCTGCATGCACCAGTCCACGGAAAAAAAGACATAATCCGACCACGTGCGAACAAAGTTGCAGTAGGTAGCGACATTTCGGAATAAAAGTTAAAACCGTCTGGTCCGTGTCACACGGAAGGACTCCTGCTCCTGAGACCTCGTAACTCGTGGAATCCCAATTCAAAGTGTGCTCTTCCAGCTCGTAAAAGCCAGCATAAAATCGTCATCTACGAACGAGCGTGCCATTCCGCGAAGTAAAAGGCCAAGTGACGTCGCAGTAAATGCGAGTTATGAATACGTTCGATGCGACTACAATACTTGGCCACTTATGCGTTCGCGAGATGGGCTGAGAAGAACCCAGCGAGAAAGGGATGAAGCTGCAAGGCAACGCGACCCATCACGACTTCCCATCTCACCCCTTTCCTCACTCGCGAATTAGCATAACTTAAAACGCGATATTCCCACAAACGTCACTCCTTCCGCTCAGCTAAAATCGCGAACGATGTCCGACCAAGAGTGTTCAGGAAAGAATCGTAGTTTATGGCTCGTGGGTGATATCGTCTCGGAAATTAGGAGCGTTCACTGGCCTTAACTACTATCTTTATTGTCAGTCCATCGTAATTTAACCTCATTGAGATCGTTTGACAAGCGAATTTCCTGAGGATCTAAAGGATTCGGAGTATCCTTAGATCATCTGGAGTAAAGGGTGCATCGTAGGAAGTCTCTTTCACTGATCACTTTCAGAAACTGCACTAGCTGCATTACCTTGATATCCAGCAGAAAACTATTTTCCACGGGTCTCAGGGTTTCGTGGATTAAAAAACCCGTACTGGGGTTCGTTCGTCTATTTCCAGTCAGCATGGTGGGAGAAGCTTTCACGTGGCCTTTCGTTCAGAACTCGTCATCAGGCCTTTTAAAATCGTCTCGATTTTTCGTTGCCGCTACGTTTCCTTCGTGCGATTCCGTGGGCTTCCGCCTTCGAGACACTAATGGGTGCGTACAAATATTTCATTCCGCGCAAGATGCTGTCGCGACGCGTCGCATCGAGGTGGTACGTGGTTGAGAGAGAGGACGCGATACCAAGAGGTGGAGTATCGCGCAACGCGACGGGGAGATATTTAATGACGCGTGGCGATATTAAAATGGCATAAAAATGAGATGTAATTTGTATCTGGCCTCAAAAGTTACTCCTCCCCTTTCCATGAGCAGCTTATACCACCCCCGGTTCGTTGTCACGCTTCCTCTCCGTTCTCCATCCCTTGTCGTTTTCTTCTTTCTTTCTCTCTCTTTCTCTCTCTCTCTCTTTTTCTCTACGCCAACGTCGTATACTATTATTGTTATTAATACCAAAGGTCGCAAGCGCACTTAATACCCTGAGAAATCGCCGTATTTCCGTATCAACGGCTCTACCCTTAGCTGCTCCGACCGAAATAGAAATTTCCCCCGGAAGACGAAAGGCACGCCGGGTAACCCTCCGCGAAAAATCCTCATCAAGCGAAATCCTTTTGGCTTGGAACGTAAAATCTTTAATACATGTCCCGACTGGTATCAGTCATCCCAGCATTCTTGATATTTGATACGCTCTACGACCTTTCCATCTATCAGAACCAACCGCAAAACATCTATGTCGATCATTATTTTAAACTTGATATCATTTAGCAAGTTTCTCTTGAAATGCGTTTCGAAACTACTTCCTCGAAATACGAAGAAGTTCGGTCAGCTAAAAAAAAAGTATATAACCTGATGTAATTTGCATCTATAAGGAACAACGTACATCCTATCTCACATTCCATCAAATGTCCCGCACAATAAAGTTGCATTAGCTTGGCTTGACTGATGGTTTCTCACTGTTCCTCCTTCCTGTCGTACCATTCGACTCGAAATCCTTCCGCTCGAAAGGAGCCGCGGATAAAAATGCCATTTGAATATTTGGCGTATGTCCTCGGGTGTCATTTATAACGCGTGACAATAAAGTCTTTCGCCGGTAGTAATCTTTATGGTGCGATGCGGAACTCGCCGCGCATACGCGTACTATCCTTCTTCACTTTGTTCTCAGTTGCACTAACAGGGAAAGGGCTTGAGCCCTTCTCTTCCAATGCGCAACACTTTTACGATATGCCCTTCTTCGCCATGTGCTTCAGTGTTTTGAAGAAATTCAAATTTTTCTCTCCCCAACGGAATATTTTCTAGCTGCTTAGAGACCGGATTAACGATCTGCGCTAACAAACAAACTACTTATGCGGCGACTGCTCGCCGGTACCAGCATCCTAGCTACCCTCAGGTTCGTTTCGTATTAAATCAACGAATCACCGCGTGGCCGTCCTCTTAGACTCAATCAGTTGACTTAATAACAGAACAGCGCTGGCATAATAATGTAATGGGTTTTTAAGAAATTTGCTTCGGAATGGAGAATCGTCTTCGTTGAATTTTAAATTGGATCTTGACCCGCTGGACCAAAGTAATTCCATCAAGGAAGTTCCGGAACTCTTGAAAACTCCCAGGATCATTTTCACAACAATCAATACTCAATTGGACTGGGAAGTAATAGACAAGGAGGAATTTCATTTAAGAAACGTCACTATTGAAAGTAGACTTGTTTGCGATAGTGGAGCTAATGGTCACGCGGAAGATATCACGGAAATGGTAAGTAACTCTTAGGTAAGGTAGGCACGTTAGTCGAGGTTCGGTATCCGTGCACTCGTCGCGTCCGCTTCGGTAAGTCTGAGAGAGGCTACACCCTCGATATCAGCGAAGGGTCGTTCGTTATCCAAATCTCTCGGGCTTGTTTATGGCGCGGTGACGTTAGGAGAGCCAAGGAAAATCGGTAGAAGGGGGAAGAGGCTGGTTATCCGAGGCTCCGTGGATTGGCTTTCATTAATCCGTTAACCCTATCTACTTCTGGCTTACTCCGACACTAAGACAGCTCTGCATGGAAGCCCTTTCTCGCGCTGCACGCT
This sequence comes from Trypoxylon attenuatum, assembly GCA_963989405.1. Taxonomy (NCBI): domain Eukaryota; kingdom Metazoa; phylum Arthropoda; class Insecta; order Hymenoptera; family Crabronidae; genus Trypoxylon; species Trypoxylon attenuatum. The sequence continues at coordinate 7,010,104 of OZ022495.1, forward strand.
ATAAATCGCAACACGGCCGAGACCATCGCCAAATATCTACACACCAATGCGCAGATTCTCAACGTGGCGGTCGAGTCGAAACTTGAATATTTCAGAACGGACTCGCATTAAAGCCACCCTTCTTACGCTACCTATTAACCTCAACACCCATTTTCACTACCACCATTGCGTTCACTGGTAACCACCGGCGTACCGCGCCGTGCCGCGCCGCCACTACCATCTGCAGGACCACCATCGACCGGACCACGAATCAACTGCCTTTCGGCCGTCCATCACTTCCACAGTGCACCTATACACCACAATGCATTTCGCTGTGCGAAACGTACGCGTTTGTGGCTGTGTGAGAAAGACATATGCACTGCGTTTCCTGGAGCTGCAAGTCAGCATAATGATGTCCCTCGACAGGGAACAGACGGTTAACGAACCTCGTATCTTTCTGTTTAGAGAGTGCTGCGTGTACCCTCGCTTCCGGGCACCGCTTACATCGCCTTCCAGGATCGCTTAGCAAATGTTCCCCTCAATTAATTAGCCCATCACCCAAAGTATCCTTGTTTCTTTTCTTAACCAGTTTCGAGCGAGTAACGTCGAATTTTTAGTAAATAATTGTTTTCCTTGTTTTTATAGTAAAAGAATGTTCAACTCCTCTAGAAAACGAAAATCGATCTGCAAGTGGGAGGCACCTAAAGACACGCGAGATTGATTTTGCATGCGATGGCGTTGTCTCTGAATGAGGAGATCCATGACTGTCGATCGTTGTTACGAATTAACGATCCGACGCTACTCAGGGAGTGCTCCTTGCCCGTCGAGATGGAGAGGGTGCTCGAGAAATATCATCGAATAATGAATATTCATGCTGATGAGTCGCGGGAGCATGGTTAGAGGTGGAACGGATACGAAGCCAAGGCCTCGACTGTAAACTTGCCCCATGGAAGATCGCATCGACTACATATTTTCTTCTATACAGATATACGAATCCTGCTGCTTTCTCTAGCACGATTTCCTTTTCGAATAAACGTTATCTTATCTGCAATTGCTTGATTTACCTAAGTGCAATTCTGTCGAAGATTCTCTTCACTGTATTTTTAATGATAGACCATTATAAACATATTCGCCGGTAACTCGATTAGTACACTGGTCTAATTTACATATTATCAATTATTGAACTAGTTAGGCTGTTATGCTGTTAGTGTTATATCGCTGCATAATACAACGTCAATATCACTGTGTATCAGTTTCCAGTGCATTAGACCTGGTACAATATTTATTACCGCAGATAATCACAGAGGCTCAAAACAGGAGTAAAAGCAGTGTAATAAAATATCGTTCGCATAAATAATTAACAAGTTTCATTTATCCAGGATTTTCATTATCCTTAACGTCAAGCTTGTATAATAGAAATATAATATGAAACTGAGTGTGTTCGTCGCAGAAAATGTTTTTCGATTCCGAACATTTTCCTTTGGATTTTGCGCAGGATTCTGTGATGAATTCCGTCGAAAGGGAGATTTTATAGATTAATCCAGGACCCCAGGCTAAGTGGATGGACACGTACAGTACCGTCACCTTTGCCATGGCTGCGATTTCGTATAAAATTAGATGTGTTTCACACACGTATACCCGAAGTACAAGTCCAGGATCTCTATTCCCATGGCATAAAGGGGTTTTGGATTTTATTCTCTTGACTTCGATGCCGTGCGGTAGCTGAATGGAAATATTTCTGAATGTTCTTCTTGCAACCCGGAATTTAAATTACACGCGTATGGTGGTGGCCTCGGAGTATTTGCGGACGAGTTTCATTTACTATAATTAACTTTTCAGCTAATTAATTTGCGAAGGAATAATTTCCATTAGCGACCAGATACATTTATTAATTCGGTGGAACGGTGCAAGGTGAGCCTAATTTAAAAAAATTTCTAAATTATATGTATACCACGAAAGAAGTAATGCAAAAGACATTGCAAAAGTATTCTCGATATTTGGATGACATGTAGAAGTGAACGAACGAATCTCCGAGACTCCATTGCGAAGCCCTATCGGTAATGCATGCTCGAAGCAAAGCAGAGGGGAAATCTAAGATCAGTATTTGCATAGCCACTCCAATGAAGGAGTTAATATATTCGAATGCGGGGCTTTCTCGATATAACAGTAAACATATTAATCGTTTGATTATGCGAACGAGGCTTTATCATAATACACACCCCCTAACGCTCCATCCCCCAAACTCTTTATAGGGACATTCTAACTTTACTGTCCTTCAAATATTTTCCCACTGGAAATTGTGCCAACAGCCTTTCTATCTTGACATTACAGACACACATTACACTCAACCGTGGTATTGATATTAAATGTCGGATAAATGTCAAGGTATCGAGAGGGTTTAATCGCGGGGTTAAAAATTAACTAACTGTAAAAATACCGATAACTGTATACACATGTATAATTTGTCGAGGAAAAAATGGAGATCCCAGAATTCGATCCTGAGAAGTGAGAATCCAGGGGGTAGATGAAAAGTTCCGAGCTCATTTGTCCAACGGATCCACCCGTCCACTGTAATCGGAGGACACGCGCGTTTCAACGAAGCTCGAGCTCGCGAAGGCAAAGCCAAGGCAAAGTGACGCTCTGAACAGGGATGAGTTGGAATGAGCGAGAAGGTGGAAAGGTGGGAAGAGGCGATCGAGCAGGAGGCGTAGGAGAGAGGTAGAAGGCCCCGTGAGGGGTGTCCAGGAGAAGGACGCAGTGGAGGGGCAGAGGAGACGTGGATGGCGCCATTATCCGGCGAGAATTTCAGAAAATATTCCAAGGCAAAAAGTATAGAGCGAGGCGTTTTAATTATCATTAACAAGGCCGGCGTATAACTCAGAATTACGCGTTTATACGTAATAATACGTACGTACTGCCGTACGTGGCCGACGCGTATATATATGTATGTTATATCCCGGACGGAAATGGTGCGCGGGCACGTACGTGTAGGTACATACCTACGGACAGTCCGAGAGAACGCGAACGGACGGACGGACGGACGGATGGATGGAGAGACAGACAGCAGGGAGAGATCTGCAACGCGCTGACTCTGGTGCCAAATGAGATGCGCCGTGGAGGGTTGCGAGCGAGCTTCCCGAGGCTTGGGTGGCTTGGGAGTCCCGTGAGTGGCGGGGGATGGCCCGCTCCGCTCTCTGACGGGGTGGAGAGGACCGAGAGCACACCGGAGGGTGGGCCAGGGGCCACCGGACCAGCTGCCGGGGCGAATTCCCACCTTACCAATCCTATTATTAACAATTAGCTCTAAACTACTCTTTGCATATAAAATCATCCCACACACCTCGTAACACCGGAATGGAAATATACATACTGCATGGTCGTCCGTCGGCTCGGTCGCGGAAAATATGTCGCGCGATACTGCGCCGCGATGCCCCCGATGCTCGCGATGTCCACGATTCCTGCGACACCTACCTAGCCTGTTTATGTTCGTCGACCGAGAGATCATATATCCTGGTTGGGAGTTCTAGGATTCGTCGGCGATTCGGGTCGATATAATTAAAAGGGGTTGGATTTAGATTAAGGATGTGGTAGTGATTATTATTGGTGAAATTGCAGGATTTGTTATTCGTTCGAGAGTTAGAGGCAGAGGATGAAATCCGGACGAAAGATAAAAATATCAAGGACACTACCGACTGAAAGTAATGTTCGTTTAGCAAATCGCAGCGCTAGAGGTGCGTTTCCAGTCGTCAGAAGGCGGTGGCAAATTTTTAACTAGACACCAGTAAGTAGCAAACATAAAAGGGCAATTCAAGAGGGCCGAGGAACTCTGGTGCGAAGCCACGAGGGGTTGAACTCGGGACAAAAGTAATGCAATGCCGGAATATGTCAGGAATTAAGCGGGGGAGAGAAACCGGGAGAGTGCTTTCCGCCGGTGACGTCGTCGTCTTCGTCCTCGTCGTCGCTTTTATTAGAATTATCTTTGTCACTTTCTCAAGTTTATATTTACTCCTCCTGCGAACCTCTTAAAGCCGTGCTACCCCCGCGGCATCCACCCACCCACAACCCCCCGCGAACTCCTACTAGTACATCGTATCCTTCGTCTCTTTCGCCTCCTTTGCCTCCTTCGCCTCCTTCAACATTCGAGAGAGCGAGCGTCGCAAAACTACAGGAGCGAGGAGCAGCCGCCACTCGCTTATTATCTTTACGACTAGGGAAGATGGAATTAAACTGAGTGTGCACCCGAAATGTAATAATATTCATTACTATGCTAATGTCCGTGCGCGGCTCGCACACCGCGCGGCGCCCCGCTCCTCGAAAACTTGCCTCGTATTTTTGTTATCTGCCACCGACCGAACCAGGGGGAGGCCTCATCGCCTTCCGTTACGACCGATCGACGCTGCTTCTCACTATCCGCGGCCCGAACGACCTGGATCTTCCTGAAACTTCCTAAAATGCCACCGCGCTCGCGAACACTCCCAGGGAAATATTACTTCGGCTAACTGGATATTTTCCGAATTGGACTTATTCCCAGGTTCTACTACCATCTTTCCCTGAGCAAACTTCAACACCGACGAGAATTGGGCAGAGTCTAATGATTTTGTCCAGTCAAATTTCTGAAGAATTATCAAGTTGAATCTATTTATATGAACCAGTCATTTCTGTTTAGACGCGAATATATTCTTTTGAGAAATGCATTTTTTTAAAGTCTATAATTATTTCGTTCTCATCCGAACGTATACACGATGGGAAAGCAATTACTATACTACAGAATGGTGACACGCTAATCTAGCTCTTACACGAACGAAAGCTAGAGGTTTGGAAGAAGAGATGACAGAAGAGTAAATTGTCCAAGCAAAACAGGTTGGCAGTTAAAGGTTTACAAAGTTCGTGACTCCGTATTGCCAAAGACGACATATGCGATAGGGATTGAACTACTGGCTGTCAACGAACACCTCAGAAAAGTAAGTTGTAGTCGTTTGGCGTGTGTCTGACTATCGTTTGAAGACGTTCATACTTTCCATGCAGGCAGCAGTTTTCGTGATTCCCGGTGTTTCCGTGTCCAAGGAGTTCGTGAGTTTCCAACTGGGACGCCCACCGTCACCGAAATGTACCACAGAAATCACAGTACTTTCTACTGTACCCCGCCGTGCTACTCGCTGCGGCTTATCTGGGTCGTCAAAATTATAAGCTTTCGAGTAGAAACTCACCGGTATGAATGGCGAGTACTAAATTTGCCGCCCCTATCGGAGGGAAGGTTTCTTAGCACCCGTGTACGCTAATGTAAACTTTTAGCCTTAAATTGTCAAAATAGTCAAATTCTTACCCACTCGACAAAACAGCGGAAAGATCAACTTGTGTAACTTGTTTCGCGTCCTTTCTCTTTTTCTCTTCTTCCGCCAACAGCGGAATTACGATTCCACGTCAATTTAGTGACATTACGTTTTACAAGTGTGATTTCTTTTGGACAAATTCAGTTAATGATACAATTTATCCAGTGTCAATTTCAAACAAATCTTATTAATAATGTTATAGATCCACTTTTAATTATTCCACTTCTATCAGAATTTTATTATGAATTAATTGTAAGATTTAGAATCCTCGGAACGATAAACAGGTGTTTTCCTCGAAACACAGAAAATTGTGATACGTTCAGCCAAGTTGATAGTCTCTAATCCAGCGTAGGAAATAAAATTTTTAAATTCAAACAGGAACAAAGTTCCCTCAGGAGTTGAGGCGTTAATTAAAAGCATCCCCATTGACGTCTCGCCAACGGAGCTTTATAAGACCAGCGAGCGCGGGATATTCCTTCTTAGGCGTGGCATACAGCGAAGGTAAAACTGGCATAACAAGTATTTAATCAAGCGATCACCTCCGCCTGGTCTAAATAAACCAACGCTGAACGATGGGGTTGAAGATTACAGCGCGAGGAAGGAGGTGATAAGACGACACGGTGGGGCTAACCTCCTAGCGAAGGGTGCACTGAAGACAAGACGACTCTAAGAAGGGTTAGATTACTCGGATCCTCGTTATATCGCCGAGCCTGTGGCTGCTTACCTTTTCGCATTCACCGTAAACTTACTTAAAACCCTTGACTAACTTTCTTATGAATCTTTGTTTCCTGGACAATTGGGAAAGCTGGGTCGGTTTGTCAGGAGTGCAGTCAATATTAACAGATTTTGGTGAATTTCAAATATACATATTTTTTGATTTAATTTCATTACTGCATTATACGCGGTTACTTTATCACAATCAGTTGAAGATGCAGTTTCGTTTGCATTAGTGGGTTGTAAACTAGTTTGAACGGGAAGAATGTAAGAGCAGTACGAGGGCAGGCAGTGGTTTGTTGCGTGTACCCCTGGGCGCTAGAAGAGACACTAACGGGCGGCACGAGAGGAGAAGCCACCGCGCCAACGAAGGTGGCTAAGGGAGACCTCCCTCTCTCGTGTACACCCGACTCCACCTTATTACAATTAGCTTCCTTATATATCTAATTAGCAAGATTCTTGGCGCACGGGGTTTCACTGCAGAGTGAAAGACGGCAGTTGCCACCGGAGCTCTTCGCTCCTGTCTAATATAACTCCACCTTGCCGTCTTACACTCCGCTTCCACCCAAGACCTCATATACTCCCTCGATGCGTGTACGTTTGCAGCTCTTGCGGCACCTCGTTGCGAATGTTTCGGCCAAACCAATGATTCTCTAGCGTAGTCTCTATTCTGATCCATCTCTGTTGGTTCTTTTATACTTTCAAGAAGTTTATCGTTAATCTCACACGCTACCAGGCGCAATGGAACCATCAGAGGCTTTATTGTCTTATGGGAAATAATGAAAGGAGGGGAAAAATTAAACAAGATTTATTTCCAGTCGAAGAAAATGCAGTTACGACTAATTGGAAGTACTCACGTGGAGCTTCTGCTTTGCCGTGAATATCAAATTCCGAAGGATTAAAGTTTTAATTTAAAATCAAAGTCATGGATCTTGTTAGAAAGTCTGAGGAGCCACGTTGCAGGCGGCCAGGCGAAAAGCTTTGCGGAAATGTCACAATCATAAAGTAATTTATCCACGAAAGCACGTTCGCGGCCAGATAATTTTTAAACCTTACCTCGGCCGGCATTGTAGCCCGGGGCAAACTCGAATGGACGGCCGGCCACCGGTTGGCTTCAGCTTACTTAATTATCGCACAAAGAAAGAATGGCACGTGGAAATGTAAAATAAAGGCCGCGCCGTGTTTTCAGCCCCTTTTTCAACTCCACCCTCGGTACCTCGGCCGCGCGCTCCTTTGCCACCCGGCTCGTCAGTCTCAAAGGACAAACGCGATCTCCTGGCGCACAAGCACAGTGGGCAGGGGGTGGTATATTCGTGGTGGTGGTTGTGCTGGTGCTAGAAGAAGAGCTACGCGAACGAAACAAGGAAAACGAGTCGGAGAAACCAAGTGGTAGAAAGGGTTCACGGGACGAGACAGAGGGCAGAAGCTTCCCAAGTAGGAAGGGGTTAACTTTCCACAATTAATAGTGACTAACGTCCATTAAAAACTAATTCCTTTATTTATGATTCGTTTCCCGATGTTTCTTCAAGGGAGCCAAAATCCGTTCCCGGGACTCTTCCTCCGTTTCTCCGGTTCGCGCGCGACCCTCAGCCTCCGACTGCGACCACGAGCACGACGACGTCGACGGGGCACCACGCCCTTTATTTGCTCTCCCCCGAGCAACAACTTGTTACAGGTCGAAAGTTGCCGCTTTTTTCAGCGTGCCCCCGCCTCGAATGACGGATTAAAATTGGAAAAGTTTTTGCTACCGGGCCATATTTTTCTGCGGCTTGGAGCCCTCGTTAAAAGTAATTACGCCTCCGTGGTATCTTTATCCGTCCTGTTCTTCCGTTGATCCGCGATGTATGCTTCCCGTTATCGGGGTCAACCGGAAGGGACTTAACGAGAAAGGCGTGTTTCGTGCTACTATTTTCGTCCTCCAATCAATTTCTTTAACCTATTCTTCTTTACGATAATAATCAATACAATGCGACTTGCATAAAGTGATTGATCGGTGGTTTTTAACTGTAGAAACATTATATTAGGAAATGTGGAAAACTCTCGTCAGTTTGAACTCCATTGACTCATAAATAACTACTTCATAATTCACTTTTTCATTTTGGCGACTGAGGTGCGCGCAGTACGGGTTTTTTAGAGAAATATCAATTTCGAGGTTGAACAAGAGTTCCAGTCAACACACCCTTCAAAACGAGACACACCGCTAGCAATACTCTCGGCGAGCACTCAACTCGGTGTGGCGCGGCGCGGCGCGGTGCAAGCAATTTTCCTCGGCGCGAGAATAACGTTAGGCGGAATTTAATAAAACCGTCCCCGAAGAAGCGAATACAACAAATTAAGCTCTAAAACGTCACGGGTTTCTAATTTCGCAACTCCGGCGAAGAGGGAGAGAAAAAATTTTCCTTGTCGAGCAAAGATAATTATTCATATGGGCGTGGACGAGCATCCGCATGAATTTCAGGAAGCACATTTCAGGGAAGATTCGTCCAGACGAAGAACGAAAAAGATCAATGCGGGTGAGAACGACCGAGTCGAAACGTCCGCGCGTCCAACCGTAGAGGCTCTCGTGGCCGTAGTGGCAATAGCGAGTACGTTGCCGGGGGGTCTGCAGATTTTTAATTGTAGCTAAAATAATTATACTTTGAGGAGCACCGGCCGCTTTGACACCGGCCGCCGCTGGCAAAGGCAGCGCTACGGCGAAATAAAAAGTCCGTTCCCGTTCGTCGTACTCGCACGTCTCGACGTGGCCGTTGCGAGGAATATGTAATTCCGCCTCTACGCGCATCCCTGTCACCGCGCGAAAGGGACACATCCTGCTGCACCCCTAAATAATAATAAGTACGTCTGGTTACCTTCTCTTATCCTCTCTTGGCTCCTGTGCTCCAGTGCTCGGTACCTGGCCTCAGCTTCTCTCCGACCCGTTCCATGCTACGTCACAGCACACGCGTGGGCCTCTTCGCGATTTTGGATCGCGCGCAGTGCTCGGTTACCGCCGAAACGAGTGGAATGCAAGGGGAACTTAGTTGCGTGATTTTGGCTGGCCAGTAACTTAAGCTTCATTTATCATGCCTAGTATACCGAGAGCAGATGAAAAAAGAAGTACACTGTCGGGCCAGGCGTAATCAGGGCGCCTTTGAAAAAATATTCCGGCCCAGCTTGCGATGCTCCACGCGGTTGGTCTACGCGGTTTTTTCTCAAAATTGCGCTAAACAGATTTTACATTCGCCGAAATTAATTATGCAGAAACGCTAATAATTTTTTATCAGGCCTGCCTTCGGGATTAAAAGCGGCCCGAAAGAATTCGCGACGTGTGTTTAAAGCTTTATAATTCATAAAGTCTCGGATTTCGGAATCCGTGTAACCCAATACGCACGAGCAGCCTGGGCCCTGCTCTTTCTCGTTCTGTGCGCGAAATTTTTACCAAATTTCTCATGTAGCCCACCACCACCACCACCACCCACTTAAAAAGCAGCGCGCTCGCGCACCAGCCTGGACACTTGATTTTACCTCGAATATTTTCCGAGTAGACGCTACGGCGGGATAGAGAAAAAAGGAAGAAAAACGAATCTCTAAGGAAACTCTTAACACTGCCTGCTGAGGCTCTGCTCGGGAGAACCAAGTTTGAGATGCAGCCCGCGGATATTCGAATGTGCATATAAAGGGGTTTAAAACTACGGCTACGCTCTTCCCATATGTACAATGTGAATACACCGGGTGACCAACAGGGATTTTTTCTTAAAATTCTGTATCGTTCCGCGAGTCGAGAAGTTGTAAATGATAGCATTTCAGCAGAAATATTCAACCTGCTTCATTCACTGCAGACAACTAATAAATCGAACCTCATTCGAAGAGGAAAACAACATAGTTAATGTTGAACAATGCCGATTGTTAAATACCAGAATTCTTCTAAAGTGATTTCTATCAAAGTAGAGGATCTACGCGAACCTCAAGTTGATTAATATTGTCTAATTCAAATTAGATTTTTGTGATAAGAGTTACTAGGTACTTATCACAAATTGCAATTTTGAGTAAAATTTTCATGACCAATTCCATAACCAAGGCAGCTGAAGGATAGAATTTCTACTTCCAGTCACCCGGTAGAGTGGAGACCAGAGCTTAATTAAGATATGTATTTATTTTAATTCCTCTCGGAGCGTGGAGATGGCCGACTGGCCGGGCATAGGATAACGCGATTTGCTTACAGCCGACAGTCCGCATACATCTCGCTCGTACAGAGAGATTTTCAATTGAGGTATAAGGAAGAGGAGCAACTCGCGCTCCTCGCGCACCAAGTATAATATAATAAATATGGGGATGCAACGGACCGGGCGTACAGACGGTAGAGATGAATCTTGCACGTTTTTGTTTTTGGTGGGCCACTCGTGCGAATACTTTTTAAAAGACGCGCCACTCGCGCGATCCAGCCGGAGGAAAAAGTGCTCTTCGCGGAATAAAATTAGGAAACTGTATCCTTCCCCCTTTGAGGAGATGCGTTTATTCTCGTTCTCCTTGTTTTGCGTTCCATCTCGTTAACCCTTTTATTCAGCCGGACTCAAGAGCCTCAAGGATTTTTTTCGTTCCTTGCGCTTTTTATATTCCCCGGCATGCTCTTAGTCCCTCTATCAACGATTACCCGTGGACAAAGAAAATGAAGAGTCCTGGTCGGCCGAGCGGCGCGTCACGTCACACGTTCTACCTCGCCTCAGCATCCTATACACGTATATAGCTTGTAGCTGATTATTCCGCTGCCTTTAATCAGGTTTCACAACGCGTCAGGCTTGATTATTATCAAGCCGTAAAAGATTTTACAAAAGCGCGCTGAGAAATCGCTAACCAGTTGTCACGATCGGTTGCAAAATCAATAAATGAATCATTATTTGACAGTGAGTCGTTGTGCAAACATATTCAACCGAGTGTCATCTATGCATGTGTACATGTATATATGTCTCGCGCGTAGGCTCAAGGATCTTCTTTAATTAAACGTAGCCATCCACGGCCCGGCGAGAATATTAAAGCTCGCCCGGCCCAGCCAAGACAGCCGATAAGAAGACCATCAAAGAAGTTTCCTCGAGTGCTCCTGGCGGTTCCTTAATCTCGCTGCGTGAACGACGATAATTGATACGAATGGCCGCGAGACGCCCTACGAGAAGGTCGCACCCTGCTCACCCTCAACCCTTTAAACCTGTTCCGCGGCCTATAAATTAATAAAGTGTTCTAAACTTTATTATGACTTTAATGAAAATAATTATTAAATATTATGCTGGGTACTGTCAGCGCGCTCTCGGGAGTGGGTCGTCGACGTCATCGTCATAGTCGTGCTTCTAGTGGTCATGGTCTTCGTAGTGGTCTTCGTGGTGGACGTCGCACGGTACTTGGCAGAACCAGCGACACCAGTGCCACTGGCAACACCACTGCCACCGGCACAAGCAGCCAGCTAAGCGCCATGCCAACCGGCAGAAGCAATGCTACCGGTAACCCTGGTGAGCAGTAGGAGCTCGCTCGTAGGAAACGGGAAGAAGAAAGGCCTGCCCCGGGCCACCCGGCCGCGGGCTGGTTTGTCCGTGGAATTAAAATACGACCTGGCCGTACGTTCTCATTCCGCGACAACCGTGACAAGCAGACTGACGAAACGGCCTTATACCGTACCTGCGTCAACGTTTCTGGCTTCAGCTTCTCCTTCCTTCTCTCACGCTTCGTCCTCGCACGCACCCACCAATTTTTTCCCTCACTCGTTCTCACTACATACTCGTCTCTCTCAGGTTTCTCTCGCTCTTCCATCTGGTCTTCGTGAAATCGTCCCACTGTTTCGGGATCGTTAACGTAACGTACGTTCTACATGAACTCTGCCAACGTACTGCCAGGAAAAAAGTCATGCGTCTCTTTCCTATTAACAGCAGCCCGTATGCGTGTCGCAATAAAGTAGGTAGTGTAACGATGAACATGCTCCTGCCAACGCGCTGCTTGCCGGGCATATATCGATACATGTGTTCCGTGAGTTGGTCGCGTTGCAAATAGGGTGTTAGAGTGAATGCATAATCTCGTGGAAATGAGGGAAACACGGGGAAGTAAACATCGGTAAGCTTATTGATTGACGTCGATTGGTCGCTAAGTAACTTCGACATAATGAGGATAATGAATGTTACATTAGTTAAAAGTGTGTTGCGACGAAATATCCTGAGGGAGAACAATGCTCGTAGCTAGAGGAAATCAAAAGGACGATAAACATATAACGATCACACTAAGAAACTTGCCTTTTAAGTGAGGCTCACATAAGCCTTCGGTGAGAGACTAATACAGAGAGCATTTCGAGGTGACATTAGCCAAGAGTTAGCAGAACGATCCTCGTAAGCCGGCAATGACTCGAGAGGTCCTCCCCGCACTGCCTTATGCCAACGCAACCCTTCCGCCCGCAGATTCTTCCACGGTACGGGTCGCCAATTGGTCGCGCGGTAGTGACTCGGTCCGCAGGTAGTGGCGAAGTCAGCCCTATCAACACCAACGGCAAGGACGTTCGCGGGACGTTCGCGAAACATTCGTACGGCCCTAGTGATACCGCGGGGATAATTAAAAAATTAACTTTGTACTTAGGTGTGCGAGAGGGCAGTTAACGGAAAGTTGAAGTGAAAATTCATGTTTTTGAAGCAGGCAAAAGCTGCGTTATTAGCCGTTGGCAGAGGTAGAGGTATGGCGGGGCGCACCGCACCGCGGCAAAACGCACCACCAGGCAAAAGCACAAAGCTGATGAGTCGGGGAAAGGTCTAAATGCCTTGGTACGTTTCTACCGAGAAATAAGGGTGTGGGCGAGTGGATCGCCTGGCGCAGGAAGGCAGACGAGGAGAGGGACCAGTATACGCGGAGGACCTCTGTACGAGCTCTGGAGCACGTAGTACATACGTCGACTGGTACCCGGGGTACCGGTAACTCGCATTCGTACTCGTTTCGCCTGGTGCGCACTCCCGCATTACATCCACCACGTACACACGCGAGATACTCGCGCGAGCACACTCCCCCCCCCCCCCCCCCCCCGTCCGCACTCGTTCGCGGACGACGAAGCCAACCGCGGCAATGAAATTTTCTACGCCCCCGAGTACACCCTATGCACACCTCTACCTACTGCCACGGAAGCTGCGATACCTCGGCCAACTACTAGGTACTCTTCTCCCAAGGGCCGCGAGTTGGGGCCGCGGCTTGTGGCGCAGGAACCCTGCAAATTATACCGCGACGGACGCTTACGATCACGCCTTTCCGCATTCTCCATCTACGTGTCTCCTTCTTCAAAGCTTCCCAGTTTCGAGCAAAATCATGACTTTTTATTCGAAAGTCTTCTGACTGATTGCTTAAACTATGTCAGTTGATTTCTTTCCAAAAATCTAGTTGTTCAATTATGACACAGGACCAGACGACTCCACCTTTCTTAGTTTTATCGCTGTTTCCCTAATAGGATCATTTGGATTCTAATATGGCGTCAAGAAGTCGACACTTCTACTAGCATAATTTTAGTGCCGTTTTTGTCGGGACTCTATGTGTCCTCAACGCTGGCGCGACAATGTCGCCGTGAAAAAAATGAAACGAGCGTGGAAGGGAACTGACAGGGAACCTTTGATTCAAATGGATCAAACCAGGGTACGTTGTCCTGGCGAGCAAGACAGCAAAGCATGACTCGAGTCAGGAAACAACTCTTAAGAAATCAACTTCCTAAGAAACGAAGCGATTTCGACATAAAAGACTCACTTTCCACAGGTCGAGTGATTTCATACGCGAAACATAGGATCGTTAAGACAGTAACCTTCAATGGCAGGTGGATCTTGAAAAGTACCACCCCTTGACAATTACTACTCGGCTAAGCCATTACTCTAAACCGTTGAATATCTTGATGTCCTAACGCGAAGGAACCCTAAGGAACCCTTTTCCACAGTGAAGTGAGTCGAGTATTGTAACCTCGATAGTCAAGTAAAACGGCATGCTCGGCTAATTGTTCAAACTCGTCGTCCTAACCCTCAGTCTCGTCATCCTTGCTATCGTCGTTGAGGACGGTGGAAGATGCGGTGTAACGCGCGTGAACGTCGCCTTCTGCACCTTGACACCAGAGCGTTTTTTTTAGATGCCCATTCCCGAGGGGTGGTCGGCAAAGAGAGGAAATAATACTGAATGCTCGGCATTTAGTATTTAGCGTTCAGAGAGAGTTCAGAGGTTTTTGCAGGGGTGGGCCCCAAGCGAACATCGTGGATGGTCGTCGCGATTATACGAGCCGGTAGGCCCGCTCGCTCGCTCGCTCGCTTTCGCATTTCCCAGTGGCATTGAAGACGGCCCGTGCGATACACGTCGCATTACCCCCAAATGCATTTTATGTTTACGAATGCGCGCGGGCTCTCGCGTCTCTGCTCCCGAGCTCCTCGTTCGGGAAAGAATGAACGAGGAGGAGAGGACGGAAAGTGGAAGTGAATGCACCTCCTCCGCGGCCTGTGTTTCAGGTGATTATGGTATAAATCGTGAAAGGAGCTTCTGGAAGCGGCACGCTCCGGAGCTTGCGTTCATAAGATCTGAGCGCGAGCATCCGACGACTCAGGAGTGAGGAGCGTTCTTCGCGCGGATCCTTGTAATTAAGAGTGTTGCACTGCTTGCTACGCGATGTCGCGATTCCCTAGCAGTGTGTCATCGCGGGAATCGACGCGAGAACGGATTCCTTAGTCGTTTACCGCTGGTTTTTCAAGAACGAAGTTGGAACTTATTACTGTCTTGTACCAAGTTACATTTCTTCTTTACACTATTGTATAATGTAACATGTTATGCAATGTGTCTCGAACAGAATGCAAAAAATTTGCAGTCTAAGAACGAATTTTAATACGGAATCAGATAAAGTATTAGGAGTGTACGAAATTTTATGGAAAATTACCTGATCTGGCGCCTAATCAAAAGGGTTGCTTCTAATATTCTATCCCTCCTATTACGATTTAATTTCATTGGGTAAAAGAGCAGGCTCTAACTACCCCAAGGTTCTGGAGTTCGAAGTTTTGTGGTTGCGCAATACACCGATGTTAGCTTGCGTATAATAAGGTGTCGTCTTATCTAATGGGGTCGGCTACGCGGGCTTGGAAGAGTGTATCGCCGTATATAATGGTAATTACGCGTTATTAACAAGCCTCGGGGGTGCCGAGGGGTGGTGATGGTTGCCTCTTGTCTAATTAACTGAGTTTACCGCGACACCTGCCCCCGTATCACGGCATCTTCCACAGCTCAACCAGTAACTCAAGATTTACTCGAAAGGAGGAAGAAGGAGAAATGCTCAACACTATCAGAAACTTGTGTCACAGCAATTGCGCGTATACCAACGAACCAAAACTGTTCCAATACCGATTATAATCGATTTCACAGAGATCGATCCAACCAGATAACTATAATGCACTAACAGAAATGAATTCCGAAACCACTGCAGAGTTACATACAATATCTACAAGTACAATTCCACGTGGTTATTTGACACCGAAGATGTACGTATGCAAAGTTACACGAGAAGAAGAATTAGTTGGAACTATAAAAGAGCGACACTTATCAACAAGCATTATGAGGCTGCATGCATGGCTACAAGTGTCACTCTCACCTGTGCGCATGGAAAAAAGCTCTGTAAAACATACGGCACCGAGCAGCGGCGTATAATCAGTTAAACAGAGTAGAAAAATTTTTCATAAATACTGCAAATACCGCGAGAGGGAATATTCCAAACACCGATATGCGGGTGCGCGATAAAAAAAGAAGGGTTACGTGGTGAGGGTGGGTGGAACAGGGGGGGGGGGGGGGGTGGAAAGGGGGGCGCGTCCTGAAACTGAATGCGGCGACACGCGCTTCCCATCCTCCGAGGGCGAGCACGGGAAAGCCGCAAGTTCGTTACCGCGCCGGTTCGAGGAATGCCGATAAATCAGGCAATGTTACGAACAACGCCGCCCGAGAAAAGAGGAAGAGAGACGGCCAGACATCAAAGTAAGGTTAGACGCGTCCCTGGGGTGCGAGAGGCCCCTCAACCGAGGGGGTGGTAGCACGATCCGCGCAACCCCGCTCTGCTCGTGGACCAACTCTCCCCGACTCATTAAGTACGGTGCCCTTACCTCGCAAAAGGAGAGAGAAAGAGAAAGAGGGGAAGGGGTAAGCAAAAAGGGGGTCGATATACCTACGTATATGCAGATATGTATTTTAAAGCATCGATATCACCTACACCCTGACGCTTCGTTATGCGTAGGGTGTATATTGCGTTACTTTCAATTCACAATGGCTTCTACCACCCCAGCCCCAGTTGATACGTGGCAGAGTGGGAGCAATGAATCACCGAAACATTGCATTGAATCGATAGCAAGGCCAACGTTGTCTTCGACGTGGTATCGATTCTTTCATAAGCCTAGTGGTTGGGTGTTGTTCTTTAAATAGGTCTACGTTGGCACGAATCGAACTGAAATGTATATATAGTACTTATTGCTACGTATATGTATATCGATGATGCATTTGGGTAGCGGGATTCTTTTGATTTCACGGTTAATCGCTCGATCAACCGTAATTTTTACATGATACCTTACGAAACAAATTGACCACCTCTCGTATAGGACACCTTCAATAAAGTTAGCAACCCCGCGGAAATTACGGTGCTAATAAAATTCGAGTGTCTGAGCGCTATTCAAGTTATTGCCGGTGCAGGAAGATACGCGTACTCGGAATTATGACCGTCGAATCGGGCCTCCCTCCCCCTTTAGCTCGCGGTTTCTACCCACAGCATCAACCTCTACTCCATTTAGCTGGCATCCTCCTAAATTCGCCGGTCGTGCCACGACTTTCAGCCTCCCGAAAGCCCCGCATCAAACATATTCAAATACGCAATAACGCATTATGATTTATTTACCGATACTTTATAGGAGCGTGTACGGGCACGCGCATATCAGAGAGAGGGAGAAAATGAGAAGAAGAAGGAGAAGGAGAAAGTGTCGGAGCGAGAGCGAGCAGAGTGTGCCGCGGCGTGGTTCACGGCTCGTATGAATATTAACGAGCGCTCGCCCGCGCACATTTCCACCCCCTTCGCCACCACTTTTACCACCACAAGTAGAATCCTCGTACGAAGTGCGTGCGTGCATGCAAATATATATCGGGCTAAGTATATTGCAGCCTTGGAAATCCACTACCGCGTATCGTCTGTCTCCTTCTCTCTCTCTTTCCATCCGTTTTGCCTTCTCGTCTCTCCTTTACCCTGCGCCTCATCCCCACGGCGCGGTGCGGCGGCGGCGGAGTACGGATGAGCGAGAGGGCGCTTGCAGAAGATTCGTACGCAGACCGCAACCTCGTGTGCGCGGCAGCCAATATTCGAAATGTCTAATATGCTTTTGTAGTCCCTCTGCTCTCCCGCGCACACGACGTACATATTCCGGAAGGGATCGTTGTTCTCGGAATGCGGCCGCTCGACGGGAATAACCGAGAGCTACCGTCACCGTATCGACTGCGCTCTACGTAAATTGGTAAATACGACGTTTGTTGTATTATGTATGTACGCCGCCCGCCTGCAGTTTAGCAAGTTTCCGAGCAAGTCGGAGACGACTATTCTGATTATTAGGCTCTATTTGGAATAATCCCCGAAACCTTTACCCCGTTGCGTACGCCTCAGCACAACAAAGCCATAAAGCTCGATTTCGCCAAAGATCTTCACTCGAACGATTCAAGCCCGGTGATTCAAAGTAAATCGATCACACGATCTCTTCGCATCTCGAGTTTCCGCGAGAGACCGTCGCAGATAAGAAGGGGGTTGTCTGCCGGTAGTGGCTTAGAATGCGGACCATTGGAAAGGAATTTTGCACGGTGTGGCGCGCGATAGCGCGTCGCTTTTCCGTGCAATTGCCCTCTAATTATCGCCGTCAACTAATAACTCGCGTTAATTTCGGACGATTTAGTGGTAGCGGCGCGTGCGCCTATACGCTGAGAATCTCCCAGAGAAGCAGTTTCCTTCGGCTTTCTCACCCCCCCGGCCGATTCGGCGATCCCCATCCTCATCGACCCTCATCCCCCTCCCCCCCGCTTCGTCGAAGTTTAAATTTAATTAGGTTGGCATGGCGCGGCGCTAGTTCGCAAAACTATACCGATAGGTATAGATATACACGTAGCACGTGTAGCCATTCGGAGCACAGCCGCCATCGTATCCGAAGACCATCGACTGGAGAATAGTGCTCTCTGTTTATGGGCCAAGTAACGCTATGGAGATACAGTTGAACTGGCAACGAGCACAGGAACGTGCAGCGGCGCCCAGCTAATGCCACCACCACCACCCTTCGACCCAGCCACCCACTGCGTACACTTCTACACCGACACGAAGCTACACACCCTCTTCTTCGATACTCGCTTCTCCACCTGCTGCGGGAATAGAGTCCTCGCTTGGGTAGTGTTTGGCTCGGTCTCCCGACGAAAGTGGTCCTTCAGCTGGACCAGGAGGAAAGAGACATTGGGAAAGGAGCTAGGAGCTGACTGGCAGAGAGGGTGCGACGGGTTTGCCGGAGTAGTATCAAGTCGTCTACGGGGGTATCGGAGAAGGCTTCTTGCGCGAGAGGGTTGTCGCTTATCGGGAATGTATAGTATGTTGGTCAGGTCGTTAGCAAGTTGTCGAGATTAAATGCCTTGCAGCGTATTAGAAGCTGCACTACCTTGATTAGCCTCCGACCCGCGATCTTCGTAAGGGATGCCATCGATCCTGGATACTACTAAGGAGAACTAGTGAGCGCCTTGGTACCACCAGAGTCATTTTCGTCGAAGTCCTACCTCCGGGCTTCGTCTTACTCGATATCTGGACGGAAATGTATTATCTGTCCACTGTCTAAGCGATAACCGATAGCACGGAAGACTCTGCATAGTATATTACTAGCTGGAAAGCAACACCTTATACACTCAACAAACACGTTGTCAATGTTTGGTGTACCTTGTTCGTCTAGCGAATCATATGACACAGACAATTCTTTTGTATAATTATTTTAGGTAACTTTTGTTTGTAAAAAGCGTAGAAAATATCGGTTATTCATTGGTAACTGTGTCAGAGACACATTCTTAGCTTTAAGCTTAACACAGTAGATACGTAAAGTGTCAAACTCATTGACATCAGATGCCGCAGTGAAATCGTTGATTTATCCATTCGCGGTTACCAATAACTATAATTACTGGGGATATTTGAAGCTACAGTTCGACTAACGCGACGGTAAGTGACACTCTACACTCGATTAGCCAATTCAAGAACCCGAATTCTTTCAAACGGAATTTCTTCGATGTCTTTTATATAGGGTTGTTATTCCCTAAATGAGTAAACCAGCTGAAACCACGTCGATGTGGTGTAACGCCCACAAGAAGGCACCCTCCAGACGGTTGCTTAGCAACCTATACGTACCTTCGTATATGATACTAGTAGGATGAGAAAAGCTTCTCGTACGAATGGTTTGATCTTGCCAAACGGCTTGATCTCGACATACGAATCCAATAATATGCAAATTTCACCATTTCCCGCGATTTTGACAGCACACATCAGAAACACGTAATTTCATAAATTACTACTGCTGAGGGGTTCTCCGATACAGGATTTCGGATTCTTAGGCGGAATCGGAATCTGTCAGTGTCTGTTTACATAGTATTGATTTCTATTGGAATTTAAATTTGCAAAATTGTAGGAAATGTCACAGGTTTCACCGAGTAAACTGATTGAGAAGTATATAAGTAAAACTTTCCTGATTCTCTTTATTAGAAACCTCAACCGAAAGATATTGATTAAAATCATTTCTTCGATTGTTTATTTTTATGCTGCATCAGCTCATTATTGACAAACGTATCAATTCAGTATTTTCTGGTGGATAGGTGGAATTAAGTGAATCAGTCGCGCACTGTCTATTTCCTGTACATCTCATAACACACGTTATCGAATTTCTACGTAAGTGTTCACTCTAGAAAATACAATTTATAATTAAGGCGACAGTAGTCAAGTACATGGTGAACTGAATTTCCGGATATCAATTTTTCCCCTTCGGCGGGTGCATTATTCCTGATTCTTGTACGTGGTGCGTATTCAGAGAAAAAAAGAGGAAAACGCGGAAGGAAGAAGGAGGCGTTTACGCGTGCAATTTGAGAAGGGAAGACACGTGTGCGGCCCCAATCGTAGAGGCCCTGCTCGAAGGGGTAGTAAACAAGCGGTATAGCCAAGGTTGCTATCCAATATTGAGATTGCTGTCTTTTGGAATATGCTAATATGATAATACATACAAATGTCCCCATAAACTATAGAATTTTCATAAAGAACATGCAAATTCCGTGATATCGAGTGTGGTGCAGAGTCAGGATGGGGTCGTTCACCCTCCGAAAGATAGATATAGCCTATTGTGAACAATCAAACGTTCTGTGACCTGATTCGTCAAGTATATAAACAGTATCCTATCTCGACAAACAATATGATACTTGAAATTATGACCATAACAATAAGGTTCAATTAAAAGAAGAGTTTCCTAAGAACGATAACAATGCTGCTTAACCTCAAGATCTTATAAACGGAATGACTGTAACTCTTTGGAGCTGTTCTGTTTATAGTTAAAACTTTTCTCAAGTTACTTTGAGGACTAACTTTTACGGAAATGTGCGTATATACCTCGAGCAGTTTCCACAAACTATTTCATCCTTTTTAGTTCGTTTGGATACCGGAAATTTCCAGCTTGGGAGTAGTACCAATCTTGCAAATTTTCGTGTGCCTACCGCGAGAATTTAACGAATCTAAACGCTAACATATGTATGCATACAGCATACTCACCGTTCATTCTGGCCAAAGTAGAATGATAAACTGTCAATTAACATATTCAGTAAAATAAAATTGAATATTTCAGTTGAATATATATTTATATGATTTATTGAATTAAAATGCATTGAAATTACACCAAATGTTTATTATTTAATAAATACCGTAGTTATATGGTATCAAAAGTGATATTAGACAGAGATTTTATCTATTTATAACAAAATGCATGTTTTACATGTTCATAAATTTATCTTAAGTCTTTTGAACCCGAGACATTGATAAATGAATCACTCAAATCGTTTGTCCGCAAGAAATGGTTCGTGAGATCGGTTAAATTGCATGTTCACTGTACAAGTCAATAGAAAATCGCGAGTGAAGGTAGCGAAAATCGCTACAAACCTCGAATATCGATAGTCCCCAGAGACATTTGGACCTTATTAGGGGAACGAATGGTCCGGCTAGAATCCTGAAAAAAAGGTTCTCCTCCCGATATAGTATAAAGCGAAAAAATCCTTCTGTAATAGAATTACTCGGCTCGGAACGGTCGTAAACGTATTCCCAGGGCCGATAGCCATTTTTCCCGGTCAAGGGGCGAATTGGCTAAACCGCACGCGTTTACCCGAAGACAGATAGTAGAAAACAACCGAGGCTCTCCACTACCCCAATCCATCCCTCGTGTCCAGTTCGCTTCTTCATTTCACACGGTCAAATCGTTATTACATTTATCTGCGGATTTTACCCTAACGACCCTTATCATTTCTCTTTTTATCACTATTTATATTCATACGGCGACACTTATCTTCCTCTAGTTAATCAGAAAACTACAGTTATATCTAATATTTACGCTTATCGTCTAATCACATTTGTTTTATAAAAACTTTCAAGTTTAAGTAACGATATTCAAAATTTTTCTTGAATAAAAGAAGATAATTAAGATTCACAAGCGAGATACGTTGCGTGAATAATACTGAACGGTGGATGAAAAAGAGGGAAAACTGTATTGTTTGATGCTACAAGTAACAAAAACAGATCAGTCCTGTGAGTTATCGGATTCTATCAAAATAAGAGTCACAGTGGACAGCATTCTTATTTTCTCGAGTAAGGTCGACCCCCGTTTTTTACGTAAACTCGTAGAGACTCGATTTCAATATTCGTTCTGTCGGCAGTATCCGTCGCTGTCAGTAGACGAAGGAGCTTCGTCGCGGCCGGTTGGCATCGCGACGCTCAGGTAAGAGCGATATATTCTCGAAGATTGTTTTCTCTCGTCAGGTAGCCACATACGTCACGGGAAATCCCTGGAGAAGGCCTCGACGGCCGGCAGGAATATGCCGGGTATAGATCACAACTCGCGAAGCGCAGGGTCGGGTCCCACTGCGAAACCTGGCGAATCAACTTCCGTCATTGCTCGCCATCCCGATCCTAATGCTTCGCATTTCTCTTCTGCCTCCGAACAACCCCCGACTGCATACACACACACACAGTCCGGGGATGAGACCGGACGATTCTCTTACTCAGGCAACAATGGACGGAGAGAAGTCCTAGATATTTATGTAAGTTTATGACATGATCCAAAGTCATTGGTCAAGCGATAAATTTCAAGTACACAAACATAATCTCCTCAACCCATGCAAACAATATTATCTTCTGACACTTTTACAAGAAGATCGGTTCACGCGTGATATCGTGATTTAATGAGCTTGAGGGATTCGGGTATTAGATGTACGCTCGTCAGAAGTCCTGTAACATTTGAATATAGGAGCGAATGAAGTGATCACGGTAGAACAAGCAAATAAAAACAGGTTCGATATTCCAATGAGAAGTCGGGATATCGTATAATTCAATGGTATTCGTTTTAATTTAATGCGGCAGGAATCGTATCACGGCAAATTGACCTTAATCGCGTCGCTTTCAAACCTACATTCGCACTTCATCATATTCGTTCGCTCCGAATAGCGCGCATCATCTCTTTCAGCTAGGTGTTACGCTTCGAACGGCAGCGAATTGAAGTGCCGCTTTCCGGGGCAAATGGTACGTAGGATAATTTATCGGAGTATCGGGAAACGACAGAGAGCGGATCCATATTCCAATTAAAGCTCATCCTCCCGGAACGTTGCGCTGGATATTACTTCTCCGACTGGTAGCTGTCGGTTCCTCTCCCTCTCTTCCTCGCACCATCCCTTCGTTTGGTCTCGCTCTCTTGTTGGCTGCACCCTCCCCAACCCCTTCTCGCTTTCAACCACCCACCCGCGTACGTTTCCTCTATATATCCATTCTTGCTATCTCTCTTTTGCCAAGTTGCCCGAAGCCCAAAAGCCTCGTCTCTTGGTCTCTGGGTCTCTTCCTCCCTTCGTCAATCTTAATTTCTCTTTTTTTTATCCCCGAAACTTCTCCGCATTCTCGCCCGCTCTTTGCTCTTTTCTCTTCTCGATTCTCTTTTCCCACCTTTCCGCTGCTGGTAATGCTGCTGCTGCTGTTCTTCCTTTCTGCGTTGGCTCCCATTCCATTGCAACAGGCCACCAGAACCGCCCATCCTTCTGCCCACTCCCCCCACGCGACCCCCTCGTTACTCTCCTTTTTTGCGCGTTTTGCTTTCCAGTCCATTTCGCGTTGTAAACTCGAACTTTATGGCCGCGAGAGCTCAATGCGCCGGGAGTTCATATACGCGCACGCACCGCGGGACCCGCGGTTCACTTCGTGGATATACATACATACGTGTAGTCTATATAGAATTCCGCATGCAATGCGCCATGCATTATAGTCCGTGTCGTGGCCGATGAGACCGATAATATTACTAGTAGTTTTTACGATGTACCGTGTTTCGATTCATCATCGATATTTTCTGTTTGAAGGGTGTTTGTTAGGGAGGTTCATGGATCAGAATGTGTAGTTGGGTTCTGGATATACAATATATTAGAATGCAAATGGAAATATGATTATAATATGATTATTGGAATTACGAATAGCGTGCTCAAGAAATGTCGAAAACGATTCCCGATTACTAAGACACCGAAGACGAATCGTCGGAATCGCAAAAGCTTCGAGAAAAACAAGTTTCCTTGCGAAGGAAGAGCAGCTCGGGGCAAGAAGGCTATGCGCCACCTAATGGCATCGTTATTTTAAAATACCACGATCATATTTCCCTGTGGCTCACGGAAAATATGCCTCCGCGAATCGAACTTAATCTACGCGAGCCGCTCTGTCCTTCCTTCCACGTTCTTCCGTCCCGTACTCTACCCTTGAAGCGGTCCCCCGAAACTAAATCATGTAAGGATTACTTCGGTACGCTGGCTCACCGAAAAGCAGCTTGGAGAGTTTGAACGAGGAGAAGCGAGAGACAAGAGGGAAAGGGGCCGATCCACGCCCGGCCAACTCGCATTTTGGAAACATTTAAATTCTCATACGCGAATAAATAGCAAGAATTTCATGCGCGATAAAATATAGATTCCGTATAGGGCTCCTGCACCGCCGCTAGTAGACGGACGTCGCCGCCGTTTCCATAAGGGTGGAAGGATGCGGTCATAAAATCATTGATATGAAAATATAGCCTTTTCGCCGCGGGTCCCTGACGAAACCGTCCGGCCGACGCGACGCTTCCTCGACCCCATAGGGTGGAAAGGAAAAAACCACGAAGGAAGACCGTCATGCTTACACACAGGAAGAGAGCAAAAGAGAAAGAGAGAAGGATAAACGAGCGAGGCAAGAGAGTAGCAGGGTCAACCAGGAAGAGAGAAAGTCGAGCGATCTTTTGTTTCGGCGAGCAGCCTCAGCCCCGATTGCGAATCGTCGCTTCTCTCACCCTCGTTACCGATCTCGCTATCCTGCCTACCTACCACCCACCCCTTTTATCGCTCTAAAAACTTTTTCCTCGATACGTGCGCATAACCCTCCATAGCTCTACTTTTTCATCGTCTTTCACAGGAACGCTCTCTTCGATCCACCTACGATCGCGAAACTTTCACGAGAATGAGATAGGTGGAGAGGGTGGAATAAGGGAATAATCGAAAAGGGCCGAGGGGATGGTCGTGGTTGAAAGACAGGACTCGAACTGGAAGACACAGATTTCCAAGAGGAAGTGGAGGTCAAAGGACTCTTGGAATGCGAGGCCCAGCGGCTTTCGAAATCGTGGACTCTCTTTCTCTTCTCTCTCTCTTTCTATTTCTCTCTTTTGAAGTAGCTCGCCAGAGAAGCGGATACTCAGCCGCGAACATCCTGGGAAGAGAGGGAAGGGTTGGCGTCGCCGGCATCTAATCCAATAATTTAATTTCAGGATCCCGGCTAAAGGGGATTTGAAGTATTAGCCAGTGGAATTTGTGTATCTTTGATTAGTATTCCATTCAGGGCACCGCTCGAGCTTGCCCGATCGCGGTTATATACGAATCCTAAATCAACTGGGGCACATAGCCTGATGCGCGCGCGTGAGAGCACTTCGTCGTATCTTTGCCTCTTCCTGCAGATTTCAGATTACGTTTACGACGGTGAAGAAACAGAAGGACGAGCCGAATTTCGCGTTAGACTTTGCCACTTTGACCATCGCGACGCGTCGTTAGATATCCAGTTTTCAACCGACTGGTAAAGTAGCTCTAGAACACTAACGAGCCGCATACGTAAGATTATTGAATGACTGCTAAATGAGCTCCAAGATTTTTTGCCCTACGAGTTTCACGCTTTTTACTCCCTAGCTACGTATTACTAAACAGTATACGATTTTCTAGTCGTATAAAATAGTAGAATTTAGAAGAGTAAGGTTCGTTTCAATAAGTTTGCTTGCGAAATACCGATGAAACATGAAACATCCAATCGACTAGGAAGACGATGAAAATTCATAAATTGAAATAGCTAATTGCATAACGGAGCTCGAGAATAAGAAACGATTGAGCACCAAGGAGAATTGGAGAAGGATAGAAACAGTTTCGAAGCTTAAGGGAGGAAACTGTGCTCCGTCAGTCGCACGGTTCGCCCATCCTTAGCAGCGGCTGGCTAGAATTATATCGGCGAGTCGGGTTCCTTGTATAAATCATACATATTCAGGCGCCGACAACATTTCCTCGAGTAGCTACCAGTGATCCGTCTAATTTATAGTTTAACTTATCTAAATGCGCGCAGCGCCTGGCGCGAGCTAAAGAGAGGTTGGCTGGTTGGTTGGCTTGCTCGAATGGGCTGGATGGTTCGACTCGACTGATGGTGTGCCTCGACGAACCGAGGACGACAGAGTGAACGTTCAACCCTTCGGCTGTTTAGCATTCCATCTTCGATTGTCAGTAACTCGCTCCTGCGGTTCCCACGGGAGGAGAAGCAACCCCTGCTACTCGACATGGCTCGACTCGTTGGGAACCTGGATTTTTACGCCTGGCGTGAAAAACCGGACTGAGCGGAAATTGTGCAAACTCTGTCGATGGATTAATACCAATCCCAAGCTCGGACCCCCGATAAATCAGTGACACGCCTCGCGTGTGCTTCCGGCACGAAAGAGGCGGAAGGATTCCGATAATCCGATGAACTTGACCGGATCAAAGGCACTTGTTGAGCCGAACGATGCAAATGCAGTAGCAGCAGCAGCAGTAGTAGCAGTAGCAGAAGCAACCTCCCCTAGCCTTCCTCCATACCGCTTACCACTGGTAAACAATTGCTTTATCGTTCGATTACTTGCCTGCCGCTAATGTTGAAACGCCCGTCGCCACTTCACCCTGCATCGTGTGCTAATCAGGTTTACCTCTGCACACGCTCTGCACCCATTCCCGCGTGAACCTACACCGCTAATTACCCTCGATGCCTGCTGCTTATATTTATTCGCGTTGCAATTTTTGTAAATGCAATTCGAACCACCCCACATTATCACGGCAAAGTGGCTAATTTCACAGGTTTTGCTCGGGGAGGATTAAAGAGTTTCCTCATAAAAATACGCTATTGGCTTTTGCTCGAACGCGAGACTCGCGCATTTGATGGCGTTATCAAAAGGTGTTTACGACCGGGTGAAATCCGTTCGGTACGCATCATACTTCATATACATACGTATCCGTGAGTCTCTCTTGCGCATCGATGAGGTCCCGGTTAGACGAACACGGGGAGATATACGTAAAACCAGTGGCCTGTTTTACAAGGAACGGGGATGACGAATCGTTCCTCGTACGCCTCGTGGGGACCGGGGTGTGCTTCATCCCCTGATATATCGACGCAAAGCGGTGAGCGATTCCCACGAAGGATACCGCGAGCCAATCTTTCGGAAACCAGCCCCAAATCCAAAGGAGCGTGATATTTATAGGGCGGATTTAAAGTATAAAGTTGCAGGCTGCTTTTGGTAAGGGGGTTGAGGAACCAGGAACCACCACCTCCGCCTCCGACCCTTTCTCCTTCTTCCCATTCTCTGGAAGATCGCCGCCCGTTACAATTCTGAATTCCAATCGTGCAGAGCAGAGGACGGAGGTTCGCGTAGGACGCGATTCGTGTCCCGAAATACAACGTCCACGAGAACGAATGTTGCTGGTATCTGGAACGAAATGGAGATAATACGAACTGAAGTAGATCGCCAAATCTGCCACTCGATCTCTCCCCAGTCTCTCCCACTTTACGTCTACGTCCTATAAGCTGTACATGATTGCGCGGAAAATGGGGGAAATCCGTCGGATTCTTTTGATCCAAGGGGGTCAAAAATACTTGGGACAGTAGAGCATGCTAATAAGAAACTTTGCAAATAAGTGCTCTACGCAGCGTTGCAAGAAGAAGCTTGGCGCTTACTTTGGCTCGTGTTATATCGACAATGTCTCGAGGAACGCCAAGAGTATCGGAGTGTATACCTTGCGAAACGACGACGCGAGACCAATCTTGCGACCTTCAGTCTCGCGCAAAGGTTCCTCTGGCATATCTTATCAAGAATTTTCGCGAGGAACTTTCATCGCTTCGGGGTCCCGAGATTTGCCATCCAAGAAGCATCGCCCTTTATCGCGAACGAAACAAATGTGACAACTTTTCATTCGCCTACCACCCTCCTGGTTCCTCTAGTACCGCCCTCGCTCTGCAATAAACACCCATTTTATCACATACTGCTTCCCTCTTCGTTGGTCTCGCCACGGCAATGTCGCTGCTGCTGTTGCTGTCGGTACTATACTCTTCCGCTCCCTTCCTCGTTTGCTCGGCCTCGTTCGCCACTTTTGAAATCGTCGTTCTTTTTACAGCTTCGCATCGCGCTGGAACGGGCGCACGCTTACATGGAATTCGAGGTACAGGTAACTGGTGGTAGTGGATCACGGGAATAGAGAAGCTATAGGTGATCGCGGGAGCGGCGATAAAAGCAAAGTTTAAATAAATCGCACGTGACGGGGCTCAGCAATCGCCGAGTCACCCATTCCACTGGATCGCTTTGAACCGCTGCTACTATTACTGCTGCTACTGCTACTGAACCCCACACCGTGTCGTTGCGAACAAAGTTTCAAACGAACGCCAAGGAAAAGCTCTGGCACGTCTTCATTTCCTCGGCTAAACGTGATTTATCTTTTTGCCTCTTCCACCGCATCGCACTACCCTGTAACAAACTTACTGAATTGCTGCGGATAACTACCGAGATTGCTTTGCCTTCACTCGACAGTGAGCATCGAATAGTCTTCGGCAATGTGTTTACAGGACTCTGGAAATATCTCGATTTCTTATAACACTTTTTCCCAACTTTCTCGATTAAACGACGTTATATCCAGTTTGACATTTATGTCAAAGCAAAAAGGCTATTGGAATGTCTTCGGTGTGAGTATTAGATGGTCGGAAACTATTGATTTGCACGGTCAGTTTAAACAAAAACAAACTGAAAGAAGAAGAAAACTAAATTGTTTAAAGTACAGTCCAATAGCTCCCAAGCGATATTAGTCGGTGTTCGTAAAACTGCCAAATTGCTATTACATCGAAAGTCACCCCATGAATACGAGCATTACGAGGAAAATTCCCGTTTGTGTTCCATCGCGGCGAAGAACAGGAAAAATATTCGGCCGAGCGACGGGAAAGCCGCGTCGCACGCATAACGAGCTCTTTTCTCGTCGCAAAAACTTTCTAATTCAATATCGAGCCTCGCGCCTGCCAGAAGATAGGTAGGAGAAAGCCGTCGATACGTCAGAGGTTTTCGAGAGAGCAGAGCGGGAAACGAGGAACGAGAAGCGAGAACTGACGTGGAGTGAGAAGAGAAGGATAGAGAGAAACGAGGCAACGAGGATGTTCGAAACGGGGTGAAAATCCCATTACAAACTATCCTCGGCTGGGCTCGTACGCCGTGCGACGCAGCGCGGCGTTAGGTCGACGTCATCGTCTCCTTTCCTGGTGGATTCTCTACCGAGCGCGGTGCGGCGCGAAGAGATCTTTGCATGAATATGTAAATCCTTATTTTCGGATCGAGTGCGCTCGAAACCAAAAACCAACCTGGAGAACCGAGAAAGGTCCCGTGAGCCGTGGCCTCCTCCTCGCACCGCCTTCTGCGGTGGAATTGATTTATTAGCCCACTCGACTTATCCGAGAGGGGTGACGACTCCATCGCGACCACGCTCCTACCCGCAAAAAGATAGTCCTCGAACTTTCGCGCCAACCCGACGTCAAATCCAATCGGTGCCGAACTGGTCTCCAATATTATTTCTAACTCCTGCCAAGCGAAGAGAAATCATCTCTATGAAGATTCGTGTGTCTCGAATTGCGCACAATGAAGACAGTCAATTGTTGAAAGGGTGCAAGGGAGAATCGAAGTTTACGTTTCTCGAGAAATTACATTTCACAAGGATGGCAGAATCAGAACGTTGGTCTATTATATCCACTGTTTCCGGACGTATTACAGGATTATTGATTTAGCTTGTCATTCGGGATTCCTACGGCAGAACGGTCGTCGATTGGCTAATCTATCTTTGAAGCTGCACAGTGGCGCAGGTTTTATTGAATTGCCAATACCACCGATAATGCACTGTGTCAAGTCGTCCGGACATATTCGCCTCGGGAAAGATATTATCTTTTAGCAAAGGGGTAATTTAACAGTCAATCTACCCTCAATCGAACGTCCGCTATTAAAAGTACTGTTACAGGTAATACAGTTTTGCGTATGTCATTCAATGGGCAAATGTGATCAACTATTCAAATGAATCACTCTACTGTGCTTCTATTGCAGTGTTCTATAATTTGAAGCAGATAACAGCATATTCTAATATCGCCTCATTATATCGCGTTCATAGTAATTTGTCGATTCGGGGTAAACTGTAATGTGAAATTCGGGAACAAAAAGTGATTAATACATCCCAACACAGCGAACTGTTTATTTATTAGCAACAAAACTCATTTTACGTTCACCTAAAATACCGATAATAAATTTCGCAGTTATCAGATTCCCCTCCGCGAAATGTCGCAATAGAAGCTGATAAGAGGAATTACAACGAGAATTTTACTACGAACATCACTTTATCGGGAAATCGAAAAAGTTGACCGTATTAAGCCCTGCAGTTATACAATTGTAATTGACTGAAAATCGTTTCTACATATTTTTTCATTGAACACAAAGGTAAATTTATGAATGTATTTTGAGAATGGTATCGGTATAACATTTTAGCTTTCTTAAAATATATAACAATTAAATGAAGACTGTTGCATTGAAACAATTATGAAAATAATGTGGAATATACGGTTAGAGTTGAGCATCGCATGGATAGCTATTTCGAATTTTCTCGGAGCAGTCGACCTCTGGCAGCATGCATATATATCCCAAAGAAAGCCGATGATCGAAAAGACAAAAAACGAAACCACGAAACCGGACATCAGCGGTACGTACTTTATGGCCGTCCGGGGGGTTGGTAAGCGAAGGATGCCCGTGGGCGTCTCGTCCTCGAAAGTTTTAATACCACTCTCGGAGTGAAGGCTGGCAGGCAACACAGTGAGAAGGAGAAGCAAGCGTACGAAAGTGAGAGAAAGAGAGAAGAATGAAAAACAAGCGAAGCTAAAAGAGGACAGAGGCTATACGGGCGTGGAGAACGTCGGAGGAAGGGGATATTTCGGATGATTGGTATTGTCGGAGGTTCGCGAGATGCGGAGAGCCGTGGGGTGGATTCGGCTGTATTCAAATGGGGTGGCCATTAGAGTTATGTTAGAATATATTGATTATTGGGGGGATCAAAGGGTAGGGGATGACGGGATGACGCCACTGTTGAGCAGCAGGGAGAAAGACGAAGGGTCGAAACAACTGGTCCTCCTCTCTTCTCTTCTGTCGTCTCACTGCGACACCCTATTCGGCCACTTCCATCCTACTGTCCTTTGCCCTTCGTGGCTTCGCCTTCGTGTTCCACCCTCGCGAACCATGCTCATAGCCAGTGTTTCACCTGCCCAATTCTCTTGTCCAATGGTACTTAGATTCAGGCTAATTTCCCCTTGTATCCTGCGTGTGACCCGGTTTTCAAATACAACAAAATATGACACTATTTCACTTGCATCGCAATAGCAAAACTTTCAATGGATTTAGGTATCGAGCATGATCTCTCATCTTTGATAAACAAACTATTCTAGCTTTCTAGTTTTCTTTTACATTAATTACAATTATTGTGCATAAAGTGCATACTTATAGCATGTACTCAATGCGTCCGTTCCGATAGAAATCCACAACAGAGAAAAGAAGATGCATTCGAAGATGACGAGCATTCGTTGCTCGCGATGATCCTAATTTTTCGCTTCAATTAGTCCGTCGCAACGGAATC
Organism: Trypoxylon attenuatum; assembly: GCA_963989405.1. Classification (NCBI taxonomy): domain Eukaryota; kingdom Metazoa; phylum Arthropoda; class Insecta; order Hymenoptera; family Crabronidae; genus Trypoxylon; species Trypoxylon attenuatum. The sequence continues at coordinate 7,041,597 of OZ022495.1, forward strand.
AGCGATAAAATCGCGCCGTTATTAACGGGCGGCTATCATCGCGCGCGCTGTAAACAGGAAACGACGGGAAAGGGCATCCGTGAGCGGCGGCACATTCGCCAGTTTTTAAGAACAAAGGCAGAAGCAGAAAAGCACGAGGCAAAGGGAAACGCCTGGGCTCGACTCGGCACCGCTCGGCGTGGCGCCGCATGCATTTCAAAGATACGCGAAAAGAGCGTTCGAACGGGAGGTGATTCGGGACGACGGAAAGTCGAGGAAATATTCGCGCGAACAAACGCGGCGGGAATTATCGAGCATTAGTCGATGGCTGCTTTTGGCGCGGTAGAGGACCGTGGAAAGGGGGGAAGGGGATAGGGTGCCGCTTCACGGCGAAGGGATAAAAGGGAGCAGAGAAGTACAATCGATGAAAGGGTTGGACGTCAAACCCCTTCGTGTCGCGATCTTCTCCACCCTCAGTCGGGCCCGCCACCGCCGCGCCGCTCTCTGCCACCGCCACCGTACCACCGCGACTCACCCCTAAACCTCCTCCCACTCTCTCGCGTTGCTCCCTCTCTCTCTCTCTCTCTGTCTTTCCCTTTCTCTCTCTCTCCCTCGCTCTTTGCTACTCCTACTCCTCTGCTTTTCTCTGCTTCCACCTCTGCCTCGGCCTCTGCCGTTGCCTCTGCCTCTACCTCTGCTGCTGCTTTTGCTCCTGCTTCGATTCCGGCTTCTGCTACGGCTCCTACTCTGCTCTTGCTCCTACCATCTCCTACCATCCGTCCATCCGTCCACCCGACCACCCGAACACCCACACTCACCCCTCTCGCCGGCCGGGCTGTAACTCACCGCCACACGGTAGCGCCCTTGCCGCGTACACATTTACATAAATTATTGATCCCTAAAACACACCGCCGCCAATGCCATTGCCACTGCGGCGGCCGAGCCTTAAGGAGAACCGCGCTGTGCCTCGCCGCACTCCATCCGTGCCACTCTATCGCTGTGCCATGCTGCCGGACGAATATGCAACTTACCCTGCCGACCGCTCCACCGTTCGATCTTTCTCTCGCTCCAGCGTTTCTCCCCCGCGCCACCCTTCCTTCCTTCGAATCACAGTTGACAATTCGTTCGCGTAGGGGAGTTCATTCGAAGGCGAATGCAGGCATGCTCCTTTCCTCGAGGCTAATCACCTCAAAATCGCTAGTGTTTCTTCGATCTCTGGGTCACTATATCCAGTAACCAGAGAAATCAACCCTCTGTACGTAAAAATCGGCGAACTAGCAACAAACAAGTGGGCAGAAAAAATTTCTTTCCTATTGGGAAAGTAGTGCTTCCGAATTGACGCGGACGATATAATTGAGGTTGAGGGAGGCGCAACGAACGCACCTCGAAAATTAATTGCGGCTCTTCTTCTCACTTTCGATACCCTCAAAAGCAATTTATCGGACGCGCGGCTGCCTCTGCTCAAACGAGATCGGCCGGTATTTCGAGCGCGAGGCGGTTTTTCAAGCCTAACATTTTAATTATAATATTTCCTTCGGGTGGGAAGGGGCGCGACGGTATTCAGCGAATTTCAGTGCGAGCGAGACGCGCGACGAAAACGATGCTGCTACGTCATTAAGCTACGCATTGTTCGCGGAGGACTGATTGTCTTGGCCGCTCGTTTCAGCCGTAGCTAGAGAGACAATTGTTCAATATTCCCATTGATCTGTGAGACGCCCCAGGGACCGCTTCATCCACCGCCAGATAATATATATAGTATGCAAATATATATATACATGTACACATCTATATGTATATATATGGATATATATAATGCATAACTCGTATATAACGAAGCCTTTTGTCAATATCTCTATTTTAATGATATGAGCTACCCGACTTTCTTCCCCTCCCTGCTCCCCCTTTCTGCCGCCCTCTCTCATTCTCTCTCTCTCTCTCTTTCTCTCTTATTCTACCCGCTCGCCTTGGTCTCTCGGCTCCTCCGCGGTACAGCGCGAAACCCGCTCGTGCAGTTGGTGCCGGGCTCTAAATAGAGAGAGGGTAAACGAGAGAAAGAGGAGAAAGCAGATGGATGGTTGACGTTGACGCGCCTTTATCTTCACGGGGAGTACCTTTCTTTTTGAAAGGTGACACGGCGTATACGCAACGCCCGGCGTGCCACGGCGCAACGACGCGCTTCCGTCGAATCGGCCATCCGTTGGTAGCGATGCGCGAACCGAGCGACCTACCCAACTCACCCCACGCCCACCCCCGATTAGTGAGCAAACGCGTCGTTAGTTTTTCGAAAAAAAAAAATAAAAGAGAATAGATATGAGAAAGAGAAGGAACCGGGGAGAATAGAACGAAGAGACCGAGAGAGAGAAAAAGGTTCTGGCATGGTTAACGTTGAAGGAAAGAAAGAGCGAGCGACAAAAGAGAGCTGAAAAACGGAACCGCGCGGAGACGAGAACCACGATTATGCGTATACTAACTCCCAGAATCGAGAAAGGACAATGCGCCACGGCGCCAAGCTGCGATTCTTCACGGTCGATGCGAGACTATTATGTCCTCTCTGTTGAGATACGCTAAACGCTGCCACGGTGCGTTTGTTTTTGTTTGAATTAATGCTACCGGCTACGTGGTAACATGTCGCGAGCAAACGCAGGGAGAAATTGCGGCAGGATTCACGAAAGGGATGGCAAACGATACCCCCCAGCTGTTAATATTCTTGTTTCGCGCGAATGTTGAAAAATCTGAATCTGTAATCGAGACGGGAATCGGGTGATACAGTTCGATGTTGATCAATTCATACGCCGCGTGTGAATGAATCTCTTCGACTTTCAGAAAATATTTTAAAACTCTTCTAGCGTTTAATTAAACAATGAATTTTTCTTCTTCATTTAACGCAATTCATGCGTGAACTGCTCTTTACGTTTAGTTTGTCTTTGTTTCTTTGAATTTGCAACTCTATTTCGAGTATCAAAACTACCCCCAGTACCATAAACACATGCTGAAGCGATATTTCGTCAATCCCCATCGACTAGAGCTGATCGAGAGTGAACGCCTTCAAGTAACGTTCACTAACGACGGATTGGAAATCCTGATTACTAGCACGGCGAAATACCTACGCGAAACCACACGGTCATAATTAACGGGCATAAATTATCAATTCGAACATCGGTTAGCAGGGTGGCCTAGCACACGCGTGGCCTGGCCAGCAGGCGTGTATCGAGCATTGGCGAGTCGGTCAAAGTGGAAAGAGACCGAGAGAAGCGCAGAACCACGAGAAAGTGAGATAGACAAGGCAACAGATAGAACAGAGAGAGAGAGAGAGAGAGGAGAAGTGGCGGGTTAGAAACGAGGACAGGGATGGTGCAGAAGTGGCAGTCCGAACGAAGGGTAGTAGTCGAAGGGCAGCCTGCAGGATACCCACTGGCGAAGTGATTGATATAGAGATGCGGTTACTACAGGACCAACCGCTAGTGCTGACTCTGTGACGTACGAATTTGCGAGCATTGCGAACCGTCACTGCGACCACGTGTGCTTACTGACGCCCGGTTATTCCACCTGAAAGAAACAAATGACTTCACCCTCGACTGTTACGCGCGTCGAGCTTGCAAGTGCTGCTCCAGCTTCCTGGTATCCTCTACCGAATACCGTATTCATCGAATAGAAGCAGAACTGGCATTCCGTAGAAATTTTCCTAATTAGAAGAAGGATAACGATCTTCGCCAAAAAGATTTTGATTTTCTCCCTTAATGATATACATATATGTATGTATGTACTTACATACCCTACAGCGAGCAATCGAAAGAGATTGGACTGAAGAACAGTAATTTTCCAAATCAATTTTTGTTATTTCGCTCGTACCGAATTACGCGGTGATGAAAGGCGGGAATGGTGCTGAGGGAAAAAATTTGCCGGGGAAAAAATTGGGAGGGATATATGTCTGAAAGAGAGACGGTAGAAGCAGGAGAAGCAGGAGCAGCAGCAGCAGCAGCAGATCAGGCACTCGATACGCACGGGGTAGCTCAGATCCTCTGATGGGAGTACGTTGGATAAACGGAGATTCAGGGAGGCGGACTGACGAACGAACAGACAGAGCTCAGAGATCCACGCCATGGTTATACGCTTTAATTCCTTCGACGGCTTTAATTCTCATATTCGTATTCCGCCTCCCCCAATTCCCCCTGACCGCTGCCGCCGCCTACGCCTCAGTCCACCTACCCTTTCTGCACCCCCTTTAGCCATCTCTCCTCGAACCCCAACCCTTTCGACGCTCGGCGCCTTTTGCCCACTGCTCCAACGACACACGCATTTCCAGAGTCACGATCTTCGCAACAAAATGTATCGAGAGCCGTTGGATTGTTCATTATTCCTTCTCAACTAATCTCTGTCGTTTTCTAAAGTTACCTTGACAATCTTGAAAGCGCATCGCTTTATTTATCTTCTGCGCCACTTTGAACAAATTGATTAGCCAACTTCTTAGGAAGATTGAACAGAATCGCCAAAGCGGAGTATTTAATGAGTCGCGAATATATCCTGCAGTGGTGTTAATCGATCCCCGATAATGACAATGTAATAAAATCGAAAGAGAGTAATAGAACGAGATATCAATGGTCTGGATTACCTCTGGCGGTGGATTTTATGCGATCAGAATTGCTTTTTATCGGGAGCGCCGCGAGCGGCTGAAGGAAATCAATTGATCGCGATAAATAAAAGCCATCGAGTACAAAAGGAGTAGAAAAGTTCTCGCGCGGCGAGCGATGGAATTTATTCCGGAAATACGTCCTCAGCACGCCGAGGGATAAAGATATTCCGGTTTTTGCATGGATTAGTAATGGAAGCTCTCTCCCAGGATGGAAGCTCTTTCAGAAGGGGGTCGTTCGGCGCCGCGCCGCGGTAAGGGATGCCCACTGTTCCGTTGGCTAAAGCCTCCTTCACCATCCCACCTCCACCCCGAGAGAACCATTGTGCTTATCGACAATATCCCTGATCAACCAACAAAAATCGGGATTCCCTGCTTGCCAAGTTCGCCTTGCTTATTTCTTCACCTCCAAATACTGTCTTCGGTTTAAGAATCGTAATCCTATGATGCAACATTTATGCAACTACTTCATCACTTTGATTTTTCGATTGAAATCGAATCTAAATAAAACTTGTTGTTTAGAGAAAACCAATATACGACCGACTGGTTTATGCGATGTTCGCGAGTAACTTATCCCAGGAAATAAAAAGCAAATCATTATCCGAGAGATCATATAATGAAGAACCGTACGATAATTAGAAAAAAAAACATCGCGTTCCATTCCATAGGAAGCTCGTAACGAAGTTCCGTATCTGACGAGACGAGAGTCGAGGCGCGTGAGCATCGGTTGCCAAACTAAGGAATATCAGACCGGAAGAGCAAGCGCCGCGGCGCGCTGCGAGTGTAGAGCCATTTCCTAAGAGCGGCACGAAAAAGAGTTCTTTTATTTTTGAAGCCAAGCGAAAGCCAGCATCGAGGTATTCGAGGTCTGGAACTGGGTGTGGCCGTGTGGAGAAGGGTTGATGTAAGCTTATACGCATGCAGAAAGAGATGCCCAGAGGCAGAGGCAGCGGCAGAGGCAGCGGCAGAGGTAGAAGCAGAGGCAGAGGCAGAGGTAGAGGCAGAGACAGAGGTGGAGGCGCGGGAGACGCGAGGACGGCATGGAAGAAGGGTCGAAAGGATAACGAATATGACGTCAATTTTAAGGCAGGCTGGGGGAGAAGCAATCACCGCCGGCGGGATCGACCATCCCTGCAGCACCTCCTGTACCCTCCCTCTCTCTTTCCCTCAAACCCCCGCGGCCGCCCTCAGCGCGATTCTCGCACCACACCCGCGGACTTTGAACTTTGACTTTGTCAGACTACAGGAATACACGTACGTAGGGTGTAGTCGGTACACCAGGTAGAAATGCCGAGTGAGCGCGCATGTACTATGTAGCTCAGGTGGTGGTGGTACGCGAGAGAGCGCATCCTTTGATAAAGCCCGGAAAGGCCGAACCTGGGTTCCGTACAGGATTCGTCGAAAAAAAGTACCAAACTTACCGTAGCATCGAAAATGGCATCCTGAGAAATCGAGGCGCGGCCGCGCACGCTCCGCATTAACCGCAAGCATTAATTAGTAAAATTTTATCGAGCGCTCGCGCGCGCGGGCGCGTCCTTCTCCGAGGCTGAACCAGCCGCGCGTCACACAAAGATCACCAGGATAAGTATTCCCAATCCCAAGAGCGGCTTACAACGCGAGAATGGCGCATTAAGTGGAAGCGATCAAAACCCTCTTCGGGAGAAATGACAGCGTGTGCAATTGGTTTTTTAGCGACGACACCGCGGAGATGATACCTAGCGGCGTGGCGCGCGCGCGGATTTGCGTGTGGGTAGGCTTGGCGCCGCTAAAAGCCCCGGGGTTCGAGTTACCCAAACACAAGAGAGAATCGACGGGAAACGGCGAGTTGGCATTTACGATTTAAAAAACCGTCCGGCGAAGAGGAGGCGGTGAAGGACGTGGTGGAGGAGGAAGAGGAGGATGAGGAAAAGGAAGAAGTGCAGAAGAAGAAGAAGAAGAAGAAGAAGAAGAAGAAAAGAGACGGACACGGTGCCGGAGACGGCAGTAGCGGAGGGAAAAACAGATGGCTCGAGAAGTCAGAGTACCCTATTATCTGCGTGCAATAACGAGACTGGGAAAGAGCGCGTAACGACGTAATGACGGAGACGATGGAAAAGTTGACTTCCTTATAACAATTACGTCATTAATAATGATCGTAATGGTAACGACTCATCTCGTCGACGAGCGGGCTAAGCGGACGGGTGGGCGAACGAGCAAGCGGGTGCGGGAGGAGAAGCGCCCGCCCGCTTGCTCGCTCGCGGAGTGCTGGGAGCCAGGCGCGATAAAAGCACGGAAGTACGTATAGGCGCCCGAAGGCACGGATATAGAAACGCTTAAGTGGTGCATTGGAATCCCCCCGACCACCCGGTAACTGCCACCACCATCATACCCCATCCTACAGCTAACCATCCCCCCAGTCAGCCATCAGTGCCATCGGGCGGTCGACGACAGCCTATTGTTTCAACGTATTAGTCATTCGACGTATCGTAAAGTGTGCTGCCGAGGTACTCGCGGTTCTCCACCTCCTCTACATCCTACCCGAATCCACCCTCTCTACCACCACCCGCGCGAGCTCGAATTCTCAACCTCACCCTTCCTACTATCAACCCCCCCTCTTTCCTATCGCAGAAGCTTACACTGCTTGCCGTCTGGAGGCGCCATCGGACGGAGCCATCAACGGACAGACTCGTTATAATTACAGAGCCACGTGCACGCTAGGCGAGTTTCGAGTACAACTGTAACTTTTTCCACACGCAGATTTCGTGCTTGAAAGCGGAATAAAAATATCGAACTCTGAGAGACGAATTTAAAAGTACACCTTAAATGAGACACCAACGGGATACCTCCCCTCCTCCTGTGACCCTTTGGTGCACGCGTCGAATTCCCGTGTTAGGGCTTGCATGCCGGATTTTTGTGAGCGGAAGTTAAAGGAGTTTAAAATGTACCGGCAAGCAGACGGAATGATGTTATTCGTTAGACGAGTTTAGTTTTACTGTGGCCCCTCGTTGTGCGTTGCTTTGCTATCCGATGTTTAGCTTAGGATGCGTTATAGGTTCCTGAAACGTTAATGCGCGTAAAGGTATTTCGAATGAACGTCTGTGGGGAGGAAGAACTTTTGATTCATGTACAAAAAATATGCTTAATTCGGGATCATAACTGTTTCTCTGTCTCAAGTGTCAAAATATTCGTTTTACAGTCAATATAACTGATACAAGACTCTTAGTTAAAAATTATCTCCTAAATGTGCTAGCAAAGTTTGTCAGGTTTTATCCACCTTGGATACATAATTTTCACCATTGATCAATCCAACAATTCATTCCACGCGTCCTAAAACAGCAACGCAAATTTCTAAAGAACACAAAGCACGATGAACAAGAACAAACATTCGTAGGTATATGTATTGTATATATGTATATTCAGTTTCGAACCAATAGTCTGGTAAACTCACAAGCGAGTAGACTTCACGATAACACATTCCACAATGTATCGTGGCGATTCGACTTGAGTGTGTTAGCAACGCTTCGCGTACATGTTCTTTCCAAGAAGTCTAGACGTGTAAGTACACGAGAAACATCCGATAAAAAATGCGGAGAATGCAAGCTTGGAATGCAAACAATCTAATTCACCGGGGCAATCCTCGAATAAGGAATTTCAGTGGAAAACAAGCGATCGCGTTTCCGAGTGGCACGGAGACGGCGGTCGCGCTTTCTGTCTCATCGATCAGTTGATCGTCGAATATCGTGACCAACCGATCGTGGTTTAATCCCAAGCCGATGCAATCGAGCACCGCAGTGCACTGTGCCGTTCATGCGACCGCACGACTTCAACACACGATTTCCTCCTGATATCGATTTACCAGACCTCTTTGTCTATATGCACATTACACAACTTCAAACACTTACGTATGCACTGATCCTGAAAATAAAGGCAGTGTCTTCGTGTTAATGATACGTTCGATTAGAATTTTACGCTTACATCTTTTAGGCAAACGTGTTACAGTAACACGAAAAGACCAATCGCTGATAATTCGAGAATCGACGAGCTTATTAAATACAGGATAAGCAACTAAGGATGAATGACGTTTCATGGTACTCATAGTTGTACTCGTACGTTTGCATCTTTCACTGAAATAACACAGGTCCATTGTGTATCTATGCAATTGTTGAACTCTGATTACACCGGTGGAAATTTCGCGAACAGGATTACATTTTGAAGTTCTCACTGCAATAACCCGCCGAACCTATAAATTTCGAATGCGCCGGTTTTCAAGCCAAGATTACGAAATTACCCTCGGATAATGAGGTTTGACATTGTTGTGGAGTTTCGTGCGTCCATTTGTGGAAGACTGAGAACTACGAATTGGAAATGTGGTTTTTAGTGCAACATATCTGTTTTCTACCTGTTGGAAACTGCGAGTTGCAATTTCCAAGTATACTATGTTGATCCACAATAACAATAGGTATAAAGAATAACAAATACATGTAGCAAATTAGTAGCCAGAAATCTGTAAAATTATTTTGCAAAAAATGTACAGTTAAAGTATGAAAAAGTTTCTTTGCATTTTCATCGTTTATCTCAACATCTAGCAAACGTATTATCTTTGAGCAAGAAACTAATGAGCTAATTTTCGCAAAAGTAGAACCATTGTTAACGAATCTGAATTAATAACAATGATAAAAAGTAATCCTCGGTGTAGAAACCAAGCAGTAGGACGGTGAACGGCGACTTTGACCGATGAAAAATGAAATAAAATAGAAAAGAAGAATCAGTTGTAAAGTAATTATTAATGCCGGGGCATGCAATGCCGAGCCACTGTTGCCAGAAACTTTCCCTAGCACGCGAATAAGCCATATTCCTTTCGGCGTACATATTCCAACTTCGGTACGCGGGAGGGAGTTCTGCAGGCCCCTCCGATCGCCGACTTTAATTTCTCATTGGCACCATATCGCTCGGACGAAAAACCAGACGGGGCGGCATACCTCATTTAAATGCACTAAAAAGTGCCAATTGGAACCCAGGTACTATGTACTTGGCCAACCCTCAGGTACCAGGCTCGCCGTTACCACGAAACGCTTTTATGATGCAAGACCTATCGCTTTCGTCCGATTAAAACCAGGATATAGACGTCGAATATAGGAATGATTGTTCCACGTTTATTTTTCAATAGTTTTAATTGTCATATGCTCCACAATTCTAGAAAATTTGTATAATAATTCATAACCAAACATGTGTATATCCTTTTTTTTTATTTTTCATTATAATATAAAAGGTAACATCGGTACAGTAAAAATCCCATAAAGTAATTAAACAATGTAGAAAAATAATTTTCCAGCTTCAATGTAAAGCAGGATATTTTATTTTACATAAAGATAGAATCTCAGATAGTAACAAAGTTGTTTTGCATTATTATAAGAGTATTGCTGATAAACAATTTTAAATACACAGTATTACGAACGGCAAAACGAGTCATTAAAGTGAAATTCAAGAATGCGGGCGGGTTTCAAGCTAAAACACGAGGAAGCGATTCCTCCTGGGGGCAGGAGCAAAGAAATGGTGCGAAAACCAAAAGAGACTCGAGACCGTGTTAGAAACGGGAGGCGGTGGATTTATCCTCCGCGGTGATTTCCTCAGATTTTCCGCTTGTATTATTTGTTCGACATCGGGTCGTCGTCGCAGGAGAAGGAGGAGATGGGGGTGCGGCTCGTCCATTTCTTTACACTGCGAAGAATATCAATTGTTAGAAATACAAAGGGTAAGAGAGTCGAGGGAGGAGTAGCGTGGTTGGAGAAAAAGAGATAAGAACAGAGGGAGAAAGAGAACGATAGAAAGAGTCGTTTGGGGTAAGAAGGAACCAGCGTCACTTGGTTATATAGACCAACAGGGTGAAAGACAGGCATAGAACGAGAGAAAGAAAGAGACAGAGAATAGAAAGAGAGAGAGAGAGAGAGAGAAAGAGAAGAGGGGTGACGTGGGGTAGCAAAGGGTGGGCGCCGCCTGTGGCACACCACCCCTGTACAAACCAAATTCTTAAGAGAATTTAACCGTTTGAATAGCTCGCAAATCCATTGCAAATGTTTACACGGGATTTGCACGGGTGCCTCCTTCTCTCCCTTTCCTCTTTCCGCCCCCTTATCACCCTTTCCGGCGTTCCTACCACTCGCGCCCGCGCCCACGCCCGCGAGCTACCTGACTCTTCGACTTTAGTGCTCGAAGAAATCTCCTAGGGCCCCGTCAAGCCTCGCAAACCAATTTTCCGTTTTCATCTATGATGTAATGGCATTAAATGGATAAAGGTCGGATTTCTAAATTCACCCCTTTCCTTGGATTAGTTCCGTTGAGACGATAATGGCACATTCAACAACTACCACTTAAGTTGAAAACTACTAGCAAAATGATTGTTGTTAGTATTGTTATGTTGAATGCTACCTAAACTAATAGGCCATTATATTTAAAAGGAATCTTTAGATTGTGTTCGGGAAGAATTCAATTAAAATTGTGACATTAAGAAAATACCTCTTGAAAATGCATAAAATTGACAATGTAGAATTATTGTCAGAAGAATGTAGAAATATTTGAGATACTACAGAATTAATCGTACTTCCATTAGTCACTAGAAAGAAGTTACAGACACTTGGTATTTCCAAGCTACTGTAAAATTCTTTTGAAATAGCACTCTTATTATTATCTCGAAATAAATCACGACGAAGGAACGATCGATTAAGCTCAAAGACGACTGTCAAGCTGGAACGTTGCGCCTCCCCAGGGCACTCGCGATGCGGGAAGTTTGCTAGGAAAGTTCTATCAAGAACAGAACCAAGACCACAACGATCAGTAGTCCTTCTCGGTAGCAGTTCGTCTCCGGTTTACGGACGTATGTAAAGCACCGACCGAAACAGCCCCAAACCCCTAGGAGCGCGCCGGGGGCGCCCTTACCTGTTCCTCAAGACAAACAGTGGCGGTGTCTTAACAAGTGGACCAAGCTGCGCCCAAGACAAAGGGTAATTGAGGGTAGGGATTAATACCCCTATACACGAGAAATTCAGCCTGCCCGCTCCTCAGAGTTCCCGTGACTGTATCTCTCTACCTTGGAAACACCACACACATTCTCTGTCTCTCTCTCTCTCTCTCTCGCTCTGTCTGGCTTTCACTGTTTTCGACCACTTTCTATGCATCCACCCTCTTTCTCTTCTCACTGTTGAACCCAAATTCAAGCAAATCTCTGCGTGGTCCTTCGACTTCCTCCCTTCCCTTGTGCCGAGCTAGTCGTTTCTTCGGATGTTTGATTCTCAGTCCGATGCCAAAGTCACTCTCCTTCGAGGCACGCACCCTTGGGAACCAGCCGGGTCATCTTGCTAATTAAACAATCAAATACGGGCAGCTACCGGCTGCCCATTCGCCGTCGTATTCTCACGGGTCTCTCGGATCGATTGATTAACTTTTCTGGGAGTTCGATTGTCCCGCGCGGATCTACCCCCTAGTCGCTAGCACGACTTGGATGGTTTCGTGTGAGGGGAATTCGTCGAACGCATCTGTTCTATAATTCTAGTCTTTTGCTACTGAAAATCAAACTGGTCTGATTGGACCTCTAACACTTACAATTTATAGTTATTCATCCAACTTAAATACTTCTCAGAATTTATACAATCGGTATAAAAAATAATTCGAAACGTTCGTAATCTGGATTTTACATTTTTGAATATTAAAATGATATTCTCGAGTAATTATAGTTTAACGATCAGAATGGTGTAGATGGAAAAATGAGGGAATGCAAACTGTTAAGGACACAGATACTGTTGTCAAGCTTATCGCGAGGAAATCCTAAGGAACGCGTTTCCACATCCTCCAGAAGCGACGTTCCCTAGAATCGAAACTTGGCCGGGCCTTAACATCCCCTAAGGGGGGTGAACACAGCAAAGAGTAATACGGAGACAGAGAGATATACCGAGAGGATGAAGGGGAAAACTAGAAGGAAGAGAAAGCGAGTGATATGATAGAGAAAGGGAGAAGGGTGACACGAAGAGACATAGCAAACGAGGAAGCGAAGGCCGGACCCTCGCGGAATTATAATACAAAATGTCATAACTATCTTCCTAATCACACTTTATTCTAACTGGTCCCTTCGTAACGAGGTGGTGTACTCCTTTGTGCCGACTGCAAAGTACGCGGACGAGCGACTCGTAAAGTAGAACCACCCCACGGGACCCGACGACGCTCTACGTTCTTAGAGCACGGAACTCGAAAGGACGCTTTTGGAAGGCGTACGAATATTACGATTATCCTCCTAAGCACAGTTCGTTATCATCGTTTGCACCATACAGATAGAGTCACTAAGTTCGCATCGTACTGTTCCTCCGTTTATTCGGGGGACAATAATCATCGTATTAAAGTCACCTGGAGGCTCTTGCCTTAACACATTCTATAATATCCATTTATATTTACTAATATAGATCAACTGTTAGACACCGAATTACAGTAGTAGTCGATTTTAGAAGAAATATATTACAAAAACAGACTATAATATAATGAATGAATATAATATTCTCGTTAAGATTATCGTATTAGTAATGTCGAGTTTTATAGCGAAAATTGGACGATCGTTTGTTCAATGTATTTTATCAAGGTAAGAGCATGCAATCTCAGTTATTTGATTCTGCCCTGAGATGAAATATTTCCCTTGACACAACGCAAAGTATGCAGCAGCCGGCGATTGATGTAGACATGTAGTTTTACGAGAAATCACAGTAGGAACTGCAAAATAACGTTGTAATATCGAATTCCACGCTTCACCCAAGATACTCCCCAAAAGAAACCATCCGAAACGCTTTATTGGAATCTGTATTTCAGCTGTCGCTCAGCGAAAGGTGGAATGTAAATCGGTCGACAATGCGAAATAACAATATTCTTTACTGTGTAAATATAGGTTCTTTTTTCCATAACCCGCAAATTTGTTAGATCCGATTGTAAGTTAGGGAATAATCAAGAATCCACGTGTGACACATTGACCAGGGTAGAATTTGAGAACCCTCGAAGGAAGCATGTGGCTGCTTAAAATACAGGCGGTATCAGATTCATCGGAGTATCGATTACCGGCGTTAGTAATCGCAAGCGATTTTCAGGAGGCCCACGTAACTTGAGATAGAACGGCACGTGTTTACCGTAATAATCGCTTAGCAACGATACACTGTCGCCGATGTATTAATTATTGAACCGTCGGCTAGTAACGAAAGGGCCGATGCCCATGATACGCCACTGCTAACATCGGTGGTAGTGAACACGTGGGCGGTAAAGAGGGTTTGAGGGGGGGGGGAGGGAGGGGATCGAGGCAACAGAAGGAAGTTAGATCGGGTGACGCGTCGTCGAGTCACCTAGATACACGACACGAGATAATTGCCGTTTTAAATTTTACATTTTATAGTCGATCGACCGAGCGCGATAACCATTATTGCGTGCCTTCGATTGTAATACATTATCTCGCCATCCCCTACTGTCTCCGCGTACCCAGTTCTGTGTACTGTTCTTTATGGTCTTGTTCTATCGTTCAATCACCCTGTACACCGAGCGACAGCTGCCAACTGGAACTATACGTACTCATCGATTTGTAATTATGACCAACAAAGACTACTTCGCAATGTGTGAAAGATTCAATTCGAGAGACTAATATTCGATACATTTTCCAGATTCCTTTCGTATTCCTTTTCACGTTAGAAGTTTAGTACTTTCGTTGGATAATGAATTGTTCGCAAATCGAAATGTTGTGTTTAAAGTTTAGCAGGTTACATTGCAGTAGAGAAAAATTGTAAGGTCTAAAGATTGCATAGAGGCAATCTTTAGATCCCAGTATGTGTACAACATCATCATTCTCTCTCTTATACCCAAGCTATACAGAGATACTGAGAAGTTTTTTGCAGCAAAGATCGCTCTTGCATTCCTGATGACTAATCGTGCCGCTTGAACGGTTTACCGAAATATTTAACGAACACTCAGAATACCGTGAGCCAACGAAACGATTTCCATCTATCAGGACAAAAGAAAAGAGACGCGTTCCTGGACGAAGTAACCGAGGAATATTTCAAGAAGCTTCTTTCTTCCGCAATGTCCGAGCGAGAGAACATGCACAGAGGATCGTATCATTTATTTAAAAACCTATCCGCGGTATACTTAGGAAAGTTCAAGGAATACACAGCTAGTACACGTGTTGTTCATTCGAAGAACGTGGAGAAGGCAAAGTAACTGTTAACCTTACGATAATTTACGGAGTAGTTAGGCGCGCAACCTTTGACCTACGAGCGTCTTGCATGCAGCGAACGAGTAGTGGGATGGGTAGGTGGTTAAAAGGCGAGGCTACTCTACCTACCGATGCAACCCCCCCCCCCCCCCCCCCCCCCTCTTCCAAAGGGGGTGAGCAGAGTAAGAAGGGTGTAACGGTCTTTTCGAGACTGTACTTACGTACGTGTACCTGGCTGCGTACCTGGCAATGCCACTATCGATTATTAGTTGTTATCTTGGTGAAGTATTGCAACCCTACCGAGCAAGCAGTACTACCACGATCACTACCACCAACACCGCGACGACCACTACCCTTACCACCAACGTCCTGGACGGTTTACGTTGGCGCGCACCCCCTCTTACCCCTCTGGCGCAGACCTCGGCCACATGCATACATCACTCGACACCGAGATAAGACTCGGATGGATCGTTATACTGCCCGGTCTATGATTAATAATTACTCGCGAGCCTTTATCAGATGCCAGACGACGGTAGAGTTACCTCGATAACGAGTAATCAAATCCTGCCGTCTCGGCTGGTCTTAGCGCTGGGGTTGCCCTTCCTGTGGATAATGCCAAAAATATTTGAAGATTTTACCTTCGAGTGGTTAACTTTGATTCGTTCCTGGTTAGTTTGAAGCTTCTCTTGTTAAATGTAGAGACACATGCAGAATACCGAATCTTGGGAAACGGGATATATTCAAAATAACGCGATTTCTAAACAGAGGAAACATTGAAAGAATCGAATCTTTAAGAAAAATTGTATTATCATTAAAAAATTTCATATTTTTCTATTTAATTTCAAGTTGTAATATTAAAGGAATATCAATTTGCAGACAAAGATCTGGAGCTAAGTGTTCGCAGCAGTTTGTAACACTTCTGTTGGCACGAATATATTAGAGATATCGCGAGCAATTAAAATACTAAAAATTTGTAAAATAAGCGGGCCTTCAAGATCGTTAGTTACGGGTTGCAAGTATAATCACGGATATCCTATTTAACCATGCCCGGGGTGGTCTACCTTTCCACGTGTCGTGCCGTGACACCTTCTCGCCCTTGTAAATGCAAATTTTATTAATAACGACTAGGTTATATTTCAAATTGGTCCCAGGTTCGCGCCAGCTTGGTAATCGTGTACCTTGGGTCACGCACTTACTGCCGCAAGCACGTTCGTCGAGTAAAAAAAAAGCGTTTTGTACGTGTTAGTGCAGAGTTGCAACAAATCGTATCATGCGCTGAAAAATTGGCTAAGGAAAAGGAAACAGGATTTTGAATAAAGGCAACATACGCTCTAACTGTAATTTGAGACTCTAGTATCAACGTTACTTTGTGGATTAAAAACAAATATATTTAAAGAAACAATTCCAATTTATTTCGTTATTGTTGAATGGTATAAAATTTCATGGAAAACTATTTCTCAAAATAAGCTAACTCGGATATTCGATATTTAAATTAAACGATCAATATACAGATTGATACATTTACATTCCACCATCGGCATTACAAGTTTCTCTTCGTCAACTTACAATAGTCCTTGAATAGAAGAAATGGATTACTAATGCTCCACAGGTCACTCGTTAGTCTGAGAGTATACGAGACGCAGAGTATTCGATAAATCGAGCAGCAGGTATAATTTCTAAAACACATACGTTTGATAAAAGGTTGGTAGAAGGTAACGTGGGGTTATGGGTGAACTCGGCGTGTCTAGTTGGGGGCGAACGGTGAACGGTGTATAGCTCGACTCGGCGCGGCGTTAATCGCGATTTACCCTACCTCGTCCTCGTTAGAGCCAAGCTATCTCGAGTAGAAGTCGACTCGACCAATCGGGGTGACCATTCGACCGGCAACGTCCAATCGTAGTGGCAAGTATTCACGTGTCAGTCTCACGGCAAGCTCGTTTTCCTGCTAACCGTTGCTACCAGGACGTGCACGCTCCCTGCGCTATCGTCGGTCAAGATCGGATATCAATAGAATTAGCATAAAAATCTATACGCGCCTCCACGACAAGCAATATTGCATGCTCGCCTGATCAACCGCTGCGGATTTTACGCCAAGCGAACATTCTTCTGCATGCGATTCTTCAAAATTGTAATTGATACACCATAGTTCAGGATTTCCTTTTGGTAATCGATTCATTGAAATAAATGGAAATGATATAATTATACTACTTTTAGTAATAATTTCAATCAAATAACAATACTTCCTTCGTTCAGCTTGATTTATGTTTGCGGATCTAGTTTCAAGCGTGTTTGCTCAAATCGTCCTGGAGTAAAGATCTTCGCGTTACGATAATCCCTTCGACAAACCGAGGCGCGGTATAAGTAATTCCATTAGAATTAATGAACTCAGGTTTAGCAACAAGTTCGCATAAAACATGAATATGTAAGAGGATTGAAAGATCAAGGATAAGACGTTTCGAAGCTTGGATTGAAGTTCAAGGTGGTCACTTTAAATTGCTCTTAACCGGCTATAAAATGCTAAACAACAGATGTGATTATAATTCATATTAGAATTGTAACAAGTACATCCTTTACGGTGAATTCTACTTCGAATAATAGAAATTGTAGATCGGATGTTTCTTGTCTCTCGATACTGACCTAGTTTTTAATTCAATGAACAAATAAGTTAACGAATCTAACTACTTGTGTGACTAAACGTAAAATGAAAGACAGTGGTAATATAAATCTTTCTTAGACAATTCACATGTGATGCAACGGTGGAAGCAAAACAATTGGTAGTGGTAAATGTTGTTCCAGCTACCTTTCATCATAGTAAGCATTTAATTAGGCTTTCAGAGTGCGTGGGAGCTTGCAACTTGAGTCAACCTACCAAGTCTGGAGTTTGGAGAATTCGACAAGAGGATGCCTTCCGCGCATCGTCGCACATTTGTATTATGTACGAATAAGATCCACATCTTAGGATGCGTAGACATACGTTACAGGTCAATGAAGGTAATTACCTTCGTACAAGTAACTTGCATGTCAGCAAAATACACATTGGATACTTGATAAAGTTCTCACGGCCAAAATTTGGTTTGTCCTCCTCGTATTGTCGTAGAATGCCTATTATTCTAGTTACTGTTGCTTAAACTCTACTATATGTGTTCTGAAAATTAAAATATTGTTTCTAAATGTCATTGTCGTACAAAAAGTTCTAATTAATCCAATTTATTAATTTCAAATTACGCTCAAGTACGAACGTGAGTTTTAATACCCAATCGAAGTGGAGCTTTTAAACCGGAAGCGCTGGAATAACCCTTAACTGTATAATAGACCATATATTAATTATGCAAATGAAATTTTTATGCGAGGTTGCATATAGCCTCAAACATCGAATGAATTTGAAACTCTCAAGTGAATAAAGCTGCGAAACGACGATTCGTTTATGCAATGATCCTCGCACCAAATCGTCCGCTTCATTTTATCCTAGTACTCTCGAGCATCGGAACGATAAGCAGGGAACCGATGAGTGGCAAAAATCGGTCAAACGGAGGAGAAGTGGGCAGAGGAAAAGGTACCAATAATTCGATTGAATAAGCATCAGAGTAGGTATGTCGCAAAACCGATACACGGTCAGTCGATTTTCCACCGAAATGTACTCGCGCATCAATGACGTCAGAAGGAGGGAACGATTAGAGTGAAATTCGCCAATATGAAATTACGAACATTTATCGCGAGATATTTACCGTGGTGGATCATAGGGGAATCGGTCTATTCGAGGAATCGTGGCCGCTCAATTTGAAGCGTACGAATCGCAGTATCAACGGGGCAAAGCGTATCATTGCTAAATGGCACGGCGAATGGCGAACGGCGAACGGTGAACGGCGAACAGCCGAGAGGAGATCTCAATCAAACCGGCCGTAATCAGAAAAACGCGAAGTGTGCTTTCAATTCGTTACGTGGAAGGTAAGTCGAGCACAAATACGAGAGAAACCGTCAGAGAGGGTCATGGATGGAGTGAGTGGAAAGAATACGAGAGTAAGAGAGAGAAAACGATAGACTGCCCCTGGCGCGGCCGCGGGGAGAGGGGAAGGAGGAGGTCCGCATAAAAACGTAAAATCGTTTGGAACGAGTAGTCTGCGCAGCAATGCAAAAAAGAAAGAGATACTCACGGCTGCTTCGGATTTTTCGCTTTTCCAGTAGGTTCTAGGCAAAAGGTTCGAGGGTTCGTTCGGTTTAAAGGGCGTTTTCGGGGAAAAACAGCGCGGCACGGCGCCGTGGCGCTGCTTCATCGTTGAACGTCAGGCAGAGGAAGCAGAGGAGGTAGAGAGGAGCAACCAGAGGAAGCAGAGGTGGCAGAGGAGGCGGTGGTAGTGGTCCGCGGCTGATTTCGATTGAATAATTTATGTTTCATTACGGGAGGCCGTGGCTTATAGACGCCTTGCAAACGCCGGCCATTCCGTATAGGCACAGAAAGCCCTGAGCCAACACCGGACCGTCTGAATCAGACGGCGAGCCTTTCACATATTTCCTATAGGCATTCAGGCTAACCTGAAAAGAATTTTGTATCGAGGTTATTGAGGGGCCGCCGACCGATACCGCTACGATGCCCTACCAAACGAGCCGCCCTCCTTCTCTGGTCTCACTCCCTGTACCCGCACCCTTCACGGGAACCCAATCTAAGGAGCTATCTTTGTGAGCCAACCGGCTCCACACTCGAATTATTTCAGACTTGTTTGCTCGATCGAATCGCTCGACAAACCGGATTCTTTGTTACGCGACATGCCACACATGAAAAATGTGTTGTTGCAAAGGTAACATTCCGTGGGGAACACTCGATATACTCATCTCTCAATCGTCAAGTTTCTTCTGAATATTTCTAATACACGTTTGCCAACCAACAGACCGCTTTTCGAACAAGAGACTTTGGTGAGGAGGTTCACTGGGTCAGAGGATGAATACTACCCTCACTTTTACACGACGATTTTGCGGAACGAAGGAAATGGGCAAAAGTGTCTCCACGAATGTACGATAGGAATGAGAAACATTTGGGAAACTCGAAAATCGCTTGGTGCATTATTGAAAGGAGGACCACTCCCTCCTCCTCCATTTACGTTAGAGACAAGTCTCGTGTCAGCTAAAATATCTACCGTGAACGAAGTGTATACGTCAATATTTTATAATACGACAAGACACATCAGGGACCCCACGCTGAGACACTCGATGCCTTCCCGTTCGCCAGATATTGTTCGAGGGTGGAAATTGATAGGGTGGCGCCGATATAATCTGAAATACGCAAGGGCACAACAGCGATCCCCGGTTTTTTAATTTGCCTCTGATCAATAATTTAACGTGTACGTTCTACTCGAGGTTCTTTGTTTCACTTCGGAGGTGAAGTTGGAATGGAGCTCGAGATAATCAAAGGGAAAATGCATCTTTGATGCGATCATTACTGTACCATTTACAAATTAATCCAATAACAATCCTTACTTTACAATAATTTTCTTTATTTTTCTAACTGTTCTCAATGTACGTCAAATAAATATAAGTTGCTTTATCTAGAATCATGTACTTCAAACAAATCGCAAATGCAAAGTGATCAAACCTTTTTTCTGTTACATTCATTTATACCGCGAACGTATAATACATATGTATACTCTCTTGACGGTCTTCTAAGACACCCCCTTGCAATCACGCGAAACTGCGAAAGTCCAAGAGAACGAATTCCATCTCGGAGTTTGGGTCGCGAAATCGGAAGTTCCTAGCAACCCTCTCGAACTTGCACCAGCCACGGTAGCAGTGATTTACCGGGTGAAATTTGAGTATCGCGAAGCACGCGAAATGCGTATCGCGAATCCAATATATTGTTCATGGGGTTCCCTCTATTGGATGGACATAACTCACGCGGGAATGCCATAACAAAAGGACTGTTCGCGTATGCGTGTATCTGTCAGGGAATAACGTAATATTGGAAAATATGCATTACTATTATGATCATTCGAAATACTACATAATTAGTCAAGAAGAATTTCCACATATATTGTACGAGTTCGAATTTGATTTAGACTTAATTAAAATTTTTCAACCATTTTTATTATCAAAGTATCCATATGATTCTTAATTTTTTGATTACGGCATTATACGTTTAGAGCTTTGATAAAGGATATAGCGACGTAAGAAATTCACTTATTCTGTGTTTCATTAAAAAGAAGGAGCGTAATTGACATGATATATCACGCGCGCTATGCAAATCTTGCTTTTTAGGCAGCAACGAACGACGACCAAAACAAAGAGCACTGGTCACGCCAAACTACAATTCTCCTAAAGTACCAAGATTCTTATAATTCTTTTGCTAATACTAGAAATGCACGATAATATACAGACATTTTTTGGTCGCAAGGATGGTAAAAATATGAATGCAATTTTTGTCCGAATTCAATGCATACACGATAAATCTATTAATTCGAAAAATATAACAACTATAGTATCGATAACAATTTCTAAAATCTGCAATGCCAATACAAAACTAAGTAAGTATATAAAATTCGTTGAAAGCATCAAACAATAAATTTTCATTTGCGAAACATCGAAGACACAATACTTCTAGAGAAACAGCTACGAGTAGAATATGTACTTCGAAATCCATCGAAAGGAATCTGAAATCGAATTTCGACATTCCGAGGTGTCATCGTGAATCTTATTACCCTCAGGACGCAGGATGTTCTCCAGAGCGAACTAGGGTGAGCGTAATCGATTGCGCAGCTCCTCGAGTCCTCGCCAGTGGCACCCCTTTGCAGCTACCCCTTTCTATCGGGGAGTTAGCGAGCCGTTTTGCATGGCGCTTCCAGTCGATAAGAAGACAGTCGGCCAGCAGAACCCCTCGAGGCTCTAGAAGCACGATATCTGCAATACCGACTCAAGCAACAGAACCTTCACCCTCACCCTTACGCGAGGAACGCCACGGCGCGACTCACCAGTAATAACGAGGACCCATATGCACAAGGGTTACTCGTGTGTTGGTGATGTGGTATCGTCGATATCCTCACCACGTGAAGGGCCGCCGCCAGTCATCTCACCCCCTGGAATGTTAACGGGGCTTTCTCGTGTCCCCGATGCATTGGCGGTTATCGTTTGAACTGCATTATAGATTACGGACGGTGAGGCAATAGTAATTGCAATCATTATGCAAATATCTCCTGGGCGAGGCTCGTTACGAGACGAGGTGCTTTACTTGCCCACCCTACAGCAAGATCCCCCCCCCCCCCCCCCCGCTTCTTCCCACCTCAATGTCACCCTCTCTCCCTTTCTCCCGATACGTCGCTTACGCAATATTTCAAAACCAACAACTGCTTATTAGAGGGTAAATGCTTTTTCGTGAATTTTCACGACATTGGACTTTTGCGGTAAGTGAAACCATGTTGATATTTACGTGAAGCCTCTTTACATATTTTCTGATGCTTCACGATAGTTCAACTATTAAGTTACATTTCTTGTATTCCTTTATCAAATTACTTTCTTAACTTATTTACCGCGGTTTGGATTTATACCGAGGAAAGATTGACGTAGCAAATTAACCAAATCTATATTTCGAAGATGATAGACCTTTTGCGTGAGATATATGTATGTTGAGTTATATTCGATATCAGGAAAGTTTGACAGAGGAACATGAGAAATTAAGGAAAGAGAATTCCAGCGGAAAATCTACTCAAAGCATTCTTCTAGCGTTTTGCAATAATGGCTTTCGGCGTGGAGCACACGGAGGCATCTTCGGTGACAGAATCGTTCGGTGGAAATAAATCGACAAGCGGCCACGGGCCATTCGTTCCCGTCGGCGAAAACGCATCTGTCCATTAATGTTTCGTATTCCCGTAAGATACGGCCCTAGGGACACGATTCATTTATATGGGTCTGCGCGTACGCGTCGTGCCAATACTCGATCGACCCTCCAAGATCATTTGTCATCCGCGCGAACCCACATCGAGTCTTCTATAACCACGTATACCTACATACATACAATACTTATATTCGCGTATAGTCACATTGATATTTCACCAAGCCGAAGCTGCACGCTATTCTTGCATTCGTCATAAGCCCGTACGAGCCGCCTTAACTGTAATTATGAACACACTCGTAATTATTCCCCCCTCTGGTAAATAGAATGGAAATTCGAAGTTGCTGAAAAGAGTCGTCACGAGAACCACTGATGATGACATTTGCCGTTGCACTTGCGGAAGCGTCTTCTCGACGATAATAACAAGCAAAGCCAGCAGCAGCACGTTAGTTCAGTTGGGATTGCGTGTTAAAGGGGTTCACCTATGTGATGTTAGCTTACGTGTAGAAAGCCAACTACCTACTGTGATCACCCGGATTATCCTTTTATTAATAGATTTATTAACAGTGTGCTTATACACTGTATACTCTTATGTTAATGACTCATTAAGGAAGATTTGGCTTAAAAAGAAGTAAAACAGTAAAAAAGTAGCGTATTACAGAAACTATGTACAGTGAGAAAAATTCTTTCGTAGTACCGTAGACACGTTGTAACAACTACTCTAAAAGATAACCAAAGACGAAGCTGGTGGTCATGTACCGCGACTCCCGTCTGGTAATATATGTACAATATTTTTAATTGTTGACGTTAAAATGTGCTCCCTCGGTTTTTCTCGTTAACGTGACATGCCTACGACCGGCGTGCTCGAGGGTCAGAAACTGGTTCGTGTCACGTTTTCGGGCCGAGCCCTCCGAGTTATTTATTTCACGCTTAAAGAATCACCCACCGTCCATAGCGGTGGGTTGTTGTCCGGCATCATACGCGGCCGACTTTGGACAGACTGTCTTCTGCAAGCTCGGACAAAAAAAAAAAATCTCCCTGGCATAAAGTGTTATCAGTCTGACGCACTCGCGTTACAAATCGCGTAAACACAACTTTTCGCCATCGCGAAGTTACATACCCTCTCGTGTCCGGAGCTCTTGAATAACTGCGCGACCGAGGTACCGCGAAGTCGGGCTAAAGAGAATTAATTACAATTTGTGGAGAATGAAACATCTTTCTCTTTTCCAACATCTTTTTACTATTTCTACTCGTAAATGAAATCAATTCATTTAATACAGTTACTTGAAAAATGCAATTCTGTTATATGTACCTGGATTATAATTAACTGTAGTTAAAATTCTTCGTATGTACGCGTTCATCATAATCAGCAATATAATGTTTACTTAGTATTTTATCTTATTTAATTTTTATGGAATTTAATGTACTTTGACAAAACAGAGAGGTTTACCGACAGAGAAATTCCTTCATAAACACTATTAAACATTTTAAACCATCTGCATTTTATAACTTATTTATAAGCTTTGAACACATATTCGTATTGCATATTTCATGAGCTCGCTCAAGCTCAATCGGAAAAAAGTAACACTCAGGAAGCAGAGTGTCATGCCGTATTCGCATTTGATTCGTACATTTTGCATGCGATTCGCACACAATGCGGTCCATCGGAAACTGGCGTCTACTACTTCCGCTATCTGGGCGCGGCACGTCTGTCTGACTGCTTCCCCTTCATTTTATACCGACGAAATTCCGACGTGTTCGTATATACATACATTATATACATATTTATTCAACCCTACGGAACACTGTTACGGCTTTTTCTCGAAGAAAACTCTTTCCTGCCGCATATATAATACATATAAAAGCAACATAAATCGAAGAAGAAACGAGGTCTCCTCTCGAGAAAACGAAGAATGAGATAACTTCTAATGTGTTTCAATGGAACGAAAAACTCTAAGATTAATATCAATGGAGCAATGATGATTAATGATAGGAATACATATCTATGTTTTTCCATGATACACATAATGATAATACATACAATGATAAGAAACTTTTTAATTTTAACAGTTTTTCAATTCAGAGATTAATTATACTTCTTATTAACATTTCATTCACATTTTTATAACGATGTATAAGTTAGATTAGCAGAGGTTGCAAAAGTTTAAGTAAATAATGATATGGTTTGTAATAGGTTAAAGCAGAAACCTTCATGGAAAATCCAATATTAGCGACGCGTTTTGTCGTAAAACCGTATCTTACAGGCCATCAAGAAGGTGCGTGCGTTTTGAAATGTTTTTACCCTAATTACAAGACAATCCTATTGTTAACTGTGCACGTATGTGTATAGTCGCCGGTTACCTCCCTCGAAGTCGATTAATGAAGCGGTATTCGTGTTAGCAGTAAGGTAATAAAATACCTACAATGACTCACAAAAATGGTTTTCAAGTACCTGAACTACTCGTATTGGACAGATGCCATGTATTTTATATTTTATTGCCTGATTATAACTGATTGCAACATATACCGTGATATTAACAACTTTTTCAATATTCTAAAACTCTCTTTATCAGAAATATAAGCTCTCTTTCCATAGACAATTGCACGAATGCGATGGAAGTACAAAAGAAAAGTTTCAAACTAAAAAATAACAATTCTTTTGTAAATCAGTAAATCTCGCGTGATTTCTCAGCTTATTAAAAGCTACAGCTAAATGCCGAATGATAAATGCAAGAGATAGGTCTAGATTTACGAAGCTTTCATTAAGACACTGCAAAGTTCCACAGCTAATGAATCTAATCCCAGCAGAAGCAAACTTCACCTGCTATTAATTAGAAATAACCTGCGGCAGTGATCGTTCGTCTCGCATTATCTGCCGTGATCTCATTAAGTACGAGTGGTTTCGCAGAATCGTCGATAAGAATCATTGGAATCAATTGTCTCCGACACCTCGCGAATTTGAACCTAATCACTTTATTGCGAATATATCATGGGGGAGAAACCCAGCGGAAGGGGTGCACAGGTAAAATATTCGAATAGGTAACGTAGGTTCTCATCACACGAATCGTTATAGCGTTCTATCACGGTATCCGATATCTATAGCTATGAATTCAAGTACTTTATCAGCACAATAATATCGTGGTAATCTATAGACTTGGATTATTCTATTTATACTAATCCAATTTTTTCGATTTCGAATAACTTCTGATTTTCACTCCAGTGGTTTTTTTCAGAGAATAAAATAAATTCAATTTGAGAAAACGGTGTTTTCGCAATAAAAGATTGTTGGGCTCCACTAATTGTGAGAGTTCCGAATGTTGTATTAGTGCGAGACAACGAAACACATTAGTCGAGATAGAGAGCATAATAGAATAGTAAATGGCGCGATATAGATCCAGAACACCTCCCGAGTAGACCGATTAAGCGATTATAGGGGAAATTCAATTCAACCATACACCATTAGAACCACGACAATCAGTGCTATCAGAAAATAGAATTCTGCCCTCGGGATAGTTATAGGAATTCCGCGTTTTCGCAATTACTCATGTTTTTTTTTTCTTTTCATTGTTGATTCAGAACGATCACGGTTGTTCTGTTCGCGCCCTTGTCGAGGGGTGTGTCCTTGGTAGCTCTTATCTAGATACTTTTAGGAGGGCATTTTCCAACGGTGAACATTCTTTTCGTTTCATTTAAACGACGAACGAACAGGGTGGTCGGTACCGCTCGTTCAGCGCTCTTGCACCGGATAGCGGCACATTTTCATTAAGGCAGCTGATTTATCGGCATAGTTAGCTTGCTCGACCTCGTTACCGCTCGCCGAAGAGAGCGAAGGACCCCTGAAAAGCTTTTCGGCACGTAAGATTCTATAACAATGTACAAACACCAATGGATCATACGCCGAATCCTCAAACCGAATACTTTACATGTACATAGATACTCTATGCGGACAGAGTTTGCATGCGATATTCCATTCAGCGCATAAACTCGTAATTGACTCGCGGCAATAATCGCGATAATAAGAATAATCTTTAATAATAGCACGGATCGCAAGGGGTGGATTGCATGCTGAATCGCATGAGTCGCTCGAGCCAAGCTCGTTTTACGAGAGAAAAGAATATAAACGATTTATCAAACTCGATCGAAATAACGAAATGCTTTATCCTCATTCGAAGTAGCCGCAATTCAATTTAACCGGATAGGTTGACCAAGTAAATTTAACAGAAGCCACTTCACCGGCGTGCGACGAAAACCACCAGGAAGAAGAGAAGACTAGGAAGAAACCAATTGATAAATCGAACAGCCCTGGAGAATGAAGCAATCTGGCAAAGCAGAAACGATCTGGCGGACGGTTACCAGACTCGTGCACCATTTATATAACGTACGAGAGGATACTGGAATGAAAAGGATTCCCGGAAGGTGGGAGGTAAGAGAAGACGAATCGACGACACCACCGTACGAACCCACACTCGACATCTTCTATACGTCAAAGCCACGCTAACTCGTCTTTCCCCGGACCCCCAAAGTGTGTTTCGCCTCGGAGTATGGATTAAGCCGGGACCAAGATATATTTCATTCCCTCGTCATAAAAGAAGCTTGATCTAGTGCGAACGAAATTGATCTTCGCCTCGCAGAAATTTCGGATCCTCCGAATGAAACTCTCTCTGTAACAGTTAATAAGCACCGGTTGTTGAGATTCTCCTTCACGTCAGAATAATCATTTCAGATTTCGATCTTGTAACATGAATTACAATGTTTTATATTGATACACATATTATATAGGAATTAATATTGAGGTGGAAGTACAGTTTAGAGAATTGGAGATTCTTTAAAATGTTACCGATGAAAGACGAGATCCATTGCTAAGGATATTAATAGCACAGTGGATTTATCTCTTTCGCCAGACGATAGTGAAATCGTTGCTGGGAGTTCCGATTGCTACCGCATGCGGGTGCGTTTAAAGTCGTACTAATTAACACGGCAGCGATTCAAGATGTCGGCTGTACGAGAGAACGGCTGGAGACGGTGGAAATCTTAAGGCAGCGTGTTCTCTCTTGGGAGCCAAGTGTTAGGAGAATTAACAGCAACCCCTGATCTTGGCCCTCTATGCTATCTCCCTAATAATAAACTGGTAATTCCCAATGCCCCTATAAGTTACTCCCTTTCAACGCCACAATGACCTACGAGTGCCAAGAGGTATTGTCTACCGGGTGTTCTTGATCCGTTTCGTCGTCATCCACGTCTTCGTCGGATGGTACCGTCTTGATCCGTCAGCCATTAGTTAATTAAGGTGACGAGAAAAACAGAGCGGCTGCAAACTCGTCTCCTCGAGCAACGCCTCGCGGTCTTTGACGATGAGATGGCTTCTTCCAGAGTACAATACCATCCAAATGCTGACACGCTGACTGACACCGTTGTACTGTTAACTTTTACAACTATTTCCTTAGATATCCTTTTTACGACGAGAAATAAGATGCACCAGAGTATTTTCTTTACGCTATACGTGTGTCTTCTAATTAAGATAAAATGAAGATGCATTTGAATGGATATTGAAAAAACACTGTACTTAAATATGGTTTGTAAAAGAAAGTTGGATACATGTATAGTTTCAGTACAATTTTAATTATTATTATTATTATAGATTAGTTTTGTCTCGGTTGCCTCATTGAAACTTCATTGTATTTATAAAAATGTAAATGAAGTATGGATGATTATTGAAGAACCTGATAGAAAGAAACCGATGCCAAAGAGATCAACTCGAATTACATAGAAAAGGAAGTAAAGTGAAAAGTCAACAATGAGTGAAACACACGTTAACGAACCGGAATCGTTGATTAATCGACAGTTTCTAATTTATCCAGCATTCGCGATGTAAGCAAACAGACGAAGCAAGACACGATTCCTCAATTCCTAGCTCAGGTTTACCACGATGGAATATTGATGATCGCGCGTTTTGCATATGTACTCTCTTCCGGGCATTTAGCGAAATTCCGTCGGCCGGAAGGTAATTCGCAGTTCGAATGAATTCATTATGATTTCGCGTGCAATGTTCACCCGTTACATCGTTACAGACCGCGCAATGGCGGTGTTGGCTCGCCTTTATCATAGATATCCACCGCGACCTGTAAAGTACCGAAGCTTTCGGCCCGTACTGCACCGTAAAACGAGAGAAAGAGAGAAATCTGTACAAGTTTCGAGACTGTAAGGGGAAACAAGAGAGATATATATGTAGTATAAGACAGAAGGGTGGGAGAAATCAGAGTTTACAGGATACAGAATCTGTGGACTAATAAACTTCCTGTAGAAAGGCTCAACCTCTCTACGCGAACCAGGTAGATTTTTTATGAGCATAAATTTCTATTCAATAAAATGCCTCGGTCAAAATGTTACCAATAAACCTAGGATTTCATCAAACTCCTAAAAATAGTAGAACGCTGAACTAGATTGATAAAAAAACTTGTATCTTAGATCTCTTTATTTTCATTACAATTGTAAAAATGCAATCTTTTTCCTAATTTGTTTAATAGAACTTATTACTAAATTTGCGTACGTTAAAATTGATAAAAGAAGTATTTATGAAAACATATTCTTCGAGATATCCGGAATAGAGCTAATCGACTCTCTTGAGTGGAAGATAATCTTGGCTACTCAACTTTTTATCCGAAAGTAAATTAAAGTTAATACTCGTGAGTACATATTGTCGCTAGGCGGGACATACATTTCTGATAAATCTAATCACTTGCCCGGAGAATGGGCACTAAAAAGCAATGAGAAGCGTCTTATTGCGGGCAAAGGACGTATTCTCCTGTGTTTAGCGTGGATATCTACTTCGTAGATTAGGAACGAAGGGGATGGTGGCAGTGACCAATAAATTTTGTGGCGACTGTCTCTTACTTGTAATTAAACGCACAATTTAAACAGGCCGTTAATGTCAGCATGCCCAAACCAAAGTGTCTCCTCTCGGTAAATGTTCTTAGAAACGTCAGCCTTAGGAATAGTGGGATCACTCTTGCATTGGTTAAAGTATAGCTTTCATCCTTCTACACAATACTTCCTCTGTATATTTTAAATAACAGAATAATAACTCGTTCATCCAATGATCCAACCACAACGTATCATACCAAACAGAATAATTCTTATAAATGACAAACTGACATATTGATAAACAGAAGGGTAGTGCTGAAATAATTAACACATTGTATCTGAATCTTTAAAATAAATTTAAATAAAATAACTCTCTTGAGAAATAAAACAAAAACTTGATTAAATTCGTAGGAAACAATATGTCGGATATTTCATAGTAGGTTCGTCTATAGACTCTACTAGATTATAGATTCTTTTCCAACACCCCATTTTGCATGTTGCACAGGAGTAGCAGGCTTTATCATCATCTATGCATCATGCGAAAGAGCACACGATTTCATTATGCATGCATCTAAACGAACTACGGTTCTAATTACGGTATTGTGGTGACCCATGCCACGTACCAGTCGAACATCTGCGATCCATCGTGACGGATAAATCACCTTGGGACCACCCTCCAATCGCGTCTCGGCCATCGCCTTGCATATAGACAGTTACTAATGAGCCAACCCCATTTAATTAACCGTATATGGCTTCGATGCAACTGCCGGAGTATTTCCCGTTCGCATGCAGCGCATTATCGTCCTAACGCAATAGCCATTTTACAGTCAACGATTCTAAAATAATGCTTTTCTATAGAAGGGGTTTCTTGAAACAGTGCATCTGTCAGGTTTTTAAATCAGTGCAATGCTGACGTGTGATCTTAGAGACTTTCGAATTAAGAAACATTTGTGAATGCTTCATTATAAGATTAGAAATAAATGTAACAGTGTATTGGACTATTTTCCTAAAAAATGATTAAGTATAGAATCTTCCAATTACATATTTCTGTCACGCGGATGAAGATAGAGTGAACATTAGAAGTTTGAAATACACGGTTCATGAGTATTCATCAGATGATGACACGCGTCATCATAATCCATCTGCGCCGTCCTCACAGTACTGTTGTACTACTAATGCTACTAGACACTAATTACTATTACGAGTCTGTCCTAGAATCACTTAGCTATATCATTAAAGTGTCCAGGAATCCTAGAATCATATTAAGAAATTGTTAAATAATTTTGTTATGTACAAAGTTCAATTTGATAGCTTCATTGCTGACTCTCCTGGTGAAGATCTTCTCCAGAAGCCTCGGAGACATCGAGCCTCCGTGGCGCAATCGGCTAGCGCGTTCGGCTGTTAACCGAGAGGTTGGTGGTTCGAGCCCACCCGGGGGCGGTTATTTTTGCATTATATTCCAATTTTTATCAATTATGACACAAAACAATTATCTGGCAAATATAAACACGAACGACACATCTTTAGAAATATAGAAAAAGTTTATCTGAGTTTTGTAAGTTCCATCTATTTTTTGGACTCGTATTGACAGAAGATTTGTTATATAATAAACGTTAATGTTCATTTCTGATAAATAGCGGATTATAATGCATAATAATAATATCAATATGAATTGCATTTTACGAATTTAATACATATTTTGCTTGCGCTCGCTCCGATAAGTAATTCATAGTTTATATCATAATGGAATTTATTGTTTTAAAGCAGGGAATATATTGACAGATTCTGGAAAAAGATATAAGAAAAAAACGGTGAAACAACGGCGCCGTGGCTTAGTTGGTTAAAGCGCCTGTCTAGTAAACAGGAGATCGAGGGTTCGAATCCCTCCGGGGCCTGGTGGTTACAATGTTAACACTGATATTTTGAGAAATTTATTTCCCACGTTCGGTACTTTTAGTTTTTATGTGAATTTTTATTCACTTTATGGCTTTTGTTCTTATTGATTATGTTATTATTGGATTACTATGATGTGCATAATATAAGTATCATTAAATTTACAAGATTTTCATATTTTCATATAACATATATTAAATTCTTATCAGATACGAAACAAAATGGACACTGTAGTATAAAAATATATTAAAATATTATCCAATACTAAGAGAAAGCAAATATTCCACAATAATCTTACTCTCATTGAACAGAACATTCAAACTATCGGTCTGAAGTTCGGCTTATACAACATCTGCTGTTTAGCGTTGGAATGGTGGCAAGAGTGCAACAGTTGGCGACGCTCACTTGGAGCGAACTTCGTTGTTTTGCTGAGTGTGCTACGTGCCTGTGCGTGCCGTTCTAACCTCGTTTCGGGCAAGATGAGTTCGTGTACTGATCCACTTCGTTTAAACGAAACGCGTTTGTTCCGAGAGCTCAAAAGCAGTTTATCGAACAGTGTTAAAGAAACGCGAAATATTCTCGAGATTCGTGATAATGTGCTTTACGTGTGGAATGCAGAGAAGTACTGTGTCCTTGCGCTGAACATCGCAGCATCGCGCGGGAAACTCGGTGAAGATGTTGCTTATCAAGTAAGTAATTGTTTTCTACGATTATCATGAAGAAATATTGACGCATTAATCCATGAACATTAATTGGTATATGTTAGACGTAAAATAATCGTGTAAGATACAGTGTTTTGTTGAGAAATCTAACCCATGCAAAGTTTGGGTTAGCGCACGCGCCAAATTCGTCGGATATTTTGTTAGTATTTCAATTTGTGTTGTAACATTCGTTTTATGACTGAATATCATTAAGCTGCAATCTTACTTGATAATTCTAGGTACTGTGATACATTTATGAATCAATACTTATATTCTTAATCATATATTAAGCACTGATCTTGTGCTAGCCTGAACTAGTTGCAAGTATGCATGTACAGTCATATTAAATGAGAATATTGTAGAAACAAGGTCTTGTCTCTGGCCAAACACAAAAAGACAAACCTTGTATCTATTCCGGAGACAGAAAATATGAGATTTCGCAATGTTCAAACTCCATAAACAATTTAAATATCAACATTTTTACATATATACCGTTTCGTGTCTATGAATAGTATTTTACTTTACATTGCCATTGTGTACTTCAATCGATCTCAGTACCCAGTAAATACTGATGTGTTTGTTTGTTCATAATCAGTATTAGGTTAGTATAAACCAAAATATTTATAAACATATGCTCCGCACTTCATTTCGACGACTAATTGTAATTTAGTCGTACTGTCAAAGGTGTTCGATACGTCGTAGTCGAACAAAAAAATAATATCAGTAATGGTAGAATGACAGAAGTCTTTCAATGAGCACTTTCATTAGAGAGCATATTCGTACTAGGACGATTACTGGAAAAGCGTTTTCTCGGGCCAACTTTTGATTTGGTGCGATTAAGCTCAAGCTGAATTATGACCAAGCGAGGCAGGGTCCGATACCGATACACGTTCGTGCGGTACGCGGCCCCGCGAAGTGCGGCAAAGTGTCGTCGTTGGTAGTAGATGCGAGATGTGGCGTGCACTAGTGGAAAATGATTACGTGGTAAATGAAAGGGAAGCGGCATGGCCCGGCGGCGTGGAATCGCAGTGAGAATGGGCAGAACGTTTCGTTCTCTGGCCAGTGCTTTTATTTCATTTCAATGGCACCGTGGGATCAGCGGGTACATTAATGCCTCGCCGCGCGGCCACGCGCGCGCGCGCGCGCAAAAGAGCGGTGAGGGGATAATTTATAGGAAATGGCTTGTTCGACGCTCCGGAGTAATTTAATTAAAATAAATGTCTGCACCGCGGAGGACAACGTTACCCACGGACCCGCGGACCACGGCTGCGAATAAAATGCAAATTCAGACCCTTCACGGGGTTACGTATGGGTATGCGTAGCTAGGTAGATAAAGGTACGTCCGACGAGGGAGTCTCGACTGTAGAGGAAGTCTCTCGGAGGGTCCGATGCTGCGCCTGCTATATCCCTACGGCTTGGCCAGTGATCGTCCTCCGCCGTTTGCCGCTTGATTCGATAAGGGAGGATTTTGAGGTCTGCGTTCGCTTGGCCCCTTTTTTCTCTTTACCCTTCGCTTCCGCCTTCCGATGATTTTTCGCGTGAGCTATCACCTCTCTCTCGCTCTTTGTCTCTCTCCGTAGCTTACTCGGGTATTACGAACCTCTACGTTCACCCATATTCGGCCCTACCAACACCCCCAAATATCCCAATGCATCATATGGATGCCGGTGATTATAAACGTAACCAATTTGAGGTATTTTTTCTTCGTTTCACATTATTCTATTGCAAACATACACAATACAAAATAAGTGATAGAGATCATTTTCATCACGACTCTCACGACTGTTATATAGGTGGCAGCATAAATTGTCAGAATTTACTTTATTAATTTTCCAACACAGCTCATATTAGGCGAGCTATCAAGCTTAACAAACGTCGAGGGGATAAATACATGGAACCAGTACTGAAATTTGAAATAGATAAGGATCATCGGATCGAAAGACTAGTTTATCGGTCTCCTTAAAACCTGAAAGAATATTATCGCGAATCACAATCCCCGCAGTGTGGGGATGGCGGCGTGAAGAGTCGATCGGGCTAAACGATTGTCGGTCGTCCCTCCCAAGGGCCACTTTACGGGAGCTAGGTAGATCCTGGCGGTGGCCGACTGAAATATCGGTCGTAAATAATAAAAGTTAGCGAGGTTCCTCCCTGGCGCGCACGGTAGGACTTTAAACCGGAAGATAGGTGTCGCAGGATACGGACGAGCCGCGGTGGGAGAACGCGCGGGGCTAGGGCAAAAGAGGCAGCAGGGGGTGCGCGAGGGTGTGGGTCGGAGACAAAGACGCGCCATTGTCAACCGCTCCACCATCGGAACCACCATCCGCCGCGGGAAACTTTGAATCATTTTTATTGCATAGAGTTATCTTTGTTACCAGCGGAACGAACGTCTAAACGCGTCCTCGCGCCAGTCCTCGTCCTCCACCTCCTCCTCCTACTCCTCCTCATCCTCATCCCTTCCTCATCGTGCTTTGGGGGGGTCTCATTCTCGGTCTCTACGAGCTTCTCTCCCTTTCACCCTTTCTCCGTTCTCCGCAAAGCCTTGCTCCCTTCCTCCCTTGCACCGGCGCGACGCGGCGGCAGGTTACTATTACTCCCTTTCGCTGGCGGACCTCGCCTTCCTGTCGAGCACCCTGCGTTCTCTTCTCTCTTCTTTCCCTTTTTGTCCGCGCGAGATAATGCGAACGAGAAAGCGTTCACACCCCTTTGCCTGCCCAAATGGAATAAGTTCTTTAATTCGCGAATTTACCGCCGCGCAAACGAATCGGCCGCTCCACTGCCGCGATAACGACTGGCCCACGCAAGAAGGATGTTTTCGAGCTTCTTTTTCGGAAGATACGCCCCGCTGGACCAAGTTTTCGGTTCTCTATCTCTCTTTCTCTCTTTTTCGCGGTTTGCTTGGGAATCGCGATTTAAGGCTAGTGAAGATAATATAATTGCAGTTTTCAGAATCAAAGTACGTAATACTAGTTATAAATAATTATTCAAACAATCTACGTGGGTACCTCTTAAATTTGTTTTACTTCTGGATACAGGGAAAAGTAGTCTACAAGTATTGTTTTTAGTCTAATAACTCGCTTAGGAGACAGTACAAGAAAGAAATAATGAATAATTTTCGCAATGTTTATAATCGTACGCTTACAGCTAGATGGTTTGTTTTTATGTAACTTGATGAGATTGTGTCCCGAATTCAACTAAGGAATCAACAAAAAGAGACGTATGAAATCCTCAAATCTGAGAATTCTTTCAATATACAGATCCTACAATTTGTACGAAGATCGCTAGGAGGTCCTCCATACGTGTACGTTCGCTTGCAGGACGTAGGATAAAAGGGCAATCTTATCTAAATTAAAAGTGCTTCGCGGCTGCGAGTGGAGGCCGTGAGCGGACAAAATAGAAAATCCCAGTGAATTCCTACTGTCTCAGGCCAGCGAGGAAGAGTCGTCCGAGCCACGCGGAATATCGCATAATAAGCGAAATCCTCTCGACGATAATTAAAAAGTAATTTTACGGCGACATTTGTAACTACAGGTCGGCTCTTGCCGGAGGTAAATACCTCGGGTTTGTGTACGTGTGGTGCACGGGCAATAACCGCGCAGTGAACACATACATTCCACTTTCTCATGTGCAAGTACACGTCTACATACGTGCGAACACATCCGAATACACGCTCTACGCGCATAGTGGTCAGGTTCACGCCCGAGCGTATAAGCAAACCTAGAGGGTGGAGAGGTGGCAGTTCCTGGGTATAGGCTAGCTGTAGCTCCTCTTGTGCGTGGAAGTATACGAGGAGGTACCTAGAGCAATAAAATTCACGGGAAGTGTTTTACATCGGTGGCGTGGGAGCCACGGTGCACAGTGGACAGAGGAAGAGAGCAAAAGAGGAAAAGAGAAAAGCGGCAGAACGGGAGCAAGGGTGCAAGGGAGGCTCGACGAATTCAGTAAGTGGCGGACAATGGCTTTTGTGGTAGACATCGGCCAGCCACCCCTCTCAACCTCTTTCCCTCTCCCTTCTTTCTAACCACTCTTGCCCCTCTTGCTCCTCTCTCTCTCTCTCTCTCTCGACCAACATTCGTATTTCGTTCCAACGCTGCTACGGATACATTTTCTCTCGTAGTCTCTGGCTTCTTTCTCTCTTTCGCTATCCGCTGCTGCCGCTCTGGCGACTCTCTCCTCTCCGAAGCACTGGAATGTCACGCGTTCGGACGTGTGCAAGGGAGAGAAATAGACTGGACGCGAAGGAGGGAACACTGCCACCCACCACTTCGTATAGCGTATGAATTTCTCCTGTCTCATTTATTAGTGGACCTGCATGCGTCCCCAGCCATCGAGGTACTGCGAAGCGAATGTTCATTCGACTAAAAAATTGAGCTATGTTATTATTTGATCGCGTTCGGGCTGAGACTCTTCCCTTGAACCAATTTAACTTGTGTCTGATGTCTCGTGGGAAAGCATGAAAACAAACGGAAATTCTAAGGGGGCGAAGGCAGTTGCGAAATATAAAAAAAACCAGGGTGTAGATATCTATAATTTCTAATCAAGCAAATCCGCTTCTTTATCTTTGTGTGTTTGTATTTGTTTCTTCGAGACTGACTGCTGAGATCATAATATGTCCTACGACCTACTGTTTAAGTGGGACCCGAACCACTATGTGCGCAACAGTAAGTGGTGTTTCTCAAAGATAGGCGAAACATCCTCTCGGATGTCACCCATCCGCGTACTAACCACGCCCAACCTTGCTTGATTTCGGTGATCGAACGAGAACCGGTATTTCCAAGGAGGCAAAGCCCGTTGGCTTCTTTATCTTTTGCACTGTAGTCGTATACGACTACGACGTGTGGCCCATTGTCCAAACTGCCGGTTAAAATTCGAAACACCCTTCATCTTATAAGGCAGCAGTCTCGCGCATACCAACCCTCTTCGTATATTCTCCATTACCGTCGTGTGTATAGCCTATAAGCGGTGAAAGGGCTACGAACTCCCGCAATGACAATAATTCGACGCTAATAACCCCTTGTGGTGGCGTCTCGGAGCCTTTGCCTCATCCCTCTTGCCATACCACTGGGACTCTACGCGCGAAGATTATCATACAACTTCCTCTGTGCTAGTTCGTTTTATTATCAGATCTTCCTGAGATATTTCAAAAGAAAATCTGAAATTCCTTCAGGAACTACAGTATTTTTTAATCAATTTTCATGGGAGAGTGGAGTGAACCAGTTTGCCACGATGTTAGTAGGCTTCTAGTATTATACCATTGTCTTGGATTTATGAAGAACAATGAGCGTACAATGACCATTCTTGGATGATAATGACGGACAGTTACTATTCGTAAGGTATCTCTGACATTTATGTCGGTCATTAAATTCATTTATAGAATGAAAGACGGAGTTCTTCTCCTTCTCTGCGCGAAGAGTCTTTCGCGATTGCAGTAAGTATCGGATGGTGTCTTCCGGTAAGCGGGAGATGGGCCGAGCGAAGTGGCTCTCGTTCCGCAGGGGGTGGCTTTGTCAGTCTTGGGATACCTTACCAGGCTAATGCATTTCCTTTACAGTTTTAATGGGCATTCATAACTAAGTTTAATAATGCCGGCAGGAGGCAAGCCGTCGTGGTTGCATATCTAATAATTCCACGGTCCTACCACGCGCAGGAAGTCGCATACTGCGCGGATTTTAGTGGTAGATTCTCCGACTCCCTCATCGCTGGTCTTCTTCTCCCTTTCTACTTGACAGTATCCGTTCAACCTCTTTTCTCCTTCTTATTCTTCCGCGTTTCCTACTTCTTAGAATCTTATTGCTTCGGGTTTCGCGAATGAAATATAATTTTTGCATCTCTCTGATAAACTCGTAAGTAGCTATCTAACAGTATCACTGACTTATTTCCGCTGAATTGACACCTGTTGAAAATATCTGTACGGTGTATGTCTTCAATTACTGCTAACACGGATAATGAATATCTCGGAAACTATTTACAACATTCATCTGGGATTCTTGCTTCGTAAAGTCGCCTGTATTCGAGCGAAGAGAACCAACAATTACTCGCTGAGAGGATCGTCCTGTGAAGTTTATTGTTCGCCATAACAATCCGAGGATCAGACTTCCCTGAAGAGTGGTGCTAACGACAGTGGACCATTACTATGTCTGACGCATCGGTGTCCAACTCGAAACCTAAGATCCCATTGCTTGAGAGCGACTTAATCACCTCGGAATCAAGTACAAGGAAGATTCTCGGAGAGGAGATTCTCGTGGACCTATAGTCACCCGCGAGTAGGGGTTCCGGTGGAGCCAAGGCATAATGGCGTTTTGGTAGTAGACCATGATATAAATCCCGTCGGCGTTATACCGCGGCATCTTAGCTTGGTCTTCGTCGGCTGCGCCAACGGCGCCGTCTTCTCTAATAAATAACCCTGAGACAATGGACACTGTCCAAAACACGGTGGATCTTACGCCTTTAACTTAGGTACCAAGTCTCAACCCTTGCTTAGCCGCCGGTACCACTCGCGAACCCAACCCTTTCAAGTCCCTTTCTTCGGCCTCTTGCCACCTCCGCGGACAAACCCTTCCTCCGTAACCTTACCGAGGAACCACTAACCCCTTCCCAACCTCAGGATTCAACGTGGCTTCGTATCCTCGCTACGCGAAAGCACCACCGATCTCCTTCTCTCTTTCTTCTCTACCCGCTCAGCTAGCCTGGAATTATAATGTTTGTTTCTAACAAATTACCATGATAATGCTTGCCGTGGTGTGCATGCCGCGAAACCGTGTCTTCGGTGGCACACTTAAATTACGCGAACTGGGAGGGGAGGAGGTGAGACTGTGGCGACGACGCTGCCAGTGGCACTGCGAATAGAAGCGAAACATCAGCGACCCGCGGACTCGACACTCCAAGATTTCTAGTGGGTAGTTGTAATGTTAATTAGCCACTTACCTAACCGTACACTGGGAGACAATCGGACTGCTTTCTAAGGTATTTCGAAGTTTCTCGCTCTTAAGACGCACGGTTCGAGGATCTTAATAGGGCTGTAATTTAGGCTCGTCGGTTTGGGTTATGGGGATCGATTGGCTGCCTACATGAGCTACTGGGGTGTAAGGACATTTTGTTTAGAATTAGATCTAGGAATGGGATAAGTACTTTTGAGATAGTTTAAGGAATTGATATTCTTATTTTGTTACGAAACTTTGAAAGAGTAGTTTAGAGAAATAATTAGATAAGTGAAGAATTGAAACTGATGCCTAATTAAGAATAGGAGTAAAATGATGCACGTGTAGAAGATATCAGTATCAGAGAAAAATGGTACTGATGATATGTTGTGTCGTGAAACATTGTGTGATCAGCAAAACCACTAAAACCAGAGGCGGACCACCGCTAGTCCACCAGGACGTCATAAAAATTACGTCGAGATTCAAAGCTAGTGCCTTCCACATTTTCGCCAGCATTTCCCCCATTATGCCGTGCCGCGTGAATCTGGAAAGGCGATAAACTTTATTTTCGAAAATCGTCGCGAACGCACGTCCGTCCGGAGCCTGCTATCGCGCCGTTACGATCGCGATAACACGCCGCTCGTAGAAGCGAACGAGGGATCAGAGCGAGGACGTCGAAAAAAATTGTCGAGTACATTTTTTCCGCTGGAATGCATCGACGACATGGTGTTTTCATGGCTGTTCGTAAAAGCAGTGGAGTGATATTATTCGCCTCGGTCGAAGCCTGACATAATGCCCAGAGCCATAATTCACGTATTTCGAAGAGACTCGTTATTTCCCTACTATTTTCAATCTCTTTCAAACACCTTTTTCAGACTAATTTGCTTAAAGAAATACTATGTAAGCTTTTAAATATATATTTACAATTACAGAACAATTTTATTTATGAAAATAAATTGTAAAGAAGTTCTCAAGAGGTTTTCAGAATACTGTCACATATATGTGTAATTTCGTTGATTCAATGAGAAATTAGTTATCCTCGCGGATAAATCGTCGCGACACCACAATATCATGAGTGGGAGTAAACCTGACGTGGTGCAGAGTCACGATGGACGCTTGTTTGCGACGTGTGTTCGTACACACACACTTATGTATAATTCGGGTTTCGCCAGCGAGAGGAGCCTGCAAACTGGCAAGTTCTTGTGTCATCGCTCCTGACGGCTGTTTAATTTGATGATAGGCGCTTTGCATTTCTCACTTCGTTTAACAAAGACGCCTGCTAAGGCATGCTACCGAAACAAGAAAGTTTCTGGGTCTTAGACAGAGGATATTTGTTATGCTTATACTACTTCACTGCTTCGCTTAAATATTTGGACGCTGCGGAGAGATCCCGAGGACATGACATTCCGTCGAGCTAACATGTTACTGCCAGACAAATCTCAACTATGTCATTTTTAAGATGCTCAACCTGTCTTTCTCGCACTTAAGAAACTTCCAACTGTAACATGATATAGAAATTATTAAATAACTTTCTCCAGATGTTAACGGTTAAATGGAAAACAAAAATGTCAGTTAAATGATATATCAATTGATTTATCACTTATAGGGATAAAACCGAGAAATCTTTGCGAAGTTTCACTGCTCGACAGAAATCTTCACTTGGAAAATCCTTCATTCAATCGCGATGCTCTCGAGTTCTAGATAAACGAGTTTCGTCTCGAAAGTAGAAATCAAGAAGAAAAAGTGAAGAAGGTAGGGGAAATAGAAATAAGAGAAATTGGTTAAGAGAAGGATCAGGAAAGGAAGAGAAGAAGAGAAGGAGAAAGAGAGAGAGAGAGAGAACTAAGGAACGTCTGGACTGACCCCCTAGCAGTAAATCTAGAAACGGTGTTACAGAACGGCCCCGGAGATAATGCGCAATCATTTCGGAATGGAAATTAAAATCAGATGATGAATCCTAACGATGCCGTTTATTATTTTAATTTTCCGCGAAGCCCGGTAGCGCGGTTTAGCAGCGGCTCGCTGCCGGGCGCGCCGCTAACTCGAGTTCGAGACACTAAATTACCTTCCTATTAGCCGTATAATTACAAGATGGCCCCAGTAATTTCCGTTTATTCCGACTTCGTCTCACCGAACGGCGCTTTATATTACGCGAAGCCATAACCCACTCTCGACGTCCGCACCAAAACTACCCTTCTTCTTACCCGTCTAATGTTCAATTTTTTCTCCCAATTTCCTACCCAACTTGTTCCAGTTCTTAGACTCTGTTCGGGTTTCTTTTATCGGTCAATTGCGATCTGCTAGTCCTGTGTACTCCAATCTAAGATCTTATCCTTTTCATCGGAAAATTAATTAAAGTGGGATCGCATTATTGCACCTTCGTTCTACCATGTGAGCTATATTTAATTGTTTTTAGTCTTATTAAAAAACTAACAGTACAAAGTAACTTAATGGATCAGTCATCGTCGGAAATTCTTTCTAGAACATTGACTCCCCATCTGAAGTTTGCATTCACAAGGAAAGCAATTCCATTCGATTCGCGAAGCGAGGAAAGTCAGGTTTTGCCGACAGTTCCGCAAACTCTTCGCGATCGTTGATGCGCAGGGTTACGATGCCTTAAGTACGCCAATAATCGGGACTTTCGTTTTTACACCGTGATAAATCGTCGCTTCTGGTCGCCGTTTGCCTCTGGTTCCAACGCCGAATTTACATTCCCGCTGACGTATAAACGGCCTGGTTCCTTGCACCCGTTCTCATTCTCACCAACCGCTTTTCCAGCTGCCGTATGCTGGCTTATTATAATGTAACTATAACTTTTTACGAGGCTCGTAACACCGATACAACTTGGCATCGTATTCGCGAGCAACGTCGTCGTCATTCGTCCTCCGAACACCGTCGACTATTATTACCACTCTCGCACCCTTCCTTCAGGATTTTCGATCTGGATCTCAGTGCTGCATAATTCGCTGAATCTCGCGGAATAGGAAAGTGGAGCAATTTTTGTGAAGTCTTCGGTTGGCTCAAGTTTTAAAATGCCGTTTCGATGAGATTTATTCGTCGAAGGTTTGATAACGTTGGAATAAAAAACGTATAAGTTAGAATAACGAGAAGAATAATCATAAAAATTCTGATCGCAAGATTTCCATTTTGACTAGGGAGTTAAAAATAAGAAATTTATAGTAAAAAGCATACTTAAATGTGTCTAATATGTTTGAAGTGAAACAATAAACCGAGGAAGCATACAAATATTCGAAGATACTATTGAAGCCAATACAAACAAAATTTGTCTGGTGACGATTAACTCTCTAGCAAAGCGCGTCTTATATCGCGAACGGGCCAGGCATTCGTAATAATTGCGAGTAAGTCTCGGAGTAAGGTACTCTACTCTGTTTTCCCTTCTTGTTAGAGTGGTAGCTTTTCAACGAAAGGTTAAAACAGTGAGTCCCTCTATAAAGAATGCAGGATGGTTGGCGCATGCAAGGCCTATCCATCCCCCCATTGTGGCCGAGACCGTGTTTACATTGGTCCACTCAGTCGCAACAGAATAACGTTATTATTATTATTTTTCCCGCCGGATGTTATTTTATGTTAATGAAGGAGAGAGCACCGGCTAGCCAGGAGGTCCGATATAGGTAGGGGTGAAACGACGACGACGACGACGACGACGACGACGATGGTTGGTGGCAGTGGTTGTGGCTGCGGGTTGTGGCGACGGTGGTAGTAGCTAAGGGGGTAGTAGTACTGGTTTCGTAAGGTTCGTGTCAGGTGAATTCAGTGCTCGCTTTCACATACTTCCAAGATTACTTTTTCGCCGGTCGTAGTGCCAGAGGGGGTAGGTAATTAAAAGCTCGAGTAGGTAAATAACCGACTGCCAGACCGGCCAGCAGAGAAACGTAATAAGTAGGCGAGTCTGTAGCCTTAAAAAGAGGAGATCCTTAAAAAAGCGCCAGGCCCTACCTACCCCTCTCCTCAGGATCCGCCATTTTTTGCGTTAATTTGAATTTCGTAATTAACCGGCTACGTATGAATTCTCCGGAGAATACATAGAGGTCCTTCCTTTAATTTCCGTGAGGATTCGTTATAATACCCCTCCCGGCCACTGAAACGTGGATTCTCTGACCTCGAGGGGAGAGCTTCGCGACTCGAGGATGCTGGCTGCTGAAGATGCGCCGAAAGAAAAATGGACGCCGAA
This sequence comes from Trypoxylon attenuatum, assembly GCA_963989405.1. Lineage (NCBI taxonomy): Eukaryota > Metazoa > Arthropoda > Insecta > Hymenoptera > Crabronidae > Trypoxylon > Trypoxylon attenuatum. The sequence goes on from OZ022495.1 coordinate 7,084,778, forward strand.
TCTTATGACCGGAATATTGTAGTATTTTGCTTTTCCTCGTGAGGAATGATACCTTCCAAATGGGTTTCGTCCTCTCCGTCTTTTGAGGATATTCGCTTCTTGCCATCTTCTTGTATTCGTTAGATTCACCGATCTCATGTCAGTCAATTTAAGCCTCAATAACTTCTCGGATTATTCTGATCCTTCGAGTTTATCCTCGTACGATTAAATCATAGCTACTGAGTTATTTCCTAGACGTCTTCCGATAACTCACGATTTATCAATGAGATTTCTTCATTTCAAGCTTAAATAAACTTCAATATTTTTTCCCCCATTCGTGCAAAGGTTTCTATATTTACTAGATGGATTTCTTTTCGAAGAATTAGCAATTTTTTCGCATTATCATTCGCCGTCGGTCCTTCTGATCCCATACATTTGTTACTCTTCGTATCTGGGACCACCCTGCATCTTCAATTGCATTAGAGGTCCCGCAAGATTGCTGGCACGCCACCGTGAAAAATAGAGTGCTTTTCATTTTAATGAGGGGAGACCTTTAAAAGAAATCGAAATCTCCATTCTTGCCGAGTAATCGAGACAGTGGCGGTATTTACTCGGTGATTGGGGGGGTTCGTCGCGAGCGAAGGGAGCTTGTCGTAATTACCGAGTATTTTTCTCACCCGACCTACCCTTCAAGCTGATTGATATTTTATATTCAGGACGTACCGTCACCGTTAGAACTCTTCGTGTCGTGGAAGACGGAAAATAAATTTAAATTGTCCTACTACCACCAAGTACTATCTCGAGAAATTCATAAATGTTGATTACCTAATACTGACTAATTTTCTCCAAGTTTTAATCTGTTCTATTCTATTCTTCGATAAACTAATCTCGCGTCGTCTCCAATTATTCCTTCACTACAAACGAATATTTAATTGGTTAAATATTCTCATACACATCTTCTAGAATACTACATAAGAAACATGTACATATATGATCGTAGTGAAATGAGTCTGATCAAAATAGAAATCTCTTCAGCTTCGCTTATGATTGGAGCAAAGTATCAATACAATTATTCAGCTGAATTTCTCGTATAATCGTAGGGTTGTCAAGTAGACATTTACAGGTACATAAACTGACTTTTTCTCACTGAGTAGCCCGATCGAGGCAATGGGGATGACATCCGGAGCGTTGGAGCAACCGTGGTAAGGAAACGCGTCGCATCGCGTCGCCTCGAAAACGGAGGGTCCTTACAAGCTCACGCCCCATTTCACTAAAGGTTCATCTTTAATTTCTTCGCGTTTTTTTTCTCCTCTCATTCTTTCCTTTACCTCCGTTATCCCTATCCTCGTCTGTTCTGCGGCACTCGACACTCCTTTAAATTCAACCGTAACGCACCCTCTCCGAGGAGAGAGAGAAGCGGCTCGACTTAGCTCATTTCTCCGCTTGTCTTACGGCGATTAACCAGACTCGTACTACCCCTCTTGGGATGGTAGACCTCTCTTCCAGAAGAAGATTCCCCTCATCTCTATCACTCTTATTCCCTTTTTCTCACTCTGACCACTGGGGGTCCTCTCTTCCGGACGGTAGTCACATTCTTAATATCGTCTTCTTAAGATTTTTTTAAGCGCCATTAGGGAAACTATATTGCTGGGATGTCTTCGCGAACGGGCCTCCAGGAAGACTATGTACGTGGACTTACGTTTCTACGCGGACTCTGCAGGTTCTGATGCTCCACGAGCTACGATCGCACCCGGTCAAATTGCACAGATAAATTTCTTTTATTTTTTTTTCCTCTGCCTCCCTTGGTATGCGCTCACGCTTCGTGCTTAACGACAATGATTCCACTTTTAAGTTATTGCCTTGGGAGGTGTTGCAATGAGAACCTAATGGTTGGCTGTTAAATGGGTTAACTGGTTGAGAGACACGCGAATAGAAAGGATCATTATTCGATTTTGCAAAACTTGATTTAATATTTGTTGGACATATTAATGTAATTTTGATGCGAATTTTATTATTCAATATTCGAATTAATATTGAGTAAACTTGTGTTTTAAAGTGACTTTTTTATCTGTTACTTGACTGTCATATTCGAGAACGCGTTTGACAGTGAACGAAAGGACTTTGCGAGTAATGAAGCAAATAGTGGAAGAAGCAGCGAAAGGTCACGATAATGGCGGAGCTACTTTGGCGAGGGTTTGAAAAAAAAGCTGATGAGCACTCGGAGCATCCCGATTTAATTATCACCCTCGACAGCGAAGTTACAGCCTTATTTATCGTGCGAAATAAGGGACTGAGGTAGGAGGAAGAGTGGAATGGAACGGCGTCGTTACTTAAAATGTACAAATCTGGTTGTCAGCCTTCTGTCAAGTCGTTCCACCCTCGCACGAGTTTTCTACTTACCGCAGACGCAAAAGCCCTGACACCTGGAACCATCGCGAAAGTTGCAAAGTGCAAATGCCGTCAGTTGGCCCTCAAGCTTATTTCGCACCTGAAAAATGATTCGTCTTACTTAAAATTCCTAATTAAATAAATTCATTCCTTGAATAATTCTTCATAATTTTCCTTTAATCGCTGCAAATGATAGTAAAGCTACTTATTTAAGATATAAGGATTATATTTGGAATCGGAAGTTTTTTTTATTCTAGTTACATGACATTTGTATAAATCAGAAGTTTGCAATTACTTGAAGCGATTGTAAAATTTTAGTGCATGAATTTCCTAATATCCTCCTCTGTTTCGTGCCCTGCCACGCGACATTAATACCACGGGGCAAATTTTGTCGCTTAAATTCGAGAGAACTCGTTCGTAGGGTGATTTGGATACCATTGACTTTTTCATGACGAGTACCCCCAAGGGGTTGAAAAGCACGATGTACAGATTGCGCGAGTGCGGAAGGGGTGAACGTATTTCATCGTAACATCACCCTTGCGTACCATTTCCACCTTCGTAAGAGACTCCTTTTCACCGTCTCTCTTTCGTTGCCTGCTTTATACGTTCTCCTCTTGATTCTATATCAAGAGGGCTCGCAGGATCGAAAGGTAGCTTTGAAGAATTTCGCGCATAAAATTAAACAACTGCGAATCGAATTTCCAGAATCGAATTAGAAAATTGGATTTTCAGATTTCTACAATATTGCGATCTTTTTTGATAAAAAGCAGGAAATTCGGTATTAACATTTACTGTTACTTACAATGATGATCTTAGCTGCCATGGAATTTTGGGAAATTTTTTCTTTAAGCACATCGCGGCTAGAAAATGAGATCGTTCGCAAAATGTGGAGAAAATTGGCTTCTTCTTATCCATGCAGCAGTAGCGCGAAAGAAATTGATAGGAGTCTTAGCACCGTTAAGACAACCTCTCGCAATTAGACTTTTTAATTTTTATTAGCGACGCCCGCGTCCGCCTAAGCGTATGCATAATGCCATGAATATTTTCGTCGTAACTCTGCCAACTTGTCTCCCAAGGAATTAACCCTTAAATTAGCAGTTAGCTCTGGCTTCAGTACGGCAAAGTCCCTGCGTCCCGGTAAATTAGAACCTCTCGTAGGCTTCTTCTTCCTCACTCGTCTCTACTTCGCAATCCTACTTCTCCTTTCTCCTCACTGCGAAACTTTTCTTCCGCTCCCTCGTCTCCCGACCAAATCACCTCGTCAACTGCTAGTTCGAGCGGCACTTTCTCGGAAACTATTGGATTAAGCTAATCCAACCTCAACGTTGCAACATCATTTTGTATTAGCAAACTTGTCGACCGAAGACATCAACTAATTGCTTCCCTTCTGTCCTCTCCTTACTGATCGTGTTTTGGTTATTTTATATTGAAATTTTGTAACTGTTCGATCATTGCACGATTTAAAGCTCCATCGACTACTTCTCATTACCTTGATTCTTTAGATTGAATAACACAACTGTTTTTTGTGATTCTGTATCTTCAGTGACAGGATACAATTAAACATTTGGAAAAAGAGAATTTTAATTAGTGAAATTTAAATTATAATGATAAAGCATTCTCCACTTGTTCAGATATTTAATATTGATCACGAGTTACTTATTTAAAATACGAAACATTTCAAATTTTCTATTTGATACAAATTAACGCGTTGCAAATGCGATTAATAATCCTGTCGTAAATAATTATTGGAAAATATTTGTCTTCGCGTAATTCGGTGGAATTAATTATACTTCTGAAATTCTGGAAGACGGATCGCTTCTATTAGTCGAATAAGACGAAGAATAATTGATGTCAAACATTCGAGTATTAATAATCGAGTGCGTGGGGAAGGATAGAGAAGGATGGTACCGAGACAGATAGGAGACTTCAACGCCGGTGAACTACGAATCGAAACTCGATGCAGGATGAGAGGGGTGGCTCGTTCCATCGAGGGCTTTAGGAATCGCGTGTAAATACCCTGTAATCAATGATATGCTTCCTCTCTTAACGCTTCTAATTACTTTTTATAATTGACGACCTTGCTAATGCAGTTTTACACCTCTTATAAGTACCAAACGTGTTTAAAAGGTACTTTGCGAATAAATTGATTCGTGCAGAACACCTGTATTTTGCGATAGCGTGATTTAATCGTGTAAGGTGACAATTAATACACGTAGTTTCGACGATAAGTATCGATCAGCGTGATTTTCTTCTTAAGTTAACATTCTAACATTATTCTATTTACATTATGGAAGTATTTACCGATAAAATGATTCAGGGAGGAATTAAATTTAGTAGGATTTGCGAAGAAAATCGTCTGAGCTCTTCTCCGATTTAGTCGTATATTCGAAGCAAGATAGTGGCACGTGGTCGCATAACATAAAGTTGCTGCAGAAATACGATGCGCAGTCGGCCTGTAGCTCGACCAGTGAAACTTATTAGACTCCGTGCTCTCGGGCAAAGCTTCCGCGCTCTCCATGCTGGTCCCCGGGGCTTATTTAAGCCGGCTTCCTAAGTGCGCATACTAAATATGATAATATTGCAACGGCAAAAAACGTCAGCGGTATTTAGCCCCCTAATTAGAGGATCGTGACTCGTTTGCGAACGTTTCATTTCGTTGGTTTTCGCCTTCTGCTCCGTGACCAGGTACGACATTGCCTCTTCTTTTCGCGTTGCTACTTCGTCTTTTCCGTTTGCTCGACGCATTCTGACGATAAGTCTCGAGACAAACGAGTGACGTGATGCTAGAAACTTTTCTTGGTCTCGACTTTTGCCTCCTCCGAATTGACTAAACTCGCGCCTCGTCGCATTTGGATTAGTGTCCGAGCATGGCAAGCGAGGTACCACTTAATGTACGTGCGGATGAGGATTTAAGTGGAGATTTTTTTCCCCTCAGCCGGAATATTTAGTCGAGGTGTATATGCGTTGTGCATTAGCCTTAGGAATATCTCACGTAGACAATACACGGTCGCATATAATGAACGTTGGAGAACGGGCGATGAGACTTATCCATCCACGCGAGTATCAAGGGATTTGACCAAGGTGCAATGGCACGACGAAGGAAAATCATAAATAGAAAACTTTTCAGCAGGATGCATTGTTATAGCAGGGCGACCGGCAATATAAATCTAAGCCACAAGAAGAACCCGTGGACAGGGCAATAAGAGGGCAAGAAAAACTATCCCTTATCAGGGCCCGTAAATTCTGGCTGGTAATCCTGCTCAGGGAGCATTCATAATAAAAACGCTTCGAAGTCGGGCAAGATCGATGTATCACGGGGACGTACAAAGGAAGCTGCTGGAAGGTAGAGGCGCGAAACTGGAGGAGAGGCATCCGCAGTGTGGCGGTGGGGTTCTTCGCGAAGTGGGTGCGCATGCAAGCTTAATTCCTTAACGAATCCGCGGTAGCCACTCGATGACTGGCCGATGCCAGCGTAGGAGGAGAATAGGAGAATGATGCCGCGGTACGCGCGCCGGTGGCGGTAGGAATCCAGCCGGTTATAGTCGGCAGGAGAAAATAGCGAAGGCACCTCACGCGGGCCGGCCGGACCGGCGCGATGGACTCTGGGGGTGGTACCAGTTCGAATCCAGGGATGCCTCGCCAGGTTCGCATGCCCAACCTCCCAAGCCACCCGCCAAACCACCCTCGCGACCTCCTCTGCGGAACTAGCTTCCACCCGCCAACTGAACCACCCTGAGCTTTCCTCTTCTACCACGTTACTCTCTCTCTCTCTCTCTCTTCCTCCCTGTCTCCCACCCTTTCTCCTCCAACCCCGTTGTTGCTCCTCGCCGCGCCAGCATCCAACTATATCCTAGATACCTCGCCGCGAACCCCTCTCGCTTCGAGGTGCCGCTTCGCCGTTTTGTAAGACTCGCTGAATCCACTTGCTCGACAGCCAGTCGAGTCTGCAGGTTGGCCTCCTCAACGAGGGTGGGGAAATTTAGTATTGGAACGAATCCACTCCTGCTTTTCTACCGCTCGGACCGTTTGGCTTCCAGTTTCTTTGGAGAAGTCTGCCTGGAAAAAGTTCCTTCGTCTCCTTCTGCTTTACGTACTCGGTACTTAGAGACACAGCTAGAAGTATGACTCTGGATCCTCTGCAGTTCTCATTTACTTCGTAAGACGAAAAAATGTGTTTTAAAGAACCCCCAAGCTATTTCTCCCATTGAATCTCCTACTCCTAAGAAACTTCCTAAACCACCGAAGGAAAATTGCGAGATTTTGAACACTGCAACCGTCGATGCATTTCAAAAGTATGTAGTCAAGAGATAAATTTTTCGGTACTCGTGCATTTAGTTAGACACGTAAACCAGGGATATGCATAGTCCGCAGATATGGAACAGTGAACGCATCTCGAGCGTTCTGGCTGAAACGAGGGATGCAAGAGGAAGGGCATGCGTGGCGGAGACAGCAGACACAGTGATGTACATTTACGTTTGGCCGATCTCCGAAGTGAAAACCCACACTTGTAACAAGTCAAACGAATGAATGCGTACAAGAGACCGACTATGTGAATGCAATCTTTGTCGTCATCCACGCTTACATGAGCGCATAACCATCCCCTGGGGTGAGAGGAGGGGGGGGGGAGGATTTGAAGCGACGAAGAGGAGGGGGAATGGCCAGAAGCTGAGGTGGTGGAACGCGCGGAGGACATCGACGGAACCGTCCTCTTTCCCTGTGTGACTGCCCACTCCAAGCCATCCCTTTGGCACATCTCTCTCCTTCTCTCTCTCTCTCTCTCCCCCCCACCTATCACACAGCACCTCTCTCCTCTCGCAGCACTCCTCCCCTCGTCCTCCATCTTGGTGTGCTTCTCTTCCACCCACTCATCTACAACGCGAAGAGCACGGCAAAGGTGGGCAGAGACCCACTGTGAAGAAGAGAGAAGAAGACAGAGAACGAGAAGAGTGGAGTAAGGCCGGTCGGACAGAGTGGGAAGCCGCCCCGGCCGACACAGCCGTAATGATTTTGTTTTAAGGGCGTGTTTAATTATGAATCCGCATCCGGTTGAGGCTCCACCCCCCTTTACACGACGCCACCAGCCCCGCTCGCGCCACCGGCGAACAGAGAGGAATGACGAAGGAGAGGGAGCAAGCTAAAATGAGATAGAACCACGGACTACTACTGCGGGGGTGGGGGAGGATCACCTGGGTGGAGGGTGCAGGCTCACTGCGGCTAGGTGGCCCTCTTTCGGCCTTAATTGCAGCGTATATTATCCATGCGGTATTTCTAATTACTTATTTTTGCTCGACCGGCCGCTCGCTCGGATGCCTCTAATATCTTTGGCAGCCAGGCTGCACATATTTAATTGGTGCATAACAAGCCGACGATGCTTCACTTATGGCCCTAGTGGAACCGGCCGTATCCGCCGGCTCCGGCCGCCTGATGCTGAGGGCACGCGGCCTCGTCTTTGAACGGCTCGCGAGGGGCTATCCGACTACCGTGTGTGTGGGGCGCTTTACGAGGAATTGAGTAGGGTGGAGATCTGAACACCACGTTCGAGGGAAAACTTTAAGAGAATGGAGCGTATGAATGTGGTACTTTATAGGAATGTGCACTTCATGCTGCGGAATTTTTTGTTCAGCCCTGTCATCTGAGAGACAGTTATATCGTTTCTTACTCGATGCATCCCCTCTTTGTTCATAAAGATCATGCGGCATACCTTCAAACACTTGTAATGTGTGTAATATTTGTGTGTAATGAATAGATCGTTACTTTTACACTGCGAATAGCCCTTCTCTAATACGTGGAGAAGCAGAACACCAGAGATGTCGGAAAAAGTGTTTGCACACGTTTGACCTATTTCAAAGTTGCAGTGCTTTCTGTGGCGAACTATATGTCTCAAACGGTTACCACTAGTTTTTGCACTGACATAAACATTTCTTACTATGGACTGCCCAAAACTGCCCTGTCCGAGCGAATCAAGAATCCAACGGTCTATCAAACCAATTCGCATATTTCACAATCGATCAATAATTTATTAATTCTGTAAAAAATTAATGTAAGTATCTCGAGAGATGCCTAGCCACCAATAAAGATTACAACGTATCGCACATAAAATCGGCCAACGACCAGTGGTGGATTTGCTAAGAAAATAATCAGCGCGAATATTACGAGTGCCTGGCATTAACGAAACGGGAAAGGCCATTGTGTTTGCTTCACGAGGCAAGTCTAGTGACGTTGTCGAATCCGAGCGAGTAAGGCATCGCCTTTCGCGGCCGGTGTCGCAGAAAGGTTCTCTCGCGTCAAAAATCACGCTCTCCTTTCACCGCGCGACAAGTCGGAGGAAGTGGAAAAGGAAGAAGAAGAAGGAGAAGACGAAGAAGAAGAAGAAGAAGAAGAAAAAGAAGAAAAAGCCACTGAATGCGCCCAGCGCGGCATAATTCGAAACCCTGTCCTGAGGACTGCCGCCTCCGGGAGGCCGTTGCGTCGCCTCGTTGATCTCACCGTGCAACGCTGGCAGAGGGACGAAGAGTCGCTTGGAATTGCGCGCGAAGTGCGCACGAGGTGCATCGCGCGAGCATTTGATGCGCGGCGCTCGGTGACTCGAGGCATGAAAGGCGTGAGAAGTGCACGACGCTGTGTACAGTAGCATCGTGCGATGCCATGCCGCGCGCCTCTTCGCGTGGTAGGCCTGGAATGGCCCGTTGTGGAGGTACGCTTTTGAAGAGGTTAACCGAGACTCCTCGTTGGGATTAGTTTCAAGCGGGTAACAGTCGCCCGAGCGATAAACCTTTCGCGCATCGCTCACCACAGTCTATGGATGGTACCCACAGCCGAGAGCTTTCTGCATCCTCCCTCGACTCCTTGTCTCCTTTGAGACACCTCCGCATCTCATTGTGCCGCGAAAGAGTTCCTCGGACGGTATCCATTTTAAAGGCTGCCTTCGGGTTTAGTCCCCTTGACTGCGGAATAATAAGCGATGCTCTTGCTGCTACTGAAACCAGAACCCCGCGTCAAATTGAAGGTTGGAACGTATGCGAATGCATGAAGCAACCTACGCTTGGACTTGAATGGGAATCGGTGGTACAGTAGGATGCTCGCTTTAACCCCCTGCTATCCCCCCCTGTTTTTTTCTCTAAATTTACCGTACCTTTTCGCGGCTTACTTACTCGCGAGCCAAGGCATTTTCGTCAGACTCGAACAACACGCCCTTGCGGAAAGCGCGCCTCGGTGCTTCTCCTTATTCGGTGTGTCTTGCACTGAACTGCTGAAACAAATTCTTAAGAGGAGGATTAAGCCAACGCCGTAACTGTTTATGCACTCACGTTGAAACAAGACGTGGAATGTTTTAGCTACCGTAGCATTTTAAGGAAACACGAGATTTCCCAAGTTTTTCACCCTGACGTCTGAACTGTGCGAAGGGTTGAACCCATTAGAATCAGAGGACGAGAATGATTTCTTGCTAAAGTTATCCTAGCATCTATGCACTTGTAAGGTGTAAAATTAAATGGTTAAATCCGAAGAAATTATCCGAGTGTCCAGTTTGAAAAGGATGCCAACGCCCACAGAGATCATTCTCGAAACTCAAGAATCTGGTGGTTCTCCTTGCTTGCAAGTTCCCGGGTGAAACGGGAGGAAGATTGCAGGGTCCTTTCATTGGCGGTCTCTCCCCCTGATGCAATCACCCCGCGGGCTCCTCGGTAATTCTCGGGCGTGGGCATAATAACGCGGCCGCATACTCGAGGTTTCCGAGCTGCGGCTGCGGCCGCGCCTTCCCGCCCCTGCGGACTGGTCATCCCGCCTCAGGACGACACAATTAAAATAGCTGTGCTTACCAGAGCGCCGCCAAGGGGCAAAGTGAGGCCAGCCACCAGGACGAGAAGTGGCCGCCGCGGCGTAGGTCGACGGGGGTAGAAACGGCACCAGACCGCGCCGCACCGGTTGCCTCGCGCCACAGAAACAAGGAGAAAGAGGATAGCAGCACCCCGGGGGTACCCGCGAGAGGGTGCCGCTAAGTTCTTTCCGCTCGGCTGCAGCCAGAAAGGGAATTATTTTAATTGCGGACAGCCTCGGTCGACCAACCCCCCACCTTTCCTCGCGTTTTCTCTCTTTCTTTCCTCTCCACGTGTGTGACCGCCCCGCCGATCTTTCTCTTTCTCATCCCTTGTTCACTCGACACAGCAAATTCCACCCAGGACTACCCTCTACCCCATCTCTTCTCTTTCTCTCGACGGCTCTCGCTCGGTCGAACCCAAGCCACCGAGCGTTTACGTATGAGCTTAAGCACACGCAAGCACCCCTTGTGCTTCCTAGGTGACTGGATCTCCTGCAACGAAAGACTCGCTCCTTCATCCCCAAATCAAACGAGCAAACACCCCGGCGCCTCCAATAATGTCTCCTCTTGCTTCCTCCAGCCGTTTGTTGGTTTTTCCTTCCGCGACACGGTTAATTTGTGGCTACGGAGCTTTCCCTCCCCTGTCCGATCGTTGTCGGCTACACGCTCCTCTTCTGCTTAATGCTAATGAAATTCTTTGACGTCCTCATTGCGCCTCCTTCGAACACGCGTAATGTGATTTTTTAGCCGCTAATTGGGAATAATTATGAGCTCTCACGAAAATGTAGGGCGTCCGACTGTGCTAATGACAATTATACTGGTCCTATCATAATGGTCCCATGGTTAACATTTAGGAATCCTTACGAAGCTGTCGAAAAAATCGCTTATCCGAAATAATACGCACCAGATTCGGTAATCGTAAAGTTTCCAGGGTACGATGCTCGGAGCAGTCTTAAATTCGTCGTGAACAATCCCTTTAGGGCAACGTTGGTCAGCGTAGGCCAACGACGATAGGGTCCAACATGAACAGTGAGTAGAGAAAGACATGCACGGGATATGGCACCCACTTCAGTCGCAAATAACGCAACATCCCTCGTTCTATGTCCCCCTCTAACTCAACTCGTCCCCTTGGACCGAATGTCCACACGAAACCAAGAGAACCGTCAGGACTCAACCTTGTGCTCTGTTGTTAACGAAATGATACCAAGAACGATTACTGTCAGAGGGAAGAGACGAGCGAGACCATCGTGGTGTCTTAAACCTGCGGATAACGTAACTTTCCGATCTCGATTGGAGCTCGAGTCGAGGCTAACCGGAGAGCATGTCCGTTGGGCGCAATTAAACCACCATAAGCCGCGCGACCGAGCTTTTAATTCTTGACGTTCAGGGAGACCGTGAGGCTGGCTTTCGGCGGGGAATCGCCGCGCTGGGAGTACTAAGATAGGAAATATTCCCTCGATAAGACCGAATTCCGGGCTCTCGGAAGCATCCATCAATCTTTCATTCCTCATTACCTGATTGAACTCCTAACAATTCAAGCCTGGATTATTCATTCACGAAGTAATTGTGGAGGGTGAATTCACCGCTCTAATGTACTTACAATTAGCATAAAAATGGTAAGGACACTCGAATGGCGTTTCGCTGGGACACTGGTAGAAGCGGATGCGAATGCCGGGGAAAAAGGCAAGAAATAAGTAATAGGAGGAAGTCGGGTATGAAGGTAGGCAGAAGAGAGAAAGGGCGAGCAGTCAGTGGCCGAGAGTGCAGTGGCTGAAAGAATCTAAGGCTAAGCGGAAGTACGTGGCGTAGGGGCCATGCAGGTCGGTACGGGTTGCAGTTTTCAAGCGTCCGCTTCCGGCCAGGCCTGAAAAGGACGCGGTTGGCCTCATTGTTAAACGGCGAAGTCGACGTCGTTGCTAGTTACCGCCGACTACCGGCGGCGCTACCGGCGATGACGCAATTACCCGCCGCGGGAAAATAATTAATAACAATTAATCTCTCGTGTATGGCAGCGGGTGGTGGTGGTGGTGGTGGTGGTGGTTGTGTTCTGGCGATGGTAGCTTTGGCCTGGTGGATGCTCGTTGATGCCGGCACCGCGAGCGTCGTGTCGACGCTACCGTTGATGGTGTGCCGGTTGTGCTGTTGGGGGTGGCTAGCAGTCGGAGGGGTTGCTGCTACTGCTGGTGGCGCGGCGGTATAGTGCAGAGGAGGCGCTACTGCCCGCCCTGTAATTATGCTCGGATTATAAAGGTCGAGAGCCACCGCAAGCACTGAAGGGTTGTTCACTCGAACTGTTCACTTGGCATTTACACTTGCGGAACACCCTGAATCGCTCGAGGCCCCCTGGCCGCGCTTCTACCCTTACCAGGAGCTCTGCTCTGCGCTGCTCTCCGCTCTGCTCTGCTCTGCTTCGCTCCGCTCGGCTCAGCTTCGCTCAGCTTTGCTCTATTTTGTTCTGATCTGTGTTCGGCTCTGTTCGTCCTCTTTCCTCCTTGCTTCTATGCTTCTCCACTCATACTACCTCACCCCATCCCCCGGTTAACCCACCTTTTACATTGTGGAAACAATGAACCTGCCCCTTTTCTGCCCTCGGCCCTTTCCATCGAGGGCCTTCCGGCCTTGCCGAACGAACTTTTTGAGAATCGAGCCCCCACACCTCCACTACCCTGCCCCGTCACCGGCAGTAGACCACCTCGGACTATTGTAATGGTCTCGGAAATGTCTCGCAACCGAGAATGCAGCTGCGCACGAATTTCGTGGCGAGCATTTGATCTTTCGAGATCGCTTGAAAGCGCTCGTCGACCAGTTAGAGTAGTGAGACGACGCCATTCGATGAAAGTGCGGGTACCACTTGCCACGAAAGGGTGATATCTTCTAATTGAGGCTCGAACCTGATATAAAAGGAGTAAGTGCCAAAATCTCGCGATAATCGCCGATGAATCGTTCGACCAATGGAACTATTCAGCTGTTCCTAATAGCACTAATTATTATCCCGGCAAAGGGGAATTTTATTGGCCTTTACAATTATCTGACCCACCCCTCTTACAATTATCAGCCCCTATGTTTATCAAATGGAGTATTAATAATTACAATAATTTCGAAAAATAATAAAAACATTGATATTGACTCTCGATTAATATTCTATCGCTTTTTACAAACTGAATCCCGGATACTTATTCAAATAAGAAGTAACGAAACTCCTAATGAAGAAACCCTCAAAATTTTCCCATCCCCACAAAAAAAAGTTGCATCGCGAAAGAGTTTACTCGGAAAATCAGTGCGCGGAAGCAAAGGTAGTTTAACAGCTACAAACATACCGAGGCTGCAGAAGCGAGGAATGGGGTTGAAAAAAAGCGTATTGCCCGGGATAGCTGGTACGAGCTGGTGTCCACCCGTTTCGTTTCCTGTTTCACTTAGAACAGTGCCGAGTGGCGTAGCGTAGCGCGGTGGTGTACAGCCAGGGTATTTAAAAGTCAGGCGCATCAGGGTGATGCGCGCGTTAAATTAATTATGGACTACAGGGACTGCGTTACTGCGTTAGCGCGTGACACCGCCACTGGAGCGAAATGTATTGGGTTGATCGTAAACACCGCCAGCATTTCGTGGTTACATTAATTCCTGGAAAATATGCCGCTTACCCCGTCTCTCTCTCTCTCTCTCTCTCTCTCTCTCTCACCTCCACCCTTTTCCTGGGTGTGTTGGACTCTGTATCTCCTGCCAGATATTCACGTTGTATCTGGAGCTCCGGACATTTGCGGCTCGTAATGATTATTATACTCGTGTAACTCGACTCTCCGTCGCCTTTATCTCTTCCTCCTAGCTGTTCTCCAGCAGCCGCTAAAGGATATTGCTGTGCCCAGATCCATAGGTGCATGTTCATTTAGCACAACGATTAATATCCCTATAAGAGTAGAAATTCGTCCACCGCACACTTACTTCCAGTTACGCGTACCGCCAACTTTATTGCTGCCCGTTAATTACATTTTTCTGTTTTATTTAAATTTTCCTCCCTCTCTGCCACACTAAGATCTATTTACTTCCACTGGAATTCTTTTTATTAAATGGCCACGGGTACCTACGGCCATGCGTCTCCCGCGAACTGCGCTTTGTGGTCGATAGCATGTGACCGAGTAGTTTCATTAAACAACCGAGGATAGAAAGTGGAATATGCCGAAAAAAATACTGTGGAAAGTCGATGGGCGTGGCGCGCACTAAACTTGCACTGGAGACTGTCAAATACTGTCTCGGTTTTTAACTTGATTGAAGAAACAAAAATAATTATTTTTCTCAATAAAATGAAGAAGCGAAATTTAATTGATTATATTAACCAAAAGGTTTTTCAAATTGTTGTCAGTTTCTCGATGAAATATGAGAATAAATTGTATCGTCAATAAGAATTTATCATTAAGTATTCATACCTGTATCTTTGTTCACTTTCTCGTCCACCGGACTGATCAAGAAAAATCTTCATCCGGAAAAGCTGAAGTCCAAGACATTCGGCGATACGGTATCAATTCTAATAATTCATCTATAAGTCTCCATTAGGAAGGCAGCCGATGATAATAAAGGCGAGAAGGGGCCGGAAGCACTATCCGAGAAGCTACTGACTTATTTATCCAGATAAATAATAGGAAATAAAAACGAGCGGTGGCTCGAACGCAGGGGATGAGCCTTGCCACCTGACAAATGTCTGCCACTCGATCTAAATTGAGTTACCTACGTATAGCGCCAACGTTTTCTTCCTCTCCCTTCCATCTCTCTCTCTCACGAAAGCTAGCTATCGTTTTGCGAGAGATCCGTTCCGGGACAACGGCCATACTGCTCTGCCAGCTTTCTTTTTTCTCGAAGCAGGGTGGAAAGTGGGGTTGGATGGATTTTTCTTGGAGGACTTAATCTAAGCCTCGAGTATAAAGCGACGATTGAGCAGACTCGTTCGCTGGGATCTCTTAGTTCGGATCTACGAAAAGGAACAGAGTTCCTTTTTCAACTTCTTCTTTTTCTTCTTCTTCTTTTTCTTCACCATTTTTCTTCTCCCTCCTATGCATCTTTGATGAGCAGCACATTGTTTGTGAACATTTGAAAATGTATTGATCTTGTGTCTATATCTAATCATTTGTTCATTAAAATCAATTGGTAATTCATAAATTGAAATATTTGTTCATTAAAATCAATTGGTAATTCATTCATGTATAAATAGATTTATTCATATTTTAGTGGATTATTGATGAAGCAATGGGGTCAGATTTCGGTTTCCAATTAAAGAAATTTTTGATCATCGGAATGTGGAGTATTGAATCTGCTTGAAAAAATAGAAATCTGTGAGAAAACTACGTGGAATATTATATATAATACGACTGCCACATTCCTATAAAAGCACATGTGAGAAAAGCTTCGTTCCCATTCGGAAATTTCATTAAGGACTTCCTTTGGAGTTTCGCGTCATTTAATCAATGTAATTAGCTGTCGAGTAGCTTCCTCCGCATTGACGACTCCATTTTTTTCATGCGTAATCTTTACAGCATCGTTTTAATATCCCCTTGTAATGTAGGGATTCCGTGCATAGCCAGAATTAGGATCTAACCATAAGCTCTATACGTGAAAAAGTAATTTCCTAATTATGCCGACTGATAATCCACGCATTGGATTTTATGCTATGAACCATGTCACTCGCGTACATGGGACTCATATGTGTATGCCCAAAGCAAAGCCGTCTCCACCCTAATCTAACCTTTGACCGTAATACGTATTATAGCTGCGTCCGACTATATTTTCCCGTGACAATTCCGAGAGTGATTAATGATGTTGTAATATATTTTGTTTCGTGTTCCTTTCCTCGACTGATAGTCTCCAGCGAGTATTGAATTTCTCAACACACGCGCCTCATTTCGTTCCACATTTGCGTAGCTTGTTTCAACGCGATACTGGAACCGAAATAAGAAAAAAGGGAGAAGATTTCGAATAGATAACTTACAGCAGTAGGATAAAAAAAGTTTCGTTTGACGCATTATCGAGATGTAAGATTAATGATGCTGTCCGAAGTGACTATTAAGTTAGAATGTTAGAAATATAGTAGACTAACGGCTAAAGGTAAAACCTGGGAGAAGCTTCAGTAGTATCCGAGAATCCGTCTCATTTCGTTGGATCGAAGTGTCGCCAGTGGGAAACGTGAGCGTTCCCGTCGGATCTTCCGTAAGAAACTGCATTGTGATTCCAGTCGCTTGCCGGCTGCTAACGATCCTGAAGCAGGCTGGAGAGAAGCTCTAGCCCTTCCTCCTCTCTTCCTCTCATCCCTTTTCCTAACTGTGTCCTCTTCTTCTATCCGCGAGAGGCCCCTCGTTCTCATTTCTCTCGACTTCTTAGCCAATACCCCACAATTAGCTTATCCTGTTAAACTCCGACCTCTCTTGCTTCGTTGAATTCGTTAAAATTAACCTTTCGACCCTGGCAGGTTCGCGGCAGCAAACCACAACCAGGTGTCTCGTCTCTTATTTTATCTCTCACCGGCGCAAAAGAGTGCTAACTAACGACGCTACTCGCCGATGAGATGCGCTAAGTGAAAAGGGTTGTCCTTAAAAAAACGAGAGAGAAAGAGAGAGAGAGAGGGAGAGATGAGGAGAAAGAAGAAAATGTGGGAGAACCTCCTCTCGAAACTTCCCTGAAACTAAGATAATTCTTTTACGCTTGCTGCCTGCGACGTTCAGACGGCCTGAATTTTTTCTCTCGGCATCATCCTTGCTTTCTTTTTCTCGTTCTATCCTCCTCCCGTAGGGATATCTACTTCCGGTTGCCACGCGGATCAGTCTGTCCAGCACCTCGCGATAATTCCTTTATCGCCGTTCCTTCGCCGCGGGACATTTCCTCCCGGAATAAATTGGGGACAATGCGATTAACATAATTGCAATAAAGTGGGACACGCGAACGAGAGTGTTCCAGGCTGGAAATGGACGAGTTGGAAGATCCCGTAGGGGTCGTACGAGTGTGAGACAGAAGAAGAAAGAAAAAGAGAGAATCGAAGTAAGCGAGGTAAAAAAGGAGCCTTCGCGAACAAGCTATTTTTCTCGCGCGAACTCGAGAGTCGATAATTCAAAGCGGACAGACACACACGAACGGAAGAAGAACTGGAGGTAGAGAAACTGTACGTAGTGCCGATTCGAAGTTGGACTGAATGTGTGAATGTGTGTCTAGGGGTAGTCTTCCTGCACGCGCGTGGATATCCTCACTTTCCTAGCTGATCCTGCGACGATGGCTCACCAAATCCCTACAGAGCTTCCCAGCCGGCACTGGCTTCCATATAGGAACCCATTATCAAAATGGGCTCGTTTCTTTCTCAGCCCTGTCTCCACCCTCTTATTGGAATTTCTTTCCTCTTTTCTACACTGCCTCCGTGCAATTCGTTCGCTTTCCAAGCTGAGATCGCACGGATCGCCGATCGCACACTCAGAATTAACTTGATCAATTGTCCTATTAATCCTATGGTAGATTGGACTCTTTAACCATTAACTTGCCTGGCCTGTGCGCCAGTTGGCTTTGCACATTTATAGACACTGATGTCACTTAGACTTTTTTTAATAATCTCACTACGAACAGTTATAATTATATCCTTACTTTCGTCAATTAATAAAAATCGTCTTTTCGAAAACGAAGCCCACCCTCATTGCAGAACCATCATGTATAATGGAAAACACTTTCGTGAGTAAGAACGATCGAGTTAAAGGCACCAGAAAACCGAGAAAACTAATAATCTTGGAATATGTCCACCGCAAAGAATACAAAAGCCATAACAGCAAGATAAGTAACCCAATAAACATTACAGGTGCGGTAGAGTATTGTTCGTGCAGAGTGTGTATCGTGTTTCCGAATAAAGGGAGAGTGGCCGATCCGACCGATAGAAAATTGTTTGACGCCACGTGGTAATTCAGTTTGTGAAAGAATAGATCATTGCCCTAGCAGTAAGGCGCCGGTCAGTCCCCTTATAAAGCATTCCAGCCTCGTTCCGAGGATCCCACAGGAATCCGAGTCCCCGAGCTGCCTTGTGTCCCGTTAGACTCACCCTCTCTTTCTCTCGACCCTCCTCGCTTCGACAGACTTGGCCGCTCGGTTTCGCGAGGATCCTTTTTCTCTCTGACATACTTACGCGACTATTTCGCCTTCCAAAAAGTAAAGGCTATCGGATCCTTCCCTGCATTAAATTACCTTGTGCATAGTTTCTCTGCGGCATAGTCGTCAGTAATATTCTCTTTGATAATAAAAAACTAGATGGAACTAGTGGAATAATAATAAATTGATTAAGAATATCTTTGTGAAATTTTTATCATAACTATAGAGACATTTTATGAAAATTAAGAAAACAAAATTCAAATTAGTGTCCCTATCATTTGCAATAACACAAGAAAAAAGTATCAAACTTAATATCAGTTCCAAGAACCGACCGATAGCACTTCTGAAGTTTCCTATCCCAAGTATTTCTAGCAAAGTTCGAGTGGATTAGGTAGCTCCAAAGCGTATTATGTAGGATCGGACAAGAATAGGGATGCGCAAGTGGCGGTATCAATCCCTAGAGGGTAAATCTTGCGAGCAAGAGTATCGCGGTTAGAATATGTTATAGTAGGAAGCAAGGATAGAAGGAGGAGCAGAGGGTCAAAAGGAAGAGCGGCGGTTTAAAGCAATTGTGGTGTCTTGGCAGAAGGTAGAGAGCAACGCGACGGTGGCAGTGGCCGAGGCAGGCCGATTACAGGAGGTTTGAAGGGATATAGCCACTCGCTGGCCACTACACGACCGATCGAGGGTCGTTTCTACACCCCCCCTCCGAACTCCTGAATGGCCTTCGAACCGTAACCCTCCTGGACCCAACCCCATCGTTCCGGATGCAACAGGTGATCCTTTCTCGATATCGGACCCATATGCCGTACTCTGCACCACCGTCTCTTCAACGGCTCTCGCCAACGACCAATTCGCACCCCCTACCATCCACCCCCACCTCCCAGACACCCACCTCCTACTCTTCCTTCTACTCTTCCTCCTATTTCTCTCGTCTTTTTTTCATCGGGGGATTGGACCCGGATCTGCTTTAAACACGCTCCCGTTATTGCCACTGGGCATTGAATTAGGAAACGCATCGACGCCGCGCTTCGCTGGCTCTACTTTAAACGGTACAATTATTCCGTAGGCTACTTTTTTCTTTCTTTCCTTTTTTCCACCTTTTTGTTCGATGCTCTGCAAACCTGGGAGTAATTAAAACAGTATATTGAGTTCGGAAATAGAGAAATAAAAATGTCTACTTCTGTATTATCATAAACAATGTATTTTTCTTGAAATAAAATTCTGTCTCAAGATTATGATATCTGATTAATTTAACAATTTTAACACTTTCATGTTAAAAGACACTGAAAGTCAGGGGTTTTTACTCGTATCTGTTTTATCTGATTTAACGAAAGAAAAGTCTGAATCATTTAGGCCGCAATCCTCAGACTTCGGTAAAACCTGTAGGATTAATTCTCGATTCACTGTGTAGCGAACGACAGCGCAAGAGTCAGTCGATTTACTTGGTTAGTTAGAGCGCAAGAACATCGGAGAAAAGCAATCGGAAAGAAAGCGAAATAAGAAATCGACTTGGTGGCAGTGATTTATGCGTAAAGAGTCGAGGGTGATGGTTGCGTCGCGTCGCGTAGGTTTCCAAAGTCTGTTGCCGATCGGAAGGGTCATTAATATTTTAATGCGAATGCCAGTCGTCTGTATGGTCGCGAAAGAGAAGCCAAATGCAGGCAGAGGGAAGCATACTGGTCCTCTCTTTCTCTAAAATCGAGATCCCAATAATTACGTCAGTCGCAGGCGCGGCCTGCTTTTGATTCATAGCACAACAGGCCGGTAGACCAGCTGCACGAGGGACTCAAGAAGCCCGTCTTTCGGATAATCGGAATTCAATTAAACCATTAGCATCCACGTTTCGCCACGGAGAAAAGAGAGTTACTGCTCGAAGGGGTGTAACTCAAAAGAAAAGGGGACTTAATGCGACGGAAGATCGAACCGCAAAACCAACCGGCTAGATAACGACATTCGATTTTCACGAATACATTAACATACTGATTATTATCGTGCAAAGTTTTCTAATATCAATTTTCCAAAATATTGATTCATTCTCCGAAGACTTTTTTTAGAGAATTTAAATGTTTACAAAATAGTAAAGATTCACATGTTATAAGAATCTTTGATAATAAGCAAAATTAAGTAAAAGAAACTTCTTTTGATATAACCAGTTTTTTTTTTTTTCTTTTTATTCAATCTTGTTAGAATCCCAAGATAATTTCCAATTCCCCAAACTAAAGCTCGAGCTTATACTTACGAAACATGACGGGCGTCGATGAAATAGAGTAGCGCATAATGATTAACGAGAAACAGGACGCAATATTCAACGTAATGTTTCCATTGGGCAGCGTGTGTGTCACTTTCCCCTCTGACCGTCTTGCCCCAGGAAACCTGTGCTCCATCCAAGATTAGATAGCTCGCTCTCGATCTCTTCGATTCATCAACTGCGCCACCCGTGAATCCATAAAGCGCTAAGAGAAGTCCTGGAGAGATCGAGACCGTCGGGATAAGCCGGAGACATTGGCTGGCGGATATATGGATTTCTCTGTGTGCGATTTCTCCACGTAGATGTTTGCTCGAGCTTGCCAACTACAGGGGAGTATGGGTTTAGGCGGATGGCATCAATATACGAAGCACGAAATTCCAGCACGAAGTCGGACTACCAGATAAAGACGGATATCAAAGGGAATACAGGAAAAGGAAAAAGGGAGAGAGAGATACACCGAGGGGGATGGTTCGTCTCGTTTTACTCCGGAGATGTATCTTGCCAAGCGCCATACATCATGCCCGATGTCAGATCCGATTCTCATATTGTACCTCTACCCGTAGATAGATAGATTTCTGTCCTCGGTGACAGACGAAAGACACGTTCGCGTGTATCCTGTATGAGATCCAACTTGCTATAGAGTAGATTGTGAAGGCTCGTACATCGACCTACGATTGATGCAACCCAGTTTTCCTACCCTTCGATTGTAAATTTTTAAATATCGTCAAAGTTAGTTTAATCGATAAGTTAAATCATTTAAATATTGAGACACGTAGTTCATCTATATTTTTACACTTTTGGATTCAATGATTTAAGGATCTAACTCCAAGACAGTTTTATCGCGAATCTTGCATATTAGTTACGGAAAGTGTGCCTGCGGTGGGAAAGTAATATCGGCTGATTTGAATTTTACGAGGCATTCAAAATGGCTACGAAATTGAGATATCGGTGCGGACATGGCAATTTAAATTATAGTACCTATCTGTACATAATTTATATTCTTGTTTTCTTAGGCATCGCGGGAGGCAGGCTCTCATTTTGGCTCTCGGTTGGCGCGGCTTCGGAGGAAATCTGCGCCGCGAGTAGAAGGAATGCCTCAATTTAAATTATCCTGAATAATTCTCGCAATATCCGATCTTTATGGCTTGGAAAATGCGCCCGTCTTTCCGCGGTCTATAACGCAGCGATTTCCGCTGGCACACCGTAATGGTCTCTCCTTAATGCCGAGGCAATCTACGATTTACGAATCCTACGATTTCACTTCGAAGCCCCAGTTACGCTGAACTTTCGTATAAACCTTGAATAAAACTCACCCCATTTCTGCTGCAATTCGTATTTCTCAAAACAAAAAAAACACTATTGAACCAAAGTATTGGTTTTTTAACATATTCAGGTTCGGATGGAAAATAATGACAAACAATTTTCAACCTCTACTTACTCTCAAAAATACAAAAAGATACAATCCTGCATGAATTGTTCTTTAACAATTTTCAAAGTATGATACTCTTTTTTTAAAAAATATGCCTAGTGTTATTTAATTTGAACATATTGAACTTCTTCGTTAATCTTACTACCAGCCGGATAATTAACTAACAAACCGCACTGCGCGTCAATTTGTCAAACAAACTGAACGACGATCTCGAAGCACATAAGTGTGTGGAAGATAAAAAACAGAGGCTTGAATAAAGATGAGGGGGATAGGAGGGAAACCGCGGTGGTGAGAAAGAAGGGGGGGGGGGGGGGGGGGAGAAAAAAGAGAAAGAGATAGTAAAAGGAAAGGGCGTCGAAGAGGGCAGTAGTCGTCGTTTGTGGTGGGCCACGATCGCAGTTGGGTACATATATCTGTGATTAACGAGCGCGAGCACCGAGTATGTATAGTATGTATACATAGTACGGGTACGTACCGATCAAAGCCCTCAGACGCAGCCTGGGAACAATAAGAAATATCGCGATGGGTAATTTATTATCGATAGCAAAAAGCGTCGCCAACGCATCCGCCAGGAGGAGGACAGTCTCGCCGGTCACGCCGTTACGAATGGCTCCTATTTATTACGTATATGACGATCTTCTCCTCGTCGCTGACTTTCACCCTTCCTTCCGTAACCAATTTGCCGTCGGCCAATCAAGGATCTCGCCGTCGGATCGCTTTGTAATTAAAAAGTCTCTACGCCTTTTGTCTGATCTTCTTTTGTTATCCGAATAATACGTCTTTACGACTTTTTCTATCATGAAATCATTGATCATACCCACAACTCAATATCTATTCTTATTTATTTCCCCTAATAAGTGAAAGAGAATTTTTTTATGATTAATAATTAGTTTATTGATCGAATATCTTGGGATTTAAGTAGACGTAAATATAAAATTGAAGGGTTGAAAAAATAAGTTTGATCTTTCGGATGGACTATCCGTGATACAATGCAGGAAAGACTTGACGTACCGTGGGTCTTTTTCCAGTCTCCTTTTTCCAGTGGAAGGAAAATTCTTGAACATTTATTAGCACGGCGAAATTAGTGTAACCGTATTAGCACGGTACCCAGTGGAGAATGCAGAAAGAATTTCAAGCATACGTTCATAGCTTAATGGCTCAGTGTTGGTATGCTCGTGTGTGTACCTACTGGCCGCACAAGAAAGGCACATTCGGGCAAATTGCAGATATGATAATGCGCGCCGGTAATCCGATTCGGTATTTCAGAGACGTTCCTCTGACTGTCTGGCCATTTGTACTCGAGAGCACCGTGCTCTCTCTCTTTGCCCGCGGTCCGACTCTGACGAACGAGGGATATTTCTGGCTACTTTTGATCGACCACGAAATATAAGCCCTTGAATAATATCCAGAGAATGTTGTAAAAGGAAAGCTACTCTATCCTCGAATATTTATTACAAAAATTTCATTATTCGCCTCGAAGAAGTATATTGTCATCTTTCTCACTTATGTTCAACCCTTATAATTTCTGATCTATTTAACGTGATGTTCAATCAATATTGAACAATGCTATAACTTGTGTAACAAGTAGTTTGAATATTTAACAATTTTATACCTTGTGTAAGAAATAATTCTAGACTACTGTACCATACACGTTGTTTACACTTATTATTCCAAATTTACATACTACTCGAGCTTAGAGACAATGCTTTGATATTCCAAAAAAGGAACACCGCAGATTATATCATCAACATTACCACAAGTTACAAAAGAATGAAAATTTAAATTAGCCAACCCCGTCCGAACCCGACTGCAAAACGGGATGATACTGCAACAATGTCAACCTACAGAATTATATGACCTGTCTAATTAATTCTACAAAAGATAAAAAGAGAAAAATGAATTTCATTTTGCAAATAACTCTTGTATGTGGAGATTCACGCGAAACTATAGTCCTTGAATATCGATTTCAGAAAGAAGCTAGAAACAGGTGAAATATGTATCTTTAGAAATTGTAATAAACTTGAAGCGTGTCAGTGCGATATTAAAATTGTTCCCATGGTACACGTATGACATATCAAACCAAGCACACACGGAAAGCATGGTACGGAATTCCAAAGGAACGCGAGCGCGAATGGCGCCGAGGAATACGTATCGCTGAGAATTTATATTTTAAATCGAGTCGCATTAGGGTCGGCCACCAACAGTGTGCTCGGAGAAGAGAGGTAGAGAAAGAGAAGAAGAGAAGCGACCTCCACGCGTGTAGTATCAAACGCCCGTAATAACGTGATAAATGGCCACTTTGCGCGCGGGACATTCTTGTCGAGGGGCATTATGCTTAATGTTTGACGTCGCTCCTCTTGAACCCATGTGGTTGACACATCGTCCTCTATTGTACTGCTTCGGCCTGCGCCTTACCCCTTTTGCACGTACGGATTTTGGACGCGAGTCTTGCACAGGGGTCTTAATCGTCTTCGTCCTCGCTACGTTGCTCGAGATCTCTCATCCTGAAACGTTTGGTACCTCATTTGAAAAAGGTACCTCGAAGGACGTTGTTAAGCTTCATCCGTTCGTTTCTCTATCCTCGTGATCTACTGCGTCTCATTCGAGGAATAATTAACACTTTCAATTGGTTTATTAAATTTTTTTCCCGTGGTTGAGTTAATTGTTCATGATAATGAATCTGAAGTTAACATGTAGTCGAGATTCCCTAGACCGGTTGTCGAATGTAATTCGAACGCAGTTAACTCATCCTAGCCGAACGAAGATAGACAATACGAGATAACAGCGTTAACTTAGCCTACCTAATTGACTAGTCTGGAGTTTTCCTATGTAAATGTTTGCAAAACTTGTTCCCAAGCAGCTTATACCAGTGACAACTTTTAATCAGTACGGGTAACGAATTCCACTGGGTTGCAGCCGGGGTAAAACTCTTCGGGTCGGGCTAAAAAGAGAAGTGGAAGTTAGGGAACATTCCATACATCGAGACCTCGACCGCAAGAAGCTAAGGAAAAATTTCAGGAAATACAGTTAGAGATAAAGTTGCACATTAAAATGAGGAAATCTTTTCCGAAAATTTTCAGCTTAACTTACCTGCTACAACGTTTCTGGCTTGCCAATCAGTACAGGATTCTTGTTACGAAACAAATTGTAATATTGAATTTGGTCAACTGTGGAAAGTCACTGTATTTTAATTTAAAATTTACTATATGCTACATTTGCCAATGATTCATTAACATGAATATAACTTATTCCATTATTCTAATCCTACACAAAAAATACATTGAGTATACTGAAAGTGGTTCTATCAATTTGTACAATTTAACAAATCTAAACCACAATTCAGCTCTACCAAAACTGTAGAGAACACACAATTTGAATACTGTCACTCTAGGTTCCTGCAGTAACCGAACTCGAAAGTTACCAATGGTTAAACTCATTCATTTTGACTGTACAGTAAAAATCCCCTGGGTTCAAAGAACCGTGATCCACGAATCCCAGAAATCGCAGTAGCCCAATTAGGTACACAAAAGAGTGAGAACATATTTTCTGATTATAAAAGCCACACGCTTGCGCTTATAAAAGCGCAAAACTCACCAGGGTGACAAGTACAATGTCTCGTCGTCAGCAGCCTCGGCAAATTTCACTCGGACCATCAGAACTCACCCTCTACTCTCGTCGCATCGCATTGCGTTGCGTCGCGACGCGTCGCATCGTCCACACGTCCATCCTCTCCCACCCCACCCCCCACCCCCCCCCCCTCCCCTGCCCCTCCCCCCCTTTCTCTTCTATCTCCCACTCGGTTTTCGAGGGAATGCGTCGCCTCCATTCAATTTGCAGGGTTATTTTTCAGCAGAGCCTGTACTTAACGGGCCGTACGTTGCTTCCAGAGCGATTTTTCAACGCGTTACCGTTGGCCGTTGCGTTGCGCTCCACGCAACGCGTGCACTCTCTCTTCGCTCTTCGCCCCCTCTTATTCTGTTACCCTGGCAGGTCAGCGTCCAGCTCACTTCCAGCTGACACAATCTTCGTACCGAAAGCCTGGATAACTGAGCACGAATTAAGAGTCATTGTTAACTCACTGTTTAACACCCAAACGTGTTTCTTCGTTAATAAAGAAAACGAGTTTCATCTCGTACCTAATTTAAGAAATCCAATTTAATTGAAAACGCTTAAGTAGGTGACTAAAAGAGGTGCATTTAATAAAAAAGTATAGAATTACTTATTGAATATTTTCATTTCCAGTGGAAGTTACCATCAACGTGGTGATTTTCTCGAGAAGTTACCTGTTACACGCGCATTCAAAATGAAGGGTTCCCATCGCGTTAAGGACTCGCGCGCGTGTCCGCTCGTAAATGCAAGCAACTCGCAAGATATTTTACAATTACTGCGAAATCCATTAAGGCAAACCGAAACAGCGGTGCGCACGAGGAACGTATATATTCGAGGAGTAAGAGAGAGAGAGGGAGAGACAACCAGCCGTAGCTGAAATTCAGGCTGCGACGAGAAGTTCTCACGAAGTTATACGGCCCTCCTCTTCGTCCTCGTAGCAAAGTAAGTCCTGCCCGCAGTGCGTGGCCTGCTTGGGAAAACACGCCTGGCGTAACGTGCCACGTTATTTATTTATTTATTTCAAGCCACGACAGACGACCCTGCGAATCCCATTCTCACTGTTGCGCTACGAGTGCAGAGATTCTTCTTTTGCATCTTGCTTCTCTCGAGTCGAAAGAGGAAAGAGAGAGAGAGAGAGAGTCGAGGGCGTTCATTAATTACCGAAAAACCAAGCGCTACTGATTCCAGTGTACTATTTGCCCTTCTGTAATTCCACTTCTTGGGATTTTTACGATTTATAAATAAAGAGAAAGCTGTGTTTACCGGGTGCCTTTGGTAAACGTCAAATGTGCACTGTGCTTATATAGTACGAAAATATAGACGCATCGTAGGAAACGTGCCTCCAGAGTTTTTGCTCCGTATAGACAACGCGCGAATTTATGCTTGTCACCTCTTTGACCCTCAACTCAACGAGCTTCAAAACGATTAAAAGTGTAGAATGAAACTTATCTATTTTACAATTTCTCTCTTCTACTCATCCTTGACACATGCCGAACGATATTCCTGTGATAATTGTATATTGTTAAGGTTGAAGGGTTCAAAATGAGTTTGATAAGATGGTTCAGTTTTGGTACTCATGAAGAAGTCTCCTAGACTGGAGACAGCCCCGTCGAGGGTTGGCTTAAGATATGACACTCGCAGTGCGGTTTTAACTCCTGGTTATATCCGTAGCCATGAGATTGCCAGATTCAAGAAAGCCATATCCAGGAGCGCTCCTCTAGGTGGTGTGCACCTATTTGGCCGTGTAGCGAGAGTACCGGGCTCACGCTCGCCGCTCACTCTCGTAGTTACTTGAGGGTGTGTATTACAAGGAAACATGGGCATGGAACACGCACCCTTCGGAATCACGCGGGTTGGAAGGTAGCGCACCGCGAGGAAATACCAAGGGTCGCCTGACATCCGAAAGATACGGAGATAAACTCGTTGTGCGCGCCGCGAGTACAAAACCCCGTGTGCTCGCGCTAGTACGCCTACATTTCAGCGCAGGGTACGCGCCGCGGATGAATGGTGCGTCGGCAGATAGCGTATATTTGGCTTAACTACCGAGGGAGACGCGCCAAGAAGACTCCCTCAGACTCGAGCATCGCGTACAATTAGAAGTTTTCAGAAACTGTTGTTTCCCGACAGTCAACGATACTCAGATACTATGTACTCAGACGATTTTTTTTAATAACTCGAGACTCTTCGAAACTCTAACGAATGTAACAATGTAAATAAAGAAGGATCAGTTAGTGGAAATTGGATTAGGATTATTAAGGAATTCTATTTTAAAATACATCAATCTGTAATTTTAAAAAATAATCAGTAGAAAGAATATTTAATAAACAAATTATGATATTTCCTGCGAAAGAGTCAACATAGGTATAATACAACTGAGTCATATCCACTCAATAGAATTCCAAGTTGAAAGTGGCACTCGGGAGAGCACACGCTGCTCGGTAGATTCTAATAATATGCAGGAAAAGCGTATGAAATTCCAGCTTCGGGGCGATAGTTATTTCAATTATCATTGCGGAGCACGGACCGCGTCAAAAGCAAGCGGCTTCGAATAAAGAAGGCCGGAATTGCGGGTGGAGCCAGGATGATCCAAGCAGCGAGAGGAATAAAAGGGAAATGTATGGAAGGAAAGATCTAATTTGTTCCTGTCGGGGTCTGCTTTCGGTAGCCGGGGGTGGCTACCAGGGGTAGGGCTGCACCAGCAGGGTGGAATTAATATTCATAAGCGTCCAGAGAGGTCTCGAGGGCGGGGTCAACTTACATGTATCTTTCGCTACTGACCCAGGCGACCAGCGCGATAACGGTCAGGAATTAAAATACTACCCGCTGGTTTTAACCCTTCTTCGCCGTTCGAGGTATAACCTACTATATGCTCATTCTACGCAAGGGCACCAAATAGCTGAATCTGTTAGAACGTGACTCGATGTGAAACCCACTGGTCTTTGTCTCGTGTGATTTTTCCACCAACTTCCATTTAATAAAATTTCAAGAATAACAGAATCAGAAAATAGTCTAGAAAGACTCAATGAATACTTTATCGTCTTACATAAAAATAGATAAAACGATAAAGGAGTTGGTGTCGAAAGGATCGAAGAAATTTAAGAAATACTTGGAAAAAAAGATTGACAATTCTTATACTAATTAAATAAGGGGAATTAATCAAAGCTATTATCGTTTCTAATTGTTGATTAAATAATGCGTCCATCGAGAGAAAAAATAAAAATTAGTCCAGTGAAGGTTTCCGTTTCGTAACAAACTTTTCTTGGTTTTATCGGTAAAGATATCAACTTCGAAGACACGATTCTAGCCAGTGGATTCTTAAAAGTTAGCGCAGCAATCTTCCAGGAAAATCTACCAAGCGTCTCTCGCGTCCCGCCGCGAAATGTAAATCCTGGCTAAACGTGTCATGAGGGAGAACAATTGCTCCTCGCCGTGAATTTGTTCCGAGAGCGCGCAGCAACAAATTGTAACTTTTTGTCTGGTTGCAGAAGCGAGAACAAGCGTACCTTGTACCACGCAATGCACCGCCATAGAACCGTGTGCTCTAATCTCAGAATGAGGTTTCTCCGTTGTTTTTTCCACACGCTGCGCCGAACTTACTCCTGGTTGAGCTTCCTAGTTTTTGCCTCCCTTAGAGATTATTCACTTTTCCCACTTGACGACAGTCCCTTTGTGGTTAAACTCTTTCCTCAACTTCTACTCTTACGTCCGGTCATTAAGAAACTCCTTCTCAATAATACAATTAAATACAAATTATTCCTTCGACATCGATCCACAGGAAACGATAAACCAAACAGTTGAGAAAATATGGAGCAACTGCAACTTGCACTATTAGAACTTCGCTTCTAACAAGTCACAGTCGCCTGTTGATCAACTTTCAATTTGCCATTCCGGTCTCATAGTCTAACAGCGAAGATCGTACGAATTACACAACGGAGACTGACCACAATATAGATCAGAAGACTGGAGTAATTGAGTGAGTCATTGAGCAGTAGGGATGAAGAGGATGAGAGAGAGAGATAGTAAGCAAGCAAAGAGACGACGAGAGTACCACCAGCCGGATGTCTCGAAGACGGGGCCAAAGGTGGATGAGCTGGCACTTCCAACGCCATACAATTAGTCCTCGAGTATTAATCCTCCTCGGTAGCCGTTAGCCGACAGGATATTATGGTCCCGCAGGCAGTAACAATGAGGATTATACGGGGAAAACGCTTCGATAGCGTTTCTAATACAAGCCGACTACCTGTGGTAGTGGTGTGTGGTTCGCTTGGTTCCTCGTACACAGCTACCCACTAGCACTTCTCGTAAACGTTGGCCCACGAACCGACTTAACTTGGCTGGCAATAATAAAATGATATAGGAGGCGAAATATGCATTTAAATTATCGCCCCGCGATAATAATTTGCATAGCGGCGCGGGCCGCCACTTCGATGCGCCCCCACCCTCTGGGTTCGCTTAGTTTAGCCCCGTTTAATTTAAATAATACTTCTCAGCGCGGGGGAGCACCACCGTGGCAAGATATACATAAAATCGCCATAACATTGTAAATTATAACTGATACGGCTTATATCGCAGGAGACTGAGCGCGCCTCTTCTGCCTTCTACATCCATTCTTCTTCTTCTTCTTCTTCTTCTTCTTCGTCTTTTTCCTCGCTGGTGGTCGATTTCTTCTTGCAACAGCTTTCAATGTGTCCACATGAGGGAAGAAATTTGCTTGGTATCGGAGCGAGAGACGATAAGATGATCGTTTGCCCCCTAAGACTGATTATCTGGTTACGAAGAACTCGATTGAATCGAAGACAGGATCAATTATATCACATCAATAATTCGGATTCAACACAAGGTTCTAAGGAAAGTAGAAATCTACAAGTGTTTAAAGTATTCGGTAATGACCGAAGTTCTTCATCCCTCGAACGATCAAACCCAAGTTCCAAGGGGCGAAAAAAATACTAATAAAGCTTCGAGAAATATTTCGGTATTTATGGGTGCAATTTTCGCGGTAGTAATCGAACAAAGAATTCTAATGTGACTGGTACCAATAAAGGCGAGGCATTTGTCA
Source organism: Trypoxylon attenuatum (assembly GCA_963989405.1). Lineage (NCBI taxonomy): Eukaryota > Metazoa > Arthropoda > Insecta > Hymenoptera > Crabronidae > Trypoxylon > Trypoxylon attenuatum. The sequence goes on from OZ022495.1 coordinate 7,115,403, forward strand.
TTTCCGCACTCTTATCCCAACGTTCATCGTGCGAACCAGACGGATACGTACGTCCGTTTAAAATGATAATAATAGCCATAAGTCACTTTCGCAGAGACAAGGAACACCGGCGTGCACACAGCCATCGATTACATCTTGTCGGCAGTGCAGTGCAACGCTCGACGAAAGAATTAATAATCCACCGTCAGATCGAAGAAACTCGAATTCTATGATAATCAAATGGGTTTTCTGCGGGGCCTATGCGAAACGTAGGACACGATATGAATTTCGCTCACTGGAACTTGGAACGGTATTCTTAAGTGAGAGAAAGAGAGCGAGAGAGAGAGAGAGAGAGATAGAAGAGATAGAGCGAGTGGACAATCGCAATGTTGAGCACCAATTCTATTCGGGGTCACGCGTGCATTGCGCCGTGATCTCCCGCTCGCCGGGGAAGACTTTGCGTTATTATTTTATTAAGCTATAATATAGAGAGGCGACCGAGATATTTGAGCGTCCACCACTGAAGCTAAAGGCCTTCCGGAGAGTGGAACCACTCTAGTGGTGAACTGGAAGAAGAAAAGAGAGAGAGAGAGAGAATAGGGTTGGATGACCGAGTGAAAGAGAAAGAGAGAAGATGAGAGTCGCAGTGTTAAGTGCACGCTCGTTGATGGAGGTGGGTGTCCTCACGGGCTACATAGCGTTCACCCATCGTCGTGCCACCCACGCTACGCAATTCCGCAAAGTATGCAGATCTAAGAATTCAAATGGCCGCCCTATAGTACCCGTAAAATGGCGGACAATCGTGGTCGTAAAGCACTATATTAAAATTCTATATCGTCCCCCTGCAACGAACGCCACGCTACACTACCATCGCCACCAATGATGTCCTCCTCCTCCTCCTCCTCCTTTCTCGTCCTCATTCTTTTCAACCCCATCTCTTCTTCGTCTCGACCGATGTCCAGCGAGGTCCAGCGGAGCCTTCTCCAACCCTCTTCTCCAACCTTCTCACCGATCCTCGTACATTGTGCAGAGTTCGCGGAACTTTATGCGCGTGCCGCGGTCATGCATGCGGACATTGCCGCTTCTCTTCCTGGTGAGCGGTACTTTCCCAGAGGTGTAAACCGCGAATGCCACTACTGGAAATAGAGCGAGATCCCCGGTAGTCCACACCGTTCAACCGAAGCTTCGTTTAATAGGACCTACCACCAAAAATGTCTGGCATCGTTCGGGTTATTTTGCGAATGTGCCGATCGTAATCCTTGAGTTATTGGTCATTACGTAAAACCCGCTAATTGCTGGATGAACATTTCGTGCTCCGTTTAGGACCAGATATAGTATCTTTGATGAATTGTGAAAGGAAATTTCTAAATTTGTATTATTATTATATTGGAAATAACTATTTACAGGCAATATAAACTTATACAGATAACTTGTAATAAGTACTTTAATATTTGAATCGTGATACGAAAGATCTCGTTTAAATAAGCGGGGAATATTTGTGTTGGAAAGACTTTAAACACGATTATCTTCGATTGTAATTGCCAGGAACCCTTTTGAACAATTAAGAAAACAATCGGCTAGCATTGACCCACTAGCAACGGTAATCGCTAGTCGTTTAATCTAATCCGTTCGAAGCGGGCGCAGCAACGACACGTAAGCCGAGAACCCGAAAAACGTTGCTCCTGATAGCGAATAACGAGGGCAGAACAGGGAGGGTTTGAAACGGTTAATTAGAAAATAGCCAAATTGGCTTGATCAAATCGTGGGCGCGATGAACGCGCCCAATGATTCGGTCGAAAGGTCCGCGCGGAACGCGACAGGTGGGTAAATAGGGTGGTGAGAACTGGGAAGGCGACGATAGGAAGGGGAGACTGGGAGGAGATAGAAAATGGAAAAAGAGAAAGTCCATAATGGGAATTACGTTTGTGTATCGCTGATTCGTGTCTCACGTGCGCGGGACCGAGCGGAATACGCAATAAGTTAATCGCGTTAGCGGCTCGCTTGATTAAACGAACGATCAGGCTGATGGTCAACGTCGGCCGTGTGCCGCACCCATGGTCCCAGCGCGCCACGACCGGACATTAATACAAAACTCGATTGTCATTCGTCGCTTGACCCCTCACACCCCCTGATTACATCGATTCATTAACCGTCGCAGCTCACATGGCCACCCCCCAAAACAAGTCATTATTTCCGACGGCGCGCTCCGACAATTCGCCTCTTGTGGTTGATCTTTGTCAATATACGCCTAGTTTGATCAACGTTACTCGCTTGACACTATATCGTTTGCTACTCGCGTGCTCGCAGTTACCGTTTGACTTGTGGTTTCCTGCCTGGCGAAACTGGCAAGTATAAGAAAACTGGAAATGGGATTTTTTTAGTCATCTCATTATTGTGATATAATTATTCGGATCAATTTTACTGCTCACGAAGTGCTTATACTTTCATCGGGTTTACTTGTTCCGCAATCCAAATGAGTTTTCTTTCTTCAAAGAAATGTTTATCTATGATCAAGTAGAGATACAAATACTCAAAAGCTACGTTACGAAGAAGCAGCTCTAAGTACTTACTCATAAGTTGAGCAGCGTGATGCGTGGACGAAACGTGCCGAAATTTTCAGAGAACGAGAGAACGGGGTAAGAGTCAGTCGAGAGTAGAATAGTAGAGAGAGAGAGAGAGAGAGATATAGAAGGAAGGGTTGGCAGAGGACGATAGAAGTAGTGGGCGACACCGAGGGCCTAGGGGAGATTGGACGCAAGTGTAGGAGTAAGGGTACAGGATTCCCGGGTACCGATGCCGACACCGAGGCTGGTGCCGCGCGAGGCTGTAATGCGTTATTAATGAACACCAAGAATTTCATTAAAGATTGTTTGTATATCAAACTGTCCACTAAATTATGCCCTATAACCCCCATGGCGCCTTCCCGCGCCTAGAAACTATTGGCTGCGAGCGTCCTCATTCTGCTATTCCTCTCCACCGTTCGCCAGTTCGGTGCTTCGACGAATCTCCCATCAAATCTAACCACCGAACCTCGTCATTTTTCACCTAAAGATCTGTCCTACCTATTAGGCCCAATCGCATTTGCGATTAAGCATTTGCACACTGCGGAATAAGGAGTGGAAGACCAATTGGCGGGTCGTCGAAGCGGCGGACGAAGTCAGTTATTTCGCGACCTTTGGGACATACATTATTAGAAGGGACGATATAGGTGGATAGGATGTGGCGCGTGCGACCTGGAGGAAGAACAACGCGCGTAAAGGAGCGAGAGGGACTGAGAGAGGATCGCTCGTGTGTGAACTAGGGTTACAGGGAAACCTGAAGGGAGAGAGGGTTTACGGATAGAAGGAGATAGAAGGAGACAGGCATGACACGAGGAACGAGTGCGTACGAGAAAGAGAGGAGAGAGAGAGAGAGAGAGAGAGAGAGAAGCTTGGTAGACGAACCGAGTGGGGGGATACAGTTAATCGTTGGGAAGCTATTAACTTCGGACTGGAATGCCCCATAGCGCCTCATTTCGTTCAATGCAAATTTACACCCGACGTCGACCACCTAGTGTGCCCCCCTCCTACCTCTTTTGCCTTTGCAAACGACCTGTATACCGGGTGGGTTTTTCTATCTTTCTTTACTAGTGAATCAAGCGTATACGCATAAATCTCTAATTCCTTCGCGCGAAAAAATTGCGACAGTTCTTTCTGAGAAGGAGGAGCTAGTGTGGTTTAGAATTCTTCGTGGAGACATGAGTTATATGGTTTCTTTCATCCGAAGTATCTAAATATACATATATAAGCGTCGATTGATCGGAAAAAGTAGTACAACCTAGCATAAGTCAGACGGTGGTAGAACTATTTACTAAATTCAGAAGATGAGCTTCGGTATACAGTAGCCAATTGTGTTGAATAATTTGCCACAAAGTAAATCGTTTTACATAATGAATCTTGGCGAATTATTGTCAATTTGTAGTTTGTTAGAGAAATTCGTTCAACGAGAATATAGTTGAAGGGGACTAGTAAGGTACACGTTATTTTTTGTTTGAGCATTGACAATCCTGTTGGAAAAGTAAGTAAGAATACTCGAACGATAACCGTGTAAGTAGGCAGGGAGGGAGGTAGCTCAAGTTATCCAATTTGGACGTCTTTCGTAGACGATCAACGTCGTAATCGGTGACCCGCTTCGCAGCACGGCAACGAAACTTAGACCCTTCGCAACGTACGTTCTCTTCCTCCTGATCATCTTGGCGTACGTTGTTGCTTTATTAGTTTAGAACTTAGCCTCATGGTAAAGTCACGCGTGTCGCTTACGATGTGAATCTGTCTGCCAACACCGGACAGGATTTCCCTGTACGCGGTCTAACGAAACTCAATCCGCAATTTTATGCGAATATCTTTCTAACAATAACTGTAACTATCTTCACATATTTCTGTTTTCTTTTTTTGCAAATTTCCTTCAATTTAATGTTGTATCAAAAAATGTGACTGTATATTAAAAATGTTTATAAATAAATATTAAAAATTGCCCCAATTAGTTGTTCCAATCATATTTACTTGAATTCATCGAAATACCATTAGAAATCTCGAAAACGACACTTCGACAGGATGAAATTCGGTTCTTTCCATGCAGCAGACAGCGTGCACGCGCGTCAGCTTTGTTCAACTGGTTCCTTAGACAGAAATATCGTAGGAAACTTAACGCGCGAAGTTGGTGGCAACGTGTCGTCGCAAGGGGTCGTCGCTGAGGGAAATATTGCGCGCGAGACTACGCGCAAGTTAACGCGGAAAATAGCGCGTATGGAGAAGCCGACTGACAAATGGCGATGTAACGGGTGCTCAAGATACACATAGTTAACGTTGGAATGCGGCAGCAGGTGACTAACGGCGGGCGATGCTCCGTCCTATATAATTTCAAAGCATACACTCACGCACTCACACGTACTTGAGGAAAAGGTCGCGAGCATTGCCAACTGACAACGCCTTAATATGGACAAATACCGGACTATATCTCAGTCGGGGTTTGTTTTGCATTATTCTACTAACATCCTCGTTTGTTACCCTTACCCGGAATCACTGGCTCATATTATAACGGTAGAAACATCTCTGATTTCAGTTTCTCATCGCATTCAACGAGCACATTTCTATTTTCCAAGATTATCAATAATTTAACAATTTTCATATTATCCAACGTCTTTTCGAAGCAAGTAGCTCCACGATCGGCACAAAGTACCACGATGCATTAAGCGTAAGAAAGAGAATCCGACAAGCCATTCGAACCTTGACAACCAGAGCAACCAGCGAAGGGAGAGAAAGACAAAGGGGGAAAAAATAAGTGTATATACGTTGGATTTTAAGAAACCGTGACGAGGCTCAAGATGTCTGCCTAACTGGCGCTTAGCGAGAGAGCGCGTGAACCAGCGAAGTTAATGGTCCTGGTCTGGTAAGAAAGCGAGAGAAAATTAGAGAGGGGCAAGAGGGTGCGGATGACGGTTAGAGGGGGTTGGGTGCGTTGAAACCGGTGGTACAAGTGGGAGGAAAGAGAGAATAAAGAATAAAAAAAAAAAAAGAAAAAAGAGGGTCATGGAATGGATGTGTTCACATTATACCCTCTGTTCTTTTAATTTCTTCAAAGGGTCCTTCCCCGCGACACTTTACTCCACCTTGGCCAGCTTCCTCTCGCAGACGTAGCGTTGCGACTTGGTTGTCTTGGGTGTCTTGGATTAATAAGGCGTCGACGATGTGACGTCTTTTTTCTTTCTGTCTCCCCTCCACTCGGTTGGACAGGCCGGTAGACAGCTACCAAAGTGAATGAGAGTCCTCTCTCACCGAGGAGGGTGAGAGAGAGAGAGAGAGAGAGAGAAAGCAAGGCGAAGAGAGGCACTCTCTTACCAGTACTTAGCAACGGGATGAGGCGAGCTGCCGTTAATAAATGTGTTTCTAACTGTTGGAGAGGCCAGGAGGCTGGGTGCCAGAGCTCAACGCTGTCGACAATGTCTGTGTCTCTCTTGTTGCGCATCGCGCCCACCGAGGACCCATGGGGATAAGTCTTAATGAGCAGAAAACTTTTAAACGATACGAGAGAGAGAGAGAGAGAAAGAAAGAACTCTTTTCGCATTTCTTCTCTGCAGCTCGATGTCGTAACGCGCTTCGTTACCCTCTTTTTTGCGAATCAAAGCTCTTGAATCCAATGACAGTTTATCTACAGGGAAAGAACGAAAGTATATCTTCTCAAACTGATCCTACTGTGTGGTATACATTTAGGTGAATTAGTTAATTGACTTTTCAGTCTGCGCAATCACTTTGCACTCAAATTAGTAACTAGCGTGTTATTAACAGGCGCGAACTGTAATTAGGCGTAATGCTACTTTTTCTAATAAGCGCGTGATACGCTTTAAGATAACCGAGTACTCGTTTTCGTTATCGCGTAATTCAGAAGTGTAATTTGAGTAAATAGCGTATATATCCATGTTTATAAAAACGTCTATATCTTTAATCGTAATTTTAATAGAGTCTTTAGAAGATAAGAAAATTGCAAATCGCTTGATCTACTATTTCTTTTCGGAAAAAATCAAAGAAGAAACCCCTGGTGCATCTTTAGCTGCTTTGCGATCGTCTTTCCCAGTAAGAAACATGGCCCGCGGGTGAAAAAGTAATTGCCCGTCGATGCGCACCGATAGCCCACCTGCGGGGATGCCAACATTGCTAACTCCTAATGATGTTCGCGTTCGCGAACTTACTTCGAAATTAAATATCGTCGCGAACTAGAGGGGGGGTAGAAGGGTCCTCGCTTCGGCGAGGGTAAAGGCGAGGGAGCTAAGAAGGAATTCAAGAGCTGCCAGCGGTGCACCTGCCTGTTCCCGGGTTGGCGCTGATAAAAATTGAGCTGAAAAACAAACGAGAGAAGCGGCTCCGGTACTATAAAGTTTTTTAATCGATAGACGATGCGCGCAAGGGGCTCCTTCAAGAAGAAATGGGAATTCACCTTCCAAGAGGGTTCAAATCTGATCGAAGTGTATAGAATGTTCTACATGTTTTTTTTGTTTTTTTTTTAAACTTTGATCGTTCTCGAAGATGATTTTTACGCGAAATTCTATCACGAAGTCGATTTTTTCTGTATAAGTAAAGTAAATGGTTTAGACTGCTAAATGGTAGGTCGTAAAAAAGCAGTTTTAATTCCTACGCCACTTGAGATTCCCCAGAAATCTGAGCTGTCTGGATAATATCTTGAAAACGAACGAGCAGCGAAATCACATTTCAAAGTTTTTAATCGATAGGCGATACGCATCGAGAGGGGTGGAGAAAAAAAATTCCTCGAGGGTAAAGAGAGATATTTCGATGTCGTTGGAGGATGAGAGTGCAAGGGGATCAGGCTAAGATATAGGGTGATCGAGCAAAGAATCCTGCGATGTGCTCGCTGGGCCATGTAATAATGAATTTGCAATTGGTTCCAGCGAAGTTTCGCGGTTTAAATCGGTTTTCCTCTACCTTCGTTCGTTTCATCCCCATAATCGAAATGATTTGACATTCTAATAATTGAGTCTTCCTTCTTCATAATTAATAAACATTCAATCTGGGAATATTCCACGTAACAACTGAGATTTCATTACACCAATGTGTGCTCCATATAATTATAATAATTTCTCATGGTCTTTCAGACTTTGCAGCCGAACGATGCCCCAATTTTCGAAGTCACCAGTGTACTAATCAACGAGACAACTACACAATTAGCACTATGGGGTAATCTCGGAATCTCCCTCATGGAATTACCAAAACGATGGGGCAAAGATGCAGTTTTCCAAGGTGGAAAAAACGTGATTATCTGCGTGTAAGTTTATCATTTCTCAAAATTACTAACTCAAACTGCAAAATCGTTTGACAATACTTAAAAGAAAATTCGAGAAATCGAATCTCTACGCTCGAGCTCATATCAAGAATTCCAACAGTATTAATCCACCGTCGAATATTAATATCGTTCATGAATAATTAAGAAGAATTCCCAAGATCTACGACCTGTCTGATGAATTATTAATAATCTCGATAAAACCGTGGAAGAAATCAATCCGCTAAGAGGATATAACACTCCGATAAGCTTAATAAGAGAATTTAAAGGATTGAGAAATTTAGCAGCTAAAAACTAAGATAAAGTTATCCGCGAATAATAAATCGCACTATCTGACTTTCTAGAATGCTTAGTGGCGGTGGTGCAAGCGTCCTAATATCCTGTAATTACGAGGGTGTTACGATGACGCCCGAACCCCTTTGGCCTCCCTCTTATGGAATTAAGGTGGCTTTACTTGGTTAGTTTTCAAAAGTTCCGGGGGCAGAAAGCATCGCTGAATACTAACCGCCTCATCAACGACACATGCCACCGAGACTACTGTCTCGCGTAACATTACCCTCGTACCACCCTCTTTTACCACCCCCTCGCGGCTCTCATCCGCTCTTCTTCTACCGTAACCGGGCCTAATCTTTTGGGTGATTAGAACCACCCGTAATTAGGCGTCTGCCGAATTCTCCACAACCTTCTTCTACTTTTATCATTGCGAGAATTGACTTCCAACGCATTCAAATTTCCACTTAAGTCTCTTAATTTTCATTTTGTTGATTATACTGGTAATTATGCTTTCATAACTCCAATTATTTTCATAAAGAAAAACAGTTTGTGGAATGGAAAATTGAGATCATAAATCCTCAATTAATAATTGATCTGAAGCTTTTGGAAAATGTATTAAATGTAGTATTTTAAGCTGAATCCTTATTAAACAATTATAGAGAACGATATACATGGCTGTATACTGGGTAAATAAATTCAAGGGGCCGTGAGAAGAAGCAAGCAAGACGTATAATTGCATTTGATAGGAATCAGTGATAAGAAGGATACCGCACTTAATGTGGGGGTGCGGTCGCAACGAAGGGTTGGCAGTCAGCTTGAAGTTGTCCCTCGCATTATAATTTCATAATAAGCCGAGTTCAGAATAAATGCATTACCTTCCGCGACTTCCCGCTAATTCATAATTCTGAACTTTTTCCGGAAACGAACGAAACGTTTATCCCCGAGAGAGAAACCTCGGCTCTCGCAGCTAAATAAACTGGCCAAATTAAGAGCGGCAGTTCGCCACTGCAAAGTTCTTCGTTTATTTCACTTACGTGATTTTTTTTTTCTTTTTTCTTTTTTTTCCTCCACGTCCTTCTCCTCGCTTTTAGATCCAAAGGAGTCATGTCGAATTTCGAGGAAATTTATAAGACTCGCCGAAACGTGTCTATAACCACTGGATGCAAAATGGCAAGCGGAAAAGTTTCCGAAACAGTTTATAAGAGAGTCTCGCGCGAACATTAGAACGAATGTCGAGGATTTAAAGTCTTCTTTCCAGCTTAAGGAAACCTTAAATGAAGTTTATGCATTATTGCTTGGGAAAGTTGTGCTAAACGCGAAAGATCTTAGCCCGCAAAGAACTAATTGTAAGAGTTTAAGCGTATCGTCTGCGAGTGAAGAAGTTCCGCGGTAGCGCGTCAAAATCATACAAATTGCGACTTTAAGCCGACTATCCTGTCACTCCAGACTCGCTGGTGTAATTTAAACTTCGGATTACCGTAGATAATCTTAACCGCTGTCAGGTATTTACGCGGAACGAGGATTATTCAGCAGATATTATGATCAATGAATCGCTAAAATCCTGCGAAATTTACTGCTTGCTAATACGCAATTCTGTTATTGATATTTAGCAGGAAAATTACTGACGACTCACGTATGCTTATTCGTATAATATTATCAATTAGAATCATCTATTTTATTTAACAAACGAAATATATTTTTATGCAAAAAACAATATTAAATAGATAATATGCAGTAAAAAAAATCGATACAGATCTATGTTTCTATGGCAACAGTACCGTCGGGAAAATTAATCTTCTTATCATCGATCTCTGTTTTATGGTAAGGGGGAGGTTGAAAATTTTGCGGCGAATGCAAAAGCAACTCCGATACAAGGCATAGTATCTTGGTCGGGCGTGTGCCCAAGTAGCAGATTTGGAGGTTCGAAGCGTGGAGGAGCAAGAGGCCAGGCATCGGATTAAGCAAATGGCGGCAATAATAGTGATTATTCGGATTATGATATCAGAGCGCGAAGTGGGTTCGCTTGGACTTACCAGGAGCCACTAACTGCCGCGGCGCCAAATCCTGACTTCAAGACACCGGATTAAAACTATTACCACTTCGTGGCACCACCTACCCTTCGGCTACCCCCATCGCTCCTGTGTCCCATTCCACCCTTTGACACCCTCGCACCTTCCTCAGAGAATCTCCTTCGACCTCCGAAAATTCTCGCTAATCCAACTTCAGGATTTTCCTTCTCTCAATGGGTTTGTCAGTCCCAGCATACTATGAAAGAGTCACGAACTAATTCAAAACTTCTTCCCTCAACAACAATCGTTTTACTTTAGAACTATTTACATGATTCATCAATTTACCATTTTTTATTTCAATGATACAATTTTAAACATTTATTTCTCTTAAACCTTATTTTTCCTTTCTTCTTAAATACATTTCAGATAGTGGTAGTTATCTCGAGCTATCTTACGAATAATTAGCTATTAGCCATTAGAGAATTAGTAGAAATATTCCTTCCTTGCTATGGAAAAGGCTTATCCTCGCTATCAATCAAGCAGCGGAGAACTTAAGCCAGAGTAAGAGAGCGCTAAAGCAACAAGCGCAGAGCCAGTGCATAGAGAGCGATAAATAATAAGGAATGCGCATCCTGTCGTCGCCGGCAATAACAGTTTGGCTTTCCTACCTCTTCGCGGGGGTTGGAGGTCGCCGCGGATAATCGTTATAGGAAGCAAGTAGAATTCCTAGCGCATAGCCACTGCCGGTTTCGGTTCTATCCTATTTGTGTGTACCTTGTGTACACACGAATATTGTATAGATGTAAGTGTAAAGGTGTAAGTCGTGCTGCGGCACCGCGAGTCTCGGGTATTAATTCGACAACGAATTGCGAAAGCAGCGTTATTCCGCGCGACGCTCGGAAGATCGTCGCCTCTTGGTTGGCTCCCGTGGCTAATTATTGTTTTAAGGATTAACCGTTATGTGTTTATTATGCGGCCTGGTAGGACCTTACCCATGAACGCGTGCACCACTACCAGCCTCTTACCTACCTTAATATTCGGTAGATTTCAGCTTTGGTCTCTGCGTGGAACACCACTCGAGAGATCTGGCCCAACCACCAACCCTTCCACCCCTCCATATCCTGGTTCCTAACATCAGTGCGCTTCTCTTTCGCGCAACCTGGCCTACGTTTATGAATAATTCTTACCTCACTATCTCTCGGTTGCTTCTCAAACGCGACGAATATTTCTATGAATCGTCACTAGTTCACTATTTACTTCATTCACTCGATTCGACATTGCATTGCATTTCATATTGCTAAAACAATCCAATAATCTCGTCCTATTACTCTAGTTATTCCACAAGTTTTTAATTATTCCCATCTATTTCTATTGAATTTTTTTATCTGAAATGTGCAATAAATAAATGTGCATATCATTTCCACATGGTTTAGATGAAATTGAAATTTTTATAATGGTTTATAGTTCGGTAAAGTGTACCTAGGTTTTCTATCTCGATGTTACAATACAATTGATAAGACAATGTGCCTGTCTATGCTACATTTGTAACTGAAAGCTTACACATGTGCTACATTTAATATGCAGGTGTCCAACGTTTCTTTCCATTTATATTTCAAAACAACTGTCCATTGATGTATCTGTTGCTACAGCTTATTATTACGCTCGTTTCTAAGCTCATATATCATCGGACCATAGAAATTTTAGCCAATAAATCATCAAGGAAACCTGGAAATAATGTAACGAGCTTCGGGTAGTATTCACTTATACAGAGTATTACAAGTCTGGAAAAAAAAAAAAACATTTTGCGGAGAATGTATGCCACCCTCTGTAAAATATGTATCGATATATCTGATCGGTAGTTGTTTATACGATCGTCTGATATTTACTGACTACGGTGCATCGGCAAACGAACACGCATTCTACCGTGGTATAATATTTATTGCAATGATACGACCTTAGATTTATATTCCTCAGATGATATACAAAAATACAAAGGGGACTGGTACACGGTATTTGACTTGGAAAAAATATTTGTCTGCACGTAACGTGTGAACGGCGATAAAAAGCTGCCGGTGCTTTTTTTTTTACCTCGCCTATCATCTGATTTCGTATGTATTTTTTTTTATTCAAAGTGCATCGCACTTTGCGGGGAAAACGAGGCGACACAGTAACGACCAGCAATACCAATTTGATAACAGTGTTATAAACATAAAGTTTAAGTTGGATCACAAATATCTTATTACGAGTCCAATGACTTTTATAGATATGGTTTTGAGTAAGCTAATTCTTGAATAATCCTTAACTAGTTTTCAATATATTTTTAATGCTTTAGTTTTCCGATGTATTTAGTTTTTGAATATTAAAGATTAACTAAATATTGAAACTAGCAAGGTAAATAATGAAACGGTAGATTCGAAGATTGAACATTTCAATCTTCCATAATTGGAATGTAGAAAAAACAACTGTAAAAGAATGATCCTAAGAAAATGATAGCACATTCGCAAATCGGACAGTAAAATGTACGTGCCGTACGTGGACAAGCATATTTCACTGAGAGAGAAGCACGGAGGCAACTCTTCACCCCGTAACCTCTGGGCTACTATCGTGTACGCATTCTCATATCTATCCCAGCAGAGGTCCCACATCGCGTAGGAAGGGTATAGGATACGTTTATTTAAAAAATGATTTAACCTAATGGTTTTACATATGTAATCCCGATATAAACCGGTGGCTAATCTCGGGAAACCACACGCGGTGAGCTCGTACGTTCAGTGGTCGTACGCGTGTCTCCACACCTTTTCCGGTTATTCTCCTCTCCTTCGTTCCGTCGCTCTATCCTTCTCTCTTGCCCCCCTCATCCGGTTACCCTCTCCAAATGCATACTCTTTTTTTCGAATTTTTTGTTTCGATGAGCAAGCACTGGCGAAAATCAACGGCTTGCCAGAGCCAGAAGAGCGGCACGCTCTGGCGATGTTTTGGTAGCCAACTGAAGGCAAGAGGTGGGGTGTGTGTTTGCGAAGTCCGAGCATAGGGTACATAGGTAGTGGTAGCAGCGTGCGACACTCGAGTGCGAGTGGGCGCAGCCGGGATGATTTAGATGGTCCCCGATGATATCCGCGCCTTTTGAAAAATGTCGGCATGCCGCATCGTGCCGCGCCGAGGACTCTCCCCGCACCCGGGAAAGAACGAGAGAGATGGAGAACACGTGCGAGCGTGCGAGAGAGGGTCGAAAGGATGATAAAAAAAAATGTGTAAGCTGGACTAGTATGCGTGGCGCGCTTTATCAGCCCGCGACGAAACTTTATTGCCGGCCGAAAGATATTTCTCGTCGAATCAGCGTTAACAAAAGCGTTAAAATATGGCCCGGACGGGAAATTAAAAAATCGAGCTATTATGGGATCGCTTCGAAATTGGTTTGCTAAGAGGAACTGTTGGTATTCCGTGCTCGCTGCAATTTGTCGGTGACTTACGTTATTGTCAACGTGAATTATTAATCTGTGAGTGTAATTGATTGGTGATCTAAGATAAAACGTCTAACGTAATTTCAAGGTTCTAACTTCTACAAAATAAAATAGTATTTTACGCACCTCCTATTTTATCTTTAATAATGCTGTTTATCATAGCTCCATCGTGAAATGGGGTTTTCTAGTCGCAAGCCTTAAGTCACAGCGGTGGAAAAAACCTAATATGACTAGAGACACCAATCTCTTCATTTTCTTCGTCAAGATACAAACACCGTCGAACTTTCTTTCGCTCTATTCCTCAAACCAAAAACTATAAAGAATACCAAGAGCAATAAGTTTCCGAGACTGGTGCATTCTTCTTGTCGTGACAAAAGATTTAAAGGATGTCAGGTTGTCCCAGATGGTCATGCATGCGATTAAAAAGGCACACACGAATTTACCTCCAAATTCATATGAAAAACATGGCAGTCGACGGAAGCGCAGTGCACCAGCCGTAAGCAGTTGCAGTGATGCTTCTAATCAAAGAATTCTCAACGAAGCGCCGCAGGAAAATTTAAATACGCGAGCCGCGTCTCTCCTGCCATCGTCTACGTCTACGGGGCCACCAGCATCGTCGTAGTCGTCGTCTCGCATAACGAAATAAAACCCGACGGCGAAAGAGGGACATCTGTCGGTTCTTTTAATTACCGCGGTACGTGTGCCAGCTACGGGCTACTGCTCGTGGACCTTGCGCTCTTCCATTCCTCGTCCTCCTTCCCCTCTTTTCTTCTCCCTTTTTCCAAGACCCCCTTCGCTACCCGTATCCTTTTGTTTGCCATTTTCTGTCCCCAGCCATTATGTTCTCTCTTGGCCATTATGTTCAAAGGTAAAAATTTAGGCCTCTTCTCGCCGTATTGTCAAGAAATTTCCTTGGATATCCATACCGGTGCACTGACCCAAGTGTCCAATCAGGAGGTAGCTCAATCTAACACAATTAACAATAACCCGAAAAATATCCTTCTCAACTACGATAAGCTGCTAGAATTTGTCATTTATTAAACACGAGATTTCAACAATGTTGAAAAAGTCTCTCAATTCCTTTGTATCTCTGGTCTAAGTAGTACAGGTCGATAATAAATCGGACGAACGAGCTTTTCAACCGATAGAACTATATCTATACAACTCAAGCAGTTATTTCTAGAAGATCATCCGAATCGTTTTCACGATGTATGCTAACGAAGTTTCCCGAGGTCCGAGAATCTTTTGGAAAATCTGAGATGGAAGAAGAATTTACGATGTCGGCGTAGTTGCAGAGGCCACGAGATGGTAGTAAAGCGGTGCTCGAGATTCTCTAGAGCGAGGAAGATCGTGAATGAAGACGTGGAGGATGAAGGGTGTAACCAGCGGGCGAGGAGCTTTCCTGAAAACCGATGGCCGCGATGGAAGCGCGACGCAACCTCGAGAATTAACGGGCTTAGTTGCCGACGCAGGTGTCGTCGAGGAAGGCAAAGGCAAGCGAGAGTACGATGAATTACGGCAGGAGCGTCAGCCAGCTCAGGAGAGCGTTCCTCGTTATATTTTGCGCAACATCCCGATTTTATGGGCCACCCTCGCATCCGCGCCTGTGTCTTCCACCCCCCATGGCTCATCCGTAGTCCTCGCTGGAGACTCTGACGCTGACTTGGACGCTGATCCACTTACTTTTACCATCCTGAAGACCGATACTCGACAATACTTCCGGATCACTTCTTCGTATAGATCCTTTTGGAATGTCTATTTTTATTAAAATTACTGTTTTCGTTAAAATAACTTACATAAGATTATTTAAAGAATTCGAAACACTTACTGAACGATGACAAGGAAATATTCCAAGAAATTTATATACATAGATCATTTTTATTATCCTTAAGATATTATGAGGAATCAACATTATTGTTGAACAATTTTTATAACGCTTAAAATTCTTTTAAAGATAATCTTGTAAGAATATTGAAGAATATTTCGAGATTATAGGAAAATTTGATCTATAACAGTAATTTGTACTACCGCTTCGAATAACATTGAAGATAGTTTGCTTAAGATGTTGGCTGGTCGTTAACATAACAGCTCAATGTCGGACCTCATTTCACCCATTAATATCACTTGTTGTCACTCCTTTACATCCAAAGAGATTTACCTGCTCGAGCTTGCATTAGTTCTAGTCCCCGGGCACGCAAGTTTATTGGTATCATAATTCAAGCGACCCGTGTAGATTTTGAGTTTTAACACAACTACGCAAATTCACCTTATTGCAACAAAATAGAAGATTCTATTGAAGTATCGAAACTCTCGTCATTAATATTTTACTTAAAGAGTCAGAAAAGATTTGACAGTTTGGAGATAAGTTTTTTTGTCGTTTGACGCTTGGTTTTCAGTAGTTTGATGGTGTCGAGCACAGCCAACAGCAGGTTAACGAGTTATGTCTAATCTATGCATCCGCTTATCATAATGGCCCTCGTTATATCGTGAGCATAGCTACGTAAGCTCAGCTACTACCCACTCTTCCTTGACTACCGGTTGCCAAGACCCAACTTCATAAAAATACTCCGAGTAGCTGAACGATATTAACCGCACAGGTATTACCTACCACCATGGCTCGGATTAAGCAGCACGGCGGCTCCTTCGCAAACGTCGTTGACATCGATTAAACGACCCTTATGTAAAAAACATGCACCTGTTACACTTCGAAACGACGTCTAATTTGAATACCTGAGAATCTTATTCTCTGCCACCTTGCTTAATGATTCTCCTCGGACGAATAGAATTCGAGAACCGTTTTTTTTTTAGAAAATAAGATCTGATTTATGAGTCTTATGTGATGTGTCCAATTGTATTTCGATTTCAATAAGAATTGGAAGAGAGAAATTAAGTTGAATTTAATTGTGAAATTAATTTGACTGTAATCACACATTCATTGTACCAGTTCCTTATTTTGTAATTTTCCTCTAATACTCGTACAGTTAGAGATGCTATGTATCAACGCTCTAATTACCAGGGGATTCCAACCTGCTGCTTAATTTAATAGTAAGTCAGTAAACTTTTAAAGCTCGTTAAACTTGTTGAGAGCATTCATCTCATTGTCTATAATCTACTGAAGCTCGGATGGAAAAGACTTTCCTAAATACCATACATCCGAGAGTAAAATTTATTCGTTGGATTAAATCCAATTTTTACGTCGTTCAAACGATGTTATAATGCAAGTCCTGTTTTATACTTATAGTTCTGATCTCTATAGTGGCAATTTCTCCAAGACACGAAAGAAGAATGAAATTGTGAAATGATAGATATTTTGTGAGAGCAGTTGATTATCCTAGGTATCACGCTCCATTTACCCATGGCAAGTCGTATTTCTAATTACTCCCCAACAAAAGTTCTCCCATTCAGTTCGAACATTACAAGCTACCCTCGATTCAAATTTTTCCCCAGCATCGTTTTAATTAATGTCTATATCTTAAGTACTTGGTGTTGTATATTTTATTTGAAAATTTCTCTAATGATATTTCCGATTTCTGGCAATACGGTTGGAAAAGTATTCAATCCAAATGTTTTGATTTACTTAAATGATTTACTCTGTGAATTATATTATTCTTTTAAACAAATCTATATTTGAGAGGAATAATTTCCTCGCGACAATAGCACGAGTCCGAAATCCTCGAAAGTCCGGCTGGTGCCTTATATGAGTCACATCCAACGGAACAAGTGAATCACAATTACCCGTGCATAAAAGATCGATCCAAAGCCGGTGGCTGGACTAACAAGGAGAAAAGTCCGGTCACGCGGATGAGCATTAATGGCTTTATAATCTAATGAATTTTTAGGTTAAGAGCCCAGAGAGGCGGGCAGGAGTTCCGGATAGGTTTTTCCTCGGGATTTATTGCTGAGAAAGAAAAGATGAGAAAGACAGAAAGAGACCAACTCGGGCTTATCTCTCGTTCGCAACGGGCTTCAGACCGATGCATCGTAACCGAGTCGACACCGATTATATTTTCCCTAAAATCGCGATTTAGATTGCGTCAAACCGAAGATTCATTTAAACCACTCTGCGTGTTTTTACTTCTCCACCATCGTGTTATTAAAAAAGCGGAACTGGAAAATCTGTTTGAAAATCAAGTTTCTCTACAGTATGTTGTACAATGAATATTTATGTTGCTTGCAGAAAGATTTCCGCCTTTAAATCTGCCATTGCAAATCTATTTGTTTATGGAGCGTTATTATTTTTTTACCTGAAATATTGATAGTAATAGTGACCATTGGAGAATAATATTGGATAAGGTAATTAAATTTTCCTGAGATGCTTAATTGTGCACGTTCAGGATAATACTATTTTTAATTACGTTTTGCGTATTATGTGCAATGTAGAACGTTGAAATCAGTGTCGGAAGAAATAAGGAGCCGCAGGATCCAGGGGTAAAAAAAAAAAAGAAAGAATAGTTACAGTCGAACACTTTAGATAATCGAGGTGAGAGTGGAAAATTAAGCGGATTTGAGTGCGGCTGCAACGCAAATACAGACAACTGACGCAGAGAACTCTGCGGAAACAGTGGAAAAGTTTCCTGAACAAAATGATACGACACCGCGTAAGATCCACTTTGAAGTCAGGTCCGCCCCATTCTTTGTACAAATTGCGAGAAAAGCGCCGTGCAAAAAGCTTGGCCGCTCGGGTACGGGTTAATACATTTACGTAGGAAAATTATTTTTAATTTTTTCTGGACCGCTTCGGACGAGCTGGCCACCGCCGCTTGGGGTACACGAGGGTGTGGTAGAATGCGCGGCACTGCCGTGTAAGAATTTCTTAATTAGATTCGAGCAGCTGCGCCCTTCTTTTTCCTTCTTTTTCGCTTGGCCAGGAAAATTTTCTGTGAATCGCGATGGCTCGAGCTCTACCAATCTTCGCGTACCTCGCGTCGAAGAATTCTTGCGACGCGTCACGCGCAGTTAGTTATGCGTCTCACGCCTGTGCGAATGACACTACTATCCTTGAAACCTACGTGTGCCTGAGAATTTGCAAAAGCTTTTCGCGAAATCATAAAACCCTATTTGTCTGTTCGTTCGCGAATATAAAATAAATATGTCTCAATATAATTCTTATGAAAGTCAATTAGAGATAATGACGATTATAAAAGAAGAGAGAACTAGAAAGTATCTTTTGATACTATTACAAAAACCTGTAGACTTCGAAATAGAATAGCATAGACTATCACACGTGTGACACAGATCACTGAAATAAATCGCTTGGACAAACGAATATTAACAACGAACAAGTCCCAGTGTATTCTTTACCCCCTAACATGGAAAAGCTTGCAGGTAGCGTGTAGATAGCCCAGCCCTTCACCAAAGGTCTCTGAACGTGTATCGATGACTCCGATGAAAAAGTAACGTGCAAACGACCCCTCGCTCGTCGTGTGTACACCTATACACACCAACGACTTGCATTAGTAAGATAGGGTCGCGTGTGGTTGGTAGGTAGGCAAAGGGCCAGGCATAACTTTTGATAATTCCGAAATTGTGACGGAACGAAGAAAAATCCCCGCGAGACCGTGGTGCAAAGTGCGAATAAATCGTTGCATGTGCCTTTGTCAACGAACCGTGAACCAGGGTGGACTGGCAGAGAACGAGGAGCGCGAGAAAGCAAAGCGTCGACACGTAAAGGGAAAGAGAGGGAAAAACGACAAGGGTAGAAAACAGACGAAAACGAGGGTTGACCAGGCTTACGTCTGGTTTTCTCTCTTTTCCTCACCCCTTTATACGTGCGTGCATGCATGCGTGCATGCGTACATTTTTATCAATTATTAAGAACTCTGGCGTGCATTTGTCCGCGATCTCGCCAGTGGCACCACCACTGTTTTTGTCTTTGTCCAATGTGTGCCCAATGCGGCAACCCACCGTTGGTCATACCCTATGCCCAGCTAGGTAACTTCGTCTTTTTTTCCCACGTTCTCTTTTCGCGTGGAGGTCGCGTCGCGCGACTCTTTCTCAGTTCTGTTCTCGGTCCCTGTATCATTCTCTTTCTCTTCTGCCAGCGTGCCGCGGACATTAATAACGGGCACGAGCTAACCACCGACGACCCCCGGATGGGTGGTTCAGGGTGGTTGGGGGTGGCTCCCTAGTTCTCCTCCCGCGCACGCGGCTTGGCTACACTGTCCAGCCACGGAAAGTGCGAGAGTAATAATAAAATATACGAAATGTAGGCGACCATCGCTGCTCGCGACCAAGCTCGTCCTCTGCTGAAAAACAAGCATCGAGATGGTCCTGTATATTCCTTCGCACTGCGCTACTCTTCTGCAGCCTTCCTATCATGCAGCCTGCTATAGTAATTTGCCTGAAATAATGACGCACTCCCTCTGCACTCTTTTCGCTAAAATGCACCTTTGTATTAATGCGGAATCGGGCTTTATGCTAATTATTTCGGAGTCTACTGCAATCTCGCCTTGTGCTCATCTAACAGATTCGAACTAGTGCAGGAAACTTTTGATATTGTATAATCGAATAGAATTCATATAGCGAAATAGGATGGTGTTTAAGACATTGTTGAATTTCACGTATCGTTGAATTGTTTTTCTAATGTGGAAATTTAGGATGAAAATGAGCACAAATTAGATTTATGACTTTTATCAAGAGAAACTTGGTTTTTACATTACAGGAGTCACAATTTTGGAAACTTTGGCGCGACGGCGGTAATTCAGCAAGCACGATGGCATCCAGGATCGACAAACGACTCTCACTTATTGGTGCTCACCTCTGATAACTCGTTTCGGTATGTACTGAATATTTATCTCGATAATCATAGACGTGTCACGCTTGTAACATTGAAATTTCGTCGAAAAAAATACAGTGACCAGGGTGAAATATACGAAACACGTTTCTGAGGGAAGGCGCGCACGTAATTAAAGAAAAGTTTTGCTTGGCAGAACGGTGACATAACTTAAACCGCGTTCTTAGCCCCGTACCTTAAATAGAGCTTAAAAGTAAAGTAGCGTTTATAAACTAAAGTTTAAAGAGCTTTGCACGGAGGGCTTGAAGTATCTTTAAAAATGTTATGAAACTGACCTTAAGCTGCATTTAACTTTCTCCTAGTTTATACGAGTGCGAACTCGGTAGCGCACCAAGACTCATAAAATCATGGAAGGTCGGCCGTGTCCCATCGATTTCACCCGCAAAGATCCCAAATTTCACCGCTCTCGGTGACACCGCTGTGGACTTCGATTTTGCCACACCTACACTTCGCAAGCCGGAAAACTTTTTCGACAAAAACATCAAAGAGGTATGCTTCACTAATTGAAGAAAGTATCCTGATTCAATTTTATATATCATTTGTAAACATAATTCAACTTTTAATAGTAATATTTGAAAAGAATTCAAGAAACTATTATTCTGAACATTAATGGGGTCTCTGATAATTCAGATATTTAAACCTTGTTTCAAATTAACATACTCTATGTTTTTTAATACAAGTGGGAATCTTGTTGAAATCCAGCTTTTATCATACTATTCCGATGTTAATGATCGTCTAATTGAAAATTTACACAGATCAATAAAAATACATTACAATGAATAATTTTCTAGATCAAAAATACAGTGGATTGGAACAAAATCGAGTGGCCCATTCTAGTTCTTCGTGGAAATGGCGAAGTTCTGATTATTCGTGGAAACGTATTACTCGATAAGTACGAAACATATCGCTATACTCATTTTCAATATACTAACTGATACATTGAACAAGATACTGTCTAAAAAATATTCAAAATTCATCTAAAACGAATATACAATGCACTTAATATAACTTGCAGTACTTCCTTTTATAATGTTACTGTTTTCACTTGAACCACTAGACGTATGTGCGATGCGTCTCTTTTGAAATCAAACGCACATCCTGCATCTGCATACCTCGAGCCATTAATCTGCGGCGAATATAAACGTTATAACTGCTTCAGCTACGAGAGCCCGGTGGTTTTGGGATCTCTCTCTATGTATCCTCCGGCCGACGACAATTACGGGACAGACTCGTGCTCCATCATGTGCGTACAAACTACCCCTCCGATAGTGGTTATCGCCACGTGTGCTGGAAAGATTTATCACTCGATACTACTGCGAGAATTATCGGACGAGAACGATAATGAAAAGGAAGTAAGTTGCTCAGATATCATTATTTTCGTCTTTTCACTTCAAAAGTAATCACCCTTTACTCTTAATCAATGACCATGTTTCACCTTTGCAATGATTTTTGTCACAAACTTTCAACCTAATGATTCCAACGCGATTTTTCATTTTTCTATAGAACAATTCTAAGTACGATTCTAATTATACGTTCCACACGTCCGGCGATGCGCTTTACGTTTACGAATGTGTAGAGATGGAATTAGGCTTGTTTTTTACTGATGAAGACAAAAAGTTCAATTGTCCTATACATTTGCATTGTGACAAAGGAAACAAATCCAGGTAGGTCCAAGTGAAGTTGTAAGTGTTGCACGAAATTTACGATGTAATTTTGAATGAAAGACTTTATCGGATACAATATTGATTTATCAGGTACTTTTGTTCTCACAATGCCGGCATTCATATGGTCAGTCTGCCAATGGTCTCCCAATTAGATGAATTCATAAGTGCAGTGCAGAGTAAGTAGTTTGAAATTTTCATTTAACATAAAATGTCTTTGTTTTTCAAAGTTCTAAATCATTCATCTTTTCGTATCCTACTTTGCTAAAATGGAGAAATTATTTTCTTATTTATTCGCGATATTCTTTATTGTAACGTGGGGCAAAATAAGTAATTATCGTTAAATGCTTTTCACAGATGAGGGAGATGAGAATATTCTGCCATCTCTTTCTAATCATTCAAATTCGCAATATTTGATTTGCACGAGAACAAAGCACACCGGAAACGACGAAGCCACACCTATCTTAGGATTCGGACTTCTTCAAGAACCATGTGTTTTAATTGCATTGTTACATA
Organism: Trypoxylon attenuatum; assembly: GCA_963989405.1. NCBI lineage: Eukaryota > Metazoa > Arthropoda > Insecta > Hymenoptera > Crabronidae > Trypoxylon > Trypoxylon attenuatum. The sequence continues at coordinate 7,137,922 of OZ022495.1, forward strand.
CTGGTATTGTCGTAGATCTTTCAGTAATTGATCTTCATTATCTTCCAAGAATCGAGCCTCCAGAACCCGTGGTTAATACTCAAAAAAAGGTTGCTTCGTAACGCACAATTTTCTAATCATTCCAATTAATTACGACGATGACAATTATTCTAATCATTTCAAATTTCCTCGATACAGGTGAACAAGGAACCATTTGATAATTACATAAACAGTCTTCTCAAGCATGAAACATCACAACCGATCACGAAGATTGGATCGAAATCAATATCTTCGAAGGAATGTTTAGAAGTAAGTTTTGTAGAAATAAATCTAATATTTTCATTTCGCGTAATGACATAATGTGAATTTTTTCTAGCTACTCTACAGAGCAACGCAAATATTTCGCAGTCAGCACTTTGTTAGACAAGACAAAGTTAGAGAAGAGATCAGTAAAAAAGTACGAGCTCTAAAAGCGTTAAAAACTCATCTTCTGAAAGAGTTAGATACTTTGATGGAAACGAAAGCTGAATTGCAGCAAACTGCAGAGCGACTAGCTGAAAGATACGAGGACATAAAGGACAAACAGGAGGAATTAGCGCGAAGGTATGGCAATCTAGAGTGTATGTATCGTTTGATTCGATTAATAACTATTATGAGATTTTCTGATCTATAGAGCGGAAGAAGTATTAAGATTAGTCAATTATAAAGAGCCTTCGATGACCGCTGTTGAAAGAGCGGAAACGGAAGAATTGCAGAAAATGCAGAACAAAATTCGAGATATGAAAGTGCGTTTAGGGCAGCTTAAAAAGAAATCGGAGAAGCAAGCGATGCACGTGGAAGGCCACGAGTGCAAGGAAAGGCGGAAGGAAGTTGTCTTCAATACTAATCAAGAAGGAACAATAAGGGAAAATTTACAGGAAATGTAAGAGGAGAAATGTTTTTCAATTAGTTAATTACATATCTGTCTATACTCGATTGATTCTGAACATACCATAGATTAATTTTTTTACCTATTTTTCAGGTCAACCGATATAAAATATCTAATAACAGAAGTGAAAAGACTCGATGAGGAATTAGGAGCTTAGAATACAAGTATTTATATACATAAAATGAAGTAATTAAAATTTCTTAGTATAGTAAGTGCGATTTTTCAAATTTGATATTTCGAGAACAACGTATTATCTTAAATCATTCATTCGTACAATAAAATTGTTTTTATTTTAAAAATAATTTATTCTATCAGCTATACACGTGTCCTATGCTTAACCAGGATTCTTCATGATGAATAAAATTCAAATAGCATATCCCACATTTATGATTCGTGTCAGTCTGGTCAGTGCAAAGAATATGCAAATATGTATAAATATATCGACAATACATTGTTATACTCTTCGATATACGATGACCCGGAAAATCTACGCTAATACCGAAAAAGTAACAAAAAAAAATGAGTTTTCTATTTCACTTGATAAATCGTTTAATAAAGCTGTCTCCAATTAGCTTTCCGCGTTTGTACATATAGTAGTGTTTTGTAAAATGGATTCAAAATAAGAGAACAGATACTTTTAATACTGTGATAGAAATGGTTCTTTGTATACAGATTAACTGTATGTAACTAACGCGATAGCTAATGAGTCGTTGGTCAGATGTGTATATTGCCTGATACAATAGCATTTTACTATTTCAGAGCCCTTCTTTCGTAAAATTACAAAGCGAATGCTTATACATCGCGTTAAGGCACAAAAATATAATGAGAAACATCGTTTGAATCTTCCATGACTTTCGACTGCAACAACTTAATTTCCAGCCTTAATTTTTCCTTCTCCATTTCTTGTTTTCTAATTTCATTCGTATAACAATTCATTTGAAGCTTCAACTTATCTTTCTTCAATTTCAACATTTCAGTCTCGTGATACAGTTTTCCTTTTTCCGCACGCAGCACTGCTAATTGCTCTTGTAACAACTGTCGGCTAGCTTCGTCCGATAATACAACTTCGGTTGTTTCGATATCTGCTTTTGTGGTACTAACTGATTTCGATAGTTTTGCTTCATTTTCGGGATCATTATCTTGCTCTGCATCGCCAGAAACAGATTCTTTCATAATCCAAATTTGAGAATCTGCGGTTTCATTAAAAGTCGGCGATTTCGAAGGTGATTCCGGCTGTGATGGTTGTGACTTTTCAGCAACTTTGTTTTGTTCCGGCGATGTAGGCGACGTAGCCTCTGCAATTTTTTCTATTTCACTAGTTGGAGCGATTGTCTCGATATCCAGAACTGTTTTATGAAAAAATATGTAAAAAAAGAAAATTGTCACATTGATGTAGTAGTTAGGTTACAAATAGTAATGTAAGGTTTTTGTTAATAATTATTTACCTCTAGAAGTAGGGGACTGACTGTCATCAACCGAATGTGATAAGCGACTATTACAGTACGTATTGAATTCCCTTTCGTCTACAAAAACAGAACCATCGGCATTTACAATGGATTCGACTATAACGGAAGGATCGCTACCTTCCATTACTAATTCTCCGACAATTTCCCCATTAGCCGCTATAATGTCGCCGTCGTTATTGGCACTTAACAGTTCCCCCTCTGTTGCATCCATCTCGTCTACTACTTCTTCTTGAGTTAATGCATCACCATAGGAATCTTCTCCGTCGTTTCCTTCGCTGATTTCTAGTTCTGTTGGCAATCCCTACAAAAATATATAATATTTTTATTAGAGGTTAAAGTATCAACCGATTCAGCATTTCTGTGTATAACAATGATTCTTACGTCTTGGCCCCAAGGGGATTCTTGTTCCTTTTTAATCCTTTTTATTGTTTGTGCAATTTCGTCCTCTGATTCGGAATATACCTTTCTCCCACCATCGCTGTTTTGCATCTTCTCAATCTCATAAATCTTTTTAAACAACTGATATGCTCGTTCTGGCGTAATGTCCCTTTTCTGCTTATTCGCAGCTGCTATGTTGAATAAGTCTTTTGACCTGAGCACTTTATTCGTACGTAATCGTACATATTCTTTTAATCTTTTCCGGTCAATGTGTAATTGCATAAGATCCTGTACTTCTTGTTTAATTTCACCACACAGCTTTCTTTCTTGCGGTAAGTTCTTGAATAGCTCCTGTTTGTCATGCAAAAGTGAAGGTAAGAAAAAATAATTCATACGACACACAGAGAAGAATAAAATACGAATTGCAATGGAAGATTTTAGATCAAAATTACCTCAGATATTTCGTGATTATGCTCGTTATTAACACTAGTTACTTCTAACTTTGTACCATCCTTCGATGCTCTTAGCATAATGTGGGCAGGGCAATTTGTTCTTATCGATCTGTGAAAATACTATGTCTCCGATACAAGATTTTATGAAAGGATAATATCAATTCTGTTAGAATTTGACTAAACTCACTGGGATTGTCTTCTGCCAGCTCCACGAGGAAGAAACTTTTGACCACCATATATACACGCATATTTCACGGAATAATATTTTAACCTTTCGCTAATGGGTCTCGCTGTTTTCATGTGAGCACCACTAACCGTTCTGCTATCTCTCCGCCAATAATGAACAAGACTGCGCTTTGAAAATTTCTCCAGCTTAAGTTCCAATTCTTCGTAACTGTCAAACATTTCTCCCAAATGAAACGAGACATCTTCATCCTCCGTTGTATTCAGATCCATTATAAATTTGTGTCTTATCAACCTGCATAATTATTAAAGAAACTCTAAATTACACTTAAGAACAAAATTTGAATAATTTGAGAATCCAAAGTAACCGTTGACTTACACTATTCATATCTTTCCTCATTCTTATATGTTTATATACAAAATATATTGATTCACCATTCAGGGTTTAAGTATTATCAACAGAAAAAGGAATTTTAAATTTTCGAGATATAGGAATTGATGAAATATGAGCAGCAAGGTTAAAAGACCAAGAGAAATATACGAAAATATTCTTCAAGTTATTACTAACACAAGGTATCATTTTTCTTCTAGAATTACTTTCAGGCATATTAAATAAATTTATTTTATGCCACTCCAAATCATTACATTGTTTATCACTGTACATTTCAAGGTTAAGGTTTCAATTTGATTGGCGTGGCAGAAGCCAAGGCGACAAAACCGTGAACACAGCCAGATAGAATAGAACTCAAGAACCGGACGATTGCCGGGGTTTCTTACTGTGAATTAATTTACTGTTATATGTTAAATAACTTACGTTGTATCATAGTTCGTGCAGCATCATTCTTTTCCGCGATTCCACAAACTCTTTTTCCCTGTAGTAAATTATCCCTAATGTCTGCACCGTAATTTTACGCCATTTCCAAAGGAGGACAAGTGACTGAACTAGGGCGCAACTGTTCAGAATTCATCCTTGTGGTTCTCCGATATTTTCCATTAGAATACGCATTTAAATAAAAATTGCTCCGAAAAAAATAACTAATTTTTATCGTCGTACATGAGCTTCTGAAATATCATAATTATTCATTATTACTATGAAATTTTCAACATTTGTATATAATATTGTATTTATCATATCAAATGATTATGGGAATTTGGAGAATGACAATGTCTAGTGAAAAAAAAACAAAAAAAACAAATAAAGAATATAATGGAATAACAAGAATTACAAGCTATAGTTAAAATATAGTTTATTAGGTCCTTAGAAGAATTTTTTCCTATAGGTTCCTTGTATATAAAAGTAAAAGTATATTGGGTTTTAAGTTTTTTCAACATAAAACAAAATGCGTTGAATTCCACTTGTGCAGAAAATTGGCATACGTTATGTACAGGATGGCACATATACAATTGAGGAATCACTGTCAGTTTCTGTATCATTAGGAGGGATTGGTGGCGGTTCATCCCGTATCCTCAAGATGTTCTACAAAAATAATTGGAAATACATAGTAGCGATATAATCAATGTGTATACATTAAAATTTGAATCTATACGATATCTGAAATAAAATATTACATTTGTATAAGATTTCACAGAATTGTTCGCTTCTGGAACAAAATTATTCGTCTGAACATTTTCAGCAGGAGGTTCTTCCAAAGTATCGTCATTTTTGCATTGAACATTTTCCAATGTTCGGGTTTCGCGTAATACTTTCTCATCTTGATCTTGATTCTCATTTAGAGCAACCAGTGTAATATTCTGGAAAAAATACCGTTTATAAATCAGTTTACAGATTTTGTGAAATGCGTAATTATACTGTAAAAAGATATTTCTACCTTCATTACGCTAGCTATAGTGGCTCTGATGTAATCCCTAGAATAAGACTCGTCCTCAAAGTTTTCCAATAACGCACGATATGCTTTATTTATTATATATTTAATTTCTTTGTGTTTGTTTTCCTTCTGGAATTCAGTAATAGCAACGTGCAATGTATAATGAAGATGTGATACAAATAATAAAAATATAATATAGAAATTTACATTTTCCGCGGATGAAGTATGAGCACTTTTCTCTAACGTATCTTGTGCCATTTCAAATTCGCATATTCTATTTTCTGCATTAACGATTTTCTTTTCGTACTCATAATTAAGTCTTCTAATTTCCTCTAATTCTTCTTTCATTTGTGATATTGCTTCGTCCGAACGTTTCAAAGAATGCTCTAATTCTTTGACGTTCCTTTCTAAATTCTGGTTCTGTATAACCAATACTTGTTTTTCAGCCTCCGTAGACTTTATATAATCTAATTTCCTCGTTAAACAATCTATAAAATTTGTTTCTTATTACAACTCTCAATATCATAAAATTCAACCGGAAAAGTTTATCCAAAGATGTGCTTCAACGTATCTGCATACCTACGGATTCCTTCAATTGCAATTTTAAATCAGATACTTCAGATTTCAATTCTTGAATTTCAGATGTCTCTTCATTTACTGTTTTCGAAGTATCTGTAATAGGTTTCTGTGGATCGCACTGCATCTTTTCTGTTTGATATGTATTCATCGCAAGCAACATTTTCAATGTTGTATCTATACCTACGTTATCATTCGTAGGGCTTGAAGCCTTGCGAAGCTCGAATGCATGAAACTGCATACAGGAATAGTTAGAAATAATAATAAAGATTTGTGTGTACAATGAATTCTGAGATTTCTATATAACATTGTTACCTTATCCAGCAGTTTCTGTACATTATCAGCTATTTTGTACATTCCCATTCGAAGCTCAGTATTTGACATTCGTGTCTCGGATAGAATCAAGTTTAAACTGGGATCCATCATTGCTGGCATCGGTGGTGTAACAGTCTGTAATTGCAGAGAATATACCTGACCATTCAACACAGTATAAAGATATAATTGAAAATTATCCAATCATAAAAATAAACAGTTATATTATACTGTATGGTAATACCTGTATTGGTGCAGATTTGTCATTACTGGAATATGCAGTACTACAGGTTTCAGTACAATCTTGTACAGTTTTTTGTAAATTTCTTATAACTTCATCGGGGTGCTCTTGCGTCAAAGGTTTTCTTTGAGTTACTGGGCCCAACGAATCGACCTACAGGATTAATTCATAATCATGTTGCAATTGCAAATCATTATGCAATTAAAGTTTTTACCTTTTTTGGTGGTGTCAATTTCTGTTGTTCTTCATCCTACGACATGGGTAATATAAATACTGTATATCGAATTTCACATTCAGTTTTGAAAAGAAAGTTATAATAGTACCTCTGTGTCTTCAAAATCAGTCACTGCAGCTGGTTTTGCATGTGGCAACATGGATTGCCCTACTTTAGCCATACGAGATATAATTGCAGCTTTATCACTGGGTGTAGTCTTATGCTCAGTCTCTACTTCTGGTCTTTTTATATCTACTATCTCTACTTCTAACATCACTTCTCTTTCCTTCGGAAATCCAGGTCCTAAACTAATCTAATCAGGATAAACCAATGAGTGTCAGTAGTTATTTATTTACATTACTAATTGCAAATTGTAAAAATATCCATATTACCTGTTTATTCGAAGGTAAAAACAGTATTCTCCTCAACCCTTTGGTTGTACCCAAAAGCGATCGTTCCCAGCTATTATCGGTAGATATTTCTATTGTCATTGTTTGCAAAAGGGTACAATTACCTTTAAAAGGCTGTACAATTTCTGTATGAATCAAATATCTGATACATATATTATCTCCTTCTTTCGCAACAATTCCTTCGTTATTGTTATGACTTAAATCTTGATAGAACACAGTATCCGTTGTTTTTCCCCTAGAAAAGAATCTAGCTAAACCGACTTCTCTTGCTAATTCAGTGCAAACCTCCTGGTTATCGAATCTAATTGACCAGTTTTCATTATTGCTGTCATAGTAACTGGAGTAATTGTTCTCTAATACGGTATAAACAAAGTTAGATGTTATTACAGCGACCGAGATATATTCTTGCTTGTTTTTATACAATATGATTCTGTATATTCTTTGATGAGCCAGCTCGTTACTGGTTATTGCCATTCCCAACTTTCCCACAGGCATATAAGTTTCATTTTGCCTATATACACAGAAATAAATTAATTAACAAACGACACATACCAGTGCTGTCTAAATTCTCTGTCTACATTCTCATTGTAAGACTTACAATTTATATGCGTATACAACTTTCGCTATTATAACGTCTGATTTTGTTGTCGTGTTTTGCGAAGCGTTATGTCCAATAGAAGATTTTTTATGGACATGTTTCGCAGTAGTCGGTGTATCCAATACCTTATTCTGACCATTAAATATGGCAGCTAAGTTAGATCTAAAAAGTATAAATGAAAAATGTGTTACGCCACAGAAATGAATTTTATGGCATTAATAAACGTTAAAAATGAATATACCCGCTGGAAGGGATAAAGTCCGTGTCATCCTCTTCTCTGAAGATTTGGTCAAGATTCGGCAACTGATTTCCAGTGGCCATTATTAAAAATACGTTGTTAATTGATGAATGTTTCTTCGATTATATATTTAAATTGACAGGTTAATAAATATTGTGTGTTGACTATTCTATCGAAAGTATATATAACACACCACTCAACAAGTAACGTATTATTCGTTGTTTGTGCATAATAATCTGACACATTTGAAACACTACTTGACAGGCAAATTGGTTGTTATTGGTCAGGGGGGTCTGTGTTATCGAGTCAAATCACCGACGAGGTATGGAACATGGAACAGTATGGAATATGGAATAGATCTGTCATCCAAGTGTACCCAAAATTTTGTGCAGGGCCCGGACACTTCCATACCAGACTTGTGAACAGGCGAGCGCTGCGCCGCCAGTTATCGCACACGGGAAATTACAAGAGGAATGCGGATGTGAATTTTATCGCGGGAAATTGAAATGGACTACATCATCAATAAGTCCTTGTTACAATCCGCGCGGGAGACACCGAGTTATTGAGCATGGATCGCTGGACACGTGATCGTCCATTGATGGAAAGTTGAGAAAGTTCAACATCCTAAACTTATTGTGTACATAGTTCCATCGAGTTAAAATAATATGGTTTATAAGACAGCATCTCACGTTTTTACGGATAAACCAAATTATTTCAATCCGATAGAAATTTCTATCCAGTACTTCGTCGGTGATAGTCTACTGTCAGCAGATATAACTTATCGACATTCGAAAACATTGGCAGCAAGTTACCTACAAAGATAAGGTAGAAAGACCAATTTTCCCCTAACATCCGTTTGTCGTGTTTGGTAATCTCTTTCTACCCTATACATATTCCACAGATGATAATTATATCTAGTTCTTATTCCGACCACGGCAGATGCTATATAATAATTCTATGCTAAACCGATAACGTTGGATGTGACACAAAAATGGTACTAGGGCACATATGCCCCAAGATCATGCATCCGACGTTATGTCGATCTTGTGCCTCATCTGTGATTCATTATAAAATATGCTTTCCTCTATGCCACTTACAAATCCGCGTAAATGCGTACATTCATCAATTTAAATTTACCAACGGGTGATAGATAGCGCTGCTGTCTCGAATCGGTGAATAAATTCAGGAGTGTTCTTAAAAATATGTTTGCGCATGCGCAGTCTTACTCGAGCCAGTGCCGTGCTCTGACCTCTGACGGAAAGTCCCAGCCACAGCGCAGTGGGCGCAGCAGTTGCCCGGAACGCCTGCTCGGTGGTGGACGTGTGGAATTAGTGTATACATCGGTGTGTCCGTGGTCGCGCGCGCCTTCCTCCTCTCGAGAGTTCGTGCGTCCGCGATGGACGGCTTGTTGTTGGTACCTGTTGCACGAGGGGCCACGCACCGGCTTGAGTGGGCAGCTCCGCCTCAGGAACTCAAGCAGTAAACCACGCTGCGACCAATAATGACGATCATCCGCGTTCTTGACGTTTCAACGTGCCGCAGTGTATGACAGAGTGCCGTAGTGGCGTGCTGTTGTTACGTGTCGTGGTTGCGTGCCGTGGTCGCGTTTGGAAGGCCGGAGCGGTTTCAGCAGTTCGAGTCCCTCGATCCGAAAGGAACAGAGGAGAAGAGTGAATAAAAGGATCGACAGAAGAAGTGAGAGGAGAGATGGGGATTGTACAGAGTAGAGCCGGTGAGCCGGAGCCCGGCGTGCGTGAGGTATTCCTTGGCGGTGTCAAGGGCGCCAACCAGCACAACCAGCATCACCACCAGCCCTGTCTACCGAGCTTGGGCATGGGCAGCCTGGGTGGACCGCACACACGCAGCGGGAGCGTCCGCAGCGCGCCCCGGCAACCGATGCCCGACGCTGTCGAGCTCGAAAGGCGCTTCACCAAAGTTCTGGTAAGTGTCTGCTCCATGCATACTATATAACTTGCACGTACTTTTTGCTCCCGTATCCGGCGGTGAGGCTCGAGAGCCCAGTCTGGGCCTTGCCTCATGTTTCGGTTGTCGCGGAATCGGTCTCTCTGTAGTGATGCTGCCTGTATCAGGCCGGATATGCGAGAGGCTTCTTCAATGACAGTCAGAAGTTCAGAAGCTGGCTCAGCAGTCCGAGCTCCGATGCTTCTGATCATTTCGAGGAATACGGTTCAGCCTGAGTGGCTTACAATTAGACGCGCCGCCAATGAACAGTCGGACTTATTGTTAGTTCGATGCTTCTCTTTTTCATGCGTCGTGCCACTGGCATGTATATCTCGAGTATAATAAGACTGAGCCGATTAGTCTCTTTGACTCGTTCGCGAAATTGATGAGACTTCTTGAGTTGTGAGAGACCACTAATTCTACACGTTCTCGACTGGGGATTTTTGAGAAACAATTTTCTGTCTTCCATGGAGAATGGAATGAAAACTACTTCCGAGAAACGTCATACAAAGACATATGACACAAACGATGCATTATGCGTTATACAATAGCTCAAGCTTAATATAGTTGTATGGAACTGGGTTAATTGTAAGAATATTCTTGCCTAAGTGAATGCTAATTGAATCTTTACGATTAGGGCCTAAACACTTGTGAATCGTACGATCGAGTTTTCTAGTAAAATGATTGCAATATTAATAGAAACATCGATATTTAAAGTAGCCAATGAACCCATTCTCAATTCGGATACCGGATTCGTGTGCGTACACTCTTCTAAGGGCAGACTCATATTTATCTTTGTTAGCCCGGGGTGTAATGTAAGTAACAAGCTGATCACTATCAAAACATGTGGCCCGTAACTTATATGTACGTAGCAGCTAATACCTGAACTCGAGTAAACCCGGGACAGCGGTTCTCTGCAATTGCTGTGTATCGTCGCCAACACAGTCGCCATTGCCATCGTTCGTACGATTAGTCTCTCTATCGTAAATTAAGCCGCTCGCTTTCGTTTTGATCCGGCTTATAATGGAAACTCGTGAGTGGTGTTATTAAGGTGTGACGTGTGCTACTTAAGACGCATGTGCATGTACTTTGATTCTGGTCGCTGGCGTCTAACTGAACGTTTGAATAGCGAGATGCACATATGCACTGCATCCACCTGAATCCCGTTTACAGTAGTTATAAAACTAATTAAGCATTAAAGAAATTGCTGTCGATTGGGTATAAAATATTCAACCATATTTTTATACCATTTATTTAACAAAAAATTAAGACTACTAGAATCTTAACTGGAAACTCTTGTGAAAAGGATACAAAAGCGGTATGTTAGATCGGCTTTTCGCCCTAAACCCTTTTTTCCATGGGCAAGAACCGAGGCAAAGCTACGTTGAGAGATCAGTAGGGGGAATTCTAAGATTCGTGACAGAAAAAGAGACACATGGTCGGGATAAAAAGGGAGAGAAGGGGCACAGTACGCCCACAAGGCTTTCCGGCCCTCAACCAAATAAGATTCGATTGTGCATCGCGACGGCCATCGCAGCAACTGCGGACATATCGTAAACAAAGAGTCCCCTTTACGGTTGCATTAACCTCCCGTCATTCGGCTTCTATCCCACCTTCCCCTTTTCTCCTCTCTCGTTCTTTCTCTCTTCTTCTTCCTGTCTCTTCCTGTCGACGTCTGCTTTTGCTGTCCTCATCTCACGCTCTTGACCTCTGTAACCTTCGTAACGTCGATAATTCGGACGATTTCATGAATGCGCTCCTTTGTAGCAGCCCCTACCACTACTTTCTTGCCTAAATTTATATCCCGTGCTACTGAAACATTAATGCAGCGATTTTCAAAACACTGCTGTAAAGTAACCACAAGTAAATTTGTCGAAATTGATGGACTATAACTTATAATCATCAGGATGAAATTCTTTTAATTATTTTATATGTATTTATCCTAGCTACATACTAAATTGATCGATATGCTGCAACCTAGGGTAAGAATGTATGTCGCCCTCCGGAGAAAGCTCAAATAAACAATTCGATGTATTCCAACAATTGCTTGAATTTGCACTTTTTCCGGCCGATCACCTGAAAGGTGCGGCTAACTGTTGCTACGCTGCACCTTCGACCTAACACTTGGTAGCGAATTGCAAGACTCTTCAACGAGGACATAGCAGATCTCTTCGATTTATCTGCTAGCTGTGTTTTGAGCATTCGCAATCGTTTCATTCGCAAAAACAGTGTCAGAACGTAAATCGAAAATATAAGAGTCTGACGAAGTATGAAGTCGCGATGAAGGGAGATCGCTGCATTGCATTGCTTCGAGCTTCTCTGGAAGTCGTTACGAAAGCGTGCTTCGCGCGATAGGATCTAAAGGAAACAATGTCGGCGGTGAGGTGTGACTCACTGTCAGAGACGGTGCCGGTGATTAAATCGATATAGCTTGCTCTCCTCGCACTCCGCACTCGGGAATTTCTTGATCTGACACTGTTTCATCGACGGTTTGGCCAGCTGGAAAAACGGGTTGACTGCCATGCGGAACGCGCCCGCTATACGCTTAAATTGCTAATTAACGCTAAACGCTTATTGTTCGCTGCTGACAATGAGACCGAGGAACGTGCTCCATATACTTAGAGTCTTAAACTCTTACTATCTCTTGCTTCATTTTTATTGGCAAGGTGACCCGTGCAAAAGCCTGATTATCTCCGGTAAATTTAGCATCGTGCTAAAAATTAGACCGTGAATATTTCTCTACGGAACAACTTGAAATTTGGGATAGTCTTGTTTCCATGCTGCAAATAAAATGTTCACATCCGAACCATTTGTCAGTGCTGATCAACAGGTTTAACTTTAAAGGAAGATTTCTCTTAATTTTTTCCAAAATAATTGGAACTGCTGCTTTCGTGTCAATCAATTGCAACGAGTCTACGATACGACGTATAAGTTTATGTAGCACATCCAAATAGGATTTTACAATTAAAATGGTACACTTTCCACATAAGGAATTTCAATGGCATTAATTAGCTATGAGGAATGTCGCGAGATTCCCGATCCAAGGATTCGTCGCCAGTTATATTTATAGTTGTCGCGCAGATAAGTACAGTGACTCAAAGTTTGCATCGTGGAATAAAATATCGTGGCTTGCGCATCACTTTCACACCGATGTTTTGCATTTGCCTGTTCTCTTATAAGCTATATATGTATAATAAACTAATGAAAAACCTAATAATTGATAAAAGTCGTAAAACATTAATATTAAGCTATACATAAAAACTGGCAATTTGCTAATAATAATCGGGAATCATTTATTAACACCAATTACGCGTTAATGATCTCGAAGACTAGAGAACTTGAAATCTACATCCTTGATTCGAAAGTCGCGAAAGAAGACATTCACAAATTGTGGGAGCCACGCGACACGATGGGATACGTCGCAATACACTGTTCTCCACGGTCGCATCCTTTACTTTGAAAACGATCGTGGGATTTCGTTTCATTATAGATACCGGTCGATGAGTCAGCTGCAGTTAGTCGTGCATCGTGTAGAAACTATAGAAAGAGCAGCCCGCCGCGGCACCAGTGTTTGACTCACGACAAGAGGCAAGCGCTTAAGCCGTTAAGTACTCAAGCGCTCCAGGGCCACGCGAAACTTTTTCTCTTCTCGCTCGTGTCTCTCCCGCTTGAATCACTATTAGTGACTTCAGCTGTGTAGACCTAAACCTTAATAAAATCTCCTGCTCTCTCTCTTCTCTTGGCAAGAGATTGCTAGTTTCATTCGATTACCGTGTTCAACGAGCGCTTGGCACGTTTGCGGATCAGGCGAATCGCTTCGAGATTCGTTCTTCGGGAATATGTATTAGATACTGTTTGCTTTGGTATCGAGCTGATCAGACACAGTTCCACTATTATCGAGGGAAACAGAGGAATCCTTCGATAATAGACCGATATAGCTAATTGTAAACAGAAACTTAAATAGGCAGGCGCTTGCTAAATATACGAAGAATTTAATAAGTATGTCAATCAGTAGTTAAATGTCATAATATTGGGGTTAAAAATTGTAAGAGCAGATAATTGGAAACAGTAATGACATAAATTATCTGTCACATAATCGATGGATATCTGTATTTCTGTATTTTTATTCCGGGTTTTCTTATTTCTAAATACTTTGGAGGAGATAATGTTTCCTCATACATTATTAGTCGGAATTGCAGAAGCTGGATTTAAACGGAGTTTAATTAATCCTTCAGCTCGTCTTAGAATTAGAATATTCATGGAGTGCAAGTTAGTAACAGTTACATGTGTATCGCGTGCGAAGGAATAATTGCTGGGTGGAAAGACGAGAGCCGCGTTGAAGATTCCGCCTTAGGGCAGTATCGTCGAGCTTGTTTCGTTTTGGCAATGCAATGAGTCGCTTGCTCGTTTGCCACGCTTGCCACTCGGCTAACCGAACCGTGTACCCGTGCCATACTAGCAAAGTGAAAGGAAAATTAAGTATCGCGCCATTTAAATTGCCCGGGATCATTTTTATATTCTTCCTTTTTGCGCTGACCCCGTTTGTGATCGTGCCTTTTTTAGCTCTCTTGAATCCTGCTGCTATTAGCGGGGTGCATTAACCAATCGCGTGATCTTTTCGTTGATATCATTATGTACCGCGAATAGAAAACCTCCGGTAAAAAATTTCATTGGAAATATAGTCAGTGGGAAATCTCGTATGTTTCATTTATACGAATGAAGAGAAAGCAAGCGATAATAAATTCAAAGTTTTTCTAAGTTCCTAACTTCCGGTAATAGACCGCTAATATAATTAGTAGCATAACTGTGTCTACAGAGAGATAATTGATTGGTCGGATGTCGCAAGGTAGAAGTTTGCTTAGTATTCGAAGACCACGAATAGGATGAAGTCTCGTGGATTCTCGAAAGAAGCCTGGTCAGGTTATAGGAGAGATACGTAGTACCTGCTTGCTTGATAGCAGAGGCACGATCCTCCTCGAGGGTCCCCGTTGTACACGAGAATCCTCGAGGTTCTCACAGCCGAGGTGAAACCTCACTGACCGACGCCCACTCTTCTTCCACCACCACCACCACCACCACCACCTTCTTCTTCTTCTTCTTCTTCTTCACCTCTTTCAACTTTACCTCTTTTTCCTTCTCTCTTTCTCTCTCTTTATCTCTATGCCTCTGCATCCACAGGCTGTTTCGTTTCTCCTTTTCCGTGACAATGCTCCTCCGCTTTCCGCTCTATTCCGCTATCCTCCATTCTGCGACAATACTGTTGGAACTCTGCCAACCGGTATGGTCAGCGGTTCGTATTGAGAATTTTCTTCCTTTCGGGGTATTCGACCGCCAGCGGACAAGGCGCGCTCCTTCGAACCCGCACGTGATCCTGGAATTTCGGCTCGTCTTTCAGCTTTCCGACCGCTTACTAGGACCCTGGACGAGTTCTCAAAGGACTCGGATTCTTTCGACGTGATTTGCATGTAGACGAGCTTACTTTACGGACGTTTAGATAGAATTTGGATAAGTTGCAGTTTCGCGTATTAGCTTTCAACTCTGAGTCGATTACTTCCGTTATGCTCTTGCCAAAAACAGGAATTTCTATTATTTATCGGATTAGAGTATCGGACCCGTGAACGTGGAGTTCTTCCCAATGGAAATACACATACGTATGTGGCTGCTCAATGCAATTTTAGAACTTTCTTGTTTTCTCAGTCGCATCTCATCCTCAATTGCCCCTCATTTCTGGAAACCCGGAACATCCTTTCTCAATACCAAGAATAGGGTACAGTATTTTTGGCACTGCCATTACTGATACCCTTTGAAGAAGGCCGAACACATGGCACAGACAGGTTCGAACGCTCCCTCGAGTCGAACAACCACTATGTACATACATACAACATCCAACTGTCCCCCTAAAAAAAAGTCTCCCAAACCAGTCCATGATGCAGAGCCTATTCAATTCCCAATCAGCCTTTCAGCCACAGACCGTTGAACCCTCTATCAAACTTTTCCTGGTTCACATAAATGTATCGTTGTCAGCTAATCCGCAATATTGCGAGAAAGAAGTTCAATAAAAAATTGTGCTTTAAAATGAGAACCTCTGACAAAGCGCATCTCCGATTAAGTAATTCCGCAGGCACTACCACCGGTGGTTTCGATGTTTTCGCGAGATCTCGAGGTCCGTCGATCGATAAATCGTGGGTCTGTAGAGCCGTGGGCTCTCGAGTAACCGCGAGTTAAGTTTGCGCATCCAATCGAAGCTACGCGCGGTTCCAGTATGCGCGTAGTTGCGCACGCAATTGCCGCAGAGTGATCGACGTCCGGCACGGCCCGGTTCTACCCGGTCCGGCCCGGCTCGATTCGAGGATGAACAGAACGAGCAAACGCACCGATAAGCGACTCACAGTCTCCAGGGCTAAACAATACATACTGAGCAAGAGAGAGCCTCGGCTGAAAATACCCACAGGAAAAGATAAAACCGGCCTTTCTATATATAGAGGGTGCTCTTCGCGACCAGTGCTTCTCAATACTTCCTACGCTGGAGCTTCCAGCAGAATTGACTTAATCAAGGCCGCCGCGACTGCTGGTTGACATTAACGATCTCTCGCAGGAGAGGAAACTCCTGCCACCGTTCGTGTAGACGACCCAGCTTTGTTGGTTGGAAAGCGGCATCGAGTGGATACGGCTGCCCAACTACGATTGTTTAGTCTGCTTTTTTTCGAAACTGACATGAAATTGTCTGGTAAACTGTAAAGACGACTATGAATGTACTATAAAGCTCGAAAAATCTGAGGATCATTGCAGTTAACACTTGAACTGTTGATTCAGTCAAAGTGCGTCGTTTGAGACACTTTACTTATCAAGTTTATTGTTGAAAAGTGTTACAAGAAATTTAAAGGAAATACAATGAAATGTTTCTCCATGTAGTATATCAACATGATCAAACATTGAAGTTAATATACGAAAGAAACTTGTACTTTACAAGTTTAAAACGGTAATAGACGCGATTGCGATTGCATATTTGGTCGATCAGTCATCGTCTCGGTGCGTTATATAACGAGCTTACGCCCGCGAGAAAAAGCTGATGCACAGAGCACAAAGTGCTACTCTTCCCATGCTGTTCATGAATTATTCATGCTGGTGAAAGCACGCGCCGCGTCGGCAAATGTTATTAAATGGTGTATTCTACGCGAAAATAGCCTATGTCTGCGTTAGCCTATTGCTTACTAACATTGCGATACAGGACGGTTTGCGTCGAGGCAATTCGACAGACCTTAGGAAACTGGAGATAGGGATGCAGCAATACTAGTGAACAGATGCAAATCGAATTAGCATCCGTCGAGTTGAGTCGCGCCACGTTGGTTACGAAATGTGTCTTGAGAAATGCCAAATCAGTCCAATGGAGTTTCGCTCCGACTGCTATTCGGGGCTACATATCGTATCTCATTTCCTCTTTCTCTTTTTTTCAATTTCAAATATACAGAAATAACATTTCGTGCGACGTAAATATCATTCCAATCAATTATTTTATAATGATTCAATTCACAGATGTGCAACGCATATTTTTTACTAAATTAAATAAAGTCTGATCGGTTTATTGCTCATAAGAGATAAAACAACGTTGTGTAGTAGATTCGAATACATATGTAAATTATTGAGGAAAACATTCGCAATGAAATATATCAGTATTGTATACATAAAACATTATGATAATCAAGTTTTTGATTAGGAGAAATAATTTTCTGGAGAACCAGTAAGAATTATACATATTTATTTTTAAAAGAACGCACAATTTTGACAAATCTGATGAGAATCATCTCAAACGCTAAATATACAATTGATCAATAACAATTCGCTAGAGTGATCTCGGTTATCAGTGGTATTTCATTCCAAGGGTCGAGGTTTCATAACGATCACCGAAAACACCCCGGCGCGTCAATAACTCTCAACGAAAAGAGAAGGGAAAAAAAAGAAAGAGGGAAAAAGCCACAACATTTCACGCCGACAATAGAGACAAGCGAACAGAGAACAGTACATATACATAAGCACTAGCACCAACAGGAATCACGACGAGCAAACCGGGTGAAAGTAAAGTATGTACTATACCGCGAACTACGAGCGATCGGAGAACAAAAACCGACGCGCGATAATCAGAGGAGCGGTCGCATTGTTCGCGAGCAATCAGTCCTGGAAATAGCGCTGGACAGAATTTCGAGGATTGTGTAACCGCGTGCAAGAGATGTGAGATGCAGCGTGGCATGAGAGCGAGAAAAATCAAGGGACAGAAGAGAGAGAGGTGTACATGCTTTCACTATCGACAGACTGGAAAATGCGTCGGTGATATTCCTACCGTGTCGTGTTCACCTTTGTGAGACTCGCAAAGCTTCGTGGTACAAACTGTTCATAGCGGTGTTGTAATGCTACCGGTGCTCTTTTTTTTTTTCTCTCGGTTGCTCTTCGAATCACCAGGCAAACGTGGTGCTTAACTTAACTAAGCGATGCACTGCCACGCTTTTGCTGCACTTTTACCTTGCTTTTGCATCGCGTTTGCCTCGCTTTTGCTCAACATATATGCCTACACATATGCGCGTGTACGC
Source organism: Trypoxylon attenuatum (assembly GCA_963989405.1). Taxonomy (NCBI): domain Eukaryota; kingdom Metazoa; phylum Arthropoda; class Insecta; order Hymenoptera; family Crabronidae; genus Trypoxylon; species Trypoxylon attenuatum. Next base: position 7,156,267 of record OZ022495.1, read on the forward strand.
GAAGCCTCTTCTACTCGAGTTTCCGCGAGTGCTACTCTTTTTTTCGCTGGATTGCTGCGCCGTGCTGACGATGTCGCTTCCGTTTGACCGAGGAAACACGTGAAATAATCTCGGGTTTATCGGGAGTAGACTTAACACTAAAACCACTGAAACCGTTAGACTGACCGATAATTTTTCCGTTCTTAATTCTATGAATCTTGCAGTGATTATTGTTTCAAACGAATGGAACGAATGGCTAATTAATTGTTTTTTTTTTTATCGTTTGTGTCTTATCGCACTCGTGAATCGGAATCGATTCTGTCAAGTGGACAGCGTTTGAATTGTATTTTTGTGTTAGTGGTTTGAAGAGCAGATGGAAATATCGATGCAACTACCGGAACACAAAGATAATTGCTATATTAGAGTACTTATACACGTATGTTAACATGTACTTTCGTAACTGCTGTTTTTCTCACCTTTGCAAAAGCGGAAGTTGCCCCTAATAAACTTAAATAGCCAATTATCCTGGTGGAAGGATGTAACAGTCACTCATGAAGTATCTGCAGTTTGATGTTATCAGTCGTAGATTCTAATTTTTCGCTAGAAATAATCCAATGGAACAGATATTTTTTCTGATTTTGCTAAAGCACGATTAATGAAAATCGGAGTACTGAAACATTCGTTTTTAACCATTTTTATTATACATTAATTATACTCATTTCCATTTGCTACTGCCGTTGCATTTCTGTTCTCATTTTAATGACCTTCCACGTTTATCAGTCTTATTAGGAATACGAGATCGAACATAACGTGTTTCCATAAGTTCTAATTTAATACGGAAAATCATAAAGATTTTTTGCGTCACGTTTTACGATGGATTACAATTATGGCAGAATTTTATGTATTTGAAGCTTGCGGGTTTGTTTTACCCACTGAGACTCGTTGGCCAGGATACTAACTTTATAACATAATCATCTGCCTGACTGCAGCCTTGTGATATTCATTATCGTGAGATTTGACTTTTCACCGTAAAAAGTGTAGTAAAATCCATCGCCTGCTTAGCTGCTCGAGAAATACGTAACTCGTCGGTTACACGCTCGTTACGGCACGACACGACTTAGAGGCAAAACCACACACATATACACACTCCACTATAATTGTGAACAATCGCTAGCGATAAAGAAAACGCAAGGACTTCCTCGAGGCGGCTTCGTTTTTCCGCTGTTTCATCGTGTCGCTTCATAAACAGGATATCCGTCTTACTAGTAGATTATGATTACAATAAAAAAAATCAGCTTACTCGGATTTAACGTTACTTTATAATATTGAAGTGCACCATTAAAACATAATAAAAAAGGCTACACGAATAAGTAAAAATATATATACATAAAATCACATTCACATGCGTCATGTTACTAAATAAATTAAAAAACGGATATTTCTTTCCCGTTGTTTTTTTCTTATCGTCATTCTGTGATAAACGGTTTATGTCTGTCACAGAACTTTTAACGATAGGCCTGAGCATACCGTGGGACAAAAACTGTTGAAAAACAGTGGTCTAGACCCTGAAAGCATATTCTATTATCTATATGTATACATGTATATGTATGTATGTAAATAGATGGTCAGACGTGTAATACAATGTCCTGCTACCGATTCGGAAATCAGAGTAGCTTTTTTCTATGTAGATAGAGTATTGACACAGATAGAAAGAAAAACTCATTGTCAGGCGAGTTTTCGAAACTAAATTGATTGATCGCCGCCCCCAACACTTGCAGCGGTACGTGCAATGAATCTGAGAATCAGGTAAAGAGAGAGACTAACAGTGTATGTATTGGCGACTTCTTGCCGGAAAGAGTAAGAGAAGAAGAGAGAAAGAAGGAACATGCGAACAAAGAGGCAACGGAGGAACGGCCCATGGCCAAATGGTCTGCACGTGCGAATAGAGCTATTTCTGCAGGCAGCACCGTAAATAAAAGCCCCTCTGCCCTGGCGCTCGCACATTGCACTCGGTGGCGCCTGCACGATACCCACTTGGCCCTGAACTAGCATGGTGTCGACAGTGTCGGACCGCGAACATAGCAAGGACGTCTCTTTCATACTCACGCTTTAGTCAGTTTAGTGAGTGGCAACTTGCACTTTTGGCAAGTATCCTACAATTGCGGGAATTAGAGCCGACAGGTGTACAGGGGGTATTGAACGATGATAATAATAGATCAAATTATAAGATTAAAACGATAATTACCGATATTACAATCAGATTAATAATTAACTATTAGTACATATTGATCTTGGTCTCATTGTTAATCAAATTTAATGCAAAATGATACAATTTTAAAATCATACTTTTTATGAGAAATTTGAGTTTTGAAGTCTTATAGGATTGTATAGATACTTAGGCAAATGTACAATAGATCGATGGAATGCAAGATGTGTATTATAGATAAAAGATAATCGCAGAGGGATCGTTGATCGCCGAGGGCCAGTTGTCGATCGATTCATATTGTATGCAAATGAAAGAAAATCGCAGATGAAAAGGCATCGAGAAATCGATTATTTTATTATCGGTAGCATACAGTTATGGTGGGCTGGATTTGAACTGGCACTCTTGTTAGATATACAATGTATTTACCTTGGAAAAAGTCCCATTCAGGACTGGTCCACAGATGTAGGTGTTATTGCATGTGCACCGTGCACTGTACATGCGAGGATGCGCGGGCGCTCATAAAGGGGCGCAGCAGGATGGCAGATGTGCATCGTAATCGCAGGAAGGCGATCGTTGCTACATTGCTAGGTTGCTAGAAGCCCAGACACCATTCGCAATCTCGCCATGGAATAATTGCTCTTTGAACTCTACTAGCAAAAGCTTGAGCTCTGGCTCATCGCGTAGGTGTTAGACTATCCTTTTGCTTGACTTTTTAGCCAATCTTTTTGCCAGTCTTTTCGCCAGTCAACTTTCCTGGCACACAGCCACCAACCGGCTGAGAGTTCCTTCACATCAGCTGTCGGGACAATTATATAGATAATTATAACTTACATTGCAATATAGTATTCAATTTATATTTAATTTTAATACTAAGTTTTTTTAATATTAATAATTATAATTATTATAAGATTTGAATAAAAGGTTTAAACTAAATTTCAATTTTTAATGCGACTTTTGTAGTATATTGTACTGGATGAATTTTTCGTTTTAAAATTTGTAATTGTTCGATCGACAACACTGAGTATCGTAGAAGCCAAGCGGAGATAGTACTCGTTATGCTAATGAAGCAAACCGGTAATTTCGCATGAAGATACTTATGGTGCATGTTTCTACATAAAAGGGTGCGCTCGTTGGTAGCATTTAAAAAGTACGATTCACCTTTATTTTCACCCCTTGTTTCGTGACCTATCGACCTATCAGGAGACAACTGTTTTATCGTTAAAATTCTATGAATCATCGTAGTATTCGAATATCGGGATGATATCATTGGATACGTAAGCGAGCATATCTAGAAGGTAGTTTTTCACTTTTTAACACTAGCTTCTTTGCATTCACTGATAAACGTATCTGGATATGTTTCGCTGTCTGACATTACTGCAACGTCAGCGACGACGGGTTGAGGTTCGCAAGACTAGATCCGTGGAAAGAAAAAACGGGTGATAAGCATGTACATAATCATTCACTTGCTCCAAATCATTCTAAAAGTCTAAATGCATCGAGTCACTGTTAAATTTATAAGGATTAGTCATACATATATGAATTGCACCATGTCAAAGCGATATGCGGTTTACTTAACGTCGGTATATCATTGGAAGTACAACGTAGCAAATTTCAATCGCGGAAACTCATTCAATGAAATTTATACTTGACATTAAGAGTCAGACAATATATTACAACTTTTTTATTACGAGTCGTTCCAGACATTTCTCAACTATCTACTTTCAACAAGTCAGAGGATTAGACGAACAATCACTTGCTATAGTACTTGAAATATATTGAATACAGAAACTTATTAAAGCATTTAAAATGTTAATCCAATGATTTCTAATATCTCTAATATATTGCTTAAGATTTTTTATTTGATTTTCTTATAATTGTATTGATTTTTTGTTTACCTTGATATTCGTATCAATAAGAATGGATAAGAATAATCGTCAATAAATTAGAGTGTTAAAGTTACTCCATTATACTAGTGTCTAGTTCAGAAGATTAAGTGAAGCATCCTGCACATCAAAGCCTCGAAATCCAGAAATATTCACCCTCGAATAAAGCACACTAATATTTCGCTAATGAGATCCCCGATGCTCTCGAGTCGGGCTCCCGATTTCCAGAGGGCCAGGAAAGCTGAGGGAATAATCCAGCATCACAGAGAGAAAGAGAGAGAACCCTTTTCGTCACCTGGCTAAGCCCCACTCAGAAACAGAGAGAGAGAGACAGAGAGAGAGTATGTACACCGAACAGTAATCAAGCTTTAGAGAGGAGGAGATAAACGCGGATCCGGCTTCGACAGTGAGCTTCTGTCGAACGTTAAAGCCAAAAGCGCGCGACATTCGCGAAAGGGGGAGAATCTGACGTAATAACGCACCGTCGCGTCGAATCCACACCATTGGAATAACAATTGAGTGAGGTGAGCGCCATGCTACCGCGGTTAGAATTGAATCCGCGTCATGTTCGATTCTGGCAAGGGAGCTCAAGCGAACGCGGGAGGACGCGGAGAATCGTTGCTGAGGGAGCTGATGCTCGAGAGGGAAACGTGCTGGGTGAAATTTTCATAGGGTTGGCCGCCATGGAAACTGGACCGCCCAGGGAAGGGCAAGAGGAAACGAAGCAAAGCATGCTTCTCCTCCGGCGTATGTACAGTTCCACTCAGAATTGTACGAATAGGACGAATATTCAAGTAACCGAGCTTTCGACAAATTTTTAAAGAGAACAATGACTTTTTCTTTAATTCTTCAATTTCTAAAGCATTCGTTCGAACAAAGGGAGAGAAAGAATGGGTTTTAGAAAAATTATGGAAAATTCTGCTGGGGTTTTAATGAAATTATAGCGATTCTTATGAATTTAGAATCAATTCGATTATGGACCGTTCGCAAATGAACCTTTGAAATAGAGGACTTCATAGAAGTCTTTATGCACTTACTTCAATTGTAGTAAATTTAAGTATTTCCTTCGCAACGTGTGATTAGTGAGATGGTTATGAGCGGTACTGTATAATACATATTTCGAATTGGAGTACATAAGTAAAAAGGGTGCGCGAACACACATGTATTTGTGTGTATCTGTATACATATATATACGAACTGATACGATGAACGCATATGCGGACATAATATGGCTAGCCCTCGGAGTTCGTTCCCTCTGACAGTCGTCTCTTTCGCCCTCCTGCTTTTATACACACATATACATATATCCCCTATTTTACTTATATTCCCGTTTCTCTCACTCTCTCACGAACCCTTCTCTTTCCGTAGCCCTTTGCGTTTTTTCCTACCTCTTTCTTGTCTCGCTTAATCTCTCCCTTCATTTTTCTAACTCCCTTGTTTCTTATCCAGGCTTCAGCGACGCACTGTACATACAGGGCTTGTCTCTCAACGTTTGCGATGCTCTTCTTCCTCTTACTACCCGTTTTCTGCCTTTTTTACGAATCTCAGGCTCCTTACATCTGATAGTGGGCTCCTTGGCAACCGCCAGCCTTACCAACCATTTCCTCTTTCATTTCCCTCTTCTCTTACTTATCGCCCGCGCTCTTCTTTGTGTTTCTTCATCCTACGTATTCTCTCTGCTAAATGCCCTCTGTATTCAACCTTTTTCATACTCGGATATGTAAAGATACTCAGCTTTTCCTTTACACCTTTCTGTGTTGGCTCTGTAAATTCATAATTCGTATCTTCACTTGGAATATATAAAATATCTTTCACTACATTTTTTTTTTTATTGAACATGAAGTATCCAGTACTTGGAAGAAGGTAAAATCGAGTAACAAGGCTCATCGTCAGTATCGCTTTCACCATATGAATATAATATCGATGTAAACGCATCAAGGAGATAGGTTTTGGACAGTGTCAGCTTTCGGCTGCAGCATGTATCCGAATCGGATGTAAGCGTATCTAAACAGACCGAGTATACCGAGTATAGCTTCGAACTATACTAGAGGTTTATCCGGTCTAGGTGGGCCATACGTGGACAATATGGGGTCTATTGAAGCGTAAGGTGGGTGAGGTGGGTGAGGTAGATGGCTACCACAACAGTCGATCCTAGGTGTGTCATGCTAGGGAGCGGGCAATACTGGCGACACACCGATACCTTCGCTCTTTGTCGTCCACGGTCTGTTGTAACCTCCCGTTATAAAAGGGACACTGCATGGCGCGCGACGCGAGACGCGCACCCGAGTACAGCTCGTCACGCCTCGACGAATACCCGGGGAAACCAGCCAGCAACCGAGTCTCTCGTGGCTTTCCAAATCTCAATGAACCAGGGGTTGAACTATGTACTAATTTATCGAATTGTTTGATCTGTCTGACTCTAATTATGCATCGCGCATGTATAGCTCAATATTTAACCATAATTTAGCACCTATCGTTGATCAAGTAGCACGTCAAGTTTCATCTCCAATTTACCAATAATAACGATTTTCAACGAGAACTACAAGTCACTGTAGTTTTTAAATAATTAAAAAAATGTAGAAAGTTATCATTCATTATCTAAAGTATTTTTACCAGGGTGCTCTCACGAGCGTTTCATGAATTAGACTTAAAGAGATTAAAATAGTTAATGTCTTGCGTGCAATGAAATTAATTTAGCTACTTTGACATAGAATTTTAGAATTACCTTGATCCAGAAAGACGACAATTGCGTTAATAGCAGGGGCGAGTAACGAGAATGATCCCTTATTGTACTGTGTGTCTGTAGCCACTTTTTAAACCCGCTCCAAGCGAGTATCAGCTTCTGACTTGATCCATTAAAGAGCAAGCCCGTATGTATTTCCCTTCCGTACTGGCAGATCTGTCTGACAGTCCGATTACACGGACGCTCCGCATTCTCGAGACTGGTCTTTAATGCGCACTGTGTCTACCATTCCACATATATGTATGTGGTCGGCCGTTTTGTGCCTTTGCTGTCTCGCCTGTCTCCTTCGCGCTCGGCTCCACCATACCACACTACGCCATACGTACCATGGCAGTGCCATTGATAGCAGAAGTCAGGATCTTTCCCGAGAGCCACCACTGTTCTCTCTCTCTCTCTCCGCGTTCATTGAGCGCACCGACACATTGCGCAAGCGACTGATATTCGAGCCGCTAAGGTAGTAAGTTGACTTATGCAATAAGGGTGACTCGCACTCTCTGACTAACGTTAGACTTTCTAGGAAGAAAACCCAATAGTTCTTCCTTGGTAACCTTCTTCCCCATGACTTTCTGATCCTGCATTTCCTGATCCTGATTGACAATTTCGGGCTTCTCGATTGAATTTCGAGCAAAAAGCCTCGCGATTGGGAGCTACCATCAAGATACAGAAGTATTTCTGTATTGTATGTGTACTTACTGTATCTGCTGCTGACACAGAGGCTATTGATTCACGTTGGCTGCGGTTTTGCGGGCCCGACTCAACGTGGCCCAACGCGGTGGCGTGGCCTCTGATCAAACGTTGCGTCGCTACACTGGTCTATCGCGGCGAAATCGGATCGTACGGAGTACAACGCAGTACAACACACTTACACACACACACACACACACACACGCGGCCTGCTGCAACTACACAGCCCCAAGGCGACACCAGCCGCTAACGAGTTTCGCGTTACAACGCGCACAGCTGCTAATGGCGATTCGCACTGCTCCAAATCGCGAAATCTTGATCAGAAAAAAGTACTTGCATTGGGCGAATTGAAGTTCTTGTATGATAGTATGTAACTGGGTTGGTTCTAGATAAAAACTATATCGAGATAATTCAGTTTAGGCTTTGTCCAAAGAAATATTATCTTTTAACTCGATTTTTGTTTAGAGGAAGAACGTGGTTTTATTGGCAGTAAAACGAAGTTGATTAATGCGTTAAGTAGAACTTGAGATCGTTAGCGATACAGATAACTTTATCTAATGAAATTTATTCATTCATTCACTCGTTTTATTATTCATAAAACCATAGTGGAAGATATCTTATTCTATATTTGCAATTCAGAGTTGAAAGTGATATACAGTGCTCAGAACTTTGTACCGTTAGAATATAGCTTAATATAATTCGCTTATGTTCGCAATTAAATTGTGTGAATCAGGATATGTTTATGATACAAAGGGTCTTGTACACATATTATTACTATTATATTATAGAACCCTAAAGTTATACGGTGGATGCGGTCGAAAGTACAAGCCAATCCAGAATTATATTTCCCAATAGTCCAGTCTCATTAGTAAAGGGTGTCCCCTGGGAATTCAAAGATAGAGAAAATCCACAGGACCTTCTCGCAAATTAGTCAAGATCCATAGGATTACGAGAGAAATAATACCGCAATGCCTTTCCGTAATTCTAACATCAATTTATGGGTTTGAATTTCGTAGTCAGTTAAACCGCGAAGTTTGTTAACTGGTTTTACGAGTTGCGCGGTCCATGGACCAACAGCAGGAGTAGAGGAGCTCCCGCGCTACGCGAGCACGTTGAATGTTTTGTATCCGGGGTTGCATCCCTGGTAACGAGGCGGCTCCACGCTGTCTGCGCCGCTCTCTGCACCCTCGATGCCACCCTCATTCCCACCCTAGCTCACGAGCCCCTGCAACCCATCCAGCCAGACCTTTCCGCATCCCCTCGATTGCGGAGGCCATAACCTCTGCCAACCTTACTCTCCTTCGAATTGAACCCCGCGACTCGAAACGCTTTTGGATCCTTGGCTACCAATATTCCCAACAGAGTTTCTTTGCTTTCCGCGGCTTAGGGGAGAAGATGGAAAATATGTGTCTGAGATCCTGCCAATAGACTTCTACTGACTGGGTCCCACCTTGATGAATCCAAGAACTTTTCTCCAACGCGGAGGAAAGTTCTTTATTGATTCAACTCGGGAAAAGTCTTAACTATTGCTTTCAACTTTGCTGAGATTCAATTTTAACGCTTTCGTGGAATATTATGGAAATGAGCGAATCATTTTGCGATATATATATTTTTCAATATATTATTATGCGTAAACACTCATTGCAACGATTTTGAATGGGTTAATTTTGATAAGGGTTGATATACTTTTGAGGAACATTCGTTGGAAATAGACATATTAATCTATTGAATACTGAGCAAGCTATTGAACCGAGTGGTTTGACCGTTTAATTTCTATTCCTACAAAGTTCTCGAAGATAGTTAGATTTACAGGGGAACGATTGGGTGCAAGTTCATGGATCTCTTCAGGCGTGGTCTTTTGTAATAGTGTGCAATGACGCGGCTCAGTGCTTCTGCCGGTTGGTTAGCGCACTCAAAGTCCCCAATTATCACATCTGACTGGATCATTAGTCTTCTGTAAGTCGGCATCGTCCCACAGCGGCGACTAACTGCTCGCTAGCTGCCTTTCTTTGCTGTGTAATTTTCATTTGCTTATGTGTACTACGTTTCTCACAGTCTGAAAATTCTCATAAGTGAATTTTTATTAACAAAATAATTTTATTCAAACGAGTCAAGAAAACCGTTTTTCCTTATCTTAAAAAACGTTTTCAATTGAGGACCCAATATGAATACATTGTATACATTGTTATGATAAAAATAGTACACTATTTTAAATAAAAAGATACGTTTAACGTAACAGACGTATCTCGCGTGCATAATGTAAAATTTCAGAGCAATTTACTGAATAACGAAGAATCATTTCTTTAGCAAACATCAAAGAGTACGTTTTTCCCCTACTTTTTGCTCATTATAAGAGCTAAAGAGTGTAACGCTACACTGTATACAAGAGTAAAGGAATAGTAAGCGATGCAGCGATGCGAGTTTCATCCGAACACAGTTACCAGTTCCTTACGCGGTCTCTTTATAGTGCAGGCTAATCGAGAGGGATCCGCGAATGGAAGAGCAAGCACATACCTACCTTTTTATCTATTTACTTAAAATATTTATATCCTACGGATCGCAGTATACGAGGTAAGTACTGCGAAGAGAAAAGAAGGAGAATACAGCGAAGCGAAATTAAGCAGCAAGGAAAAAGACGAACGACACAACGTGACGTTACAAGAAAGCGGGAGGGAGAAACTTGAGAGTGAAATTAATGAGAATTGCTGCTCGAGTAAGCGAAAGATAGAGAGGAGTAAAGAGGCTGTGCGTAAATTCGCAAGATGATGTCACCGTGCAATCGGCGCGAAAGACACGTGACGTTATCGCTTAATTTCAGAGGACGCTCTCTAATTTAGATTCACGAGGGTCCTCTCGAAACGAGTGGCGAAATACATGCTAACTCTCGTCTTTCAGTGAAATGTAAGAGAGAAGGAGAGTGGGTTCTTATACATTATGTTCTCAGAAATATTAGAGTCATTAATCATCAAATGTCAGTTGCATTGGAAGGTGTAATTATTATCAGTGATTCGAAGTGGTTTTAATATAGTCATAGTTCTTACTGACCCGGTTCGATGAAAAGATTGCCCTTTAGTGAGTTGTTGGAAATCGAAAGTTTTTGCGTGTGATTGAATGTTACCGGATAAACCGGTGAGCACAGGCGCGAGTGCGTGGGAGTAAGCGCCGTATTGATTTTTAGGTTTGCCTCGAGGATAATCCACTCTGCGGATATTGGATGATCACTCGATGGGTGTACTGTTACGGTAAGATAGTAATCGGGTTATTAATACATCAGTAACACCGTTTCTCAAAGCCAGCCGAATTAGTCATTTTCGGGAAAGCCCTTTGACCAAATTGCATACCACAAATTGTCGATCGTCCACACTGGAACCAATCTTTAATCGAATTTTCCAATCCGAATCGAAATTAAACTTGGACCATGATATTATACACGAACTTGATGATTTTGAAATTCATAATCATTATTTCAATCGTGATAACAATTGCAAGGAAATAATTGAATCTTTGTTGCACTATAAAATCCTGGTGCTATTTGCTTTTTATACTGATGCAAGTATTAAAAGAAAGTAGAATAATGGTAATATCTAAATGCAAGTCACGAAGAGAAGGTTACAGATTTGATGCGACATTAATGTCAGAGTCTAAAGTTTACCTATTAGCTTCCTAGTTTATCAAATCCCGCAAAAAACTTTACATAAATGTAACGTAAAAAAATTATTACATTAGGAAGAAAAATGTCTCAAATCATGTTTAGGATCAAGCATCATCGTCAAAGCAAGTTTACCTGATAATAATTGACTCACAACTATAAGTTAGCATAAATTTATCTCACTCACGAAATCCGCTCGACCAACCGGACGTTGTTCGATGTGGTCGCGTTGTCTAATAACTATATTATACATGGTACAAAGACGAATGGTCGGGCTTCGTTATCGCTTCACAGAAAGAGATAGAGAATAGACAAAAAGACATGGTCTTCTTTGGGCTAGTCGCCTTAATTTCGACTAATTAACCCGCTGACAAGACGAATGCCCACGGCTCTTGCCGGCGATTTCTTTTGCGCAAGGCCACGTGCCAAGTTCGAGCCATTAATTTTGCGAATGGACAAGGAGCACTACGGCATTTTTTCCTCGGATCCAGCCTGCATTACTCGTAGGAAACTTCGTTGGCTAGGTGCCAAGAGGGAATATGGGTGGGCGAGTGCAATCGAAGTTGTTTTCAACTTTAATCGCACAAAGTACATAACTAACGTCTATTCTTTATTATAATACATTCTTACCCGTATAATACTTGATTTTATAATCACAATTATTCAAAATCTTTCCTAATAATTAAAGAAATACGATTTTCAATCTGTTTCCATTTATGAAGTGTTTTATTTTTTCAATTTCTACCTAAATCCTTACTATTGTACATTGCTACGATCACTAAGATTGCTACATTGAAATTGACAGGATGATGAAGTTCTGATTCTCGATTATTTTCAGACCACATCCACCGTTATTGTCTTAGTAGCCATAGTTATAGTTGCTTTAGGAGATTAATCTTCGGAAGAATGAGGCATAGAGAGACCGAATGATATCAACTGCCTAAACCCACAATACGGTCAGTCGGTTTCCCGTATCGTTTTCCAATCAAATGGATCGAACAGTACGAGTCTAACAACAACTCACCCTTCGATCTGTAAAATTCCCGATAATGCTACTAGCTATTTCGGTGCTTCCGTTCGTGAAAAACTTGCGAGCTATTCTTCGAGTACACTGTATGTATGTATGTATGTATGCCAGGCTACGAAGGATGGTAACAGAGAACAGAACTGAAAGAAATTCCATTCAGGTACCAGATCCATTGAGAATTCTACTCGCTTCACAGCAGTATGAAACCAATATCCTCTCTAATGTAACGTCAATATTACCATTGAACAGTTAATCCAAGAAACTCATTCGGTTCCTTTGATATTCTCTCTTGAGACTCTAAATTTAATATAAAGAAAAAATCCTTCTAAATTAGTTCGCTTGTATATTAATGAAATAAGATATGTTATATTAAGTAAATATGTAAAATATTTCTATAGATATAACGTGACAACCAGAACACTTGGAATACATATTAATAAGGAAATAGAAGACGATGTTAGAAAATGGCATGCATCGAGTTTACATATAGAGGAGAGGTCGATGTTCAATTTCCGTCTTGAAAGCAGAGTACATACTCAATAAAGTAGCAAACAAAAGGGTGGCTTTAAGTAAAGACTCGCTGGTTAGTCTCTCTCTCTTTCTCTCTCGTGTTAGTTTGCTCGAAGGTCAGTGTCCGTGTAACGAGCGGTAGCCTGTAACCCCAACGATCCGACCAATAAAGATTATTTTCGCTCCCGACACCGTTAGAATATTATTTCATTGCCGCCGGTAGCTGAGCCGAGCTGAGCTGATTGTGAATTGAGCAGAGTAGCAAAGTAATTCGATACGCCTCTATGCGACATAAGCTTTATTTATATGTATATATATGTGTATCTATACACATACATATATGTATACATATATAATTTGGTAGGACGAATCGAGTTACTCGATAAATTCGATTAGAGTCCACGCGAGCTACCAGCGGCTTGCTAGCTTGATACAATATACGCATCACACATTTAGTTAAAAAGAGATGGAATTGAAAAATCGCGATATTTCAATTATCATTATGAAAGTATAATTGAGAAGCAGCTGTAGATCGGATTTCAGTCTCGTTTATGATTCTGCTCCAAATTATCTTTATTGGACAGGTAATTAGTAGTCAACTTTCACTAAAGTCTTATCACATTAACGAGTGATGACTTGGTCTTCGTCTCTTGAATCTTGATTGTTCAATGTTAATTAAAAATTGACGTCTCATTTGCAAGGAGAACGTGTGAAGCAATTAAGTATAGAAATTTCTACTGATTCATTTCCCGAAAGTTTGGATGAAAGAAGAACGATCGCTTGTTATTGCGTTTTTGCATTTTAAAAAATATATTTATTTATTATAGTAAACTTGTATTTGCTATAAAATTAACAAAAAATATTGATTCGGCGTAAAGTAGTCAAGGGTGTTTTAAATAAAATTCGTGCGACAGCTTCATTCATTTTGTGTCGCTGGAGCATATTTCGTATGCGATAAGTAGCAAAGGCGCCAAAAATACTCAAATTCTCCTGATACTTTATTTCCGGAATGACGAAGGTCGAGAAGGCGACATTAGTCGCCCGAAACGTATGTACATCCGGAGTACGCGGAAGTGACGTATCCTTTCTCGTATCCTCCCTACCAAGAATAATTTGTCCCGAGACCGTTTTGCTCTCGGGATTCCTCACACGACGGTTATAAGTACAATGCACGTTGCCGTACGTTGCTGATAATCAATTCCGTTCGTGTGATTCCATTACGCCAAATATGACTCATTTCAAGGGAATCGAGTGTCTCTGGAGGCGAATAAAAGTCCAAATGAAACTTTTATCCTATAACAAAATTTTTTTCATACCTATTTCATCCAAAAATTACCCCCTTTTTTACTTAATATTAATTGTCGAACGATTCATTTCTTTTAAGTCTAATTCAAATTATCAATCAATAATAATGAACAGATCTCATTGATGAAGAAATCAAAAGTGACATTTACAATTTCATGATCGATTTACGCGTAAGAAAATACTGTTTCTTAGTTTGTTTAAAAACCTAATGGTTTCGCACAGTGAAGTATAGTGAAGAAATTCCTGCAATAAGCAACAAAAGGAATTCTATTAATCTTTATTATCGCTAGGTACAATCAACTAAGAACAAACTTCAAAGAACTGAGTGAGTATAGCATCCCTTGTTCCAGTCACTCTAAATCACCCCGTAGAAGGAAGCGCGATCCTCCCAAGAAAAACTGAATACTCGCGCGTCGATTCTCTCTCTATTTTTGGTTCGACCGACCGTTGCAATATTTATAGACGAAAGCCGGTGAAGTGGGGGAAGGGAAAGAGAGCCGGATCAAATTAAGTTTGTTGAACTTCTCTTTTAATAGATATATACGAAATAGATATCAAGTGGTACCTCAAGAAATTTTTCGTGCCAACAATTCGTTGAATGAATCTCCATTCATTCATTGATTAGTCTCAAAGACACCTTATTACACAATTTTTAAAAATACATTGTGTAGACAGTTTTTTTTTAAATTCTCCTTTGAATATTAATGAGCAGTATTGTTATCGCTTTGCGAATTGAAGTTCTCGCTTTCGGTTATTCATGTTCCTCGGAATGAATAATTGGTTCGACACTCGTGACTTATGACTCGTGGCTCGTAGTATCAATAGAACTGTCTTCGATGGCGTACCACTGGTAATCAGACTTGGGGATGAGTTATTGTTCGTTACTTTGGGATAATTGTGCGGAAGGGAACACCTTCGACAGCTCAATTCACCAATGAGCACCCCCCACGACTTTCGAAAGTTGGTAATAGAACAGTTTCATCGATTCGTATCAAGTGGTCGCAATTCATTTTAGAATCCTAATTCATTGTTTCTGGAGTTCGGAGTAATTCTCCAATTAACAGCTTTTAATTATTAGAATTGTGTAATCAATTTGAACACATTTCTAGTAATAAATAATATGTAGTATAATCTAATATAACATATGTAAATTAGAATTAACGATATAATACAATAGCCGATATTGGGAAGAATTTTTGACATTTTCTCACAGAAGAATTCAATTAATAAATGATGATACCTAAGAAGCATCAAGCGAGAGAGAGTCGGTGAAAGTGACTAAAATATTCGTGCGAATAATAGATGGTGTGTATAAATGTATGTAGGTTCTAATCTACATTTGAGTAGCGTAGAGAACACATTACTGTACGGTCTCTTTTGAAAAGCAGCGTTAAACATTTTTCTCAGAGATTTTTGCGGCACCGTAACGTAGGAGGAAAGTTCTGTGAGGCTGTTAATACCGATAAAGCACACGCGGTTCGCGCGCGTCTTTCTAACCGCATGGACCCGGACGCGAATGTGTCCCTTAATTCTATGCAGCACATTAAACTACGGAATACACGTGACGGTGCTCTATGGCGTTTGAAATTACTCATGAAAGTTTAATGCGCCGCACCGTGCCACGAAGAATTCGCAAATTACATGTCTACTGTTTAACTGTAAATTGTAGGGATTTTACGAACCTCCCGTAATTGAGTAGCTTTAAGAATTCCGCTTTCTTTGCAATATTTTTATTATCAATAACACTGGAATTTCAAATTGATTTACGTATCTTATAAAGATCAAATCTACAATTTTAATTTTTTAATTGTTTACTCTAAAATAATTGCTTTCTAATTTGCATTTCGTAATTCTAATGCTAAAGAATGCACCATAAGTAATAAGGATATAAAAATTTAATCAGCTGCATTAATTAATTTCCGTAATAAAAAATTAAAATTATTCAGATATCGTCGACGAACGTTTTGCAATGTGATTTCCAGCATCGTGTTAGTTATATGAAAGAGTTAGTGTACTACGCAGCAACGGCGTGCGAGGCGTTGGCTTCTCTTTTGCATGATCGCGTTAGTAAAAGGGAAATCTAGAAAGAGAAGGGACGAGTCTGCAAAGGCGGTAGATTTGCGACGCGAATCCCTGACATCCTCGTCGCGTCGCGCGTGCAATGCTGATTTAAATAAAATCGCATATGGCTTGGAGGATTAATGTAACGGTTCTGACGCTCTGCTGTAACTTCAAGGTAACGGGAAGCAATTTTCCCTGGCGCCTCACCCGTGAACAAACGCTAGTAACTTTTCCGCGCATAATTAGGGCATAACGAGTACCGTCATAACTTATAACTCGAATGAAAATTTACGAGTAATTTAGTAAATTAATAGTCCACTTTTTCAGGAGAATTCGAGGAACAACATAAATCAATACTTAATATTCGTGTTATTAAGATTTACACTCTATGATAAAGGAAGAATTTACTAAAGTACAATTTGCATATATTATTCAAATTGTTATCAGACTTTTAGAATTTATGATTCAGGATTTGAATTTTTTAATAAGGAAACTTGTATAATTAAGTCGGAAAATATTCTCTCGATTTATCAGAGAATTCTAGCGAAGAAAATTGAAGTACTCTTTGTTCCAATGAATTGGTCAGACATAGCGATTTAATTGGCGTAAGTGAGAGAGTAGGTTTGTGGGGCTGGACTCTTCGCTCCTTGGCCAAAATAATCGCTTATTGTTCGCGCAAAGTTTCGATAAGAATTCAGCTCCCGCGGAACGAAAGAAACTTGAGCCTTAAGGAAATGCAAGTAAAGAGAAGAAACATGGGCCTGTTTGCGAGGAATTTCCGTAATTGGAGTTTGCGGCAGCTTCGCATAGCGCATGGCGCAGCGAGATGCTGCTACTTCGAGCAGTTCTCTTCTACATACAACCACGCCAGTATATATGTATGTATGTATTGGGATGTGTCATCCATTGTCTCCATGCTTCGTTGACGACATTTCGTGCCATTGCTACGTTTATTAAATTATAACAAGGTTATCATCCTCGCAAACCAGCAAATTCTATCAACTATTTCAAAGAATCTTCATTATTATTCTCAGCTTCTTTGCTTATTCAAAAAAAGAAAATTCTACATAGAATCATTAATAACTTGGCATTCGGCAGTTCGCATGATTAGATTCCACGTGAGTGAACTTTCAAGAGAGTGCGATTCGGTAGATAGTCGCGTAGTGAAAGGTGATGTGCAGTCACGATCAACAGGCAAAAGATAAATCAATCGGAAGTCGGAGGATAATAAATACGTTGAAAATTAATTAAATGTAAGTTAATGCCTCGGAGCCAGCAAGCTGGTATTTATCGCGGGTCGCGAGTAGCCAGCAATGTTCATTAATCGAGGGAGAGTCCTGCAAGTGGGCGTAAAACCTAAAGAGAATTTCTATCAGTGTCTCTAATACTCCAAGTATATTGGTAACTACGTATGTGCTTCAAATACATTCGGACTGAAACGTGTTCTTGGTTCTTGCGATTCTTTCGGTTCCGCCTCTCGAACAGGCTTATAGAGACGTTCGGCTACAATTACCTGCAATTAAAATATTCAAAGAATATTTACTGCACGCCAAGCCGCTGTAATTTCCATTAATCAACCCAGTCACTTTGCCCAAAGCGAAAATCTCTGTACTGTGTATAAATTTCTACATGTGCGTACTAAGAACTCCCTCAACTCTTTAACTGCTCGCGATTACGCTTGTCGCTTTCTTCCCCCCTTTTTGCCGGTCCCTGTCTTTCTGATAATTCAATCAATGTTGCAACACTCAACATTTATATTCTGAGACCAATAAAAAGAATACCGCGGTTAAACCACAGATTAGAAATACAACATTGTTGCGAACTGGAAATTTCACATTATTGGTATACGGATAATTCAACCTTCTACCTTCCATTCATTTATCTCCGTAATAGTTAATATCCGTCCTCGTTACGAAGTTTCAACCTACGAAAAGGTGGCATCGTCCTTCGCGGCACAGTCAGACTACTATAATTAATTAGACAGGCATCTTGCGATCAGCGTGAAAAATCTCCACGCTTTGTCTCGTTCTCATAATTAACATTATCCTTGGGGAGGAACACTTATTGTTAAGAGAGAAAAATTACTCTAAACGCTACTACTAGTCGATTTTTTCTAACCGATGCTTTTTTTCAAATATTGCTTGTTCAATTAGAGTCATTAGAATAACAATAGTTTGTTGATATCCATCGAAAGAATTTTTATAAGAATAAAAAATGTAATTCTTTATTCTGCTGTTGGTGCACTAAGTCTTAGAATTTTATTTCAAAATAGATTACAGATCAAGGAGCACAAAGGATGAACCTTTTATTCGCAAGCTGCCAAGAGTGGGCGTAGTCCGTGTCATTGTGCGGAGTCTGTGTCACTGCCTCAAGTGTGCCAACTGATTCTCGACCCCGAATGCGTAGTGCATTCACACGCAGTCGCGGCCAGACTTGCGTGCACTGCAGTTTGCTTGCCGAAACAAGAGTATAAAAGAGAGAGAGAGAGAGAGAGAGTGAGGATAGAGAAAACTGAATCCATTGCTTCTGGCATCGATTGTTGGCTGAAAAACAAATGACTGAGTCTCGCCAAGTTCTGAGAAAGGCCTAGATTGATCAGTCTGCAAATCCTTTTTCTCACCCTTTCTTCTCACTAATTATTACTGTTCCCTGGCCTCTTGATTATCGAGCGCGCCGAATTACGCTTCGCCACTCCACTCCACCTTTCCCTCTTCGTTACTGCTGATGCTTTCAGCGACCAAACAAACGCGCGTCACTGATCATTTTTGCGATTGTAAGCGAAATCCTACGGCAAATAGACTAGGACGATCTTCGCTTTTTCGTCCCCCTCGAATCCTATTGTTCTTCGCTGTGAAAGTTCTCTGGGGTAATTGAGGGGGTGAAACGCTGAGACAAGTGGACTTTGGACGTAGGAAACAGTGCATTCGATCTGCAAGCTTTTGTTCTACCAGTCTTTTGACACTTTTCATAACGCTGCGGAATACAACTCAATTTTTATTCCATTTAGGTTGAAAAATGAATATTTATCGTTTATGATTCACTAAAGGACACGCAATGAAGATCAATTATTTATTTATTTTAAAAGAAAATTAAAGTATGAAAACATTAGAATGTCTTAGGTTCTGACAAATTACAGAGCCTCGTCTTCAGCAAGCCATTTAAGTATCTCGAAAAGGCGCGGGCGTAGGAAATGGCACTCGGAACGCAAGTTGTACGTATTTTAGGACTACTGGAAGATTAAACGGCTGCTGGCAAGATTGCATGACACCGGTCAGTGCGAAATCAGTACGCGAGATCGTCCTGGGCACTCTGCAGCCAGTCAACGAACCGTGACAAACAGAGACAGACTTTCGCAATCGACGTGCAATCCAACCGCTCGAGTAACTCGCTCCATAACGATATCTGGGACAAATGTAATCAAAGGATTCTCTATTAGTCGCAGCATGAGTTTCTGATGCTAACATTTTTCTGGCAGGAGGCCAGTTCTCGAAAGAAAATTGAGAAATATTAATCCTCCGGTTTCGCAACGAAGCAATAAACTATGATGAATTTGTCTGAGAAATGTGTCTTGGAGTTATGAAATACCATTTTATACAAACTGGGAGGAAAAGAGTTTCTTTTTTGAAAAAAAGGAATCTTGGAAGTAAACATTTGATACTGGCATTTATAGTGGGAAACGTACGGCAAGCATATGTTACTTTTGCTACTATACTGTCCGTCATTCCGACTGACAGCGTGGAAGATCGTTCTGCTGTGTCACTTGGCGTTATCGATTACTCAACTCCGAGGGGATCTTCGTTCGTTGTATTATTTACTTTTGCGGCCTGTTTGCTTCCTTAAGTGCGCGCTGTCGGAACCAGTGCCACATCGATTCGGAAAACATGCAATTTCTGCGATGCTTTTAACGCGATCGAGCGGAATTCTACCCAACGAAGAATCGTCTCTGAAAGAAGTGTTTGTCTGCGTTTGATGGTCAGTTTGATTCAACGTTGAATCATACTTAAATCCGTAATCCAAACGGAGTATTAATGTCACTAAGAAAAAATCTAAATTAATAGGATTCCCTTGAATCTCAATTATCTCTCTATGGTGCAATCATTTTTATTATGACAGTGGAAAGAAAGAAACACGGGTAATCAGCGTTAATTCCAGTGCAAAGTCAATCGTTATGTGGAACTGAACCATAGTGGAACAATAGAATTATGCTGGCTTTATATGCGAATTGCTTTTGCACACATCGCAAAAAAAAGACCTTTATTCTAACTGGTTGTTTAGTTCCATTACGCTGTTTATCGTTCGAAAAATAGTACTATACGTTTCTATATAATAAATGGAAACTCTTTTTTATTTATGAATTAATTTTTCGCAATCTTTACCAATCGCGATTACGATCTCGTAAAATTGGAAATCCCGAGAAAGTACGCAGTACAAGTACATACATACATACATACATATATCCTCGTTCATTGACGAAATACTAGCAATAGGGTTCGACAACTGTCATTTGCACTTTCCCTTGGCGTTCCGCTTCCCTGGCGATTTAACACGTGGTAAATCAGCGTGCTAAGCAGCGGGAGCGCTCTAGAAATCGTAGCTCAAGCGAACTGCGGAAAACTGGGGAAGCATTGTGCCAGGAGATAATCTCAACGTGCTATCGAAAAGAAGGATTATTCGAAGAAAGGGAGGGAGATAGATCGGTAGCCAACGATGATTGCTCCAGATGAGCAGAGAGCGTAGCCGAGCAAATATGTGTTGGCTTGCCTCCGGAAAATAACCGCTTTTCCTTATCCTCTGCTGCAATAACAGACCCCGAAAGCAGAAAGGAAGTGACTCTTGCGGAAATTGTGTTGGCAGGTTGCGCGGTTATCGAAGGAGAACGATCCTCCTTCCTTGGCTTTCTCTCCTGTGATTCATCATCCTTCGAATCTTTTTGGCTCGAAATAATAAACTAAATATATATATATATACTGGGAAACAGGAGAAACAGGAGAGCGATGATACCGGAAATCCGAAGAGTATTTTCTCCGTGGACCATTAGACCTCAGAGTCTCGAGATGAACACCCACGCGAAATTCTTCTGGTCGTTCTTTTTAAGCGATGATTATATTAAATTGTGACAAGTTTCCTTGTTATTAATTCGTTATTCTAGTATAGTTTCTTGTTTCATTATGTTAGGATCGTAAGAAATAGATATGTATATGCTTATCGCATAACCAAGATCGAAATTGCACGGTGTCAGAAACAGTCGTGGTAAGAGAGGATTCATAAGACAATTTCTAAATCGAGCATGCTTGACGGCCTACGATCCGGTGGTCTAGCCGGATCATGCTTCTGCATTGCGAATAGTGATGTCATGCACTCGTGGCTTCCGCATCCGCTCTTTGATAATTATTCGTCAGCATTCTTGTCGCAGACTGCAACCGACGCAACGACTATGCAACAAAGTTTTAAGCTTCTTTTATTCTAGATTTTCTAGCTATTTTCCTTTAAATAAATGAAATACAAGCAAATGAAGAAATTTCGAATAAAGAAATACAAATAAAGCAAAGCTTTTATTAAGTTTAAAATATTATAAATTGTATATATTTTTGAATTTATATAGTTTTGGATAATAATAATATTTAAGAATTTTAAATTAGTAGTAACTAACTAGAAGATTCTAAGAATGATAGTAATGAACTTACATGTCGTGCCAGTGAATCTTCATCTTGAAATCAAAGATGAGTCGACAGTCCGTCTTACGCGCTACCAGTTTGCTTACGATTATGAGCAGTGTCGTTGAATATTAATATATTCACGATGAATCACTGGTCATGTACAAAGTACAAACATGACGGAGCTAAGTTAATACTACTCGATGAAGCTTCAACTCTTTTTCCACTCAGCCCTTTATACACATATGTATTATGACTGATGACTTCATTAACTTCATGGGGAGATTGTGAAGGGATATCGCGGAGCCTTTTACGAGATGTTTATACAATACGCCCTCTTCGTTGAACCCTATTGCATTTAGCTACTCATTTATTCATTGAGCACTCTTTCATTCAATTTCCCTTTGAACTCACCAGAATCACTAATTCCTAAGATTCATTAAAATGCGAGTTTCGAAATAACTATAATTCAGGGTTTTAAAACAATGAAGATTAATTTACAAAGGAAAACTTGCACTTGATTTCATTTACTTTAAAATGAAGAATTATATATTTTATATTTATCTATTTACTCATTTATTTAAAGTAAACAATTATGGTAATAAAATTTATTTGTGAAAAGGTATAAATACAATTTATGAAATTATACCATAGATAAACTAATCACTAAAAGAAGATAAATTGAAAAACGACATTCTTGAGAAAATTGCTCGAGAAAATCTTTCGGATAATCTTCTTGGATAAAGACACATTTATTTTCGAGTGAGAAAAGATGTGAACGACTCTGACGCCATTAGAATCCAGGATTAGCTCCATGAAACTTATGAAGCTCGATTCTCACGAGCGGGATCCCTCTGCGACGATTATCCCTCGCATCTATCTTCCAAGGGTCTCAGATTGCAGCGTTAAACCATGGCACAGCGCGCTAATTGTTTCGCGCGAATTATTCTCCCCGCAAAAGAATGGGCCGTGTATACTCGCTTTCTGTCTTGAAGATATATACCAGACGAGTCGAGACATTAAAGAGGAACCGTACTTTTTGTCTGTTCCAGGCTTCAATGGACCTACCCCCGGATAAGGCGAAACTTCTCAAACAGTACGACAACGAGAAGAAATGGGACATAATATGCGATCAAGTGAGTATTATATTTATTTATCACTATTTATTCTTATTAGTTATAATAAATTGCTGTGTTCTTATTATTGAATTACTAGAGAACGCGGTAATCAATATTCAAAGACAAATACGAAAATCAAATATAACGTGTATATTTTATCTTCAATATAGAACTATTTTATTGGCATTTAAACTTATCTGCGAAGAAATTCTCAAGCTCCCTTTTAGAGTGGGATTTTAAAGTCGGCTTTAGACGCGATCCCAAGGGAGAGCTATATGCCCTTTCGAGCAAAGCTACTAGTGGATTAACGAGAGGTACACTCTTTCCCAGAAAAATGTGTAATTCAACCAATGCCTTGATGTATTCCGCTTTCAATTGCAAATTTCCAAATAATCATTAGTTTCTCGGTGGATTAGATTTCTGTATGTGGAATATCGTTTGCGTGGATGAAGTTGTTCTCGAAGCGAAATTTTCAAGATAATTCGACTGGAAGGGAAAGTTGTAATAAGTGTTCTAGAATGTTCAAAATTACCCTAGATCAAATTCAATTCTTGCTATCTATGTATGCGGGCTTGTAATTTCTCTACGTGTATTCTCAAATTGCCTATTAATTTCAATTGATCGAGCGCCCCTTTGTCTTGGGGACCAATTCTTTTAACGAGGATCAATTGGATTAAAAACACATTGTATAGATGCGCGTATATATGCATTATGGAAAATTCATTGTATCGATCAATTGGAAATTTTTTACGAGCATCATTTTCCTCATTAATTAATTACTCGCCCTTTTTTTATATTACTGTGTAATTAATTATTCGAAGAAACGAGACACGTGGAATCTCACTATGGAGTTAATTTGAGAATAAAGTCGTCTGGCAATGAAGTTTAGAATGAGAATGTTTGACGGGTTGGTCATTGAAACTACAAAAGTCGATGCAAGAGGTTCGTCAGACGCGTATGATCCAATTGGTAGAGTGTGGTGGTAGATCTGCTTAAGTGAGTTTAATCTGGGGCTTAATCATGCGAACGAAAGTGTTGTCGAATCAGATACCTTCCCCCTTCTGCTTTAGCATCAACCAGAGATATTATTGAAAGAACGATAAGTGGTTAAAATCGCAAGATTTATCATAGATTTTTTTATCTACAATTTTCCATTACAATCATTCAGCTATTATTTTTTAAAAAAGCCAACAATTGTTTTTGCTCCTAAATACACATTATTTTGTGAATGATATGTATGAATAAAATGAATAGTAGCTCTAAATCGAATTCAAGTAATTTAGTTTTTTTAAACTGAAACATTTATCACATTTAATTTTTTTTAAAATTAATCTCCTTAAATTTTCTATTTTATAACGAAACAGAGTGACACATCGATGTATAGAATTTTTAATTCATTCGGAAATTGTAGATGCCTAAAAAAATAGCCGAAATTGAATTTATTGGAAACATAAGTGCACAGGGTAGATAGATCGATGTCGAGATACGTGACCCTAACCAGACTCATCTATAAGAATTAAGCCGACACACGCATACACACGATTCATCACGGCAGATTAAATTTCACCCACGTATTATTGATCCCTTTATCAACATACACAGAAAAGCAAAGAGTGTACACACACTAGAGCATAGCATCACGAGACCCCTCCTTATTAGTGAAAAACAGAGGCCAAAGGTTGAAGTAGCACTTAAAGGGACAAAACGATCTTGTACCGATGAGCCATAATTTGTTACGCAAATCCGGAAAACGAATTCAGGGGAAAAAAGAGAGATTGTTGTTTGGTACGTCGTTGTCAAAGTACTGAAAAGGGTCGTGACAAAGAGACAGGAAAAGGTTTCCTCGCGGTTGGTAGCTTGCCGAAAGCTCGCCTCGTTAAATCGAAGAGAGCCAGAGAACCGGGGTAAAGATAGACAGAGGGTGAAATACGTCTCGAGTGGAAATCACTCTCACTCTTACTCTCGCTTTCACTCTTACTCTTACTCTCACTCTCCCTTGGCCTCAGCATTACTTTGCAAACCCAGTCGAAAGTGTGGCATACGTATAGATACGTATACATAATACATACGTACCTTGGAAATGGATCTACAGTGTCGCGACAAAAGTAGCCCCGATCCAAATGCTCGAGGAAAATTGATCGAGTTCCTCTGCAGTTATTATTCCGGATATTAGGGATCGCAGAAACGATCCTCGCCACTCGGCGAATTCGTCCCGAAGGAGGAATACATAATTAATTCGGTTGGCGTCAAGAGTCACTCTCATTGGGTAGAATTGATGAAAGAGAGAACTGGTCTTGACTGGAATGATCGATCGTAACTTTTCCAAGAAATTGATTCCACTCGGTATCCAACAATAAATCTCCTTCCTATTGAATTATTCGTCCCAATTCTAAATCTTTTTACAATTTTAGTGTTGCAACTTAAATTAGATAATTGAAATTTTAATCCTCGGTAGAAATTAATATCGAAAATAGATAACAGTAATAATTTTATAAATCAATAAAGAAATAGAGGTGGTTGATTGTTTTAAAGCCTTGCAACAATGTTGCAGATACTATGTGAAGATATTACGACGTAATAAATGCAAATTTGTCCAAGTAGCAATGATTTTCTTAATTCATACCAGCTTTTAAATCCTGCGACCTATAAAGAGGTTCCATAAAAAGTAGAATTTCCTTCTCCTATTTCATGGGCTCATGTGCAGCCATCGGGAGTATCCGTATCCATATCCATGTCCATATCCATATCCATAAGCTTGGAGGATAAAGATGTTGAGAGAAGCAAGCTGCACGAAGTAACGAGGCTTCATCGCCATTTATTGTACTTTTATAGCGAAGTGTTACAAGCTGGCCTGTCGCGGTTAATGAGTGGAAAAAACACCAATGAATTAAAAGCACACGCTTCGTCGTTGCGTTTTGTACTGTTCGTGAACTCGTATGGGGCACCTTTCTCTCACCATTATTACCCCGTAAAGCGTAAACGATCATCGGCGTAATTTAATTATTCCCCGTGTTTCCCTGTAACATGATCGCTCGTGGCGGATAATTACGTAAACGTCATGTCGCCTTTTGGGGGAGGAGACAATAATGCTGCTACGGCAGGTGACCTTAATCGAATAAATCCAACGAGCTAACGAGCCGTGTAAACAGAAGACTCGTTTTGGAAAATTCCTTATGGAATATATTCAATCTGTGAGACGAACAACCTTATTCGTATGTACATTAGAACGAATACAATTGTCTTCTTGAAAATTGTCTCAAGATATAAATTCCAGTTGTTAATTAAACACTAGAATTACCGTATCAGTTAAAATGACTTATTTTACGGTTTCACTTTGTAATTCCTACTTGGTATAACATTCTTGTTTATTAGATAGATTTATCAAGTTTTCTTATGAAATTTAATCACACTCCACGTGTTATATATTTATTCAATAAATATTCTATTATTCGGTATTTTTAAACACTAACAATGTTGACTGGTTTAGCTGTCGGTAATTTCAATGTTAATTTTCTAGAAGAGTCTTTAGAAATTGTCGTCTTATTCAGGTTATTTAGATTTATCGAATCTAAAGAAAGTTCATTTTGAAAAAATCATTAATTAAGAATGGTTTCGTTCGATCAACGCCATCGACGGGTTGCCGAATTTTTGTTCGGGCCTGTAAGGCATGTGGGTAACACGACGCGGATGTAATGCAAGCCGTGCTATTATACGATACAAGAAAACGGGCCGCAAAAAAATCTGCAGCATCCCTCGCTCGTTGTCCTTTCTGTACGTAGGGATACGTATACATATGTGAATGTGTGTAAGAGTATGTAGTACTATACGTGTACATACACTTAACGCGTCCTACCTTCTACACCCGCAGCTTCTTTCCACGAAGGAAACTACGAAACCTCTGGACTTTCCTTGCACATCGTTTCTTAACACATTGTTTGCTGCATGCCTTTGTGCACTACTGCCCCTAGCTATTTACTTACTGCTTACTGACTACACATTCGCGGCTCGCTTTTCTACTCCAGTCGCACATAGTACACTGGTCTCAGCTCGAATAATTATTGCATACTCTTCTCTCTCTACGCAGGTCGAAAATTCTTGCCCCTTCGATTATTCTTCTTGCGAATAATTGGGAACACAGATATTTTTTTAAACAACTCCTGCATATTATTCGTGTTAATTAACATCGCTAGATTAACATATTAACATAGAATTTTATTTTATCGTTCACATCGAATAATATCTTCAAATCACTCCTACTATAGATCCATTTCTAAATGAAATCTTGATTATTGAGTTATTATGAATAAAAAGATTATTTTTGTGGAATTGAAAGGGTTTTATACACTTTCTAATCGATGAATTGATTTTCTTGCGTGAGAAAAAAATTGTGATAATTAAAGAGTTTAGTGCTTTGTAGAAACAGACGCGAAACAAAAGCGTTTAGGGACTGTGCGAACCTACAACTGCGAGGAAAAGTTTCGTGTCACGAACGACCCCACATGTGTGGAATTACCTAAATTAGTGGTACACTGGGCGGGTTTAGGATAACGCGGGACAGTTTCACGCGTGTGTAAAGAAAGTTACTCTAAACTTTGCTATTAGCCAGTCTGGAATTATACTCACCCTTATTGCATTGTGAGATCTACAAAACCGAATAAAAACGACACCGTTTTCCAGAAACGTTGCTGACAAATGCAATTTAATGATATCATTGGAAAACTCATATTCTATGGAATTGTGGGATTAAAGAAAACATGTTTAATTTGTGATCTAAATGAAAAATTGTTGAAGCATACAAAATATTTTATATTTGCAGGAACGAGTGCAAGCAAAGGATCCTCCGTCTCATTACTTAGCAAAACTACGAACTTACCTGGACCCTAAAGCATCGCGAAGTCATCGAGTACGTTTCTTTTTTGTCTTATTCCATTTTCTTTATCCTTATGTGTCCGTTTTGTGTTTTCACGCAATATTCGTGTCGAATTACTGATTTCTCGAGTTTATGCTGCTCAAATAATTGTACTTTTCATGTGTATTAAAATCGTGGACGAAACACAATAGAGAACGAAAAACAGTGAAAGCTAGTCCGAAAATTAGTCTGAAGTGAAAGAAATTTCTATTATACTTTGATGAAAAATATCATTTATCCTTATGTTCGTTTTCCGCCCACGAAGGAGTTTATCAGACGGATACTAATGATTACACAGTCGTATCGTTTCCTCACGTTCTTCCAGAAAAGGAAAATGGTCGGAGAATCGACGTCGACGCAAGTACTTCGGGATCTGGAGATTTCCTTACGCACAAATCACATAGAGTAAGATCTTCACACTAAATTACACGGCCTTATTAAATTCGCTCATCTTTATTATTGTCTATGTACATGTGGTGATATAAGAAATCTTTCGATGAAATCTTGCAGTGTTATAAAAAAAAATATTGAAAATTGCGATTAATCGATCACAACACATTGAGAGAATCCTCCTCGCGAGTGTATTGCATTAATTATCCTTATAAGAAAAGTTGCTCGTGGCTATTGCGCGTTCTCTCAGCAGCACCGTATTTTAGATGGGTGAGAGAATTCCTGGACGAAGAGAACCAAGGCTTGGACGCCCTCATAGACTACCTTAGCTTCAGGTTACTGATGATGAGGCACGAGCAGCGCCTCGTGGAAACTCATACGAGCTCCGAAGAAAAATTACAAACCGGTAAGAGACTCGTTGCACCTGGACCGACTTTAATCTCTATCGGAAAGCACGTTCGCAAAATCGTTTTCTCTTCAACCGCAAAAATTATCCAACGTAAATCTCTCGAAGCAATACATCTGCTACGAAAATCGAATAGTCGAGTGAAAGAATTTTTCAGCTGGAACTGGAGATGCTTCACCATTGAATAATGGTTGCCTGCGGCCACCACTTCACGAGCTAAAGGATAGTCCAGGCGTAAAACGACGATCTAGGCACGTGGCCCGTCTGAATATGGGCGAGGCAAAGGATGACATTCACGTTTGCATACTCTGCATGCGTGCCATCATGAATAATAAGGTGCGTGACCACTGGTTTCTGTGCCCCAGGTGAAACTGAAAGTGGTACAAGGACTCGCGACTCTTGAGAGTGAAAAAAAACACCATCCAGTTATTGTTTCAATCACGCTATGTATATTTCGTATTGCTTTATTAACAGTAGAATCGTATACCACCCTTAATCTATTTGTACTGTCTACTGTAAACCTTGTTATTTCATTGTGGATTATTATTCGCGATATAGAACAAAGGTGATTGTGTGTCTGACTGATGTGGATTTATTGTTTGCAGTACGGGTTCAACATGGTAATTCAACACCGGGAGGCAATCAATTGCATCGCACTCAGTTTAATGCATAAAAGCTTGAGGTGAGCTATTGTACGTTTAACCTGCGGCTGATGAGTTAACTCGTCCGTGGAAAATGCTTTCCAGGTGCGCTTGATTGACGATGAGTCAGCTCATCAGCCTCTTTCTTTTTTCTTTTTCTTTCATTGACAAATTGTTATGTCTTGTGAATTTATAATTGGAATGATTTTCGACAGGACGAAAGCTTTGGTACTGGAACTCCTTGCTGCCATTTGTCTCGTGAAGGGCGGACATGAGATTATTCTATCGGCGTTCGATAATTTTAAAGAAGTCTGTGCGGAAAGACGAAGATTTACCACTCTTATGGCATACTTCACGCAATACGACAGTTTCCATATTGAATTTATGGTTGCGTGTATGCAATTCGTCAATATTGTCGTTCACTCGGTGGAAGACATGAATTTTAGGGTACACTTGCAATACGAATTTACGAAATTGGGACTCGACGAGTATCTCGAAAAACTTAGGCACACTGAAAGTGAGGATTTGCAGGTGTGTATTTACTTATTGTTTTAATTAATTACTGATCATAGGATAATTATGTTATTATGTATTTCTAACGTTGAAATTCCACAGGTTCAAATCTCTGCTTACCTAGATAACGTATTCGACGTAGCTGCCTTAATGGAAGACAGCGAAACCAAGACTGCCGCGTTAGAAAAAGTAGCTGAATTGGAAGACCAACTTGGTCATGTAAGTGTTCTTCATCATAGTCTTATCTTACAGAGTGATTTACGTTGCCGCAAGGGAAACTCATTTGAAATGTCATTACAATTGTAACAGGCGCATGACAGGATGGCCGAGTTGGAGAGAGAATCGCTCGCGAAACTAGCCGAGCTGGAGACTGAACTAGGTGCATTAAAAGTAGACTATGCCGATGCCTTAGACGCCCGTAGATTAGTCGAAGAAGAATTGGCTGCCCTCAAGCGACAGCGACAAGATTCCGCCCGAAGGCAAAGCGTCTTAGAAAACAAAATTATCGAATTGGAAACGCTCACGGGTACTCTTACAAAGGGTTCATCAGGTATTTCTACGAAACTCAATTTCATCCTTATTCCTCAATAGATTCAAAATAACAATAATTGTTTACTAAAAATATAGTTCATCAACAATTTTTCCAAATCTAAGAATTTTATCAGTAAAAGTTTTTTCCCCAAATGATGTTTTTCTAGATTAATTTATTAATGATCGTGTTTAACGGAATTTTTTTACTTTAAAGTAGCGAGTCTCCGCAATGGAACAGCAACAAGTCCGTTAAGTAATTCGGATAACATTACGTCGTCTACGTTGACCTCGACGCCCTCACCAACGTTGGAACAAGCTCCACAGTCGACGCCCGCACCGCCTCCACCACCACCACCACCCTGTCCACCACCGCCGCCCATGGCTCCTCTGTCGCCCGGGGACCACAGAATACCGCCACCAGCACCAATCCCTCCACCACCCGCCGGCATGATGCAAGCACCCGACGGGGCAATGACTATCAAGCGCAAGGTCCGCTAAGGTCAAAGTGAACGCACGCGCGTTACTATTGCTATTGCAACGCGCCTGCGATTCCAATGCGATACTATCGGAATGAAAGATTGCACTGTCCGATTTCCAGTAAAGAAGCCTATTCCATGATTAATCAAACCTCCCCTTACTTGGATTTATGTTCTAGGTTCAAACCAAATACAAACTACCTACGCTAAACTGGATCGCATTGAAACCAAACCAAGTACGAGGCACCATCTTTAACGAACTAGACGATGATCGATTGCATACTTATATCGACTTTTCCGATTTTGAAGAAAGATTTAAAATCGGAATGGGTAGTCACGTTGCGAATGGAACTAATGAGTTGGATGGATTGCATAGTTTCCCTAGTAAGAGATTTAAGAAACCGGAGAACGTATCGTTGCTGGAGCATACGAGATTGCGAAATATTGGTATGTGAAATTTATTGATAGTAAATCGATGGAATAAGCTTATTGAGGTTTTAATGCGTTTTCTTGGTTCAATGTGTTTAGCTATATCCCGAAGGAAAATGGAAATGCCAGTGGAGAAAGTGATTATGGCCGTGAATGCTCTTGACTTAAAGATACTGTCGCTCGAAAATGTAGAATTACTGCAACGCATGGTGCCTACCGATCAAGAGGTCAGTAATATTCTACACTGTACATATATTATTATACGTATGAAAAGAATTCTTTATAAAAAATAATCATTCCAGATCAAAGCTTATCGGGAATATACCATTGAGAAGAAAAATGTGAATCTCTTAACGGAGGAAGACAAATTCTTGATGCAACTTGGCAAAGTCGAAAGGATATCGACGAAGCTTTCAATTATGAATTATATTGGAAACTTTTTCGATAATTTGCATCTAATTACTCCACAAATACATGCTGTGATATCCGCCTCAAGTTCAGTTAAAAGTTCGAAGAAATTGCGAGCAGTTTTGGAAATTATTCTCGCTTTTGGAAATTACTTGAACAGTAGCAAACGTGGTCCTGCTTATGGATTCAAATTGCAGAGTTTAGATACTTTGCTCGATACAAAGTCGACTGATAAAAGGATGTGCCTTTTACATTATATCGTAGCAACAATACGACTCAAATTCCCTGAACTTATTAACTTCGAATCGGAACTTATGTACATCGACAAAGCTGCAACTGGTAAATATACAAATTTTATTGACGTTCACTAATGAAAGGAGTAATACAAACTTCTAATAACATGGATATATTTTATAGTGTCCTTGGAGAATATAACAACCGATGTACACGAATTAGAGAAAGGTATGGATCTCGTGAGAAAAGAATACGAACTTCGTGGAAAGGAGAAACACAATACTGTACTGCGAGATTTCCTCAATAATTCAGAAGAGAAACTTCGTCGTTTGAAGAGCGACGCTCGTACTGCTGGTGAAGCATTCCGCGAATGCGTTGAATTTTTCGGTGAAAGCCCGCGACAAGCCGATGCAAACACGTTCTTCTCCCTACTTGTCAGATTCGCAAGAGCATTTAAGGTAAGTTTGTTTGTTATATTTTCAACATTGTTGATAATTTTCGCAATCGTTGTATTTTAACAACATTGTTGATATTTAAAATATATATTCAACATTGTTGATAATTTTCAAAATTGTCATATTTGCAACATTGTGCACAAGTTAAAACCTCTTGAGTCGAATAAATAAGCAAATCATAATTTTCGCGAATTATATCAAATTTAGTTTTTTAGTTTTACTGCGCACCAAGTCACTAATATAAAAATTATAACGCAAAGGTTACTCCTATACAATAACAAATTATAGCAATACTAAATACAAGTGTTTTGTATCCACAGGCTGCGGATCAGGAAAATGAACAGCGTCGTAGGTTGGAAGCTGCTGCTGCAGAAGCATTGAATGCATCCGAAGACGTGATTAAGCGAAATAAGTTAAATCAAAAGAAGCAACAGGTATGTTTTCCAATATTCGATAGCATTTGGTTGCAGAGAAAGAAGTTTCTTTTTTAGTTAGACGATAATACATGAAAGGAGTCACTTAGTAGAAGTCAGTAGTTAGTTACATACATGTTTATAGTTTGATTTATTTACATCAATTTTTGATATATTTCGAAACAGTATGTTTCAGTTGTTGTGTTTTTACCATTTGATTCTAAGTTTACTTTATGCTAACAATTACTCTTTCTTTTTTTCTATTATGTCATATTGCGAAACTGTTTTTTTTTTCTCTGTTGCGCATTACTGTCGGTAACAGTATTTTCGAAATTCAATAATATTCCAAATTACCGGTGGTGATGCTTATTGTTATTTGCAACATTTTTACGTTACTTTTTACGTTTTCGTGAGAATGCGTAGGGAAACAATGAAACTAATACTTATATTTGAATGTGATGTGTAGCTCTAATTATTTATCGTAATGTCTCTCTCAACATCAATGCTTTGGGACTGGCAATATTCTGCATTCCGTTAAACTATCGCAATTGCGAATCCTCGAAGAAGTTGTCTGATTGCGTAATACGAAACTGGAAACTTAAATCAATTGCATTTTTTGCTTTTTTAAACACGCTTAACCACTTCCTCCTTGCGTCTCGTAACAAAGCATGCCTGTGTGTTTACTTAGTTCGCAAAAGAATTTTAATCGCGGAATCCTAGAAACAATTTATCATAAAATCCATATTAACATAATACCATCTGTTTCATTACACCACACATATATCTATGATAAGATCGACAATCGGCAGTCGCAGCTAATCGTAGCTTACACTAACATTTTTTTTTTCTTTTGCATTTTATCACACAATTTACAGTACCGCCATATGTTCGAACACGTTTCCGTTGTCCTGATTAGTTTTACGCTAACTGTTTTATTACACGGAGTGAACGAAAGTTTTATCGATCTCGATCCTCTATGATTAATTTCCAAGGCATTACTTTTGCGCTGCATGTTGTGAAAGAGCATGATATTTTTCCAGGGAATTTATCCAACAAATAATGATTATTATATCATCTTGAAGAGTGCCTCTCTTTTAGTGTGTTTTCGTTTAGCCATTATAGAAAGTATCTGACGAACGTATATTTTCTTATTTGTTACATATTTATTTGGAATTAAAGTCACCGAAATTTTGCTGTAACTCGAACAAGAGTCTGTTACACCGGCATCTTAATGAACTGGAGCTCAGAACATAACAATGTAGAAAACAATTCACAACATGTAAGTCTGTCCTTACTCACTTCCTCCTAATGACATAATTATATTTAGCGAATCGCACTCACATATATATATATATATATACATATTATACTACATACACTCTGCACATAAGTAACACGCAGATTTTGGCTTTCGTTATTGTATCAACGAGATTCAAGCGTACGCCACACGCGAGAACAATTTCTCAAGATCACGATCCTACCTTTTAGAAAAGTATTCTTACATATGTGGCGCTCGAAAAGTACTGTATACTCAATTTATTCCATTAACAACGATCATGAAATGCATCGGCATGCTTTTGCTTGCATTGATGTTGCCTGAGAGAACACCATCCTACGCTACTGCCAAAGATCTTGTACGCGCATTAACGTAAAACTTGTCCCAAAAGATTACAAATAGCAATAGGTATAATATTGTATTTAACTAAATTGCATTATACGAATACGTTTAACTAAATTGCACCCACTGCATTTGATTATCGCTCGATTATAATATACATTAGAAAGCTTCGAAACTCTGATCGGAATCAATGTTTATTTCTTCGTTCAGGGGGGAAAAAAAGAAACAAAATGTTGTAGAAAGAAGAGAAATGTATTTTTACCTTATTACCAGGACGCTGTTATAAACGAACTTAAGAACAAGACAAGGTTGGTACAAGAGAAGAAACTATTGCAACAAGACGAAGTATACAATGGTGCTTTGGAAGATATTCTCCTTGGACTAAGGTCAGAACCTTATCGTCGAGCGGATGCAGTTAGACGTAGTCAACGCAGACGAATCGACAATCACAGACTCTCTCGAACTGCTGAAGAACTCGAGCTGTAAGCCGAAGTGCTTTTTGTCTCACAGAAGAGAAGAAATAATTCTTTCTTCAAATAACGAATCTTGCTCTCTCCCTCAGACACTCAGAATCCTTATTCAGCGTAACGTAAGCTTTGTAAAAGCAACCGCGAGAAGGTGACTTTACTAATGAATATTTTTGCGAATATGTCAGTGATTATACCACTGACAAGTATTTTTTTGTGCCGCTCAATTCCCCCCCCCCCCCCCCTTCTTGTATGTACAATGTTGCAATCTCACTAAACAAGCACGCACAGTAACGACTTAAGAAACACGCAAAACTGTGAACTTACTCCGTTCCTTAAAAACGGAACTTTTTTACATAACGATCTAATTTTGATACGGGGAGCTTTTGAGGAAGGAGACCAGTTTTCTGACGAAAACTTCGGGAGAACGAAGACTTTGGTACTATTGTAGTTATAATACGATAGAAGGCGCATCTCACGATATCCTATCCTACTTTTTGGGGCCTGTAAAGCTTGATAGAAAGGACTATATATGGCGAAATTGGGGGAGTTAAGCGGTGTGGATACGTCTTTCGAATTATATTTATAGAGTGAAATGTCTAGTATACGTGATATATTCATAATAGACACAGTCAGGGTGGAATTTCAGACTTTTCAAACGTGAGTCATTAAAGTGGTGCTATAGATTCGACGAAAGGAAAACAGTCCCAATTGTTTTTCTATCTATTCCACGGTTCTTGCGATATTCATTAATGGCTTATCAATTGCCGGGATTTTGTCATCGTACACAGTAGCACTTTTCCAATACGTCACGCAAACCTGAATCACACGCAGTCGCACAGTTCTGTGTCACGACTTTGGCAAGGTCAACTCTTTCTCTCTCTCTCTCTTTCTTTGCCAAAGGTACGAGAACGTATTGACTCTTAGAGATTATCTCTCTTATTTCTTTCCACACTAATATCGTAATTAGATATGAAAATTGTTTACATTTACTTATTGTTGATTGTTATATGTGTTTCAGATATTTATGAGTTTCACGTGAAATTTCTATCTGTTGATCAAAGTAGTATATTTTCTCGCAAACACATTGTGATGATCTCTGCCTCGTTAGAGGCAGGTTTCTATATTGTTCTCATAATGATTCTAATAGTCGAAAAGAGTTTTTCTTCGTAAAGGAGACAGTACACGATCACTATACATATTTCAATGGTACACTTTTTCACTTTGAACTTAACATTCCATGAAAGTGTAATAAAGAACTGCATTTCTTAATCGTATGACTGAAAAAGAGTATGTATAACTTCATGTTTCAAGGCTTTATCAAAAAAATATTCTGTGTCACAGAATTGCAATTATAGATTCCTTACAACGCGCGAATGTCAATTTTTTGTCCACCGACAAAACTATACTGAGAAATAGTGTTTACTGTACTCTAATTGCATTGTACACAAATAGACAAGAGTAATATAAACCGCTACATTCCGTCAACACCACGCAGTACACTCACAAATATTACGACCTAAATATGAACGAATATATTGTGCAGTCGTTTCTACTATAATATGCATCCGGTTTCATGAAAGTTCTGTAAATTAATGAGACGAGCTAAATACAACGGAAGTTCAATCGTTACGGTAATTGAGAAATGTTTAATCGATACGCCATTTACACGTGTAAAATGTGAAAATGAATGTAAGAAATATAATAATTTACATCGTTCCCAAAAAATGGGAATTGTATTACTACGTTAAATGTTAGAGTAGAATCGACTGCATCTTTATATTGTGCTATCCGTTGCCGTACACAATGAAAGAAACGTACAAATTGATAGTTTGCAATTTATCGCTCGACGTAATTTTCAATACCAAGGCAAAGTCACAGTACGACACAACGCGATAAACGTCTAAGCGCCTTTTCCTAGGTGGCTACATATCTCTACTTTTGCGAAGAACGAAAATTATATTTTTACTTTTGTACTTTTTTGATATTACATACTGTATCGAAAGATGAGCCATGTAAATACGATTGTAATATAAAAATGCCAAGCAAGTAGTTGTAGCGAAATGTAATTACTTCTAACAATAGAGAAAATTTACCAATGTGATGTTTATTCAAAGAAAACAACATATATAAGAAATATTACCTAGTAATATTTAACACTGCTCGCCCGTGACAAAACACCAATTAGTTTCGAACAATTGAATTATATGGAAGGGGCGCCGTTGCAGTTCTCACGTAGTATGCAAAGAATGTAAATAATGTCCATTTTATTAAATATTAAGTTATGCGAAATCGGCATGTGCTTCACTTTGTATAAATTCAATTATAAATAAACATAATACTATGCTGTAAAATGGAAGTTAATACTTGAAGGAATTTCCTAAAAGAATTTCCCTGGTAAAAGTGATTTTATAGTAAATACCTTGTAATATAGGAAAAAGGTTGCAAGTTGTTTTTCAGACTTATCGTCACGTGAACTTTCCGTCTGTACTCTATACGTACAAGAACAGTATTTCTTCGAAGACCTTGATTGTCTACGTGAGCTGACTACGATTTTCATGCTTCGAGTACGTACATTAACATCATAATAAAGGCAAGTACATATACGGTTTCTTCAGTGGCATTAAAAATAAACCTTAAATCAGTTTATTGTGCATGAAATTCCCAGCAAACGTTCAAAGTATAATCGAGAACTATGGGGCACAAACATTTTCCAAAGTTTTTATTTATTGTTCGCGTGAATAGACTACATTATTACAATAATTCATGTAAAATATTTTTATAT
Organism: Trypoxylon attenuatum; assembly: GCA_963989405.1. Classification (NCBI taxonomy): domain Eukaryota; kingdom Metazoa; phylum Arthropoda; class Insecta; order Hymenoptera; family Crabronidae; genus Trypoxylon; species Trypoxylon attenuatum. Next base: position 7,193,761 of record OZ022495.1, read on the forward strand.
ACAAATATACAATGTACAAAAGGCACAATATATCTACATTCTTTAGATCATATACAATAAAATGCAAATAAACAACAAAAAAAAAATTGCTGATATACAGAATTGTATGACACCACTAATAGATAGAACAGTAGTTGTATATTTCTCAATATGAGATCGGTGTATGCGTATGTGTCTCTATGTATCATTAGAAAAATTGTGCATTCGTTAAAAATATCTGGAAGCCAGTTATGAAATAGTTTCAAATGTACCCTGACGTGCTGAGCCCTGTTCTATCTATCGTAAATGAGTTCAGCTGGTATTATTCCATAAGAGAAGACAAAAAGAAGAAGAAAAAGAAAAGAATATCTTGCACCGTTCCTACAAAGTATAATAAATATAAGACACAGCTGTGTTTGTCTCTGGCAAAAAGTCGAATTGCTTGTCGGATATGAGCGTGTGTGTTGTATTCCTTATTGCTGTTAATTTTCCTCGAAGTACATTCCTTTATCATCAGGCCGGAAGAGCATGCTTCAAAGTCGTTGGTGTGTCGCGCGATCTTTAGCACTAACGAACTTGGAAAATGTATATAAAAAAAAAAGTGAGATGTATCGATAGGCACAAAGAGAATAGAATAGAACTTCTAGGAACACCATTATATGCAGTCAGAAATAAGATTAGCCAAATACTGCAATGGAATAATTTTTTCAAAAACCGATGAAGAAAAAAAGAACATGGAAGCTATGTCACAATTACGTTTGCACGCTGCACACAAGAGAATTATACTTTTACCATTGGATTTTACTATATCTCGCTATAAAGGGAAAACATTCGTGGAGATCATTCGCCAATTTTTTATAGGCCGAGAATGTAGGTATGCGTTTTTAAAAAGTACCTAGTGTAATATAGTACAAATTATAATAAAGATCGTTTTAAACGTACATTTAATACACAATATATATATATATGTATGTGTGTATACATATATATTTATATTTATATATATATATAACACTGTTGTATCAACGTCAACGAACATCGTATCGTACAATATCTAAATTCGATTATTTTTTTTCGTAGACTGAAATGTATAAAATTGATTCGATTCGAACAGATTAAAATAACTCTGCATCTTTAAAAATATAAAAATCATTTCATTCTTACTTTTTTTTCGCGACGCTCTATCACAAAGTTACTACGCTTTCTCTCTCTTTCTCTCTCTCTCTCTCTCTCGCACTCTCTCTCACAGTCCGCAGTTATAAGAGTTTAAACGACGTGCTATACATACGGTTTATATATACGATTCTCTACATTCTCTCTCCCTCTCGCTCGCCTTCTCGCTCTCCTCTCTTTTTCTCTCTCTCTCACTGTATTACTGTACAATAGCTCGATGAAAAATTTGCATGAAGCGAATCAGCACAATATATGCGTTAGGTGAGAATAACGCAACAACAACTTCATACTGCGAAACTTGTGTCTCGACAGCAGATAGTGTTGTGAGGTGAAAAAAATGGAATTTTGAATTCGTAGAGAAAATCGTACACATACATCATGATAATTCGAACGTCATGGAAATTTTTACTAGCATTGAAGGCTTTATGTACATCCTATAACTATTCGGACTCACAGGTAGGTTCTTAATCCATGGATTATCAAGAGTATATTCTCCGTTAAAATATCTCTATAAAAATTACAGGCGTTACTCACGTTGCGTATCAGTAGATAAGTTCTGTGTATACGTAGGACATAGAAATGGTATAAAATTGTGCTTCGTTCATCACGCGGGACGACAACGATAATCCACCCTTTTTTTTTGAGTGGGACTAATATTTATTATACGTTATAAAAATGTTGTATAATTTGAAAAACGATTCTAAAAAGTATCAATTAAACTGGACCTGATTAGCTTCGTAGGAATGTAAAAAATGTCAGTTAAAAAAATATACCAATTAGGAAAAATTTCACTATATGTTCGCTAAATGCGAACCATGCTATGACACTTCCATCTCGTAACACGTTCAGACTATACCGTCTTATTACATCTAAATTTCCTTATATACAAATATAACAAATTGGCGGTACTACTTTCGGTCAATTAAAGGGCAGTGACCGGCATTTCAAGGGATATTCGATGTTTCTTCACCTTGAACATCCAACTGTTTTTCCGAAGGGATTTTTTTTTTTAACGCGTGAGAAAGAATGCAAAGATTTTATGTAATAAAGAGTTGAAGTTGCAAAATTTCAATAGCCATCAACCTGCCTGTAACTACTATATATTGTAAGCCGTAAGCATAGCGATAAAATTTTATCCTGTACTCTTCTGTTCTTTACGACAATTAAATTAATGTGATGAATAAATTATGTAAAATGTTATTAGCTTCGCTTAGAACTCTTTGGTTTTACCAGTATTATTACATAAAATCCTTGGTTATAGCAGAGCGCTTGGAAGTATATAGAAAATATATGGACATTCGAATCACATATACTATACGAAATGCATTTCGGATTAAAATATTCTCATATGATACGATTCTCAAATTCTGATTCAGGCCAAACGAAATACCTGGCGTTTATTTAGAAATTGCAAGAAACAAAATTGAAAAAAAATGAAAAAGAAAATACATGTGGACATTCGTAGACGTTGTGATCTCACTAATTAGTGAGACGTGGTTTAGACAAATTGCTGCCTCGCAATAGAATACACTGACTCGTAAAGTATGAAGTAACGTTTGACGAAACAGTAATACTGATCACTATCATCAAGTTTTTAGAAAAGAATCGCGCTAAATAAAAGTTTTCCTTGTCGATCTCGTTCGATTCGACATACATTCATCATAATTGAATTAATTTACAGTAAAGAGGAACCCAAAAATTTAGTTATCAAACTTCAAAGAAAAATCTCACGAATCTCAATCGTCCGAAGAGAAAAATCGAAATATCATAGAGCCGCCTTAAAATATATTTCAACGACTTGAAAGAAAACAACAGCGCATACCAATTGAATAATTTCATAGAGAAACTGCAAAGATTTAAGCATCACATGTTCTTCGATGTGAAAAACCATCCATCGATAATATATCAATGCAGTCGAAAATGATTTAGACTATTCGAAATTCATATTATAAAAGCATTTGAATTTTTCATAAACAGAAGAATATTTTGCCCACAGCAATTTGAACACAAACTGGTTAGTTTCATTTGGTTTATATGGCATGATTCTAGTATTTGGTTTTTTCTTCACTTAATTATATACTCAATGTTAACAGCAATAATTATACCTATGTAAAAAATAAGTTACCTTTTACAATTCGCGAAAAACTGGCTAAATGACCAGCAGTTCCATTATTTACCATAATGCAAAAGAGAAGCATCGGATTAAATATATCTGTACAAAATAGAAGAATCTTGGCTTGGACTGCTGGCAACTGATCCTTTTTTTTATACAAATATGTAAAACCATTATTATTGAGATTATTTGACAACTTATAAGATTATTGATCGTTATTTACAATAGATACTATGTAATAGTTTTTTTCTTACAACCGTGTAATGTTCATCAAAAAGGATGGAAATAAATCCTATCAATGTAAACGTGTGTGTATATATATATATATATATATATATATATATATATATAGTGTATACAGTGTCCAAATGTTCAATATAAGTTCGTAATAGGCAGTTTTCACCTCCACTGTAGAAAACTAATATGAAAAACTTCTAATTCAAGTATAGTATAAGTGGAGGTAAACTTTCATTTTACGTTGATACATATTGTCTTATCAAAATGTTCTTCTCTAAATGGTATCCTAAAGCTTCATTGCAGCTACAAATTCCTTATATATATATATATATTTTATCATACTAGTATTGGTTGCGTACCTTCGATCTTGAAGAACATGTGTTTACATAATGGATTCGTCATTATTGTAACATAAGAGACTCCAAATTACGATGCAAAATTGTATCTTTCACTGCGTTAAACACAACCTTTATGTTCTCAGTATCCACGGCAGTTGTAAAATGATGGAAAAGTGGCTTTTTTGGGTCCCTCTTTACGGATATGAACATTTCCAATATAAAATTCTGTACATCTTTCATGGAATGTGGATCTCCCGTAAACTGTGGAAAGTACCAACGGACGTTCGTATCCTGTGACTTAACTTTCTTATCCAGCAAATCTGTTTTATTTAAGAACAGAATAATCGACACACCGCCGAATATCATATTATTAACTATCGCGTCAAAGATGTTCCTTGATTCCTCCAGTCTGTTTGTTCTCCTGTAGAATGAGAAAAATTCTATATGTAAGATAGTTAAGAGGAGAAGCGAAAGAAAAACCAAAATTTAATTAATCCCAACTTACCTGTCTTCTAATAACACTTGATCAAACTCGGACGATGAGACAAGGAAGAGAATGGAAGTTACGCAATCGAAACACTGGTACCATTTTTGCCTTTGAGATCTTTGTCCTCCAACGTCGACGAATAAGAATGGAATATTATTTATGTTTATAACAAATTCAGAAATCCCTTTCGTAGCTTTTCTACAATGTAAAATATCTTGATGCGTAGGTACGTAATCCTGTAACAGAACGACGAATAGTCACTTTTAAATAAATCAATTCGACTAATTACGGAAGAAAGTGAATTTTTCAATGAAAAAATCATTTACCACTCTGGCAATCCTGTCGAGGTTGTCCAAGAAGTATTGAACTGAATCACTCTGCAAAGAAGGAATGTTTTGTGAAGCATTATGGCAGAAAGAAACCGGATACTTTCAATATTTATCGTTCGGTTTAAGTTTATATGCCTTATCTCTACATGTATGACAACAAGATACCGATAAAGCTGGTAACCGTAACGGACTGAGGTGATAAAAGTTTAGTAGTATAATACGGGAATAAAGGCTCCTTACTAATTGAAATTCCCTTCGGCGATCGAATGTTCTTTTAATGCAAGCATCCTTCCATAAACTCTCTAACGCTGGTACATAATGGAGGAACAATCTGGCATCCAGTACCATACTATTTTCAAACTTCAGTATCTGATAGCCAATATCATAATTTTTGGGATTCTCCCATGGAATATTTAATTTGTCACGTGCGTCTACCAACACTTTCATCCCTTTTATTATATTCTGATAGATTACGTGTTGGTACTCCTTAATCAATTCAGGCTGTAAGAAACGATATAAACATTAACGTTTTATCAGGACTACATACTTTAACGGGAGAAAATATATAAGAAATACATTCGGATGTCAAAAGAACGTTTCATGGAATATTGCAGTTTTTTTACGGATTAACAATATTTGTTATTTTTGACGACGATCATTGCAAGCAAATTGACACAATATGCAATATTCCACAATTTCTCTCACAAGTACATAGCAAATAAAGAAAAGAGTCATAGTAAACTAGAAAAGTATTCAAAACTATTTGGTTAATAATGGAATGCTGCATAATAAAAAATCGTTCAATGTTATCTGTATTTATGAGCACAAAGCTAGTATTGTACTCTGCAGACGGAAACTATAAGACGATAAATAATACTACGACAATTGATCCAAGCATCTATTACCCTGCTCCAAATCGCAAAAGTCAGCGAAATGTAGTAAGCGAAATTACGCAAAAGTATGGCACAAATACAACTTATTCGGTAATATCGATCCGCTAATTCAATAGACCGGGAAGCTTGGGAAAACATCAACATCAACATGAGCATGAATATCAACAGAATGCATATTACTACGAGCAATTGCAGACCAAACTATACTCTTCTGCAAGTCGGTCATGAATGTAGGAGACATCGAACGAGTGAGCAAACAGAAGGAGAATCAATCACGGGAATTGGAAGGTGGTCTAAGCGAAGATCGTAAGCTGACACCAAGAGTAACAAGAGTGTCAAGAGCATCAAAACCGGGAAGAACGATGGAGTTATACCTCGAATTTGATTCCATGAATGATCCGCATCTGTTTGAGGAATGTCGACTTTCCACTCTCGCCCGCACCGAGTAGCAGGAGCTTGACCTGGCGACGAAACGCTTGGCGATCTTTCTCCAGCATCCGATCGATTTCTTGACTTTTGTATCGTTGCTCGATCTCTTCAGGGCTAAACTTGAATCGCAGGCAACAAGTACACGACCACGTTAAAGACCCCGCCATCTTGCTACCCTGCTGCTACCCTCCTCTCTTCCTTCCTTCCGAGGTTCCTCGCCTCCTGGCTGTCCCGTGTCAGCGCGCACCTCGTCCGGAAGAGGAGTCGTAGCTTAAGATGAAAAAGGAGCCACGGTAGCAGCGCAGGCACCAATGCAGACAGATCGAGCTATGAGTCGACTTGAGTCGACTGTCGATTAAATCTTCTGGCACCCCGGGTTTCACTGGTTAACGCGTCCACGGGCACCTAATACCTGCCGCGAATGGGCCCACCCGCGAACAACCTGTTCTCTCTCGCGCGCGCACGGCTCACCAGTAGCACATTTCTTAGCTAGGCGTAGCCGGGGACACGCGACACGCGTTACTTGCCGACCATTGCCGACCACCGACCACCACCGACCACCATGCACTGTCCAAGTCAAACCAAGACTCGAACTGGTCGAGCACTAGCACACTACCTCCTGCTCTCGAGAACGGAGAGAAGGAGAAACGAAGAAGGAAGAAGAGGTGGAGGCGGTGGAGAGCTATAGCTACTCTTCCTCACACTCAAATGTCAACCTTCTCAATGCTTCGCGTCTTTCAGCGTTTGTACAGTTATCGTGTATCTTTTTTCAAGCTCGACTGTTTCTTCCGTCTACAGTCTATGTACTATCGCCTATCGCTCTAAAGGTTCTCTACCTCTCCCAGAGCTAGACCGTTAATCTGCGGAATGCTCGCTCACGCCGTTTGCTGCCCACTATCTTCTTCTCTGGTTCCTCGCGAATTGGGCATGATTAAATAATCGGTCTAATTACCGAGCCGAGCAAGCTCGCGCATATCCTCGCGCACTCATCGCGTTGCCGTGTATATTAGCGTATATATCCTTTGTCGCATTCACTGCGGCCACCGACAGCCGGAAAGATGGGAATGGTGGGGCTGGGTGGGGAATGGGGACTGCGGAAAGGAAAGAAGAGATAAAGAACGCGCGCGAAGATCTGACTGAACGGAAGAGAGCTCGATGATTGGTACTTAAATAGTACAATACGCTTATATGGGATATTTATTATGCCAGTGCACGGTGTCAAACACTATCGAGGTAATCGTGACGATGACGGCAGCGACAGGCTTGCGGCAACACTTGTTAGAGGGTACAAACACCTATGCGTATACTTTGGGATACGTGCCGCGGCAAGCTATATACGCTTGCTACACTCTTTCGCCGCTCCGCAATCTACATGGTGTACATGCTAATCATGCACGAAACGAATTACACGATTCTCTTTGGGAAAACAAAACCAACTACTCCCCACTACGAGATATTTATACGAATAACTCATGTAGAGACATAGACCACATAGATCACACACCACAGACGACAGATGCTGTCAGTCAGGCGCGTATCGGTCTCGATCCCCAATTCCTGACCCTCGATTCCAAGCGCGCCTATCGTCTACTTTTGCTTCTGTTTTTTGTCTGTCACAAATCGAATTACTTTCTTTTTATCGTACACTTTAAATATTATTTACTGTTATTACGTCTACACTGAACCGTGAATGCTCCAAACAATATTTGAAACTGTAAGATTTGCATTTATGCTGGTTCATTAATTAACGAATTTTAAGGTATATCACGGAGGTTCAAATGTCTGATATATATATATATGTATACATATATATATCACAATAGGTATAATAGGTATAACTATTGATTAACGCGATGCATCGATGCATCAATTTGTGCAGTGTGGAGAATGCGTGTCTTTCGGAACGCTCGAAGTAGTTTCCATTGCGAGACCACATTCACATCCAATCTTGGAAATGTTGGGAATTTCGCACCGAATAATGATTTAATCCTGAATTTTACTGTTTCACTGTTACCTCGGAATTAATCGGACAGAAATGTTGTAAATTTCGCACCGGGCAATGATTTGCTCGTGGATTTGACTAACAATAACATCGTACCACGTCGTGAGTCAATTCGAAATTCCCGCTCTCACGTGCGTGCGTGCGTTCCCAAAACGATAAAGATGTACCAATCTACATTGCCGTAGATGGCGCCACTTCAGTTCTCGGCTGCTTGCAACAACTTTACCTTGTCAAATATAAATAAACAGATTTGTTTGGTTTAGTAGTTACATTATTGACAGCGGTCAATCATGTCGTTGGCCGACGAACTCCTCGCTGATCTCGAGGAAAATGATGACGCTGACCATGTTATGGAAGAACCAGAGCCGGATTTTATTCCGGCTTCTGTTTCAAAAAGTTTGGAACAAGGTTAGTTTTGAGCAAAATATCTATTGTAAACATTTACTACTGTGCATATATATATATACATATACATATCTTCTTATAGTATATTTGGATATACAGAAGATTTAGGCTTCAGTTGTATTTAGAATTATCATTTTTTATTCTAGAAATAAGAGTAACGTCCATAAGAGAATTAGCCAAGCTACGGGACTCGGAGCTGCTGCAGAAAGTAATGGCACAAATTGAAAAGTATAGCAAAGTTCCGAGGAAGTCTGCTGATATTATTGGGCCAGTCGAGTCAGACCCAGAGTATCAATTGATAGTCGAAGCTAATAATATGGCAGTAGATATCGACGACGAAATAGGTAATTTTTGAATGAATGACATGGCTTTCTAGATAATATTCCACTGATCCAAACGGTGCAATTAATGATTTATAATAATTTTCAGCCACGATACATAGATTCACTAGAGACAAATATTCAAAAAGGTTCCCAGAACTCGAATCGTTAGTTGTGGGTCCATTAGAATATGTGATGACTGTTCGTGAGTTAGGAAACGATTTAGATAGAGCGAAAAATAATGAAACTCTTCAACAGTTCCTTACGCAAGCTACTATTATGGTTGTTTCTGTCACTGCTTCAACTACACAGGGGTAATATACAGTGAAACTTGATTTTAGTTTATGGTTTAAGCGCTGAACTATTCTAACTGTACAACTTTATTACAGTCAGTTATTAACGGAAGAAGAGAAAGAGGCAATCTGTGAAGCGTGCGATATGGCAGTGGAATTAAACAACTGTAAATTAAAGATATTCGAATACGTAGAAAGTAGAATGGCATTTATCGCACCGAATCTCTCAATAATAGTTGGTGCGTCTACTGCAGCAAAAATCATGGGTATGTCACTGTATAATCAGGTGATTATTTCAAATCGTTTCAAACCGATTATTCGATAATTGAAATAATAACGTTCTCTATTACGTATTTCAGGTGTTGCTGGTGGATTAACAAAACTATCAAAAATGCCTGCGTGCAATGTTTTAGTTTTAGGATCTAAAAAAGCTACATTATCAGGTTTTTCACAAGTAGCAACATTACCACATACAGGATTCATATATTACTCAGAAATTGTGCAAGAGACTCCACCGGTACGCAAAATTCTAATTATTTACAACGAACTAATATTTTCGTACCACTTTTGTAATCAACAATATTTTAATATTTGATTTATAAAGGACTTACGAAGAAAAGCGGCGAGACTCGTTGCAGCAAAATGTATGTTAGCTGCGCGTGTTGATGCTTGCCACGAAAGTACCGATGGTCATATCGGGCAGATGCTTCGCGATGAGATCGAGAAGAAATTGGACAAGCTTCAGGAACCGCCACCAGTGAAGTTTGTAAAACCGTTGCCGAAACCGATCGACCCTGGCCGAAAGAAGCGCGGTGGCAAACGAGTTAGGAAAATGAAAGAACGTTATGCCATCACTGAATTTCGGAAACATGCGAACCGCATGAATTTTGCTGATGTAAGTTTCACGCAAGTATTAAAAGAAAGAAAAGGAATGTGGTTGACAACCATATTGTATATTACGTACAAGAATTATTGCATAAATTAATATATCGTGTCAATATTTCTTCTAGATCGAAAACGATGCATATCAAGAGGATTTGGGATATTCTCGAGGTACCATCGGAAAAGCAGGAACTGGACGTATCAGGTTACCACAGATCGATGAAAAGACAAAAGTCCGTATATCAAAGGCGCTTCAAAAGAACTTACAAAAACAACAGCAATGGGGCGGCAGCACGACAGTTAAGAAACAAGTTTCTGGTACAGCATCTAGTGTCGCTTTTACACCACTACAGGTATGTCATTTCCGTCTTTTTTTAATCTAAACCTGGATTTCGATAGCTTTTTGGTGAATCGTATGTAACGACAATTGTATCTATTTTTCAGGGACTGGAGATTGTTAATCCACAAGCGGCAGAGAAGAAAGTCAATGAGGCTAATGCAAAATACTTTTCAAATACTGCTGGTTTTCTAAAAGTGAAGAAATCATAGACCTTTGTAAATAATGCGTGCCTTGAAAATTTGAAAATTCTCTGTTAGATATTTAATGTATATGATATGGGAAAAAAATAGGGGATATTATTTTTATGTAAAAGTAATGTTACTAGACATTACTGACGATATAAATGTCACAATAATGAATTTTATAATTTCTATTTATTTATCAATTAAAACAATTATAATATTATATCAACTTATAAACACCAATATACTTCAAGAACTGGAAAAAAAACAATTTAGAAAATCGTTCTATTCATTTTTTCAAATATGCATGAATTCACCGTTTCCGCTTAGTTTGCTCAGTACAGCTCACGCATGCGCAGTGCTTCAGTAACCGGCGTTTAACCATCTTATCGAAACCGCGCATTTTATCTCCGAAGAATATGTGGCAATACCTTTCATATTTGATCAACGAGCCACTGCAAAACAGTCCCTCCTCAAGATCCGCAATCTGTCTATATACGCGTGAATCATCAAAACTCAAGACTGATCGACGTTGACAGTCAGTATTTGAAATCGGAGCAAGCGGCACCAGAGAAGACTGGTTGAACAGGTGTGAAACGCGTATAGTGCACGAGACTTGTGGTGTATGTAAACGCAGATACGTAGATGTGGATTCGAAAGAGTTGGCGTTCTACGCAAGTAAGCAAGTGTATTGTAGAGCACACGCGTACGTACAGAAAGGAGAGTACGACGAGTTCGCGGTGAACCACTCTGTAAAATAAAGAATTGTAAAGAGCGCGCGCGGCACGAAGCCGGTGGTGTCCAGTGCGTAGCTTGAAAGAGCGAAACAGCTTGGAAGGGGATGCATAGTGGCAGCGACCAGCAGCGGCACTGGAAGCGACAGCGATAGCAACTCAAGAAAATCACCGTGATACGTCGCGACCGCGACGACGAGAAGCCACGGTGTTACCGGTCACGGTGTGCGCGAACCAGGCGATCCACAGTGAGGGTGGAGAGGGGAGGTAAACGAAGAGTGACGAAGAAAGAGCATAGTCACCGCAGAATACCGGGTGGACGACCAGCCGTAACCGGGTGTCGTGAAGTAATCGTGACTGATCGCAGCTGCTTTCGGTAGTAAGCACACCTCTCTTGATCTGTCCTTTGGTATTTTCTCGCGCGCATGTCGCGCGGGACGCGCCAAAATCTTCTCCTCGTGTCGCACTCGTCGAGGAGTTCGCTAACTAACGGTTTCGAATTCGCTTACATCGAAATTCGGGAAGAACGAACTAAAGATTTGTCGATAACGCGGTGTCGAGTAACGTAACAGTGGAAGTTCACTGTGGGTTTGTCGAGGACCAACAGCATCCTGAGCAACAGGTCCTGACAACCATGGCGAGCTTCAATGATCTGCAGAACGACTGGGCCATACTGTGTCAGGAGTGCACCGAGTGTTGGACGCATTCCGGTGAGTCCAAGTTTTCTTTCTCCTTCTTCTTCGTCTGGTTTGACTGGTTTTAAATCTGAATGCATTTCTCTCAGTGGAATTTGGTTAGAAGTTAAGTTATGTATGTACTCCTAACGCTAATACATTAACATATCAGTTAATACGTGAGATGAAGGCAAAACTAGAGCGGACATCGAACCGTTTCATTAATACGACTCTAGTTTCAAACCTTTGCTAGAATCCTATTTATTAAGTATAATTTCGTTTTGACCCAACCAATTCGTTCGTGCTGGTATTTAAAGCGATACGACAGCGACGGTTCGTGGTTTTGATGATAATCAATATTACGGATTTAACGTTGATAAACAAACGGGAAGTGGGAAAATTTTCGCGTGTTATACTAAACATCACGTAATAAGGTCTTGGTTTTGGTTTGCGGATTTACGAAGAGAATGTGAGCAATTCGATATTTATGCATGGGAAGGTAAGCCAGGAGTTACCCGTCTTGCATGATTTATAGAGCCGGTTCGCTAGCTATGCAAAATACCGAATATTTTACATACTTTTTCGTGCATGCTCAGAAAGTATCGATGCAAATGATTATTATCCAACCGGTACTATAGACGCATGGGAGAATTCGATTTCCAATTTCCGACAATAATTCCTTGCTACCGATTAATCATGAACGCTACACTTTAATCTTATTTACATGTACATGGGCGGCTTGTACGCTTCGCCAGTTAATATTGATACGTTCCTGTAGCCTCGGTGAAGGCAAAGTTATTCAGTGATATCTATAAATAGTGCCGACTAGATTTTCCATGTATCGGTTGTAATCACCTGTTACTCGGTTAGGTGACAGTTTTATATCGGTATATTCTTGCATCACGTATCCTGTTGCGGACTAAAGTAAACTGGAATGGAAGGCGAACGTGTACGTTTACGGCTTTAACAGGAATCACACCAACAATTTACCACAATACTATCTTTCACTATTCGCGTTCCTTGCCATGTAATATATTAAATTCAATACAAATAATTACGTTGATACACAAGTAATATATTTAATTATTACTATCAATTAAAATCTTAATATTCAATGTTAAATATCGCTACCATTTATATTGCTACAAATTAAATCTAATTAAACGTGCTAAATATAGATCTATATACATATTCACATCACCTTGTAATGTGTCAAGTGATATCTCCTTTAGAAAAATTGTTCTCGAAACGACCAGTAGCTATACTGTCAACAAATTTTTTCCTTAGCAAAACAGGAAGCACCTTTTCTCTACCGGTATTCGTTTCTAAATAGTCGTTAACTCTCCGAGTAATTGGCATGAACATAAATGAATATAGAGAATACGCGTTGCGTCGTTTGCGCGACGCAGTAAAGATTGATCGTAAAGCAAAGAGAGACTTTCGGAATCGGTCAATATTGACATGCTCGATGGTTTTCTCCTTCACGAGAAAAATACTACAATTTAAGTAGCTATATTCGCATCCTGCCATGCCAATAGTCACGGGAGACTATAACATTGTAAGACTGTAGAATAGTTTGCGGGACTGCGTGCTGAAGCGTGTGTGTTGTATAATCCACTGTGCTGTGACACGCGCTGCATTACGCGTGACACAAAAAAAAGGCTAATGTGCAGGTATTTGTTAAAGGTTGTTCACCCGTCGGTCGGGCTTCTGCAGCCCTCTGGCACGTAAATAAATCGGGTCGCCGCTTTCTTCGCAATTTAACCGTTCTATCTTCCAGCTGATCGAACTAAGATTTTCGAATACTCGAATGATCTTTGGAAATTTTAATCTAATTCTCCCATCTTTTTTTTAGTAATATTAGCAAATATATTCATTTTATTCAGCATTATATTCTTTCAAATATCGGAATTGATTGATAACTTATAAATCTGCGCGATAGATTTTTAATTGACAAAAAGCTTTTGAATATGTGTGATTATCGCGAAATTTATGACAAACTGATTATCGTTCTCAGATGTAGATGCAAATTACACTATTCGTAGTTTCGTAATCCCGGAAATTAGAATTTCCCTTCGTGCGTAGATTAATAAATCGGTATTACAAATTATTATTAAATTAACTTATAAATATATTATAAATTTATTTTATCTTCTTAGTTTAACGAGAACTTACGCAGAGGAAAGAAGATATTCGAGAAATAAATCAGTGTTGTTATTCACGATATAATAAATAGTTAGTGAGTATTCCACGTGACATAACGATGGTTAATTATGCACCAACTTTCCCGCTATCGTACAATCCGTATATGAGCGATGCTTAGCTGCTTTTCGCACCGCTGCTACGAAGCTTTTTTTCCCACGGCAACTCTTCAAACAGCAAAACACTCGTGTCAACTTAATTTTCACGTGGGTGAAAGTCTGACTTTAACCGGCAGTCTACCGGTTCCATTTCCGTTATAAAAATACAATTTTTACCAAGTGATCATTCGTTTTCCATAGTGATCGTGCAAAAAGCTCTGACAAGTCATCATTCAGACTGCCAAAGCGACCTTTAATACCCGTGAATCCTCGACCTTATCCAGCAGTCATAAAGGACACATTTGACTAACGTAATTCATTTTCTTGTCACTCTTCTAAGTATGTAACGATCAGCGTCCTTGCTATCGTCATTGGGAACGCGCAAGTAAAATACGTTTAATACACACTTCCTTTATCTGCATCTCTCTAAACAGATTTTTCATGTATATTCTACATTAAACAATTGGATAATTATTATACAAATTTTCATTTCTTTTTCTAAGAATCGAAGACTTCATTCAAAGTCAATCTGAAAACTAAATGAAAATCTTATAGAGATAAAATACCAGGATACTTTCAGTGAATCATATATGAAAAAGTTGTTTTCCTCAGGATGAGTGGAACGTTGACTACGTAACAGGTGAAACTCGAAACTAGATACGGTTGTGTGAAGCGTCTATTGTGCATTCGATGATCGATTGGCCAAAGCTAGTAAATGAATTGCGTCGACCTACATGGAGACTAAAACGATCGCACGCGTTGACGCAGATTCTTCAAGTTGGAACTTTTACTCCAGAGAGTCCGGAAGGCCGCCTTTCGCCCAAACAATTTATCGAGGGACGTTTTTCTCGGTCGCTTCTCCGATCGCGCGCGCGAAACCCTCGCTCATGATATTTCACGGAACGCTGCCCTAAAGCGGAATGCGCCGCCGTGTGAGGCATATAAACATTAATTTCACAGAAACGAAGTTCTTGTCCCACGCGGATGCGCGTGTTTATCAGACCAAGCAGAATAGCTTTCGCAGCGTCGCGTTGTAGCGTTGTAAGATGAATGATGTCACATTAGTCCTCCTGCTGTGCGTTATTCTCAAAGGATTTCCGCCGCGAAATCAAATAATTACGTGAAGAGATTGCGAATAGTTTCACCTTCTGACCCTTTCTTCGAAATTCTTCGAAAAAATTAATCATCTCTTCCTCAAGTTCTTCCATATAATTATCCGAATTCGGAACAGGGTAGAACCTTGATTAACCAAGCACTAATTAGCAAAAGAAGCTAAATATTTTTAAGAAAATTGATTTATTTGATTAACGTGTGTAACGATCAATTTGAATGATCGAGGGTTTATATTAATTCTGTGGCCCTATTTTTGAGATCACTTTCGACAGAGGCTCCTAGTTACCTTCGCCAATCATCATCATTGCTGAGATCGTTATCTGGAAGATTTCACGAATTTGTAGGTGGTTTCGGACCGAGCTCGTTAGTTCAATTAATCCTAAATCCTTTCGCAGACTGTCTCGAGATATGTACAATACAGATGTATATCAAACTCCATCGATTTCGTTAATCGCCTCGTCTCGACGTAAGTCGACAAATCAGCGGAAATCGCGGTGACTGAAGCAGCCAGACGGTGCGTTCGATTGGAATCTGATCGGAGGAGGTGCCAATGGGTGTCTTTAGTATGTATCTTGTTCCCCGTATCTCGTTTCTCTGGCTATTCCAGCGGTAAACGGGTTATCTGGTATATACCTCGTGCGTACTCAACCCGGTGACACATCCATTCACATCTGGGTTCACTCTCTTTCGGACGAAGACACTTTCCACGAGATTTGCGCATTGCTAATATCTCGTCGGATGTGCCGATCCTCTAATGAGCTAGTACCACGCTAATTAAGCAAAGGGAACACACCAATGCAACGTGGACTAACTTAAATTGGTCTTGTGTTTCGTATCCGGGCTGCCGATCAAACAGTGAATCCGGCCACGACCCATTGCCCGTGTCTCTCCTGTCTGAGGATTTCTATTTTAATTCTGATTGCATCGATTTCTATTCTGTTAGCCTCTCACCGTGGAATCCTCAGACCCGTCGATCATTTAGGGAAACTCAGACTCTATGATGCGTAACACTTAAATCAACAAACGGAGCAAAACTCCTTAGTAATTTTTTATTTACACAATATGTTACTTCAAATTATGTAGAGAATTAATGTACCCATTAATCGTTGGTAGATTCTTAACCCTTTCGATGCATATCTTGATATATAAGTTTCTATGAAATCATGCAATTTCATAATAAATATAATTATGATAGGAATATGAGGAAAATGTTAATATTAACTTTTAATTCTATTATACATTAATAGTATATAATAGATAATTGTTGGTTCCCATGGACTCGAATCTCGAAAGCCACTGAACGATACGAATTTTCTAAAGGTTGCCGGTAGTGAAACGAGTAGAAGTATCGAGGCATCCTGCGTTACGCATTAACATGTTTCAGGAGCATCGCGATCTCGGCTATCATAGAAAAGCATCGCTTTCTTGTTCCATCGAACATTGCATACATTGGACTAACACAATTCGAATTATAGTTACCAATGGTTTCGCTAAAGTTTCTTCCGCGCTAGAGGGCGTTGGCAGGCTAATTAATTACCGCGGGAAAACACGGAAATATGAGGTTTTAATTAATGTCATTTTTATTGCTGCCTCGCTTCTAACTCGATGAATTATTAATTGTTCGTTCGGCCAACTGATAATTAGGTTTCTATACTATTGAAACAGTGTTACGTGAATTAGGCTACGGGTGATCTTAATTATACACTCGTATGGTAGAGGATATATCGAATTACGTGACGACTTATGCTGGCAACGTTATCTCGATCACGGTCCAGTACATAGATACCGTTAGCGCATAAACTCTCCTGCCATGGTGAGAATTCCTTATCAGGCTATGAGAAGCTGTTTCAACGGACGCGTTTGAAATTGTGATACTATACATATACTCATTCGTGTAAGATCCTTGAACCTGTTCGATTGGTAAGTTATAACCTGATGCGTTAGATTACACTATCGCGCGCTAACAAATTTCATCGTGTACCGTTAATAAATCTAAGGAAATCCAATAGTTCAGGAATTGATTACTTAGATACGTGTTAATGCAAATTCTATACATCTATCTATTACTAATCTCCTTTTCCGTCATTACGCTATTTTTTACCAGATTATCTTAAATTCAACACTAAACTAGGAAAAATATTACAGTGAATTATTACAGTTTGTCGTTTGTTCTAAAACGATGCTTAATAATATGAGCTGAAGAATTCATTATCTTAATTGCTTAGTGGAAAAAAGCCAATTCATGCATCTTAATTGCTGATAGTACTAACATTAGAGAACAACATTTACCTTGAAGAGAATAAAAAACAGCTTAAGAAAATTGTGTCGCGATTCTTGAAGACCTTTGATAAAAAAAAAAATAAAGCGTCACACTGTGACGCGGTGTCGATGTACTTCGATGTACTTATTGTTAACTGGCGCGCGCATTTAGATACATGTGTCCGTGCGAGTCAATGTGCGGGTGAAGCGTTTTGAGAAATGTATAAGTATGTACTTACTTACCTGCGTTCCGTTACTTCGAATACCAATGGAGTTAGTGCTTGACGCGGATCGTGCGAAGAACTTTGAGGCTTCGACATGTTCGCATTATGTATCTGTGATACATATGTACCATGGAATCTTATTTCCAATGTAGATTTTCCATTCTTTCTTTTTTCCAAATTTCAATACTTTTAAACTGTACATTCTTTGAATTTAATTAGTAACACGAAGATCTTAATTTGCAAAAAGATAAATTTGATTTATGAGTTTATGTGAATATGATTTACATCCTTTTAAACCGATTATATTGTACCTAATTACTTAGATCCAATATAGTGTGCATTGATCTTTCCCTGCATTCCTATAGTCATTATTTATAGCTCTGACCTCTTACATGCGAGCTATTCATCAGTAAACAGACAAAGTAGAATATATATTCCGTAATTGGATATTTCGCATCAAAGGTTAAAAACTTGGAACATTAAGTTTCGAAATTTAATGAATTTCTGTCTAATTAGCAATTTAAACGGTTGTTCTAGATCATAAAATATTCGCTTTTATAATGACAAATCTCACCGGAGAAACGAAGAAAGAACATTCTTCCAGTAGATTGAATCATGTTGCAATTTTTTGTTCGTCATAAAATGAGTTGTAGCGAACACATATGGATTTCGCCTGTTTCGAGTTGCTCGCTTGCGGAACCATGAAAAATATGCAAGACGCGAGTAATCCGCGGAAAAACGAGTTACGTGAAACGTATGTAAATAAGTTAATAAGTAAGTATGTGTGCAACATACATGGTGGTTGGAGTGTTTAGAAAATCGTAGAAAAAGATTCCGTCGGCTTTCATTATTTATGACTGCAACAGTAGACGAAGCTTGAGTTAAATTAAATTAAAACACGAAGTATTTTAATTCAGTGTCAGATAGCAAACAATCAATGTCGGTTTTTTACCCTGGATTAAAACAAAAAATTCTTAACGAAGAAGTACTAAATTAATTTTTAATTCCTATAACATATTTTCTAATCACAAATCTTTAATATTCCACAGGTAGATCATTTATAAAAAATAAATGTTAGATTCGATATGTATAAAGAACCAAATTCATAGATAACGTTGTTCGATAAATAAATTAAAATTTCGAAATTTCGAAATTTCTTAAATAAGTATTTTAAAAAAATAAGGAAAAATCTGATAATTAATCAGATAGTTAAGTGGTTCGGTTTGGAGAATTGGCGACAAGATTCAATAATTGTTTGAATCGATCTCAAGAAGTAAAGGTATTTTCACCCTGAGAAAGTAAGTTACACTTTCGGGATGGTCTCACGATATAGTGGCTATGCTCGAAAACGTGAAACAAGGAAGACACATCCTCCTGGATCAGCAGGGAACTTTCGAAAGGAAGCGATCGCTTCGAGACAATGTTTCTCTGATTAGCAAAACGGATCGCAAGAGTCCGATACCTGCTGATTAGAAAGTCCCAATGGAGTGAGCATTTCGATGGCACGTAGTGCTCTCACGTCGATGTCGCGTTGCTGCATCGTGGTCCTCACATTGCTGTCGCTCTTATAATTCTCTCTCACCTGTTTCAAGGAGCGGCGAGCTGCCAATTACAAATTGTAAAAGCTGCCAATTATATCGGCTCTGCCTTTGAGATATTTATACCGTGACCATTATAGTTGGACAGGTATATAGATTATATATACTTTGGACAATCGTGTCTTGTTCTGTGTCTCAATAATTTATGTATTGTAACAGGCATTGGATATAACTCATACCAAGTCAATACCAATATTATCTTTCAATATAAATCTTATATTTACAACGATTAATTCGTATTCTAGGTCAAATAATAAAATTCAATTATAGATTCTTTTAAATCGATATGTAGATACTTTTAGTGAACAAATAATGACTAATGTCAAGGTATCGAAGAATGTTGTTAATTATCGAGTTAAAACAATTTATCGAGGTGATCGATCAATATGCGTTGCTGCTCCGTGACAAAGAAGTCGTGTATTGTGAGCCTGAAGGATCGAGTGCAACTTCAAGGGAAAAGTGGATCGACAGTCAGAGAAATGGAGAATCGATGTAAGCTGTTGGCCTGACTATCGTTGAATTTTCAAACCACTTTATATCTTCCGTTTCTTATCACTCTCTCACATGGAATTTCTTGCCTCTCGAATGCACTGAATCTATTCGCCGTGAGATTCGTGCCAATCGTTCATTCCCGTAGAGTTAGAAGGTTTTCCTAGATCTGGACCAATGCATCGGGGTTGCTGCATCGTCCTAGTCGAACTGCGTTAACCTGGCATGTGCTTTTTTCTACCTACATATTGTACTACATAGAGATATATGCACGCTTTTACTTCTACTAATGGTCTCTATTCATTACTATTTCTTCTTCGCGTAGTAGACGAACAGTCGCCCCAAGGCGCACACGTGTCACTTATATCCCTCGTGCCGTGGGTACTTCGCATCACACGAAGACACTTAATACATGTGTACACTCCTGTTAGTTAGTTACTTGCTTGCTTACTTACGTGCAATTGCTCTAACATCGTTTACTATTCATTCAATTACGCCAATCGTTTCGTTTATTTCGAACGACTCACTGTGATTGCCGGGAGCATGAACACTTTGATCAGCAAGAAGATCTTGGAATTATTGGAAGGATAGTTACCAATTCTTCGTAATAAGAAATTAAACATTATAGAAATTACTTATCTCGTAAAGAATTGCTTTCTAATATTTTAATTCAAAAGAATTATTCTTATCTTGGTAAAAGTATCCAAATCACATTTTTTTATATATATATATTTTATATTGAATTCAATTCAATTTTTGTTACGAAAACTCAAATAGAAGTATCATGTAACAGCATTCTGTAATAGTGTTAACGTTAGATAGTGTAAAAATGATTGCAAAAGTTAATGAATTGGAAATTAAGGTGTTAAAGACTCATTGTGTATTATCTTGATTTAAGTGGCAATTTATAGCAGATTTCTTTTCTAGCAGGAGTTAAAGTCTCTTAGAAAATTGATTGGCAGGAACTTCAATTTATGCTATCTTTATATTTTTACGAGCTGCTACTATGGGAAATGGTCTACTCTTCGGTGTCTAGTTTATATTTTGTGATAGGGGTAATTATGTACTTCGTTCTTGTATGTTGTCTACCGAGGAAGCTTGCTCCACAAAGTTGCCGGTGATTTATCGCCTGGTAAACGTTGCGGAAACTGTTACAGTATCGCGGCGCCAACATCAAGATACATAATGTAATTAGTATCTGCTTTGCCTCGTCGCAGAAAATTTCAAATTACCTCCTATCACAGTTGTCTAGCAACTGTTTGTCATATATGACAAAATTGTACGTATGAACTTCAATTTGTTATGAATTCGAATCTTAGCACGCTAAATATGTACATTAAATTTGATTAATACCTTCAATGATGAATTTTAAAACCACTGTGCAAATATTTGCATAATAACATTTTAAGAATTATTTCTATTTATCTTTATTTTTATTCGATATCCTATATTTACTTTTTGTATTTATACTTATTCCCATGCAATTAATTTCATTAAATTAATCCTTTGATATTTTAAGCGGATCTTTTCGTACATGTAGGATTAATTGTTCTCTGCATCGCTAGGCTAATTCACCTCACTCCTCTGATTAAGAAACGTGACTAATTATTGCTGTCGAGGTTCAACGTGTCTGTCACCGAAGACCGTGTAAATCTAAGCAAGCTTAATTAGACTAGCCTTACGTAAAACCATTTTCTTTCCGGTTAGATTCAGGTTTGCCTTTTACGGGGTCATTGCTTTTTGGTAGCACAAATTAAATTATTATCAGGTGCACTATCAGGTTCTGTTTTTGCGCGACTCTCATACCGTGAACCGAAACCGGTACGCGGCGATTCTAATTGTAAGTCTCACAGAGAAAATTTAACGCGCTATTTGCTTCAATTTATAACACTTACTTAGTTCATTTTTTTTTACCACGTACAGTCGTTAATTAATACTAAAACTACCCACAATCAAGGTAATATCTATTTTTATCAGATCAATTGAAGTAACTTGCTATTCAAATAATTATTGAATTAGAGAATTTAAAAATAGGAATTTAAGAATATAGAATTTCAAAATAGGAATTTAAATCATTTTTATTGTTAATACGAATGTTGGTGATTTTTGTTATAATCAATGGGTTTTGTGACTTTCATGAATAGATTGGTTGGTATAGAAATATAGAAGTTTATTGGTCGAAGAAGGATTTTCTCAAGTGCAGTCATCCTAATGGTGGCCATTAATATTATTCTTGCGGTGGACGTCTTTATGTCAGTACCTCCGCAGAAAGAAACGTCTTCGAGTGATAAGACATTAATACCGAGAATTAATGGGCTGTCGCTCGCAAAGTCACGGGTCCATCGATCTCGCGGCAGAAACGGCAGATCACAAGCTACAAATGCAGCAGACGCGATCGATGAAAAGGGACACGCATTCAAGCAAAAACTGGTAATTTAATACACGCTGGCTTCCAGAGACGAGCGACAACATCCGCGATATTGGATTTCTCATTACTTCAGTTGAATTATCTCGCATATCTGGAAACTTTGCGAATCGAGACAAGTGAAAAATTGTTTCCAACATCAAATTGCATTTCCGTAGATCGTCCGTATCTTGTTAGTGCAACAATATCTAATCCTAGTGTCTCATGTACTTCCGAAACATTTTCTAATTCCTCATTTACAACATTTCAAAATATTCTGAAATGTTTAAAATATAATATCTTGAAGATGGAATACAATTTAATTGAATGATATTAATTAGACTGGTTGACTGTGATTGTGTTAGAGAAGATCTTCACAGTGGATTTTGCGTTTAGATGTAACATAGCAAAAGGAGAAATCCGTCTAATTATGCTTTGCTTCCACGGGATGATCCGTAATGGGCATGACCACCCACCGGTCACCGTACATTGACTTTACCTTCGAAAGTCCAAATTGTTATCGTAGCCTAGTTTCACCTTGTGTACCGATTGGTACATATGTACACACATAGTACAATATTGCATCGTTTTCCTCTTTCCACTGCGCCTCGTACGAGAGAATCTCTGATTTATGATCTCCAGCGGGAGATAACTCCACAAACTTCGGGTCAGCTTATCGAGTGGATAGTGCGCGGATTGTGATAAGACATCCTTATCAGGATTTATAGTCGGCAACCTGATAAATCACTCTTACATAACGTCTGATGTACTTTCTGTAATTCCATACTCAAGTTGAATAACTTCTTCCACAAAAATTGTGATTTAAAAAATCACATATTTACATCTTTCGCGAATTCCGAGTCAAGACAAAAATGATCCTTAAATCGTCTGTGCAAAGATCTTCCAACTTTCCCACAGTAACGTTTTCTAACAATAATTGTTCGTTAGGTTTAATATCGCGAAATAATCAGGACGCGCGTAATTATGCATTCAGTATTGCGTGTTATAAAGTTTCCACGTGAACTCGAAATTTAGAAAAAGCTATTTATCAGCGAAGGTGTCAATATTGATAAATTATTTATCAAGAGGATAAGTCTATCGTATTTTAACGATTGGCTAATTATAAATGTACTTTAGAAACGAAAGTTTGCTTTTACTAGCGATCTGGGGATAGTCGACTTTCGTGAGGCTTTATGATTGCTTGTCATCTTGGAGGCAAACACGTGATCCTTCCCTACAAAACGTACAGGAGACTTCGGGGCTTCCTGCTATTAGAAGAAATTACTGTTCTGGACCCTAATGCCCTGGGAGTCCTGAGAGCCGCATCACCGTCACTACTGTCTAATCTATGTATATGTATGTATATACGTAAATACGTGTTAGTGTACACATCGTGTAGACTAGTCACACGATATTTGCTCTCGAGTGCTCCGCACTCTTGAGAGCCACTTGGTCCTGGGAAGATAAAGCGCACATTAAGGTTGACTGTCGCTTGATAAAGCACTTTCTAAGTATCAACTGTATTCCCCAACCAGTTCTGGAAGACAATGCATTATTCTGCGTTATTGTTGAACGCTCCTGGAAAGAATTAGAGAAACGGTAACGGGAAAGGTATGCTGGAGTATGTGTACAGGTTGAAGCAGATTCGATGTCTTAAATTTCTTGTTAGAGAACGTTCAAATTAACATTTTTTTACACAATAAATCATATTGTAGGAAATTGAATAAAGTAAATGTTTTCAAGCTTCAAGATATTTTTATAAAATTTCATAAATTCGACTTTATATTGGAATTATTTTTATATGATTTGTAAAATTACAAACTTCGTTTGAATGAAATTACTGGTGCTTATGAAAGATGATCTGGAAATCTGAATGATTCTGTATTGTTCTTGAAGGTAACGAGTGAACTTATGAGCTAACCGCTAACAGGATTAGGAGAGCAAGAATAAATCGCGGTATACGAACTGCCCGATTTCCCTGAATCGCAGCTTGCCGATTAGCTTAGACTTCCTTGAGTCTAATGAGACGTTTGTTTCGCCTGGATAGGGATTAAAGGTTTCGTTATCGGACGAGTGTGGTTTGCCGTCAGATTCGTATCACACGGTTAATTACTGTCTAACAGCGATTTCCTTGAACTTCTCTCAGCATTCTCTTTTCCGACCTTCCTTTTCAATTGCAACGAAAGCACTACTGGTAAAAGTCATCGAAAAAGTGAAAGCTGCTTTTCAGAGCAACACCGAGGCCACAAATTTTCCTGCGAAAAATTGGCGAATCGTAGAAACACTCGATAGAATCGACCCACTTTTGCGAAACGAATCATTTAATTAAAAGCAACCAATGATACTACTCTTCTCTAAAGCATTTATTTTCAAAACAATACACAGTGCAATCTCGAGCACCTTTAATTACTTTCTACAAATTAATTATAAACCTGCGGAACTTCGGTTTTCATTTCCAGTAGGATAGTGAAGCGAACATTTCCCATGTCACGTTTCAGACCTTTAGCATCGGTAACTCTCGACGATGAGAATACTTGAATTTTAATTGAAAATCTCGATTTTAACGGTGGTAACAGTAACGATTGGCTATCAACAATCCGTTGCTCAGTAAGATGATCCAGTTTCACTTGAGCACAACGAGCGATTAAGAGTAACGTTAAATTGGATATTGCATTCGTGACGCGCATTAGATTCACCTCTCTAACGTATTGAATCGTTTCAACACGGAAGAGGGATGAGCAAGAATCAAACGCTACAGAATACATACTATTAACATCGCTCAGCTTGAACCACTTCGTTCTTACAATTAACTTCATCGAGCTTTAGGATGCCTCGTGACTCTCTGGCCGTTACCGCCTAAGTTCAATGAAATGGATCTGAAATTGTGGGCTTGGCCAGAGTTTATTATCGCCCCAATCACTCGCCTTTCTCAAGGAAGTCGAAAAACAAATAACAAGAGCGGAGGTGGAGAGTGAGTTTTATTGACTCGTTAAACAATCGCTTAGAATCATTTTGTGTTCTTTATGAATGCAATTGTTATAATTTCTGATGCTTTCAAATATCAAATTGAGGAATAAACAACTTTGGATCCTGTTGTGTAGATTTGGTATTAACACTATCGTGTCTTCTATTCTTTCTGTTTCACGTATTTATAATTATTTTAATAAGATATTAAATATGAAAAATATCGTATAACATAGTCAAGAGAGATTAATAGGATGAAATTAAGAATTTGCGTTTATACCACGTGGCAGGATGATCGGAAACAACCGCCACGATTTCACACCATCACAACAGACTCGATTCGTATGCAAGACTTTTACTCAGCGTCCGGTGTCCTGACCTGTCGTGATCTCTCGAGATCCTTGATTTTTCTCATCGGTCCTTTAATAAACCTGGAAAGTTCCAATAGGATTGCAAAGAAGAAGAAGAAGAAGAAACATCGATTTATGCGTGCACAAAGTCGGCGAAAATCTTCAGGAAGATTTCTAACCATGGAAAACGTTGGATGGACCACGATATGACTTTTGCGCGGCGGGTGCGAAGTTTAATCAGAAGATAGAGAGGAAAAAAAACTGGAAACCCGTTGGAACCCAACACCACAAGCTGATGTTGGGTACTTACTTACAGTCGAGGCTGTGCCAGGTCGTTTGCCTGGTTCATCCGAACATCTACAACTGCGGTGTATTGATCACCCAGTGAACATCAAGCCGGGGAAAGGAGAAGCGTGCAGAAGCGGGAAATGGAGGACATCGACTGAATTCCTCTGAGCAATAGCTATAGATATCCTACGTACAATTCTCTGGGCACGCACTGCTCAGAATAGTGTCTTTGATTCTAGAGCTTCGAACAGAGTAGATGTAGCAGTAGATATTATAGGACTAATGGATCTACAGATATACCTGGACGACATCAGATTAAGTTCATATTTACTGCAATGTACCTGTTGACTCTTAAGCCTGAAATCCAAGATGCTCCAAGTACCCTGTAGCACTTGGGTTCTCACATTACCTCGGCGAAAGGGTTTGGAATATAAAAGAGCTAAGAAATGGTGAAAAATATCATAAATCAGTCAACTTTATTCATAGATAGAATCGTTCGAAGGGAAAAATGAAATTCTTGACGTAGATCTCTTTTTTATAATCTAACAAATCATTGCACTTGGTTTTTACAAGTGTATTACTAATCAAATGGATAATCTCCTGTCGTTAACTACTGAGCATTCGTCGTGCTTACGGGTTAAGCTCCCGGTGCAGTGATCCTTGACGACAAGTCCCTCGCCTACCGATGGCACCTGGGCGTTACCGTTATCCTACTCGAACTCCCTTTGCCAAAGACACAGCAACGATTCTCTAACAACTTCAGCAACACTCAATACACTTTATTCTCAATTGTTACACGTGTTTGCTTCAAGTTGAAAAATAGTACGATTCTATCGTTGATCCATAACTGAGGTCGAAAGACGACAAATCCAAACGATTTTCCACACAGAACAATTAGAGATGCTTGCCAGTTAACCGATAAGTTCTTAGTAGACGGTGCGACGGGATGGTGGAAAGATCGTAAAAGTAGCACGATCGCGATAAAGGATGGCGATCTCTCCGTGATTAGATCGCGGTACGTGCGAAGCACGATTCGCAAAATCGGAAAAATTCGGGGTACAATGTAGCCCGGCAATTTTTTGTAGGACACAATGGGTCGGTTTTTGTGAAGCTGCATTTGCTGGCGCCTGAAATCACGATCATCGTATTGTCAGGATAACTTATCCGGTTGTTCGAATCGCGCTGTTCGTTTAGCGTGACCGCTTTCTCAGCGAATACAAACGAGCGCTCGGGGCAGTATCCTATCGACAATGGAAACTGAATCTCACGGGGGATCCTGTTGTACTCACTCACTCGCGGTTAATCTCGGCCCCCGAGTCGAGCTATAAGTGGAATATATCGATGATGTACTGGCCCAAAGGGGTTGAGAGCATTAGATATCAGAAACTCTTACCTTATTCACTGTCAATTTTCTTCTAGAATTTACAACCCTCTTTTCTACTCGTGATACATGCTTCTACACATCGATAGAGATTCATATACAAAATTGAAATCAATATTTATACAGAAAGAATAGTTATCAATTTTCAGTCTATAGTTAGCGCACAATTCATTAAATCAAGTAATGAATCATTTCAGTTTCACGAATGAACCCTAACGACATTATTTGTCATTATTATTAAAATTTATCGTTCTTATCCTAAGAGGCTTATCGAAGACCTACTTAACAAGAGTGATCGATCATTGCAAATGATGACAAATGTACAACTGATTACAATGTAATAATAACTATGAATTGATGTGTACTTTGATTCGATTTATTGTTTTTGTGTCGAACGAGGAGAGTTAAGATAAAATATAAGACGCACTGTCTTTGGTAGATGACTGATGGAATTTTTGGATGAGATGGTATAAAGTAATGGATTTATCGAGACAACATATTCTTTTATACGTATAATGTGTGCACATATAGAAGAGTAAATCAGTCTCTCGATCTGACCTGTTCTTGACCCTGTTCAGGTTAGGACCTTGTAGATAAAGCATGCATTGAAAAACGGATTACGAGATTCATTCAATTTTATCATTAACCCCGACCGTCAAGAATGCAAATTAAACACGTTACAGCCGATCAGCCAGTCGTGACGAACACAGGTGCGAAAGTAACCCAAACAGGTCGATTTTCCCTCCGGATGACCCGATTGCATCGTGGCCAACCCAGTTTTCAGAAGGTTTTATCAAAATGTCAGCAGCAAGTATTATTTTCCAGAAAGAATAAATCAAAGGTATAAAAGTTCATTTGCCAGGGCAATTAAATTTTGTTCGTGCCAATTCGCTCGTTCTGTCGTGACTCTATAATAATCGGGTTTAATAAATTCTATCTTTCGTAGCTTGTTCGATTAAAATGGTATTCGAAACGAATTTCTCAAATTTGAAAGATACATTTCAAGAGAATTATGATTTTGAATGTTTTTCAATGAAAAAAGGGGTGATATGTTATGGTAGTGAAAGCTGAATTTATTGAATGGATCACTCAAAACCTGTAGAATATTAAAAAAAGTGGATCCGCTTTTTGATGGAGAATAAATTATTATCAATGATACAAGAAAAATGTATAATATCGCATACTTTCGCTCCACTTACGGGCCGGTATGCTGCGCTCACAACGAACGTAACGATACGCAGCTATAATTAGATACTGTGTGATTTACATCACCTTCGGATGTATACAACTTCTTACTCTCTATTGTGTATGCCTTACTTTACTATACGTACAAGACTATGCAGTTTACCAATTGCATTAGCTTCGCGTGTCACTTATCCTTGCCTCACACGATGAGTTAGTTATCCGTTCTAGTTTTAAAAGGTATATACGTTCCAAGTATCGAATTTATAAACTAGTAACAGTGAACCATTCTGCCACAACACTCGTTCTATTAAAAATTAAGAAATATATACTTCTTCGAATCGAATTGATTTTCAAATTGGATAACGTATTAAAGTTCATTACAAAAATATTTTGTAATATTTAGTAAACAAGAAAAAAGTATAGAAAAGTGGCTGTTTATGTTTGAATTAGCATTAAGATCATCTACTGACAAAACAAGATAATTTATCTGATAAAGTTAGTAATTGAATTAAACTGTAAAATACTTAGAAGTTTATAGAAGATGAAATATTTCTGAAAATTGTCTAAAATTGCATCAAGACTTCCGAACTGATTACGATCGATTTCATGTTGCATGAGCTATGTATACGTACGTTCGGTGAGGTAATCAGGAATGATTGCAAAAAAAGTCCGGATACCAATGAAAGCGGAAGGCTATTGCATCGTTTTTGACTGTCTACCAATGCAGACCAATATATCTGCAGTTGCAGAAGCATGTGTATGCACATGTAATCAGCGAACATAATACCCCATGTACGCGTTTAGCGTTTGCGCAACGGAATCTTATCTCGCGGGTTATTTAATAGTGGACAGTTAGCGCCGTAAATGATATCCCGCTACCAGGTAGCAGTTCAGCAAAGTGGAAATGCCTCGTAGAAAGTAACTCTTCTTGTGTTAGTCGAGGATTTTTCTGGTAGTTAAACACGACAACGGATACATAGTTCATTCTTGAGTCCTGACTCTGATGGTGCACCATGAAAAAAAAAAAAAAAGAAGATTTCCATTCCAGGGAATCGTGATACTGGCAAAAGGTCGGGTCATGGTTACGTCACGCTTGACAAGATCTTTCCGAACAGATTTATATAACTGTTCTTTAATTCCTGTTCTTCACCCTGGTTAGTTTGCAACAACTACGATGCATTCTTTTTACTCTTTTATAAAAACAATTTTTTATCCGGTTGCGCGTGTATAGGTTTTATCGATCTATTGTAGAGCGAGTAAGGAAAATCGGTAACTAGTTACGTGTAGATAATTGGTAGCTACCTCAGTTAGATGAACTTCATTGAGGTTGCTGCACGTTATGGAATAGTAATATTGAGGCTTCCTTGACACAGTTAGCCCGCGTGTTGCTCTTTTTCGCTTATCGAAGGCAATTATATGTAACATTTGCGAGTATAGAGATCTACAAATATAGACTTCCACCAAGTATACTACCGATCATTGAGCGATTATTAAACAGCTTAAAAACAGATGTGTATTGCGATTTAATTAACACGCATGAGAATTTATATACATATGTATGCATACATTAGAATTAGCTTTTGAATTGGTATGTCAGTACGAATGTACCTCTTGCTTTCTACGTTCCACGTTTTCCAGTAAAATCCTGAATCTTTCGAAATTCCTTGCTACTCAAGTTGAATTCCGCCAATTATCCAAGATCTAATAAAACAATCGTGAAAGATAATCACGGGAAGAATTACTAGCTAGTAGTTTAATTAATTCTTCGAATAAATCTCGAATTCAAGAGAATTAATCTGATAGACAATGTATTGATCGATTGATGCAATACGCGAATCTATATTTTTTGATCATGATTTATTCAAAAAGTCGAGATATAGAAAGGAATATAGGAGTTTACGTAATTGCTTCCGACAACCTTCGATCTGGTACCTGTGGCGAGTGGTCTCGCGCACGCACAGCTTAATCATCGGCTATTACAACATCCGGACGCATGGTCTTGGCGGCAATGTGACGCTTTCCACGGAGAAGGATCACAGTGGAACAAAGCAGGTGTACGAGGAATGCTTTCGATACAAGGCAGGTCGAACTGCATTCCTTTCTCTGTCCGAACGTAGAGTTTCAAGAAAGCAATGAAAGTGCCATAGGTTTTTTCAATAGAAATTAGACCTTTATTAGAGAGAGGTTTCAAGGAAAGTTCCTGGTAGTATTGGAAACATGCATTTAACGAAAGTGTTTAATAGATTATATCGTCTTGCAAGCTTCTGTGTTAAAGGTCCCACGAAGCAGCTGCGATATCGATAATGATCGCCACCAGTACTGAAATCAACCTGAATCAATTGAAAGTTGCCTTATTGCAAGAACGATCTTATGTGGGCCTAGGTACACGTGTTAACGCGTGCTGAGATCAGGTACAACCCACGCTGCGTTGCAATTATCACTGCAATTCATCTGCACCGTCTGCAAAGGGTCTCTCTCTCTCTCTCTTTTACATGTACGCATATAAGTTCTATATGTATATTCGTTGACCTTGCTCACGAATCTCCTTGTCCCAGTAGTCAGTAATGTCCCATAGAACCTGTTCGAAGTCTACATCGCAGAGACGAATAATAAGCCTAATCCACGATAGTGAGTGTCACGTAATACATAAGTAACGTATAAGTACTTACTTCTATAGTCTCTCGCTCGTTAGTCAACGTCATTGTGGAGTTCCAATCGACTGCCGCCGCGGTTCGGCTCGTCCGAAGCTAAACAGCTTTCGTCAGTTGGTTTCGTGTGGCCATCGGGGCGGGTCTGCACGCTGGCGGCACACCTGAGCACGTCGATATCGGATCGAGCAGCAGTATGAAGCGCCGCGTAGCTTCTAGAAAATCTAGAAACTATCGTTAGTACGTGCATCGTCGAATACATCGTCACAGGCACGTGAAAAGCACATAAGACGACAAGAAGCAAGTATGCACAATGAAATGAGCTAGGAGGAAGAAATAAAAAAAAGAACGGTAGACAGGAATCTTTTTGTCAGGTAGTTCTGGTACCGTGGCACCGAGTACGGTGGATCCGATGGTGTGCGCGTGCTCAAGGCAGCACAAACGTCGCCGAAGTGCTGTATTGATCGGTGGCTATCGTCGTCGCGTCGCGTCGCGTCACGTCGGCTCCATCGATCTCTCGCGTGACTAGCTCGCGTGTGGGTGTCCTCGGCTCGCACGCTCTTGTCTTCGGTGGGCCCGCGAGCAGTGTGGTACAGTGTGGCCACACGCGTCATGCGTCCCCGTCTATCGTGGCGGAACAAGCGCCCCTGCACAACGGCACCCTCGCTTGGCCGCGGCCCACTCCTCACCGCTTCCTCGTCGCGACGCGTCCATCGCCAACAGCGCGAGGAGCACTAGCCAGTTGCGGGTGCCAGTGACAGCCGACGGACACGGTAGCCGAACGTGTGGGCTCGCGCGCCCGTATCCGCCAGCCAGCTAGTATTACCGGACCAATAATACACCACCAGATTACCGGAGAACGAAACCGGGTCCCAAAGAGGAAAGGGAGAGTTGCGGGCCTCCTTACACCATCGTCGGAGAAGATCTTTAAGCCGGCAACGATACCATCGATGCAACGGATCCTGAGACTGAATATTGCACCGGTACAACCGTCCAAGTGACCGATACGCCGAAAGGGTTGCGCCTCAAGAGAGACGAGGCTACTGGTGGTCCTACACCGCGACAGGTGGCCCCCGTCGTTCGCCCCTCAATCTTGTTCTCCCAAGAATCCAGGAGTTCAATCGGCTTCGATCGGTGCAGCGCGGCGCGGCGCGATACGGCAAACACGACACGAAAGCAAGAAACGCGAGTGAAAGTGATCGCGAATCTTAGCGGCTGCATTGGGGCTGGTGGTGGCTGCGTTCGTAAATGCTGGCAGGGCGTGCCGGCAAGCCGATCGGCCACGAGGATTGGTTGTGCGAGCAGGTGCAACCGCGGCAATCGCCGCGTGCGACCTTACAGGACAGGACAACACCACGGATCAACATGAATAGTTTATTTTCTTCCTCCACTATCGGCAGTGTCCACGGCCTAAGCGATGAGGTGGACGACAACATGCTGCAGGGTAAATTTTCACGTTCTTCCTCTATTGCTATTGCTTTCGATATGTATGTGCGAATGAGAAGCTTTTGGGCAAGAAGCTGGGTGTATAGGTAAGCGCTACATTAGCCTCTTGCTTAAAAGAGAGTTTCCGAAGAAGCGAGAAATATCTGGCGTCAAGGCCACTACGAGAGCGGTGCAATTGCAGCTGCGTCTTTCGAATTTACCAGACTCATTTTGGAAGGTGACCTCCAGACGGCCGAGCGATCGATCACGCTTGGCGAACTCGCTACTGGGTGCATATAGAGTGTACAGTGTACAGAATGCACTGTACAGTGTACACATACAGGATACCCTCTAGGTACCCCGCTGCGTACTTCAGACTCGAGCCAACTATAGGTCTAGAATTAAACTAACCCTCTCTCTTCCCCTCTCTCTCTCTCTCTTTCTCTCACTGTCTGTCTATTCCATCTGCTGCTTGGTTTAGAAGCATCAGTGGTTGATTGAATTAATCGACAAAGCGCATTGCAACATCCGGATGTCGAGGAAAGAAACATCAACCGACATGAAGTCTTTCCAGATTGATTCGAAGGTGACGTTTGTGGCCTTGTCGCTGAAGTCTGGACCCTTCGCACTTCGACTTTGCATTACATTGATCGAATCCCTCGATTCGAGGGCGATTCTCTTCAAAGTCGATGATGAGTCATCGATGTGCGCCTCCTAGGTGCAGGGGGAACTTCCTGCATTCGAATCGTGCTCGGGCGAAGGCCCCTTCGGTCGGTCATGGCTCGAATTACCCATTGGCAGGGTACTAATCGTCGTCAAACAGTAGCTCAATGCGTTTCATTGCAATGCAAATTTTCATTATTAGATTTGTAGATTGAAAGTTAACGTGGCTAGCATCTGAGCTTCGGTCGACGTAGAGTTTTTTATACGTACTCTCAGCAACCTTGGTCAAGCTTTATCGATTCCTGATTGACTCTTGAGCCTTTGGCCGCACGAAATGCCACAACACAACGAACTTCGATGATAAGAGTCTGCTATAGGTGATCACTGTTATCTTTACGAACGACAACATGTACATATGTTTCTCCTGGCGAAAAATGTTCTCCGCCATGCTTTCTAATTAGTCCTGACGGGGCATGGAAAGTTCACGAAGAATCGATTCTCAACCCTCACATTAAGATTCAAGTGAAAAAACCCTGTGTACAGTAATTAACGTTTACAGTTTCAATTGAGAAATCTTAAGTAGTTATTCTTTCCTTAAAAAAGGCCAGTGCCACTATAGCCACTTTTGTTATCAATTTCTTCTTGATATCATCGAGTTACATTCTTGAGAATACATAAGTCTAAGTGTAAAAGTCTTGCAGTAGGAAATTGCTAAGAATTACTCAGAGTTAATAGATGTTATTCCTAATGACTCCGTCAATTAGAACGAGGAAACATAGCGCATTACACGCTGGGTTAGCTAAGATAGTAGCGCAGATCATTACAAGCTTCTAACCAACAAGCGTTCGTGTCTCGATATTCAGATACTCATTCCCAAGCCGATATCACTCATGAAAATCGAATGCAACATTGCTTAACGTTCTTCCTCTCTCGTATCAATCAATTTCCGGTTGGCTTTCAGCTTTCTTTGTGTCAGCTTTGCCCTCGAGATGATTCCTATCTCTAGCATTCTAGCCAACAGAAGAGGATACCTATCTCGACCCAGCGTCCGGAGCTAATCAATAATCAGCTTGATTGTATTTTTACAACGAGGCTACAACTGCCCCTGGCACTCGTAACCGCAAAAATCTTCTCGATAACGAGCAAACACAATACAAACTCTAGGATCTTTCGCAAATGGGTCAATTGGCATTTTGCAACCGACTCAAAGAAATTAAAGTGGCTTTCGAGGGAATATACGTTGAGTCCTATTTATTATGGAATTATTCTATTCCAAGGATCTGTCCTGCAATTATTTTCTTAATATTGAACAACGTTTAATAACGATTTTATCAAGAGACGCACTTCTTAAATAGAATAAATTAGCTTGCAATTGCGTCTGTCTCTTCTCTAGAATAAATACAGAACACACTTTGATAAATCATGCGCGTCGAACGTGATAATAAAACGCTTCGGTGAATACAGTAGAATAAATAAAACAATACGCGATTTATGCAAATGAGTTGCACCATAAGTGGACGCCTTTTGCTAAGCTCCTTCCTTTTGAGACATGACATACCAGGTATCACGTGGCGCTCGAAGGAAGTGGTCACGCATATTTATGATCTTTAGCTTCGGGGCTGTAGCATACCTTCGGGCAGCCCTTCCAATAAAAATAGTAGTATATGGAGCAGAAGTAATGTGTACACGGTACCTACGGTCAGAGTGATGTAGAAGTTGCTATTCTTGGTTCACCTCTGTCAGTGAACCGAACTGTCACATTAGACACATAATTAACGTATTAAAAGTGTTTTCTGCTAACCAATACTTTACCATGAAATCTTCATCAGACACGAAGCGAAGTATACTTCTCAAGTTAACTTCTCAATAGTTTATATTAAATGATAGAAGAATATTTGAATTTCTTAAAATTGTGCATATAGTTGCCATTGCAGACTTTCTAGGGGCAGAGTGCGCAATGCGAAGGGTGAAGCCCCTTCCCAACTGGTTGCTATGAGATACCCCCTTTCCCATTTCCCTAAAAACGATTCACGGAGAAGATCAATAATTGCGGCGCATCGCTTGCGCACGTACAACACCCATGAATCGAGAGGCAGAAAGCAAGAAGCATCTCGAGTTCTCTCGGTGCTTCTGTAGGGATCGTGATGTCCTCAAGAAGTTCGGGTTTCGCAAAAGAGGTAAAAGAGTGTTGCTTCTCCGTGAAACCAATTGCTAGGGAAACAATTCGTAGCGCGTCGAATGTTCCAGTTACAGGAAATTGGTTCTTGAGGAAGTGAAACCCTTCCTGGTAGGTTACCACGAGACAGCCTCTTTATTTCTTACTGCGAACAATGGTGTATCTATATCATTATCGTTGGGCCCCGCAATTAATCCTGCAATTACTTGGGACGGATGAGACTTCAGTTGGAGTGGAGCCGCGCACCGAGCGCATTATCACTCGAGAAACAAGCTGAGAAAAAAGTAGCGGTCTGCTCAGGCTAATTGGAAGAAACGCAGTCTTTCCTTTTGCATATTATAATTCTTGTTTGTGATGCTCACGCGATTTTATCTTTTATTCGTTCAACATGGACCGGCTCTTTGACGTCAGTTTGCGTACTTTGAACCATTCGGAAGATATACGTTAATTCCTCATCGGCAGGAACGTCTTTTTGATTGGCTATTCGGTTTTGTACATTGATCGATCAGTCGAATGATTAACGTTCAACTTTGATCGCGAGATAAGAGTCTCGTTGCTTAATATATCTTCCAATAAAATAGCTTTAAAGTATGTATCGTTGTGAAAGAAAAATAATATATAATTGTTAAATCTGAATTGCACTGGTTCAATTTTTATGAATCGTTGGATTAAACGCGTAAATGATGTATATTGCATGAACGTTAACCTCGATACGTATAAATCTATGAAATAGGCTATTATCATAAGTATGAGAATATATGATACAATTAGTCAGTTTCGGAACTGGTTAGCAGATCTGTAATCTAACATAAGACAATGTAACCCAAGGAACACATTTATTAACGGAACCAAGTGCTAGAATAATTTGCACCATAAAGGATTAATGGTGAAGAAGATTCTAATCTGATTCCGTGTTTCGCATTGGTTACGCTTTTCCTTAAATTTCTTAAACGAATTCGCTCTTTGACCTGGCGATCGTACTGAAGTTAGAGAAAGGAAACGAAAGTTCCTCGATCCTCGCGAGAAATTACAATCAAAATACATATCATAAGCAAGTAGATATAAGTGCATACATATGTAAGTACTTACATGCTTATTGCTGACCGCAGAGTAACACAATCTCCCATTGAGTTTTGCCGCATCGCGTCACGACTTTGCATTACTTTCCGCACTGCTTTCCGCGCTGCTTTTCGCGACAGTGCCTGCGAGTATCACATTCTCGAACTCGTATTCAACTAGCAGCTTATATTTGTCGAGTGAATCGTGTTACACATGGGCTTTTGTTATGCAGCGCAACAGAATAGTTGATACCTTCCTTTACCCTTAAGTCAAGCTCTCTCTCTCTCTCCCTTTTACATTTGAGAATCTATGTATACATAACGTGCAGTGTACAGATGTCAAAGTGTATATAAAAAGACTTGCTGTCGTTTAATTGTTGCCTGCTAACAAATGGAACACTGTTCCGCTTTTGGAGACTTGTCTATTCATTCCACTTGGATTTGTTTGTCTGTTTGCTCCAGACTATTATTACACCTTATAATTAAAACAGTACAAGAATTTCTATGTTACAACACAACTTTATAATATACATATTTATAATTAAAATATCGTTCGATAATAATTTGACAATTCTCGCTTTAACATAATTTACTTGCATATTGCAAATACATATTCTTAAATCAAATAAAACATTTAAAACGATGTTGTGTAGACAGTAAATAGTTGAACTTTCGTGGTTCAGTTTTAATTGTAATTAAGGTGTCACGTGTCTCATGATTCTAAGATTGCAGAGGCAAACTTGATACAATACATACTAACTATCAAGTTAGCTTTAATTTATTATGTGCGTGCGACTGAATTCACGTGGAAGATTCAATTGGTACGTGCCTATAGTTAATCAAGCTGATTGTGAGTAACGCGCCGAAGGCAAAGTTGTTGTCGATGCATGTAACAGAACATACATAGATTCTACACAAGAGAAATAATGCAAACTCACGGTAAGACACTGCGAGAAGACACAATGGTATTGTCTGCCTTCATCTTCTAGGCTTTGAGCATTGCATAAGTGCAGGCTCGTAATTTAAGTGCCGGTGAATCAATGCCGTCTCAATGAGAATGTGAGAAAGCTGGTCTCCCATTTTCTTAATTAGACGCTCGATCCCCGAAACAAGCGTCGAACGCAATTATCTTGCATTCCTATTTTTCTCTCATAAAACCTGTTCAGTTTTTTTTATCTATTATGTAATTCGTCACTTCTACGAACCGCAGAGTATGAATCTTTAGTCGTAGAGGAAGAGAAATAATTCGATTGGAATGCTCATGTTGCTTTTTAAGCAATTATTCAAATTGAGGATAAATTCGTATACGCAACGTTATTACGTATATTTCCACATATTGGATTTTCAATATCAGGTAAAAAGTGATACAACTCAAGAATCATAATTTACGATTATTTAATTCACAGAACTATATATATATATATGTTCTATAGATTAAACCGAAACCACTCATTGTTTTTGATTAGCCGCTTTCCATTTCTTTAAGTTTAAAAAATGAAATAGCTTAGGAACCTGCTCGTAGAGATCTATCTCAAGTGAAACCTAGATCATTTCGGATATGAAGTGGTTTTAATTATACCGACGAAAATTAATTTCAAGTTCCTCTTGCTATTGAAGGAGCATTCAGTCATAAGCATGATTAGGTTCAGTGTCAGTAAAAGCGGAGTCTAATGCTTTAATTGTAGGTGATACCGTTTGTAGCAAAGAGAAAGCCACGCAAATCAAAGGATTTTTGTAAAGACTATCAGAAAAGATAAGAGCAGCCGCGGGTGGTGTCAAAGTGTACGCGAATGTTTGGAGCACGTGAATTCTGGATCATCGACTATCATTTCGCGGCTTCGTGGAGAAAGTCGTTATCACGAGCCATTCCGACTAATATAAGTTACTATAATAGTTTTTGCTATAGAAAGCGAGGGACTCGCACGATTGGCGTTATCAGTTCAAGCGAATGGCCTTCCGTCTTGATTTAACTCCTCGTAAATATCTCCACTTAAGTTATCGAGCTGCCAGTTTGGCGCGTGTCGCTCGAAGGGAAAGGTTTTGCTGTTCCGCGTGTCTTGAATTTCCTAACGCAATCTTGGAAAAGTAACTGCCACGTTGTTGCCTCTGGCCAATGCAACCGCACGATACTCTTAGAATCAATTCCTCATTCGCCGCAGATCAACATTTTTCTTAATTATTAATATTCATCAAGTTTTTGATGGAACTCTTCCAAGAAAGTTTATCTTAATAATAAATATTTCAACCGTATCTAATCAACTATTTTAATTGTTCTAGTAGGGTTTATAAGTATTTAAATAAGGATTATTAAAATTATGAATATTCGAGTTAAAAAATGTTAGATGTCAATATGAAAGATGTTTAAGGATAAGAAATAAAAATGAATTTGTTGAAATCAGAGGACAATGAAAAAACAGGGAAATGCCTTTCAATTGCACATTGTTGATAGTGGCTTACTGCTATATTTCCAGAGGGGTCAGAGCGTTAACCTCACGAAGGAAAGCGATTCGTGAATCGCGTGCCATGGTGTGAGACCTTGCAAAGCCAAAGTCATTTGGCTACTTGACAAAGTGTTTCAGGTGGCGCGTAGAGGCACAGGCGCGGATCCATTTTTTACCAAAAGGTTTCCGGTAATTTTATTCAACTATCTGGCGGGTCGGGCGATAAGTGGCCTTTCACTATAGAAAGTATTCACCTTGTCCACCGGTCTCACGGGCTCGGCCCGGTCGAATGGTATCACAGAAAAATATTGATATTCGCATTTAATATATTGATTAATGCGCGCGATACTTTCTACGGTGAAAGGAAGAAGTGCTCCAGTTAATGGAGATGGTCCTCCCGCAGACCTAAAGAACAATTTTTAAAGAGGACACGCGATCCTTGTCCCTGGGAAAAATAATTCGATGTTGCGAACCTCAAATTCCATTAAACATTAAAGAAAAAACTTGGAAAATCCAATTTTATGATTTTTCATTATTCCCTTCTCTTGCTTCTTTTCATTGACAAATGAAGAATTCAATGACCATGCTAAAATAGTTCAGTTGTATTTAGCTGTTTCTTTCAATATTCAAATCTTTGAATAATAATGTAACAATTTATTTTTATTAATTGTTCTATTGTAAACCAAATCGAACAGTAATCAGTATAAATTTAATTGAGAAGTATTAACATTAGGATTCTATAATCCTTCTTCGATGAGTGCCAGTCACTAATAGGTCATAGAGGATTAGTCAGAACTGGTCAGACTGGAAGCCCACTGGACTCTTTTATCATTTTGACGACCATCGAAGAGAGAGCTCAAGATATAAATTTTGAAAAAACTACACTCAACTTTGATACGTTGCATTCGCCTCTAACTTTCCATCCTACATGCCCCTGACTTATTTCTATCCGCATAACAGATAATTAAAATCGATAACGTTCATTCTACAATCGAAATTACTACTTTTTTATCCGAATCAGCTCTCACTCTGCGTACCGTCGATATATCAATCCGCGTTCCTAACATATCGATCAGCTATCTATCAGACGTCAATCCATTCCCTCTAATCCAATATATGTACTATATAGTTTATTCGAGTCTGATGAAAGTTTCAATACCAATAATTATGCAGGGCACTGGAATAATTATGTAGCACATCGAAACTCTGTAATTACACATCCCTGCAATCTTATTTGACAATAATTTATAATTAATATACTGCCTCTACTTTTACAAGTATCGATTTACAGTTTGTATAAAATTTACCACATTTCAATATGAAACATATAACCTGTAATAATATATACATTTGGTTCAGGCTTGTTTCATACGTTTTATTTTTTAAATCTTTCCTTTCTCCTTAAATCTGGCATTTTGCTAAAGGTACGTTGTTATAATATTATTTATACATTAACTCAAACGAGAAGCATAACAAAAGGTATTTTCCCACATCGAGATACCGTTGTCATGATTTACGATTGTTCATTGCAATTCCATTGTGCAGTTACATTGTGAATCGTTCCGCGCGAATGATTTATAGTCCCGACTTGCATTGAGTTACCATCGATTGCGACCGATCTCCAAAAACCGCAGACTAATAATAAGCAAATGAACCCTGCAGAAATAACAGTCTACGTTATTTCGTTGACGGATGCAAAATCAACTGGTTACGCAAGGTTTACTTCATTAATTTCAAATCTTTTATGATATTCCGAATAATTTAGAAATTTATGATTCGAATATTATTATAGCTAATCAAATATTCCTATGTAATTGGATTCGATAAATGTACAATAATACATGAATGAACAAAATACTGAGTGATTATATAAAAGTGTCATTTAAGTTATTCTAAGCTCTAAGACGCGAACGCAGAGGAACGTAGACGTAAACATAAACGTGAACATTCTCTATCATATCGTAAAAACATTTTGCGATCGTGAAGATGCACCGGAGAAGGTTTTCACTTTCTCGTGATCAACGTCCAGCATCGAGGAAATACGTGACACAATGATACACGGAGAATTCGTCATTTCTATTTATCATCCGAGACCGCAATTGCAACCAGTGCCTGGATTCGTAGGAGGTTTCACTTGGACTGCTCACCGCGAGCAACGAGCTGTTTTGTCCGCTCGCTTGCCTTTTGCCTCCCCCTCATCTAGCCAGAAATAGCGAGTTCATTCTTGGCTATTTTATTAACCGATTAGTGGCAGTTCGAAAGAAATTCTTATGCCAATTTAGTTATTAGATATCAGTAATCTTGGAAAATAGACGTAGTCGCTCGAAGAAATTGCAATGACAAATTTCACTTTCTTAGATTTGCGTTATGAGGACCAATCGGCGGAAAACATTAGCAATCTAATAATTTGATTCTTGTAAATACATATATGTTCACTTAAATAGATTATAATAGCTTGATTCAGTTTAATAATTCTAAACAGTTTAAAAACATTTGAAAAATAGTCAATAGTTTCTATTCTATTTAAATAATAGTTTGTGCAAAACTGTTAATCATACACGTTTTACAAAATAAAACTAGCATTTTATAGTGGGCATTTTTTTACGTATACATCGTTAGGATGAGATTAACGAAGTGTGGTACAACAAAGACGAGGATTGATTCGTCATGTGAAAACAAACAGAAAAAGCGTAATGAGGATATTCCGTGCGAAACCTCTGTCTCCAAAACTAATGTTAACATTAGACAATTGAATTTCAGGTTTCTCTACATAATAGGTTCATTGTGATTACCGGTCCTACTCACACTTTCTAAAAATAGTAAAATTCCTAATGAGCGTAGTATTCCTATTTACAACTACATTACACATCACTTATTCTTTCATGTGTAAAATCAAAACATCTTAAGATACAATTTCCAAAAAAACCTTACTCTTCTTTGTTACAATACCACTTTCACAAGTATAGTCAATTTCGACCATAATACACACTCCTAGTCTTTTACCATTCTCAAATCGAGTGCTCGAGAGCGCAAACTTAATTATCCCACAGTTTCTCTATCAAAAGTCCAAATACTATGTTCACCACTCCCACGTACAGAATTACGAAAGATACGAGAGAACTGCTAGTCATCCAGCAAAAAAAAGGGCCTGGAAGTCCGTCGAAAAGAATCGCACACTGCGTTTCACTTTCCCAAGTAGACTCGTCTTCGTTTTTTCGGTCTCTCTCGCGTGGACTGTCGAGAAGTCGCGTGGCGCGTATGTACGTACGAGTATGGAATTCGCAGTAGCATTCCGCAACGACGCGACGCGTCGCAAACAGGAGGACGACGATGAAGTCGGTACATACTGTGTATGTAGTATACTTACTCATGTATGTATCTACTCGGTTTCCATTTCACCTGTGACGGCGTGGCGCGACATGCGCGTTTCCGCCGGATGTACAAGGCCATTGTTTTTGCTGAACCACCAATGGTAAGCAGTTGCTGCTGTGTATAGCCGTAAACGCATATTTTTCAAAGTCCCGTTCTTTCTTCCTGCGACCTCCTTGATTTATGTGGCCACAGTCCACCTAGCAGCCGCCGTTGCTAAACTATTCGCAAAAGACGGTGACACCGTCTAATTGCGGAAATCCTACCTGTGATCTATGCATGTCGAAAGCTGTGGGATTTTTGCACTGCTTGCCTGGTCATGGGATTCGACTCAACTTGTATCATAAACAATTCTATGAGAAACGAAACTTTCGGTTACGTTCTTTCACTTTAACGCAATTTTTTTATTTATATCTCATAATTTCTATTTAACGATATTTTCAGAATTGCAAATGCATTTTTCCGTATTAATAGGTTAAGTAATTAATAAAGTGGATTTTTAGATCTTCGGATCTTTAGATAAGACACTATTGCACACATATGTATATGTAACAGTTAAATTTAAGAACAATATTGTTAACATAAGCCAAATTCAGTATTGTTTGTACAAAGCTCTACGACTATCTGTTATATCTTATCGGAGGCGTATGTAAGCACGTATACTATACACTGTTCAAATGAGTCAGTATCGCTTGAGCACATAGACTGGTACACGAACAATAATATTTGTCGATAAGCTTGTTTAGGTGGGTTCAATTGGTCTGTACGTACAAAGCTTGAACC
Source organism: Trypoxylon attenuatum (assembly GCA_963989405.1). Lineage (NCBI taxonomy): Eukaryota > Metazoa > Arthropoda > Insecta > Hymenoptera > Crabronidae > Trypoxylon > Trypoxylon attenuatum. The sequence goes on from OZ022495.1 coordinate 7,236,689, forward strand.
AACCCATACTATCGGTTAATCCTGCTTCTTTGAGATCGTAAAAATTCCAATAACAAGATTTGCTAGGATATTACTCACAATGAATTTATGAGCTTAGACCCAAAATCCATGAACAATGCGGAAATGAGTTTAGGGCAGGCTATAGGGAAAAACCCTCCAAACACATGTTTAGCACTCTACCTGTAGAATCCTCATAAGAATCCGAAAGTATGACAAAGGATTCTACAATTGTGATGTATAGTTAGCTATTTTCTTTAGAATTTCGTGTTCGTTTCAGATTTCAGCTTACGCATTATCTAAAATGTTTTCTGTCCTGAATAATAAAATACTGAGTTGAATCACATTGCATGCGATGTTTTTGAGAGTTGATTTGATTCTCGAGCTCGACAACTCGAAAATTTGGTTGGCCTATCACATAAAAGTCGATGGTCCGAAAGATATTCTTAGCTCTACCTGACTTACATACCACGTTGTTCTTGACCTCAGGGTCAAACGAAATAAAAAGTTCGCTGAAGATGGTTCGCGTAATATTCTTAGTAATCGCATCACTTACCACGAACTCGGCCCCACATTTATACCGCGATGTCTTCATCCAATTACGCCACTCAACCCTGCACTTACCCTAGGAGGTCGCCCAGCAAGAAGACGCGGGAAATCACCGGGAAATTAGAAATAATTCGCCAATTAAAAGGCGTGTTTGGATGATGGCTTTAGAGCCACTGGAAACAAAGGAGCATCAAGAGAGAGAAATTCAATCTTGGAAGCACGTACTCTCGTACGAATAATTCATCAAATAAATGATCGCTAGCTACTAATTAGTAACTGCCACTAATTGGTCGATTTACATACACACGTAAAATTTACATACTCTCGACAAGAATTGCAGCTGATACAACTGTCTTGGATGTTCTCATTTGTACCTGCGACTATCGCGAAAAAAAAGAGAGATAAAAAGAAAAATCATCCCTTGTGAATGATTTTCGAACTACGAGATTCTAGTGATCCACAGTGTGGATACCGTTAATCCTTCGTCGATCGGACCGCTCTTGCAGCGGAGCTTTAATTTCTGCTCTCAAACGGGATTATTCGGAGAGATCGTATTCCTCGAGAACCGCGAGATTCTATCATGAACTTCCTTATGACTCCATAGGCATTAGGGATAATCGAGCTCGCGATTGCGTGACCTTCGCGGACCTGTACCAATTTTTCAGATTGTAATTAGACCTGAATTCTTCGATTCTCTCATCGAACCAAATATCAACCTTTTTTCCTACTATAGCTTCTTTCGAAGATATTTTGGATAATTTTACTAAAACGTAGAAGGGTAATAATGCAATTAAGTCGAATGGTGAGCTTAGAAGAGTTAACTATTTTCTTGCCATGAGTTGATCTTCGCAAATGTAGGTTACTAACTCCGCTCCGCTATTCATTAGCTCGAACTTTTTGCGGGGTTAATGCGCGGTGAAGTACAGTGAAGTATGTAAAGCGCATCAAAGTACAGGCATGGAATTAAAAAAGTAAGAGGTATCCAGAAACTGTAAAGAGGATAAACACTACTAATTTACGTACGTAGCTAAATATGCACTGGTGATTGTTTTAAAAAACCACATAACCATACAGAAATCCCTGGCTTTATTCACTACTACAAGTAAACGTATTTCCGAATGGGAACTACATTTTTCTCTACCAAACCATGCCCTACAGACCCGCAAACGTACTGATGTGAATAAATCTAAGTCTATCATAAACTGACCCGTGGCGTTTTTATTAACGGTGTATTACCATTCGTAGACTTTCAATATGCTTTCAGTATAATTAAAATGTATGAGATCAAAAAAGCGTGCGATTATTAACGAAGGAAGAAGACTACAAGTGTAACTCACATTAGTCTAAACAAGGCTTTAATCTTTTTTTTACATCCTGAATTATTTACATCTAAATCAACGATTTTGCATATGAAATTCAATTAGAAACCCTGTATGTAATTGATCTTTAGAATAAAGTATTCCAAATATACATTAGAAGCCAATAAAGTTGGTATCAGCACAGAGTGTCCCCCACGTACGAATTTTGAATCCGCGATAAGCAGAAGTGATAAAGTGAGATTCTCACGGCCGAAGGGCGCCAGAATACGCGAAGGGATTGGCGCATGCAGCAATGCTACATTAATGGTGCATAGCTGCATGCGCCACTGACCAGTGGAAGTGGTGCGGTACGGCGCGGCATCATATAGCCAGTAACGGTACAGAGTGCAGCGCATGGTGTAGTCGCGATAACTGAGAGGGACCATAGAGACGTATGGGGGGGGAGGTATAGCTTCGTGACGGTCTTAGATGCTTATCCTACGAAAGATATAGCCAGGACTTTGTGACCTGGAACGGAACGACGCGACGCGAGATACGCGTACACCTCTCCGAATGTATGCATTCGAGCCAAGTGCATCGTGTGCCCGTGTTCCTCTTCTCGCATTACTGCTTTGCAGGATTAAAACTGTTATGTAAAGGAGCGCAGACTCCTTGAGGAGGAAGTTCCTTGAGCTATGGTTCTCTTGTTTACGAGCGAGTTATTATTAGACACTTTGGAATTCTATTGAAACATTTTCCACGTGCGCGTGAAGCTGAAATTCTTACTGATGGTATTTCTATGGTTAGAACCAGGAGTTCCTGTTGATTTAGTTGATGCTTCAACCTGGCTCAAATTTCAATTTATCGCGTGAACGGTGGTTAAGTGAGCTAACAATAAGCACGCCTGGTTATATCCATGGATTCTTCTTCTTCTTCTTCTTCTTCACGGTTGAGTTGACGATGAAATATGCAAGGTTCTACTGGAAAACAGGAAATTGAAGCATTATTGAATATTGCGAGAAGTTACGCGCGATAAGGAATGTGGAACGATGAAAGGGTTTTGCTAAGCAGAAGCATGACTTTGGTGACATAGATTCACGTGAGATTATAGATGAGATAATCATTGGGAGAAAAATTTTGTATTAAGCGCCTCCTACGCTTCTTGAGTACTCGGGTGTAATGAGAATAATGCGAGATTCAGGGTGCTCTGTGTAACCCGTTTGCGTGGGTGTTTGTCATACGCGAAATTTTTTTCAAGCTGCTTCGCCAGTGTAATGTTCGACCCGTTTACGTGTCACTCTGAATTACGGCGATAGAATGTGTACCACTGATTTTATCGGCGTACTTTCAGCGTACGTAACCACCCGTAAATCTCGAAGCACCTATTTATACGTGTCTACGATACACATCTGATTCGCAATATCAATCTTTATAGAAATGTCTTTGTTTTTTTGCTTACTGTATTCTTATTATATCTGAACCATTCAAATTTGATGATCCACCTTTAGGATGGCGTCAGTACAGCCATTGAAAATTTAGATGATTTGAATAATTGAATTATTATTAGCAATTACGCATAATTAGAAAGACCCTAATGATTCATTGCAAGATCGAATCTCTCATTGGTCGAAATGCGATACATGTACATATTCCTGGCACGCGTGCATCGACGATTCCGCAATCTCCATCTTTTTCCCGTGTCCTACGCGATTAGGAGTTCCCCAAGCAGTAATCCCACTTGGCCGCGTACCAGGATCCTCGTAATGATCAAGGCATGCCAGGGTGGAGCACGAGCGTGCCTCGATTTTAGCCAGTCGCCTTAGGAGAGAAACAACTGTTCCAAATATAGTACAACTTTACCTACTTATTACCCGAACGTTTAATTTCAAGAGAAGTTTCACGATATTTTGCAACTAATGTTTCCAATTTAACTATTTCAACATAAATTCAATTAAACATAGAATTTTTGAACTTCAATCATCCGAAGATTAATAAAAAAGTGTTTTCACTCTTGAATATATAAAAAGTCATGCAATTAAAACTAGTTAAGTAACTTTTGTTTCTTAAATATTTGTCAATCAGAAACTTACTTTTATTATCTCTCCAGAAGTATTATTGATCAAGCATAAATTGTAATTACATATACAGTAATAAAAAATCCAAATAAAAAATACAATACATAAATTGTTAATAAATAGCTGTATATTAATGTCGTTGCGGTCCTGTTTACCTGACTCTTAGTGTGCAACGACGAAAAGAGGATGAACTCGAGCTCAAACATTAGAGTAGTGCGTGCAGCGGGACCGCACTCCTCGTTGACCGTACACTTCCGCTGCATAGTTCTCGCGAAATCCTGCGGAAAGGTCGCACTAGCCGTAAATTACACGTTGATGCACATCCTCGACTCTTTTTTTCTCGCCTGCCTACCTTCTTCCTACCGCATCATCCTACCCTCTTCTAAGAGCGCGACTCATTACAGCTCTTCGCGAAGTTGAAACATGTAAATACCAATCTTCGTGCGCGTCTATGTATGTATGTATATAGTTCGTACTCGGTCAATTATTTCCTTGCACGTTGGATATCGCTAGGAATGTAAATCGCTAGAGATGCTTCTTAACTTCCTACCACGGTGAGAGCAATTACTCGCACCGAACTTGGACTTGCACTCTGTTGGCAAGTGTCTGCACATCTTGAGTTTATGCTGCTGTGCTACCAGTGCAATTCCACTCATTCGCATTGTGCACGTTACTATACACTTACCTCTGTGTACACTTACTTCTATGTGGCTACCTAGAAGCCTCGAAGCTTCGTTGGGCTCCCGCGAGTTCATACTTTCGAGTTACGGTTCAGCGCTGGCTCCTCTATCGCGAAGATGTTCCTTCGTTAGTAATTGCGGTTTTCTAACGTAATTGGATGAAACTCAGAATTATCGTGTCATCTGGATCCTCGGGAACAACCCTAGCCATCGGTAATTAAACGAGCGAGTATGTATTTCCACGGGACTGATTAACATATAAATGCGCATAAAGGGTACGCCAGACTATTCATCCGTAATAATAACGATCCCAAGGATTACTTAAGCCGACGAGAGTTTGACTAGTTACATAATGCATATTAACTCGTTGCATTCGAAATTTGCGTTTCGAAATTATTCTAGAGCTTCTCGTTCACTCTATCAGACTTAATTTTCATTGTCAATAAAAGATCAGCAATTAAACATTTGAAATTTTCCTGCAAAGATATTTTTTACAATATAAAATGTAATATTAGAAAATAATCTGATTTAAAGTTCGCTTAAAAATTGGGACGTTTCATACGTAATACATAATTATGTACTGTTAATGAAGAAGATTGGCTAACAATAAGAGGAAAAGAAACGCGTCTGCAATTTATGATTGCAAAGGTTAATGCAGAACTAGGATCGCGATTCGATCAAGGCGGAGATGACAATTAGTGCGTATCTGTCGTGAAGTATCGCATGGATGCATGGCTTGTGGAGCTCTTGAACGCGTGGCCGCGTGGGTTCGCGTTTTTCGCCACTCTAATGGATGTAGGTGCGTTCACGGTAGGTCACTGCACGTAACTGCATAGCTCTCGCACATATCTCCTATTCCTGGGTGTGTATCAGCTTGGTATCCTTTATCTCGATTCGTTCTTACTCTGATAAGCTGGGATCCGCGACAGTGCATATCTCTCATTCACACTTTGACAGAGAACTGCACGCGCGCTCGATTCTCTCACGCCTTCTCTAGGGTGCCTTCTCACGTCTCCTCTCGTTATATTATACGTATCTAACATTATACTCACTCTATAACACTTTATTAGATTTGACAAATCCTTATTATTGATTCCTACATTTTTATTTGCAAATTCCAGTTTACGATACTTATATAATGTGTAATGATAACTCGCGCTGAATCGTTTTATAATAACGCATCTTTTATCTAGTTTTACTTCTATCTCGTAGGGTAATTTTTCAATTTTTATGCTCCTCTAAAAATGCTGAGTATAAGTGTAAGTTGACCTCATCACCCGAGTGCCCTCAATTCTGATGGAGAAGGGCTTTCCTTCGATCACTTATGACGATATTGCCGAACAATGTTATCTAGGTCATGCTAAATCGGGAAACATACACCCATGTCAATAAATTCTACTCAGGGAACAATTTTCGATCAGATTATAATTTCCAAATTAATTTTCAAGCTAATAAGCATGCCCATTGAATTGACGAGGCCGCAGATCGTCGTAGCATATGCAAACAAAAGGAGGAAGTGTGATATCGATGTAATTGGATGTAACTCTAATGCGATTAAGAGAAATGTAGGACTCGATTCGTAGGGAAAATGTAGTCGCGAACCAGCATTTCTACAGTATCCCAAGCGACAAGAATGCGCAGGTGCGCGTATCATAGAGAGAATAAGAGTATGAGAAAAAAAAGGGAGAGAGAAAAAGAAAGAGAATAGAAGAGACACGCTTTTGTCATGCAGCGTTGAAAAGCTCGTGTCTGCTATGCGCGCATGTCGATGACCTCAATGTCTTCCTATTGTCCGGGACTTCAACCCTCTTGTTCTAGGTCTCACGTTGTCTCTTCTACCAGTATCCCAGTTTCAATACTATCTTATCCCTCTCTCTCTTTAAATTCGCAGTTTCCGGAACTCTTGAAAAATCGATACCCGCATGCGAGAAACAAATCGATGTACAAGTTCCATATAAAACAGTGTCGAGCACAAAAGGAAATTGCGCGAACTTGTTGTTCTTGAGTGTCGACGTTGTTGTTCTTGGCCGGTAGCTGACCTGAATGTAACGTTTAACGCCGCGCCGGTTTAGCGCGCGCTCATTGTCGGCAATTATCGCGATACGCAACCGCGAATTCGTCGCTCGCTTGCTCGCTAAAGGAGATAATTCTCCGAGGGCTGTGGTTTCCGTGTGCGTTTAATTGTCTGTTAACTGGTTACTCTTGCCATGATAAAGTAACACCATCGCTTTCGATGGACTCCGACAATCGACTGACCGTGCCCCGTAATACGTAATACCCTGCTCTACAATGTAAACTAAATGGATAACGAGCTACCTTTTGCATAAGGCAAACAAGATTCAATTTCCGGATACTCCACTGTTAATCATCAAATAGACGATTTCACTTTGAGTCTAATGAAGAGTCGCTAATCACATAATATTTATCAAAACAATTATCGCAACATCCTTTAAAATATTCTTTTCAATGATTTTCTAAATGAAACTGAATACAATGATTTCTTACTGTTTATAAACTGAAAATATTTCCCACGATAATATTTCAGATACAAGAATATTATAAAGCGTGCGTATAGTTGAACTTGAAGATAATTTAACGAGCAATTAATATATTAATTATTCGGGTAGGAGTTTGTCAGAATTGAGCCAGTAAAGAAGAATACATTTGATTCATATCGTTAATTTCTCTTTGGTGACAGATTCACAACACGACACGAATCTATCGCGAGAAATAGCAAGCTTCAATTTGGAAAGTAACGGTGCCTGAGAGGGTCAGAGTTGCATCGACCCGAGCAGCAGCATAATTTCAATTTGCTTCGTGCCAATTTCAACCGTTGATTTTCACCGTCGAAGTCTACAACCAGCAGCGATCGATGATCGCGCTTACGTTGAATTCGCGATACGCTCGAGTTTGAGTTGAACTGACTGAAAGTCAGCAGTAGCATCTTCCTTGCCGTTGGTTCTTATGTTAGATATCGGGCCACGATCAACCACGATCAATCGAGCGTTCACTAACGATACCACTGGTAAAAATTCTACACGCTTGACACACTGGCTCAGTTCTCGCAGAAGCGCAAATGCGTAGAGTAAATTCACTTGGTCGAAACGATCCGGGTGATCGGTAAGGATCGATCGGCTTTTGCTCTTTATCGGGGATCAGTCTTTCACGTATTCTCGCATAATCAATCGCACTCTCCATTAGAATCTCGCTCTCTCAACTGTTTTTCAATCGGTAAGATTCCACTGGCATTACTTTCCTTCGAGTTCTACCGATCGAAAGCAAAGAGAGATGCGCAGTTAAGTGCTTACTTTCGATCGTGTCGCAGATCTACCGATCTAGGATATACATACATACATGTATGTATACGTACATACTTGATAAAGCAGTGGGTGGATATAGGGAACTTCAATGATGTACCTTTTGCAAATACGTTTGGCACACTGACTCGATTTTACGCCCCATCGCACCTTCAACTGTCTGGAAATGCCTTTTGCTATTATGTACCTCCTGGGTGTACATGGCTCACGAGCAGCTCCGTTGCTGGTGATAAGATTAGCATACCTCTACGATGCCTCGTATCTGCCAAGAGTAAAACTGCTCTACTGCTATGTCGATGGCATAAAAAATTCTTCTTGGGTTCTCGGTGAACGACCGGTGAAAACAGTTTATCGGTAACTACGATTTTTAGAAGGGATCGGTTGGTTGCTGGCTGTATCGCAACAACCGTATAGCATCGTACTTCGAATTCAAGATGAAGCTGGAACATCTGATTCCGTGTTTAGAAAGTATCTGCCGATTTAATTTGAGTGAATAACAGGAGCGAAGCGATCACGTTGAATTCTAAAGAATTCACTCCTGCTATATCATGCTCCAAAATTTCCTCTGTTTCATTTTTTGTTAATATTCGAACTATGAAATCTGACTAAACGAAAGAAATAATGATCGTGAGTTTCTGGGAATGATTTAAACGGATTTCATTCAAGTTATATTGAACTGTTACGTATTAATCCTATCGACGCCAATCAAAAACAGTTATATCGAGTATATTCGCAATGTATAGTACGAAAACAATAATTCAAGCAGGAAGAATAGGTTCATAACTTACGCGGTATGACCGTCTCTGCCCATTTCGATTCTCTCCCACGAAACTTCATCAACTGAAGTCTTATACGTATAATAACAGAGCTCCGGAGAGAAATCTATTACAGTCAAAGGGAATCGGTGTTCCGCGACGCGACTGTGTCACAGGTTGCCTGCCGGCAGTATTATTTATATGGGCGTACTAGAGAATCCAGTTACGCTAGAAAATAATCTGTTATTCAGTAGGCGTAGACTCAAAGTTGCGCAATTCACAGGTTCTCATTTTTGCCGGTGCAAGGATCGTTAGGGGCTGGTTGAACTCGTCATAAACGAGAGAAGGAGTGCTCGTTAATCCAGATTTACTTTTCGCACGTCCGCGAATGCCAATTTCCCACGGCTCATCGAGCAGCTCACACTCAATTATAAATCTCACTAAAATTCTAATAAACTCTATGAAATTATCAACTAACTGTTAACTTTAACTTTGAACACTTACAAGTGCTAATTCACTTTTAAAGATTACGATATAATTATTCAATTAATGGTTAATGAGTTTGAAATAACTTATACTAACTATTTATTCTTCCTGAAAAAAAAACTCGGACAAATAATAATTATAGAATAACACATACGAACGGTATCTAGATCAAGACGATTTCATAATTGACTCACACAACTGGATCATTAGACCTATTGTTACAATACTAACAATATCAAAACATGCTTTAACTAATTGTTTTAGTGATCTACTTATCATTTCGCACAATTTGTTATGACGATTAAAAACACTGCGAATAATTGAATTCAAGTGATTAATGAAATATTCATGAATGAAACATGGAGTAAGGTTTGCTGTAGAAGAGAGTTCGTATACTTTAAAGGAACAGATACTCGCTCATTAGATCTTACGATCGCAATCGTCTAGTTGAGTGAACGTTCCTGACCGCGGGCGAGAATTATGCGCTTCAATTACGAACAGTATGCGCAGTATGTGTATGTGCTATATCCATAACACTGAGAAGTGAACGGGTCCAGTAGTGGTTAATTGAATTCTCGCGACACAAATAGCCCATTGTAGCGATGCGCGTAATAAATAATTCACAGAGCTTCGGTCAACGTTAAGATACCATAGAGTTCCCCGTAAGAATTGGAGCAGGGCAATACGGTGTCATCGTAAGGATAAACACGTGGTTAGAGTAAGAAATTCACGCGATATTTCTCTCTACTTTTACGTTCGAGTGATTTATTCATGTATTCGCACCGGAACGGTGTGCCACGCGGCGTTGTGATCCCGCGGATCTTACGTGGGAATCTGGCCAGTGTCTCGTTAATTATCCTCAAGCGTATCAGGTAGAACATCCGGCGAACCTTCCCGACGCAACCATATCAACGAGCAACATTATGGTGAAAGAAAGAATAGTCACGCAAAAAGCCCGAAAGATTGGACAGACTCACAGAGGAAGTAGCCCAATTCGCGGGATTGTCCGTTGACTGAACGTGGCGCAATTGCCACAGAATATCTACTGTAAACTTTTCCTTAATTAAACTCAGAGGAAAATTGTAAGACTGCGATTATCATGGGACTATACTCGTCAACTACCTTTCTCAATTAGGTCGCGCGAAAGTTCGTCCCTTTTCCATATTTTAAGGAGAATCTCGGAATAATCGTACTATACTCAATCAGGATAATTACACCCTGAGACTCAACCTGGAAAATTCAAGTTAAAGAAACTGATTTAGATTTACACTTGTGAAAGGAATTTGTCTCTTGAAACTATAATACTTTACTCTTGATTCGCAATAGATAGAAAAACGATAAAAAATTATTAGTATAATGGGGTAATCGTTTCGAGTAACATTGTTGCAACAATAACTCAACGAAGGTATTTGTGGCTTTGATTTCTATTGAAAAATTGGAAAGTGATAATTTGACAATCCGATTGTTTCAGTCGTTATGCTGATTCCTGCTCACGATGCAAAGTGCATCGAGTGAAACACTATGCTAGCTGAACAGGTCCTTGCACTTCTTTTTTTTCTGAAGTAAATAAATTTGCAGTTGTAGCAAGTACAGCGCTTTTAACTACACTTATTTGTGAGCAAAGGAGGCTGCGATAAATCAGATGCCAATCGACTTATCTATGATACGAAGGAACTGATAAGTGCACACATGGTCAGCTTTCGAAAATTGCAGGCCACTCGCTGGGGTCACTTCGTATATACGATTCTGTACCGTATATTTGCTTATGCGATCGATTAAGTCGAATTTCACCGTGGTTACAGGAAGTCAATTATCTCTGGCTCTCTAAAACGTGCGCGTGGCTGGTTTTTCGTTTGCAATGTTAGCATTCTCGATTGCTACCTTCCAAGTTACATCGCATTGCTACCAAATCCTACTCTGGCAATTAACCGATTTTTCCAAGTGCATTTCTTTGGGCATGGATCGCCAGTTGTCTTCGCTCGTTAAGTATCTTTTATTTGTTTTACACGCGATAGTATAAATGCTTTATCCTTATTTATGTGCAGCCTGACTAAACTAGTCGTAATGAGAAAATTAAACGGAGAAACTGATTCTTCGAAATGACTATAAGGTTTTCATAATATAACTGCAATTGATTTTTTTAAGATATTTTATGAATTTTATATGAAATCTCTTTCCCTTGGTGAACTGGGACATGAATCATTAAACTGACGCGTATAGTTACCTAAAATAAACTTTATGGACTTTCGTGAAATATAGTTATTGGTTATGGAATAACTTAAGATTCGTAATTAAATTGAACTTTTTCTCGTCTATAAATCTCGTAGGTTCATTTCACTTTGAACTGCATAAGAGAATAGTTTTTAGAACGAGGCAATAAGAGATCTCAGTAAGGCTGAAAATGTCACGTTTCTTACTTGATTTGCTTTGGCGCGAGACTTTCTCCCTCTAACAAATATGATAGTACAGAAGTATCGTGTAGGAAAATAAATCTCTATTTATAGAATTATCATGACCGCACGCGAATAAAGCCAATAACGCCTTAATACCGCGATATAATGACGAGTGACGGCGTAATAAAGTTCGAAACTTAATGAATAAAATTGCAGAAAGTGGCTATCCTTATTTTCATAAACGACTAGAAGTGTTTTGCCAGCAATAGGGAAGAAATTCAATGGGAATCTTATTGTTTTTTTATTACTCGCACTATTCGAAGTGTAATTGTAACATAATAAAAATCTAACTCTTCTCTCGATTAGACATTATTCCAAGAAACTCATCTTTTGTATATATGCATTTGCAAGCGTGTGCAATTTGAACGTTGCTGACAACAACGCTCGACTTTATCACGAGTTATGACACCTGACCCTTTACCAATCGAAACAATGCAACAGCCAAAGGAATATCAAGCATTCTCAACGTGTTCCACCAGTATCGCGAAACACAATGATCGATCGTGTATCGATCACTACCACGATAAAAGCTCGAGCATTGTCTACTCATGCAAAGAAAGCGTGGGAAAAATTGCTAGAAAGTCTTGATCCACCTATGATTGATGCTTGCTGGTTAATCCTATGAATCCCATCAACAGCATAGATTTTGGAGTTAATTTCAGCCAGATTTGGTTTAGATTTCCATTTCTCGGTTCGATTCAAATTTATCGTCGCTGCCAGTTACGCGCGATCAATGTGAGATCAATGTGAGATCAATGTGAGATCAATGCGCATATATTCGATATGCGAGGAAGAGTCAAGGGAATAATATCACCGGGAAAATAAAGTGAAAGCAAGTGCACACGATGCAATTACCGAGGGTGCACTTGGCCTTAAATCTTCCTTCTGCACTATGCTCAGTCGCCTACAGTCGACAGTAGCACGATTCCAATTAACTTTGCTCTACGATTCAGGGTGAAAAAATATCAAACAGAAATTTATTCGATTCCTTCTTCAAAACCTGCCAATAAGAGTGATTGGTTATAGATCTCTAAAGTGTCTCTCAATTCGACTCTGACAAGTCTGCTGAAAACTTGGCGTTAAGATCGTTCGTATTCCGACTATGTAGTATTTCGTGGTTGACTATTGATTCCTCGTGTCTGAAATCCAAGTAGGAGAGGAGGGCTGGAAAGTGTTGTGGTTGAAAAGCGACCAACGGATAAACTCTCGCCGATTGAGTTTCCTTGTGCTCGCAATACGCACCGGGTTCTCTACCTCACTCGTAACTTCCGTTTCGCTTAGTCGATCGCGAGGTTTTCATTAACGCTTCGCGAGAATATCCCTCCGCCCGGCTCGTGTCTCCTCCCGCAGACAGATGTTCCTAGACTTGTCGTTGAAGCCACATCGATCACGGTCGATTAAGAAGTCGTTCAACTGTTTCCTCACAACCTGCCAATATTCTTGATTGTTTCTTACTAAACTATAACGATCTCTATTATTATATTTCCATGTTTCTTTTTATTAATATCACTCTGTGACAACTATATATTGATCTTCAATTAAACTGTCATAATTATTGTCAATAATTAATGTATCTTTGGTCAGTAATTATGTATACTCGTGCATTCAGTAGTATAGCCAGTGATTATTGCCCTCTCTTATTAATTAGCATTGGTATTTCCATCAAGGCCATTCTTACTTTCAATCCACTCGAATGTACCGTAACATAGTAGAGGTTCGAATACCACTTAATTAAAAAAATATTATTATGTTTCTGTGTAAAACCTTGTGAAAATTTATTTGTAAAAAAATAGTGATTTGTGTGATTGATTGTGAGACGAATCACGATGAATTTGAAAGATCGAAATTTGACTGATGAAACGCTATTTTCCGTACAACGCAACTATGGATTGCAGCATTATACATACATATAGATAGGAGGCATTGAACGTGGCAAGTTTAATGGCCACGAGACTGTTAAAACAGACCTCCCGCTAGCACGGTGTCATGATTAACTGATTTATCCGGTCCAAGCATCGAGTGGGAGTCCCGTCCAGATACTTCGAAACAATTTTCTATCAAATAATGCCACTAATGCAATAAATTGCAGTGACGGAAGTGAGCGCGTTGCACGGTTGACTTCTGATTGTGAGCGAGCTCCGTGAGTCATGCATGCGCCTTCCTGTGTGGGTAGCTGGATAGAGCGTGCAAGATAGCCATGCGACCGTCTCGAAGAATTTAGAAAAATTTACGCGAAAAACCAAGATTCCTTCTTGCTCGTTGAGGCCGATTCCAACAATCTGGAAGCAATCCGCCAGTCTTGCAGATTCCAAGCGTTAAGCGCATTCGCTTCGGAGAAGCGCTGACCGTAATCCGTAGAATAAAATGCACTCGGGAAACAAGCGGGAAACATGTGGGAGTAGAGACAAAGGGCAATCGCTCGATACCAAACTGTATTAACCCGGAAAGGTTAAATTATTACCGCATATTCTCATTTCGATAACATTCCGGGTTGTAACATTCGCACGGTACGCAAGACCTACTATCTAATTAAGTATTCATATACATACATGTTCATTCTCAAACCTATGTATTTATTTATTTAATTTCTTTGTCTGCTACTTTGTTGTCTATCAGCTTTGTCTGATTTGTCACATATTTTTGGAACCACCCACTAGTAATTTGAACATATTTTCACAAAATATTGGGAACTTCGAAGCTCTACTCACTTAGTGCATATTCTGTGAAAAAGTTCCTTATTGAGTATATCGAGAAGAAACCTGCGAATTTAAGTGGATGTAAATTCGATAAATGGTCAAAGACCATCGTGCTATGTGCGAAAGTCATCGTGGTCGTAGCCGTAGGTACTGGAAGTGAGGTGTTGGCATGTAACGTGCAATCGGCTCTCGGTTAATTATCACGTAGCGGAGCAACAATCGGAACAGCTTACTCGAGCGCATGTATAATTGTGACGTCGACTGTGGTTATGGCTCTGCACTGCGATCGCAGAACACTTTCACTCCGTGCGGAGGGAATAGAGTGGCGCACTATGTATGTATGTATGTATGTATGTATGTAAGTAAGTACACGTTTCCTTGGCCCACCGCGAATCCAGGAATAATTGTCCGGTCCGCTCGTCCTTACATAACTCGAGCATTCTTTCCCTGAATCGAGGAAGAATGGACCCGATCAACCAAAGAACCAACCAAGTCAAACACAATTGCATAAGCGTGCTAAAAAATCCTGCCTGTTTATTAAATAATTATTATTACGTATGTATTTTTTCTTCACTGCGAAATTTATACATTTTTTGACAATATTTTTGACCAAGCGTTTTATCATCAAACGGAGCTATGGGTTTAGGAAATTACAATTGATATTGGAGATTATAAAACTGGAAACCTCTTGGGAAATTTTGTACCTTGCACAGAAGAAACGTTGATTTATGATTGCACCTGGGTGTCTGATTGACGACAGTGACGGCGTCGAGGAACTTCGTCGCGTCGGGTGACTAATTGTAAGGCTAGCTGCCTGGAACCAGCAGATGCGAGGACAATGGTCAAGTCAGCAGTTCAGTGGGCCATTTACTCCGGAGACTCCAATTTGACAATGTTTAGTGTCGAATTAGACGCCAGTTTTCTAATTGTCCTCGAGACTAGAGCCAAGTGCGAAACCAATGGAAGGTTTGGACAATTGCCACGTCGCGACACCGTCGACCAGACAGTGCAATTTCTTATCTGTCTAGCAAATAGTAATTAACGTCAGTCTACGATTTAGGTGCGAAGTAACTTCACAATGAGCAATAACGAAGAATCAGAATTTCAGCTAATGTTTCACGTAGACAAGTGGAAGATTTATTTTGTCTATTGACTCTACAGTAGTGACGGTCAAAACAGGAAAGTAAACAGTGTGTATTACTGTTAATGTTAATTCTAATTGAAGAAAGCATAGAGATCTATTAGGGACAGTGCGCTTCCTCGCGGAATTAGTCTCGAGAATGAAATATGGGATGCCATAGACACCCACAGAAATAGAAAGTCGGGTATATTCATCAACGGAGAGAACAAATGAGCCATCCTCAAAGTAAAATAATTTGTTCACCGATGATGAACGGTGATTAAGATCGCCCGAGGATCATCCCAATGTGGACGAAAAAGAAAAAGAGGAAGAAGAAGAAGAAGCACGCGAGACAATGCGTGATATACCACTGGCACGAGTGGCGCAAAGAGAGAGTAGCCGGCAGCCAAATCATGATGGATCGAAGTGAGAGGGTGGTTCACTAGGTCCATGTTGCTCCCATGCTTCTTTCGATCTCGTAATTAGTGTGCGAGAAAAGCCGCGGGCTTGCGAGGGACCGATATAATTTCCTGGGGTTCGCGGTTTTCGCGTTTAGAGGCCAACTGTCTCACGACACTCCAATAGGCCACAAATAATTATAATGACTTTGCGATCGTGCAACTGGACTGATTTTTGCGGTCAGTTCGCGCACGCTCGTTCTGTCGTCCCAGAAGGAAGTGAACCTTGACGGGCCACTCCCAAGTCAGTAACACGCACATCTGTACTTATAGTTTTTTTGTACTTTTTTTCCTCATCTCGAAATCGTTCAACAAATATCGTATAATCGCTTAATTAAGATCGGAAGTCCATCCTAACATCTTTTCAACATTTTTTAGAAATTTTATAGAATCTCGAAATTGGGATGGAATTACAAAATTTTTTCAAGTAATTAGAGACTAGATAAAATAAAAAATATTACTGGCAATCATTATTTTTGTAACAATATCCTTGCAAATTTATTCTTAGAATCTTTTTCACCGCCGCTGACGTAAGAGACGCAAAACGTTGAATTGTATCACGACAAATTGCAGAAATCTGCATGGTTTTTCCGCAATCGCTAGACCGTAGTGCGATTGCAGCATCCCTACGCAGCTTCGTAATCGTATCATCATGACAAACATACATATTTGGAGTCGATTCTACTAGTCTCTAGAATTTCCTAAGACTTGGAAAAATTGAGTCTCTCCGATGGTTTTATTTAACGAAATCTAAGATAAGGTATCATTGCTTTTGAGAATTTAGCAGACTTCTTTTTTATCATTCATTTCATTTTATCAACTTTATACTCTCTTATGTACATAACTCTGTGAATGATTAATCATTGCTTAAAAGTAGTTGGTTTATTGAATGAAATTTACGCTATCGAACACTATTATGATGCGTAAATGCTTCCTTCTGTGACGATGCAGCTGCACAGCTGAAGGGATTCTACGACAGCTGTAAATACTATGAAGCACACCTGTAGCCATCAAAGAAAGAAGACAGACACTTACACTGTAGAACTACTGCTTCTGCCATATTGAACGGAGAGGCGTCGAATCCATGTAACTTTGTACATATTTCGTTACAAGCAGCATGCTAATTCCTTATGCTATAAATAGAACACTCGTTCTAACATCGATGTGTGACTTTTGCTTTCTAAAACAATACCAATCTGTCAACGTAACATAGTGCATCTACAGTAGAGTCTCTTACTAATTGCAATTAGAAACTGTTACTGCTTCAAATCATAACCAAAATCATTAACTTATTATAAACTTTATGGTAATTGTTAAACGGTAATTATAAAACAATATTTATTAAATATTTCAAAGTGGATTCATGGTTTTCATGTAAAGTAGAGTTGTTCAATAATAATCGAAGAAATGATTAAAAATTAATATGTGTAATAATGTATTACGATAATGTCTGTGTAAAAGATTATTCAGCAGTAAGATAACAGAAGTAGAAATAGATTAGTTGAGGAAAATTGAAAGGTGAAGGGAAGCTGTCGAAGAGAAAGAAATTGTGGGTCTTAATACAGTGAGACCCTAAATAACGGTAAACTATGGAAAGCCCACAGTGATCGAGCATCTGGTAGTGGTCAGTGAAAAAGACAAGGGGATGGTTATTGGTATTTGCAAGCCACGGTCTTCTTAGGTATTCGTATTACCTCGAGTATCGCTCGTTCCCTTTGCTGGGGGGCCCCACTAATCCCTACGAGGCGTCCCGTACAATTATCACGAGGATTTGCCTACTCTCGGTAATGCTGGAACGGCCTGACCCGATACAATTAGGATTAAGCTTACTTAGCGTTGAGTAAAGCCCTTGGGTGTTTCGTGGGTTTACTTACCAAGTTGCCTGACCTGACCATTTCGATGCCGCTTTCTTTACTGGCACCCTGTTTCACTCCCCCCTTCGCATTGTGTCGTTATACTTTCGTCGCTTTAGTGGGACCAGCGGTGTTTGGACGCCGCTGTCTGATTGCCAGTCAATAAAAACGTCTTCCAAAGGATCCGTCGACACTAGACCTCAGTGATATACGGGTTTAAGCAGAAATTTTCAAGCTATAGGACTCTCTCGGATTTCGAGTTACCCCAAGCTCGCATTTACGGATGGTCTGGATTCTAGGAATAATTGGAAAGTCACTCCAAAGTGACTCGCTATTTCCGGTTGTCACTAGGCGGTGCCGTCTGCACTACGGATGGCAGGTGTTAATCCGCAAGAGCCGGTTCCATGAGCACACGCGAATAGTTACATCCTTACTTATTTATTAGTGTATACTCGTATAGACCGAATACGGCGGGAAATGTAATTGGTATTCCACTCAACCACGCGTACAGTGTTGAGATTCCTCGCGATCAGGACTCTGACAACGTGAGTGATGTCAGGAATGAGATGTCCCTTTGTCGATTGACTGGATAGCGGCGTGGAAAAATTCGCGTGCGGTACCTTAAAAATATACTTCGCCATTCAACTTGATCGACAATGGTCTATCCTCGCGGCATCCTGCTATTTGCATGTCTAATGGGATGTTGATCCTACAGCAGGAAGCTTCTACTACCTTAATCCGTTTACCGGAGGCATGGGTTCTAACGATCCAATTTGCATATAACGATCAGCGCTAAATCAAAGAGAAGATCATTCCGCGAAATTGCTTTCGCATGCACTCACATGCACCGGAGTTGTTGAAATTTTGCGAAAATAGTGCAGCTCAACCTACGCTATCTTGAATCTCTTGCAAAATCTACTACCCTCGCGGAGTTCCCTTATATGTCGGACAAAGGCTCGTTCGAACGATAGTTGTATCAGACGACAAAACCTCTGGCTAGAGAATATATATGTTGTATTTCCAACGATATTCCCAAATCCTTGAAATTTTTTCACGTAAATAACTAGTTGAGACTACGTCCATTGAGACTTCGCTACAGTCAACTTCCGGAAGGGTATACAATGATGCAAGGACAAAATGGATCTAAGGCTATTCCGCATTAAATTAGATTAACGCAAGCGCATTTTCCGCCGCACGATTAAGCAGGAAAACCTTGCGGCTGGCTTAGTACTCACCGCATCCTGTAATTAAATCTGTAGGTAACTACGCTCGAGAGCACGGTATTCACTTTTTGCGTTTGACACACGCAGCCCTAAGGATGTGAAACCAAGCTATAAACGTTCATAGCTGAGACAGTAATTTTCACCTGACCATTTGAATTAGCATTTGCATTGGCATGTCAACGGTAGATACAGTTCCAGTAGATAAAGGAATGCGAATACAAAGGAAAACTTTAACGATGTAGTTATATGCTTCAAATGGTATAAAATAGTTTAGGAGCCAAATAAGAACGTAGTGTACACCATTCAACGTGTGTTTTCTAGTAAAGAGAACTTTAAGATCATTAACGTTATGTCTATTTAAAGATGAAAGGATTCGATGGATATTTTTTATTTCTAAACTACTTTAAATTGATGATCGACAATAAAATCGTTATAATAGAAGATGAGAGACTTTTAAGTATAGGGACAATCTTCACATCTCTTCTCCAATTGAGAAAGCACTCTACTGTTTCACATGGTGTCCGCACAGCAACACAGAAAATGAGTGCAGAATTGAGTGAGGCCAATAGTAGGCTGTGGACATTTCAATAGAATTGCGTTGGCCAGTCGTCCTGCATACGTACTCAAGTACATACTTTACTTACTGTGCTCTGTTCCTCTTTCGCCGAGACATCCACGTCAAGCTACATCGATCACCGCAACCGGTGCCGTCTCGTTGTCTCATTTATTGGGTACCGCGAAAGAATGGTTGACTCGCGAATCACTGACAACGAGTTAATGAACCTCGCGCAGCATTATGTCTCCATCGACGCGAAACGTTGAGGAATCAACGATTAATCGCCGATTAATCGCCGATCTACGAACAGATTAATGAATATATTCGTTGACAAATGTGAAACTCAATGAAAATAGGGGAAAAAGACAACGGAAAAACATTAGACAGGAAATGGTGATTGATACGAACCTTTTTGCTATTTATGACGTATAGTTATAACGATATTGGTAAATCAATTTAAAGAGGACTTAACTTCGACGTATGTGTTCGCTTATTGGATTTCTTTCGAAAATAATTGAATTAATGGTCGAAAGTCACTGCTCTATACAGACGTATTACCAACCTGACAATCAGGAAAGGAATAAGGAAGATCAATCAAGCAGAGATAGTTGTAAGAAACGAGAAACTATATAGACACTTGTTTATGCGGATGATATAACTTTAATTACGATAGAAGAAATGGTAATAAAAGAAGCTAGAAGAGATCAGAGATACGAAATATATACCGGAAATAGATCTATGGAGAAAATGGACTGATAGCAAAACATTTGAAAGAATAAATAAATACAATTGTAAATATCGAATTATATTATATTCTATAATCAATGTGAATCCGTTTTTACCATTGATTACAATAATTCGTTTGAATACTGCATTGCTTGAAACCAGTAATTGAAAGAAGACAATTCAGTGATTAGCTGCTAACAGTCGAAATCCCACGATCTTGTAAAACTACTAGTCGGAAAGCAACTATTTCACCGTTACCTTACTGACGCTTTTAGTTGTTTAATAATATGATAATGACACCCAAGAGAATTTCCCTTCATTGAGAAGGTCGAGTTCGCGCAGTATTTTTCCCGCGTTGCTATATTCGCGGTGCATTCTGAAAATAAAGAATAACAAGCGGGACAAGAGAGGACTCGTGGAATTTACGACGCGAGTCTACAAGTGAAACGCGGTTGATATCGTTACTTACGTCGCTAGTATGGTTTATGCACAGGCTCACACAATCATGGGAACGAAGCCTACGTATCACTGAACTCTTCTAAAGGACGGAGAAGAAGAGTCCCGGGTATTTAATCCTCCCAGCAATTCCTTTATCGTCGACCAAATTGAAACTGTCGGGAAAAAAGTACATGCAAAATAGAGAGTTCAATTTACTGAGCACTTTCCACGCGTGACAAACGATTTGCTTTTGCTTGTCAATGTGGAGTTAATGACCTCTACGAACAACATGAGAACTTTTCTCATTTTATACAAACTCGGTAATACCGTAATGAATATGATACAAAATACTTGATTAATTCGTATTTTTTACTTGAACTTTATTAATAAATATCAATAGAAATACAATTGTAGATTATGGTGGTACGTGGTACGTAAATGGAATGATATTCGTTTTAGCTTAACACAGAGGGTGAACGTGTGTATGTACTGTCCACAAATGACAGAGCTACCAGTATTAAGCGAGGACAGTTATGCTAAGCTCGTGCATGCATTATGTCTTGTGTCTCCCAGGACACACACCGCAATTTACCAATCCAAGTAAGACGCTCGTTCGCGCATCCTATTTCGCCATGTCCCATCTCAATGGAATTTTCCATAGCGAATGACTCAATTTTAGCGAGTCGCAGAGTTTATAACCCGAGAAATTACTCGATATCGAGATTAAACGATTAAGAATATTATAATTGCATTATCGCAGATTATTTATTGACATTAAAGGGAAAATAAAATAAAACGACAATCGTTGTTCTCTTCCTGTTGGCATATAGCGTTAAGCCTGTTTTCACCAGCAATAAAGAAGATCAGGTAAACGTGCGTATAATCAATATACACATTCCTCGGAGAACCGGTCCCAGTGGGAATCGCAAAAGTAAGCCGCGAAGATACTTGTAACATGCAAATTAAGTACAATCCGAAAATTGTAGTCGGAACGAACCTGACTAGTAGCATACTAATACATAATCGATTAATTGACCTCCTATTCGATATATTCGAGCTTGCGGTCTTCCTTTCGAAAGCGGTAGCAGGAATTACCAGAGAATGAGTGAACCAATGAATCCTAAGGAACTGTTATCTACAATCTGTATGCCATGGTTATCGTCCTGATAAACTCACTACCTATCCCAAACCGGTAATCCTGCATAAAAGGAAGCTTTAATACCTCGTTACTTTGAACGATATGAGATACTTATTTATTCCCGGAACCAACGCCGAAATTTCCTAGCCCAGGTATAATAATTATTTTGCGTGAAGATACTAGCACTCAACTCTCGAGTTAATGGCACAATAATGGTCACTGACCACTGATTAGCCAGCAGACAGCAGAAAACTCGAAGAAAATTGGTCTGAGGCTAATGGCACTAATCTTGTTATTGAGCGATAATTACACCGTCGAGTCGTTGCGTCGATCGATAACTACACGACGGAAGTTCAATTCGGTATTTATAAGTGACTTTCAGCATTTCAGCGTCTTTTAAATCGTAGATTGTAAAAATCTAAGTCGAAGCATTTATTGTTATTTTCACCGGAGGTAGAGTCAAGTTTCAGGGCGTGGTGCAAATGGTGATAATGGTCCAGCGGGCGGAACTGCCGTTAAATCGGTTTTCACACTGTCGACAACGGCTGCGAAAGGTCAATCGCGTGGCGCACCTGCGCTGAATCCACGGTAACAATAGAAGGCCTCCTTTATTTAGCCTCGATGAAGAGATTAATAACGCGGCGGGAGTAGCATTCCCAGGAGAAAGTTTTCTGAAGATTCGTGTGGCGTGGAGTCGAGGTCGAGACTGGGGTTACATTTAAATCGAAATACCATGAGGAAGTCGTTGCTATAGTGAGTGTATCGAACATATAAGTGATTTCGTGCTTTGTACCGAAAGAGGACGCAATGCGATTCGATGTGCTTACGCAACGTGATGCGTCCGTTCGCACACGATGCGCCAACATCCCGTCAATTCTACCTTTGATCTCTCAGTGTCTCTCGAATAATTGAGCCTTATTCCTAGTGATTTGACGTCCGTCACCGTGAAAATAGGTTCAAGGCTTCGCCAAACTGATGTGCATAGCAAAGAACGCCTCGAGAGATAACACTATTGAAAGCATAGCTTTTAAGCCCATTGTTTCATGCACACCGATCTTGCATCGTGCAATGGGATCTTCCGTTTCCCTCAACACGCATATACGTGTATATGTAATTATTCCCAGCTCGTGTTGCGGTAGAGGAATGACACTAGTCTGCTAAAAAACTGACGAGGTCGGAATGTCAATTATAAATGTAATTGAATTAACAACGGTGATCCAGAGGCACTGTCCATTTAACCGGACACTGCTCTCCAACGTGGATTGGGAATCCACAGTTTTGCATCACGAGCCTTCGAACGCGTTATCTAGAAGCGTTCATCGAAACCGGCCGATCGCGGAAAAATCGAGTATAATGATAGATTCAGACACAGTATTAGTCCGCTAGCTATCCAATTTTTAGCTGCTTAGTGCGCGCGCTCGCTTATCGAGCAATCAATTGCGAGAAAGTTCGCGCGAATGAACCTATTCCTTGAGTAAGACGTTCGCAGCTACCCGTAGCTCGTTAAGTGTAATATCGAGTATCAAACTACACTCGGTGCAGCCGAGAACCCCGTAAGCACCTTTAAATGGTCAATTTGAAACATCTGGCACGATCGACAGTGTAGGATTGAAAGCTCTTTTCTTTAAAGGTACCAGGGTCAAAGTACAGTTTTGCATAGATCCTTGGAAGATTCTCTCAGTTTTTCCTTCTCATCACGGAGACTTTCGACGCATTCAACAATGTAGGGCAATGACTGATGACCCCGTGGGGCACAATAGAATCCACCTGATGACAGGTTTAACGATCCACTCTGCAGCAACAGGATTGCATAAAGAGACACGTAAAATAAGCACCTCGTGTGAATCGGGTTCTAGGGGTCAAGTTAGGGCGCAACGGCGAACGGAGATGTGACCATATTATCATTCGATTTTCTCTCTATCCTTGTATTTCTATCTTTTTAATTCTGGTTTCTGCAATGTTTCATTTATAATTATTTTATAGGAAAAACACTAATATTTAATCACTCGATACTGTTTATTTAGTGCGTAAATGATTCGACCGGAATAAATACAAAATTATGTTATTCTATATTTATTCCACTCGCTATACATTAATCCTGAGGAGCTTTAACACATTAACTGAAACGTAAGAATGCGATGTGATACGTAATAACGTAAGACGTACTAAATAATACTGGACATCCGTGCATACTTCCCTAATCTTAAGACGCGGAATAAATGCTCATGACAACCATCAATGAGTGCCATAGTAATCTATGGCTTAACGGATTCCACGAGTTCTCTGCGTACACGTTAGACAGTCGTGTGCTTGTTACGTTCACAAAGGAGAGAAAATTTGTTTCTTTAGTGGAATAAATACCAAGTTTGCCTGGACCGTTTTACCGAGACTTTCATTGCCGCTCACTGATTTCAATGGAACGTCGTACCGTTATTGCCTGTGATATTTCCACGACTAGCAGTTTCTATTTAAATTTGAAATCAGTATTATTAATATTAATCGCGGAAAAGCTGGAAGAAATATTGGCACGACATTGCAATTTCAAGTGCCAATCGTAGGAATGTCCTCGTTGCACAGTTCGTGGTCATCGTAGTTATGATTGTCCATGCCTGATAAAGAAAATGATAGTGATAGACTCACTGCCATCACTCATCGATCACTCAAAATATACACGTATGTACGAGTCTGTCAGTCAGTCGATTCTACCAAAGCTGTAATCTACGAAACGAGGCGAATCCCATCGCTCCGAAGACTTCTCTATCGCCTAACTATATCACCCTTCACCAAAAATGAAACAACGGGAGAGCAGAAGTATTTACGGAAGTAGCCACGAACAGAATGACCGTGGCGAGGTCCCGCTCAGAAGCGGCCAAGTCGCAAAAGTGGGCCAGCTTTTGCCTAGAGCCGAGTCTCGAGGTTCGCGGCCCCGCGGCAGGATCGCAAATCGGAACCCAAGGAAAGGCAGAAGGGAAAGGAAGAGGTGGTCGTGCGGAGTGAGAGTACCCCAATGAACCTCGACGAACAGAAAGATGCCTATGTACCAGGTGAAAAGCGCGGAAGGGAGAGGCAATGGAAAAGGAGAGAGGGCTACACCATCGAAGAGTGATCGTATCCAGGTGTGGGAAGTCTGAGGAAGACGGAGTGAAAGGTAGACTGCTTTAGAGAGGGGAACGGGGAATAGTAGGGACCCAGGAGAAGGGGTCCAAGAGCTTTGGGCCGCATACGTCCCTCGACTACCTAGCGATCCACAGAAGACCGGCTGCGTTCGCGGGAACCGGTTGTGGTCGATAACCTGGCTCTTCTCTCGCTCCGCGTGATTTGTACTTTACGATACACGATACAGTCTTCCTTTCCTATACTTTGAATGGATCTTGCTCTCAAAATTTAACTCGTAGTAACACCCGAATCACACACTCGGAACTAATCATACTCGACCTGAATTATCGCGATTTTAAAAGAGAAGGGTCTCAAGAATTTAGAAACCGGTATCTCGAAGTCCAGAACGGGAGATTTGTGAAGTGTGAAGTTGAATCTGTGGATATTCGAGATTGAAGCTTAACCAAAGGTCCCCGGGCCCCGATTGGGACTGGCAAGATGAGTGGGCCTAGCGTCGATGTGGTTTGGGATCCACAGACCCAAATGAATTCGCTAGACTGCTGGGATTACTCCATCGAACTCGCGTGTCTACAAGGTCCAGAAGGTACTTACTACATACATATCGGCAACAATGATCTTTCATGATCGTGAACAGCATCGTGATCGACTTGGGTGGAATCTGTGTTACATGTTGCTCAAGTGATTGTGTTCATACCGATGAGAATTCGAAGGAACGTGTATCTCACGAAAGATGGGACCTGGTGGGAATCTTGATTCGTTTCTCGTTTTCCTTGAGTTTTGCCGGTGAAATATGCAACTCATTGAATTCACTATGCGCACCAACTGATGTGAATTGTAAATTTAATTTTTGCTTTTACCGTGCATGTAATTACATAGTTAGTGACACTTGCGAGTAAAAAATCTCAGTTGTATGGAGTTTTGCATTCGCGAATTGACGTAATACTTCATTTTGATAATAGTCGACGCATCGGGAGGTGCAACTTTTGCACCTGTCAACCGAATATCTTTGCAAGATAAATGTAAGTCGCGAATATTATTAAGTATTTCTTAGTAAAATCTACGAATATAAGCAAACTATGGATTTCCGAGGGAAAATTAATATTATTTTTAATACAAACTTGTACGAGGTGATTTTTAAGAAATGTTATTGTGTTGCTCAAAAATCTTGTCCGGTAATTAATTTTTGAGACTTGTAACAGAGAATTGAAGTATTTTTGCTAAAAAATCAGCAGTCTACTTATGACAATATCATCAGTACCGATGGTTATCAGTTGAAGGGACCGCAAAGCAAACTACATACTTATAAAGTCTTTTGATTATTATTATCACGCTAGACGTTAAACACGCAGAGTGCGTATGGCTTATATCAATCCATTATATCAGCCAACTGACGCTACACAACTTTAATAAATAATCAAATGCCGCCGGTTTAGTTCTTCCATTACGATTATCTATTCCAGAAGGATAATACGATAATAAGCGATAGAGAAATTATATTTCGACTTATGTCGATTTATGTTTTATACGAAATAGTTGAATGAGAAATTGAATGAAAATTCGCAATCTAATGCCAGTAGCGACTGTTAGCTAAAGAGGGTAACTCGGTCATTTACTCAGGAGGAAGGTCCTTGGCCCTAGCCAGATCGGACTGCCGGGAATGTGGGATCGTTCTTCGCTCCTGGCGCTCCGGAGGTCGCTACTTTCAGATTGGGGGAGTATGTATGTACTCTGAATCGGAGCACTCACAATCAAGTGCAACTGCTCGGAACACCCACAGGGATCGTTCTCTCTTTCATCGCGATCCGCGAGATCCTCGACCTGTTTGCGACTCGTTCGCTCAGCCGTGATAATCGCTGTCTCTTCTTCATGCGTTGATTCGCTCAATTTTCATAATGACACGTAATTTATCCTACTATATTCATCGCTATTAAACTACACTTATTACCCTATAAACTATAAAAGCTCACAGTTAATTACTGATAAAAAATTACACAAGACTGGCAAATGACAATTTTTTCCATGTTAATCTAATGAAATTGTAACACTGTGAAGCAGAATTATGTCTCGTAAAATTCATCCAACGAATTATTCGCAATTATTGCTAGATACTTAGAGTCGAGATGAATTCAATTATTTATTATTCAATGAATTATTCAGTATGATGTATACATACATGAATCTTTGGTTTGTAGCTGGAGATTAAGTATTTTATCATCCGAATTGCAGATCAAGCTACGTAAATTATAAAAAATGATATTATTGGTGACTTTCTTTGTGAATAAATTCAAGTTTATATGGAACGCGTCGAATGATCCACATTAAAATAATATACTTGTACTAAGTACGTTATTACATGTACATTAGTGTAACACTTGCGTTTTCGTTGCAGACTTGCAACTGGCCGCACAACTCGGCAAAACTCTCCTGGAGAGAAATAAAGAACTGGAGAACATGGTCAAGCTACACCACACGACAGTCGAGGAGCAAGCACAGGAAATAGAGGTAAGCAAATCATTGATCGTTTTGGATATCGAAGATTCGTCTGGCGCGAACCACGCGCTAAATCCTCCACTTTCGAAACTTTCCAGTATATGAAAAAACAATCAGCTGCCTTGAGGGAAGTGAATGACTCCCGTATGAAAATTTACGAACAACTAGAAGTAAGCATTCAAGACTTAGAACGCGCAAATCATCGCCTCGCACTTGAAAATAAGAATGACAAAAAAGTTATTAAAAGGTACGTAGTGTCAGATATCATAAATCTGATCGGTTCGATCATTTATTTCGAAACGTTCGGGAATTATTTTTCAAGATATCGCGTCGACTAATCTTGTGGTTTTTGTTTGATTATAGTCAAACAATAACGATCGAAAACTTGGAAGCTCGTGTCGAAGAGCTTCAGAGAAAATTCGATGAACTTAACGAGCAACATGAAGGTTTACTTCGGCAACAGACCGTGATTCAATCGGCGAATACCGCACAAGTACAGACCGGTACGACGCAAGGATCGGTCACGGCAAGTGGCAACACAACACAGGTACATATTTCCTCTTTATTAAACAGAATTTATTTTTGGAACGAAAATAAATGTAACAATCATTTCAATTTGACTCGTGTCAATGTCATGTCACTATTAGCAAATATCAAACTAATATTCAATATAGTCTTCTATTTTAACTGTACGTTCGTTCGCACGTAACAGTAATATAATACTATGCATAACGTACTTAAATATAGGAAAGATCGCATTGCTCATGTCAGAAATATACATCAATCTACTAAGGTCATTTGCATAACGCGATATACTAGATTGCCTAATGATACAAAGGTCTCCACGAAGTGATAGTAAAATAATCATGATTAGAATTATAAATAATTCAATAGTTATATTTAATTTCGATTATTATCGTTGTGCTTGCAGAACGTTGCCCCATGTGTACCGATATCCTTTCAAGAGACAAACACCGATTCCGGTAGTAATAGCAGTGTTCAACAACCGCCGACGTTACCATCTTCATTCGACACGGAAATGACGGAACTAATGAGGCAGTTGCAAGAAGCGCGAAGTCAAAGGGCACGGGAGCAGAAGAAAGTGACAGAACTCGGGCAGCAGCTCGCGAATTTGTTACAGGAAAATAGTGCTTTGGAAGAACAGTTGAACGTGTTGCGCAGTAAAGCGCAAGATGTAAAAAATCTTCAGGATGAAATTAGTACTCTCGAAGAAGTTAGGTAAGTTCAGATATCTATATTTCTCATTTCATCGAAATCCAAAAGGTAGAAAATCATCGATGATCAATTAGTTTTAATAAACAATTCATTTTCTGATGGTTTAATCAAATGTTCGTTTAATGGAATTTCCATCAATCAACTCATTATCCAATAAGCATTAGAAACCTGAGTGAATGGAAAGAATGGTACTAGAATGTGAATTATACGAATGGAATGTAACATTTTCTAGACGAGGCCAACTTTGTGCACGATGCTTGCGCGGAATGGACACGACCCACGACGAACTTTCCGTCATGCTGGACCAAGAAGAGTATGATGACATCAGTTTGGTTGAATCAATCATCACGGATACTCAACGCGACGGTGACTCCCTGCTACAGGTAAATTTTATTGGAAATTATATCGTTTGCAAGATAGAATACGTGCATGTTATTACTTTCTGTTTGGCTCTTCAACTACTATGCTTAGTTCGGAGTATAAAATCACGCGCTCTTCAAGCCGGCAAATCGTGCATTCGTGAATTACTATGGTCGCGTGTTTCTCATATACATAGTATATAGTACCTGGTATAGCAATTCAAATAGAATTGTTTTTAACACGCTTGTAAAGGCTTGAAGGGGAGCGCGCAAGCACGGGCACGGTCTGGAAAGTAACATTATTTTATTTGCTTTAGGAAACAGTTTCGACAATGTTTAAGAAATCCAGGGAAAAAAAGCATAAAGATTTTAGTTCGCTGTTGTGGACAACTTTTACTTATATATGGAAAGCACCGTCGTTGACGCTTCTTATTTTCGATACGATATGGTACATAAAGAACGAGTGCATCATCCCTTTATTATTGAAACCATTTAGAATACCATTGTTCATTCTTAGAAAAGCTTTACCATTGAAACTAATAAGAAAGTAATTCACGCTACGATCAGGGATATAAACAATTCATTCATAGTGTTCATCATTGCAACATTAGTGCATGACATATCTTATCTCCGCGCATCATTAAAAAAATATATATATATATATCGTGCATATTTTCTGAACTATAGCGAGAAAGAATTCTCGATCGTTTAATATTTCATATTAGTACCTGAAAGTAATATAGTTGCCAGTATCTGCTTGAATGCTTCATATTTTCGGAAGTGTTAAGTAAGTAGCCATTAAAAATTATGGATTTGACATGGTATCTCTATCAATTATTTTGGCCGGCACAACTTTGATCTCTGACGGACAAAGATGCACTTTCTTATTACATTTCATTCAGACCATTTGAGGCTCAAAGGGTTGCTCATATACCATAAAAGTCGGCATTGTGATATTTGATCTGATTTTTCATTTCGACTTGAGTTTTTCTGTATAGTATTATTCTTGTTTGGCTTATGAATATATTATTTTTGCCGCGGTTCTGTGAACTGCGCGCGTGTGTGTGTGTGTAGGAATAACTAACATAAGGTGTAGATAAGTTTATAAATTATAACTGAGCACTTACATTAATTAAGCCATAACAAAATTAAAACCACAAATTGATGAGGCTGACAATGAGTATTGAATTTTTTCTTTCGTTCGAATTATGGGTAGAAGAGTGGTTCTCGTACACTCGTATGTTCTACGCCAATGGCGCTACGCGCCTGTGAAATAGAGGTTTTGAATGCATGATATTCATGGAATCAATGTGATAAAAGAATGATCAAATTCTGCCATCGTGTAGATACATCATAATTGACAAAGATTCAATTTAATTTCCAAAGAATAAAAAGACTGCCGTAAATTAACAAATTAACGAGTAAGCTAATATTTATCTACGAAAAATCAATTTTGACAAATTAAATGGAATTTAAGTAGCTCGGATTTGGTGATGCTGCTTGTGCTCTAGAAATAAGATTGTCTACAAGTAGTATTGGCGTGACGTCGTTTATTCTATTTTGAGCATGACCAAATACTGTTGATATATCTAGTCGAATCGTTTGTTAAAATTGTGTTGTACAATGTAAGTGCCAGATTTATACGATCTTAAATAAAATACTTTTTTCCAACAGATATTGTTGCATTTTTTATATCCTATAAATCTGGCGTCTCCTTTCACCGACATCTCCATGCCTCCTCTGTTGTTTTCTTTTCTTTTCTTCGTGTGGCAACCTTTATTAATTGCCCTGTATCTTTTTTGTCGCGTTCATATAAGCTTTAATTGTGCTATTAAAATCATATCGTCACAACTGCATCACCAATCTGGCCTACACTCAATTTATGGGATTTTTTCATAAAGTCAACCGCGTCTGACTTTTTTTCTAACATTTAACATGTCTCATGACATCAAAATCGTTCTACTGCTTACATTCACACATGATGCAGTAAACATGCATGCTAAATCGTGGGAAAATGAATTTTATCCGATGAATTAATTGTTGCTTATTTATGTCGTAATCGGGGGAGTTCCATTATTGACTAACCAAGCGAAATTGTGACTGACTGCTATAACATTGCTTTTAGGAGACAAACAACAAGACCGGAACCGAAGATGCGGAGGGGAATCCTTACCGGGTGTTAGTCGAGAAATATCAAGCATTGATCGAAGTCCAAAAGCATTCGGTACCACGCTCGAAGAACACTAGAAACAACACCTGTTTGTCGTTGCAAGAAGAACTTAAAATGTCCGGTGAATTCAACAGTCTGCCGAATCCAACCGTCGAGCCGGAAAATCAACAGAATTCCACTAAGACAAATACAAGTAACTCGCGTTCAAAGGTAGAAATTTGTAGTAAGAAACCATTCTCTGCTACACCCACGGACTTCTCTGAAGCTGAGACTTCATCTTCCGGATTCTCCGATGAGACGAGCAATAAGGCAACGCAAACAGAGGGTAATACTGGTTCTCTTCTCTGTTCGATTGCCGACGGCGAAGACTGCAAGTTTAGCATCTGGGACGACAATAATCCATTTGAGAGTAGGTTCAGAAAAACGCCTGAATACAGACAACTATTCAGTGAGATATTCAGCTTACTTAAGAGAGCAGCTGAAGCAAGCGACGAAGGTGAAAAGCTTCCACTATTGGATAATACAAGTACAAACACAATCCAAAACCAATCGCCAATTATCATCCAAGAGGACATTCCAAGTGAAGCCACCGACGACAATCAGAGCGTCATATCCTCGGTAATTTCGTCCGTTGTTTCCGAACCACCTTACAGGATACAGAGTCCAACTGTGATAATGAATGCGGGAAAACGCGATTCGCGACACGGTGTTGTTTCGAATGGAAAAGCTTTGTCACAACAAAACGGCAGTGGACTTGACTATTTGTCAGTTCACGTTACTAAGAAGGGTTCGGCCAAAAAGACCGGTCATAGGAAGTTGGTCCACAATGATAAGTCAACGGCGCCGGACGTCATTCCTACGACGAATCCGAGATTCGTACCAACCAGGACTCATCACAGTAGTGGAAAGCGAAAGTTTAGGCCTTTCCCTACTACCGATGAGAACGGCACAATATACACCGGATACGTTTACCCCAATAGACCGAAAGAAACACCTAATTGCGGGCGAAGATTATCATACGGACACACGAACCACACACAGCACAATACTAGTTTCGAGAGTCGCGAATACAAACCGAGCACAGCATCGGCCGACGTTCAGCGGCTAAAACGGCTTGAAATGTCCTACGCGGAAGTACTTCGGTTGCCAAATAAGTCCAAAGCAAACAATCATGTTAGGAGCAGTAATACTCGTCATGCGACGCACCGAGATGATGCGGTACACAAGTAAACGATATTGTAGTAGAATTGAGGAATTTGTAACGTGCGTCAAAGGTATAGACGAAGATTTAAATTATTTCAGAATAAGATTCAGTATTGATAATCACCGCTATGATAGGAATTTTTGTAAATATATGAAAAAAAATTGTACTCGTAGCGGCTGTACTAGGTACTAAATGTCAAGATTAATTTTTAAGCGAATTTTTCTATTTCAACTGTATAACTTCTTTTTTCAACGTGGAGATGTACGAGGGTAACAAAAGTATTTCCCACGCTATTATATGCCGCCCCAAATAGGTCCAGGCGGCATTACAAGGTGGCGTAATCGCTTTGTTTCCCTATTAGAAACTGTAGAAATATTTGAGAAATAAAATTATTTATGTGCCATTTACCATATCTATTTATACATCTTTTAACTTCTCAATCCAAGTACATACTCTGTTTTTAATCCTTAACGGAAACCGACGCATCGTAACGAGAATATTTAACTCCTGAAGGGATCTTTCGGTGTATGTGTCCATTAACAGCATGCACTGTGTATTAGCTTTGATATTTCGTAGCTATCAAATACAATATTGTGACCAACTTATATACCAAACAAATAAATTCTTTATCATAACAATTCTATCGGAAATTCTATCAAACTAACACCACCTTACAAACAATTCGACTTTGTTTTGTAGTTTTTGTTATTGTTTCACGTTTCTCCCAACGCGAAGGTAAAAGATTCATGCAAGATCATTGGAAAACAAAATATTACAAGATTCTAACTGGTTGGTATTTTATTCGGTTATATTAAATGTACAAGAAGCTTCTTGTGTTCGCCGTTTATACGTTATAATAGAATTTTTACTAGTATCCTTTTGCTTATTATATCGAGGCGTATCGTATTTAATACAAATTAAAAACTTGTGTATCGCTGACTTATTGATACAAAATCAGCACAAGAGCATTTTTCTTTTTTTTTTTTTTCTTTTCATACATTATATTTCATTGTCGTGCATACTCCTCGTGCATTCTTTCTCTTTCGTTCCTCTGGGTTTCTGTCATCGAGTTTATTGTATTCTAGAATCATTTTTGCATCAATATTCAATGGCATAAACAACATTTTCTGCACAACAGGAATTATTGTGTTTGATTACGAATCATCGAATAAAGCACGATGAACAGCTCCTAAACTCGGTTGTACGTAACTTGAACTAACGCTTCTTCTAGATCTGCAAAGTTCGTACCAATGAGAGAATATCAATTAGATGATAAAGCTTAATTCAGACTATTAATAATAATAATAATAATAATACTTTACAGTAATGAATATTGGAAACAGTATAATTTATACTTACTCTGTGAGAGGCCTCACCGCTGGTCCAGTTGGATTATTTTTTGGTCGCGGATTTACGAGAAGACATTTCATTGGGTGTCCATCAAGTTGTCTATTGTGATAAGTCTCCACAGCTTTTGTAGCATCCTTCAATGTTTTATAAATCACTTCTGCTGTTCCAGGCCGCACTAATCTCGATACTAATAGTTCTCCTACGTCTTCGAATAATTCCTGTGACGTAAACGTTTTCTGATTATGTTTGCTGCTGCTGCAATAGTTGTCACTTTACATGATCTAAATACAATTCCTAGCATTAAATCTTACTTTGATGTCTTCTTGAGTGACGTTTGCTTGCAAGTTTGAAACTACAATTCGATAGCCTGTTGATTGTGACGGTGAGCCTGAAGTTACTTTTGGTCGAGACATAGAGCTGATGTTTCGTGATTTACCAGGAGCGGTATCCAGTCTTGATTTTACGCCTACGTCTCTGTGGCTTCGTGATTCATAATATTTCGCTTCTAATGGATCCTCCGCGACGATTGTTCTGCAAATAATCCCAAGGCTAAACAGGTATGTAAAATTGTGCAAAGTTGAAGGTACGAGTTAAAGAAAGTTTACCGTGACTTTGTGCCAAAACTCCAGTCGTCTTTGTATGGGGGTGAAACAGATTTTGTCTAAACAGAAACAATGCGAATTACTAAGATATTCAGTAGGCGTATAATCGGATGTATAAGAATGAGTAAGGAAAATAATATTTACCATACTGGAACCCGCGACAATTTTATAGTCTCTAACTCGGTCTCTTTCCCTTTCTATGTCAGGTTTACGAGGCGGTGCGATTCTGGATACATTACTACTCGCTGGCTTCACCCATGTATAAGGCGAAGATGGTTTAATACTGAACACAGGGGGTGGTGGTGGCGGAGGTGCAGGAGCATAATCATTATTAACTGTTCTCCTTAACGGTGGTGCTTCCATCATGTAATCTGTTAAAAAGAATTGTTACGAGTTAACTTAATATTTAGAAACATTTTATGTCGTATTTATTATTCTTTAAATAATATCGATATACCATCATTATAGTTCATGTTCATATCTTCCATATAATGCGGTTCAGAAATTGGTGGTGGCAAATAGCCCATGCTCCTAGTTGGCGGCGACATGTAATTACTTGGCATCGAAGGCGGCATGGTATGTGGTACCATTGGAGGCAGTTTATTGGTCGATAAGGTCAATCTTCCATTTCTCCCAGTTTTGCGCGCAATTCCAGGCAATTGAGCTTCTACTTTTTTAAAGTGTAATGCACGAATCTTATCCAGCTTCAATCTGGCATCGCTTTGTTTAGCAATCTCTGCTAATTTGTCTCTTGCATCCGTAAGCTTTTCTCTATTCTTCTGTATAATTTTAAAACGTGCGTCTGTAATAACTTGTGGTCCACGACCCCTCATAGACGGATTGCCCCTTTGGCCGCGTCCTCTTCTCTGAACACTAAAGTAACATTTGTCGAATAAAAATATAAGCATTCTTAAACGATTCCTCATTCCATTTAAAAATATAACGTCTAATGTTGTATTAAACTTGTTATTAACACAGAATAGTTTTTTATGTGTGTAGGTATGACCAATTGCATTGTATTATAGCTAATATTATCACAATTATTTTCATATACTGCGAGGAATATTAATTAACTCATAAAATCCGTCTGCCTAACTTGTGAAGTCAAAAGTAGAAATATTAGAGAGCCACAAGTCTTGCTTCGTAAAAGATCAGTTAAAGAAACCGATTTTCAGTCAAAACTCTTACTATATTTCTCCGTTTTTCATCGAAATAAGTATGCACAGAATAAGCAATTTTTCTAATTTAGATATTCTGTCAGATATTTTCGATGCGGGATAAAAGTTTTTAAGTAATTTCAGAATAATTAGTAACACGCAAGACGATATAAAAACTGACTAAACCTTCATAGAACGATGCGACATTTCAAAACAGTTTTTACAATCTTTTTCAGTTACAAATAGGTCGATAGATCAAAAATGTAGAATAAGATAACAAAAGGAATAATTATATTTAACAATCTTACCCTCCTCGGCCTCTCATTCCTGGTGATTTCGACTTTTTAATTATGTCATCTAAACTCAATCCCATATCAGCCATACCGTAACAATCCGAATGAATGCAAATGCGTGAGTCCACAAAGTAATCATGAAACCGGGCTTTCAAAACTGTGAAACGCTTAAGACGGCTTTATATTTGCGAGAAATAGGTACAGGCTTAACGTTTGACGCATCGAACATTGAACGTTGTTACTCGTTTCTAAAGAGTTGTGACACTCCGTGCTAATATTTTGATCTAGGTTCGCTGCGCCACCTAGGCATGCAGGAGTAGACATCACAACAGGAATTCGGATGTGACGTAACGTTAATGGCGCTCATTTTGAGAAGGATGGAAAATGTAGGGGCGAAATTTTGCCATCAAATTTGTTGACAAATCAGCTGCATATATAACAAAATTTAAACAATCTGACCTTCGAAATATTTGAGACATCGCGTGGCGTAAAATCGAAATCCAATGATTTAAAACAAATCTCGAAAATGCATGTGCAGATTCGGTTTATTTAGTACTATATTTTCCCTACAGAGAGTGCCATTAGCAAACGTCACATCCGCATTGCTTTTGTAGTACCTACTCCTGCACGCCTAGGGGGCGCAGCAAATATGTCAGAGCGAATTCAAGAATGGAAATCAGCCTTAAGTAGCGATGTTAGCAGTCCAATTCCATTCCGTTCCGTGTTCCATATTCCGTACGTCCGTTGAGCTCAGAATGACGCTTGTGGCGCCAAAGTGACTTCAGCTGCAAGTAACGAAAATAGTATAGCATAGCTTATCGTGTGCATCGTGTGCTGATCAACTTTTCGTTGGTTTCGGCGAGCGAAACGGCTCCGGCAGAAACGCGTATCGCTGTGCTACACGAACTTTCTCCGGCAAATTTGCCTTTTCCGTGAATCCAAAAGAAATAAGGTGTTCGCGAAGGAAGCTGCTCCTTCGCTCGCATTGTAGCCGGTTCCGTGATATGGTCATTACCGATCGTAACCCCAATGGAGATCCTCTAAGTTGGCAGATCTCGCTCGACGACGCTACGACGCCGAAGAGAACCCTGTCGAGTCTTCAGTAAAGGTAGGCAGGACTGAAAATTCAACAGCTCCAGTTTAGCACATTGGAATGGTAGCTGTGTGCTGTTCGCTATTTCACGATCCCAGGACGCGATTACTGTTTCGAAAAGCAGGTGTTCACGCGAAATTGGCGTCCCTCTACAAGGCCCGCCAATTACACGAGGATGTTTTCCCGCCATATTTTTAAGCCTCGCTACGGGTACGAAATCATTCTAAACCGATCAAAACCGATGCTGCTTGTTAACCATGAGTCGAAAGTTTCATACGCTGATGCCTGAATTTGAATCTTCTAATCCATTTTGAATCACCCTTCAGACGGTTGGAACCGTTACCAGAGAGTCTCTGTATTTTGTCCTTCCGTAAATTGTCTGTGTGCAGTAATACATATGTGTGTATTCCAGTGGAATGTCATTGTTTTGTGTGCTTATTCATCCTGAATGTAATACTCCTAAGAGATAAGCTCGCAAACGTTAGTCTTGTGGCATTACTTATTAAAGTACATGATCCAAATAAGTTATAGATTGATATAGAATAATATTTTTATTCTGACACTCTTTGCTACATTGAGGCTACTCAGTCAAAATTTTTAACTATACGAATTAACAATTGCTGAGAAGATATATATTATTGTACTTTAATAAATTTGCGAAATCACCTTTCAAATTCTTCATTTTTACCTGCTTTCTCTATTACAGCTCCGTAGGATTATATTTTAATAAGATGAGCTCCGCAATGGAGAATGGGGGCGGCCAAAATGCCTCCAAAAAGAAAACTATCGAGGGTATATACCAGAAGAAGTCACAATTGGAACATATTTTGTTACGTCCCGATACCTATATTGGTTCGGTCGAACCGGTACAGGAATTGATGTGGGTTTTCGACAAAGAAAAAGATACGATGATACAAAAAGAGATTAAATATGTTCCTGGCTTATATAAAATATTCGATGAGATTCTGGTAAATGCGGCTGATAACAAACAACGAGATCCTAAGATGGATACAATTAAAATTGATATCGATTCGTAAGTGACAATACACATTGAACAAATTTGAATTTATTACGAAATGAATAATGTTATAGCTACTGAATGTTTTATCTTCACAGAGAAAATAATACAATATCTGTCTGGAACAATGGGAAAGGTATTCCCGTTGTAATTCATAAAGAAGAAAACATGTATGTGCCCACGATGATATTTGGCCATTTGCTAACGTCGTCTAATTACGACGACGAAGAGGAAAAAGTAACTGGCGGTAGAAATGGGTATGGTGCCAAATTGTGTAATATTTTTAGTCACAGATTTACCGTAGAAACTGCTTCTAAAGAATACAGGAAATGTCTAAAACAGGTAATACTATAGATTATTACGCGAAACGATCGAACAGATTATAGTACGTGACAGTGAAAATGATTGAGAAATTGTATTTTTTCAGACATGGGGTGACAATATGGGTAAAGCTAGCGAACCAAGGATTAAAGAATTTTCTGGTGAAGATTTTACAAAAGTGACGTTCTCTCCTGATTTATCAAAATTTAAAATGCAATCTTTGGACGACGACATAGTCGCTCTTATGTCTCGACGAGCCTACGATGTAGCGGCCTCGAGTAGAGGTGTTAAAGTATATCTGAATGGCAGTAAACTACCAATTAAAAATTTTAAGGACTACGTTGATCTTTACGTTAAAAACAAAGAGGACGATGTTGGTAATCCTCTTAAAACTGTCTACGAAAATTGTGGCCCACGCTGGGAGGTGGCTGTCACATTATCGGACAAAGGCTTTCAACAAATGTCCTTTGTAAATAGTATTGCAACGACAAAGGTAAAGTTCGAAACGAGAAAGGAAAATCTCAGATTCACATTGATCATTATTATTCAAACAATACATTGACCTTCTTTTAAAAAAAACAGGGCGGCCGACATGTTGATCATGTTGTGGACCTGGTAGTAAAACAATTAATAGAAACTTTAAAAAAGAAAAATAAAGCTGGGATAGCGATCAAACCGTTCCAGATTAAAAATCATTTGTGGATCTTTGTCAACTGCCTCATTAATAACCCAACGTTTGATTCTCAAACTAAAGAGCACATGACGCTGCAAGCTAAAAGCTTCGGATCCAAGTGCACTTTTAGTGACAAATTTATCGCAAGTGTGTGTACCATTTTACAATTTATTCAAAACACCATATCGTATGTATTACAAATATTATGTGGCATCTTATCTTTGAAATTCAGATAATGAAAGTCGGAATTGTGGAGGCGGTTTTATCGTGGGCGAAATTTAAGGCAGACAGCCAGTTACAAAAATTAGGACCAAAATCAAAGCAACGAAAACTTCAAGGTACTTGTAAACTTTTGTATATTTTAATGAGATTTTTTTATTTTTTTGAAGAATCTTTTGTACAACGTAACAATTTCAGGTATACCGAAGCTAGAAGATGCAAACGATGCTGGAACCGGTAGATCATTAGAATGTACGTTAATATTAACTGAGGGAGATTCAGCCAAAACTATGGCTGTGTCTGGTATTTCTTCAATAGGCAGAGATAAATTTGGAATATTTCCGTTACGAGGTAAGAGAGAAAAAGAAATTGCGATCATATTATCTATTGATACTAATGGGAATAATTTTCACAGGTAAAATTTTAAACGTGAGAGAAGCGACACATAAGCAAATTTTGGAGAATGCGGAAATTAATAATTTAATCAAAATCCTTGGCCTACAATATAAGAAAAAATATGAAACTCGTGATGATCTTAAGACATTGCGTTACGGAAAAATGATGATAATGACAGATCAGGATCAGGTTAATTAATGTTATAAATAACTTTATTGTTCATCAAATAACAAGTGATTCTATAAGAAATTATTCAATAGGATGGCTCTCATATCAAAGGATTATTGATCAATTTCATTCATCACAATTGGCCGTCCCTTCTTAAACTGAATTTCATCGAAGAGTTTATTACACCTATCGTTAAAGCGACAAAAGGAAATCAGGTGTTAAGTTTCTTTTCATTACCAGAATTCGAATTATGGAAGAAGGAAACCGATAACTTTCACACTTATAAGATCAAATACTACAAAGGTTTTTACTTAAAAATTTATTGTTTTCTCTATCTCTTTCTCTCATTATCTCACTGATCAATAATACCTCTTTCTCTCGAATCATAGGTTTGGGAACCTCGACTGCAAAAGAGGCTAAAGAATATTTCGAAAATATGACTCGACATAGAATTCGGTTCAGGTACGATGGTGACCAAGACGATCAAAATATCATAATGGCATTCAGCAAAAAATGCGTCGACCAGCGCAAAGATTGGCTAATGAACCATATGGAAGAAACTAAAAGAAGAAAGGAGATTGGTCTTGGGGAACGTTTCTTATACCAGAAAGATACACGCACAGTTTCTTATTCAGATTTCATCAACGTTGAATTAGTTCTGTTCAGTAACTACGACAATGTCAGATCCATACCCAATATGATCGACGGCTTTAAACCTGGACAGAGAAAAGTACTATACACATGTTTGAAACGTAACGATAAACGTGAAGTAAAAGTTGCACAACTGGCTGGTTCAGTTGCCGAACATTCAGCATATCATCATGGTGAAGTATCACTTATGGCAACGATTATTAATCTCGCTCACAATTTTGTCGGTAGCAACAATATTAATTTACTCCAACCTATCGGTCAATTTGGTACAAGACTCGCGGGTGGAAAAGATGCTGCGAGTCCTCGATATATTTTCACGATGCTTAGTCCATTGGCAAGATTTATTTTTCACAAACATGACGATGCTCTCTTGAAACACGAGTATGATGATAATCAAAAAATTGAACCAGTCTTTTATATTCCGACTATTCCAATGGTATTGGTAAATGGTGCCGATGGTATTGGTACTGGTTGGATGACGAAAATACCAAATTACAATCCAAGAGAGATAATTGAAAATTTGTATCGAATGATGGATGGTGCTGATCCAAAACCAATGATTCCTTATTACAAAAATTTCAAAGGAGTCATTGAAAGCTGTGGCGATTATAGATACGTGATAAGTGGAGAAATTTCGATAATAGGACCTGACAGAATTGAGATTACCGAATTGCCTATTGGAGTCTGGACACAAGCATACAAAGAGACCGTACTGGAGCCAATGTTGCATGGCACTGATAAAACACCTGCCGTTATCACTGACTATAAAGAATACAATACAGATACAGCTGTTCACTTTATAGTAATGCTTAATCGCGATAAATTGATCGAATTGGAGCGAGAAGGTCTTCACAAAGCTTTCAAAATACAAACAACCATGGCAATCACGCAAATGAGTGCATTTGACGAAAATCAATGCCTGCGGAGGTACGATAGCGTGACACAAGTTTTACGAGATTTTTACAATGTCAGAGTCGAAATGTACCATAAACGAAAAGATTATCTGGAAGGAATTCTCCAAGCGGAAGCATCGAAACTTTCGAATCAAGCGCGATTTATTCTAGAAAAATGCGATGGTACATTAGTCATTGAAAATAAAAAGAAGAAGGATATGATCGCTGAATTAGTACGGCGGAATTATGAATCCGATCCGGTACTTGCTTGGAAATTGTCGCAAAACAGGGAAGAAGTTCTGGTAAGTGCTGTGTCTTTATTCTTAAAATTAATTATTAAGGATTAAATCTAACGCGGATTAATATATATTGATACGAGGATTAAATGGTTTTGCTACATGGTAGGAAGCTCAAGTAAGTGCTTACGTACTATATATATATAAAAATCTTT
Source organism: Trypoxylon attenuatum (assembly GCA_963989405.1). Taxonomy (NCBI): domain Eukaryota; kingdom Metazoa; phylum Arthropoda; class Insecta; order Hymenoptera; family Crabronidae; genus Trypoxylon; species Trypoxylon attenuatum. Next base: position 7,278,368 of record OZ022495.1, read on the forward strand.
AGTTTATTTCTTCCGAAGAAGTCTTATGTATTCGCATTCCACTTATATCGTTTCTGATTGTAGGAAGAAGCAGTTGAGAACGATGCAGGCGAGGCAGCCGAATCAGCTTCTACAATGGCAAAAGAAAACTTCGATTATCTCCTTGGCATGACTCTGTGGAGTTTGACAAAAGAAAAGAAAGATGAGTTACTGCGACAAAGGGACGACAAAGTAGCTGAATTAAAGAGACTCCAAGCTCGAACTCCACTATCGCTTTGGAAAGAAGATCTCGACAACTTGTTAGCTGAATTGAATAAGGTAATCGTAGTAATTGAGAAATTCACGAATCTTAAAGAGAATGCGTCTCTCATTGAACTGAACTTTTTGTAGCTCGAAGAAAAAGAGCGCAAGGAGGAAGAGAAAGGTAGAGCGAACGTTAAGAAACCACCACCAAAGTTTTACAATTCGGACGAAATGCGTCGCGTCGCACCCGCGATTGACATTGAATTGAAGAAGAAAATTGAAAAAGCTGAAACCGTCTCGAAAGACAAGAAGGAAGGAATAAAGAAACTAACGCGGGTATGCGAAGAAATAGAATTAAACTATTAGTGAGAATTTTAGTGTTTTATAGAAAGTTATGAATTTGTGAAAATGGAAAATTAATATTTTGCGATAGGTAAAGAAGGAAGTCAGCGAGGAGAAAGATGAATTTGATGCTTTAGTCGAGTCGAATTCAAAATCGTTGGAAGACAGACTAGGTAGCTCTCCTGAAAAAATCGAAAAGAAGGCTGGTGGTAAAAAAGGTACTTATACATTTAATTCTACCATTTTTCGTATAAATTATTTATTGGCAACTTGATATTCATTAAATTATTTCGATTTTGATTAGCGCTCAAGCAATCAACGTTGCCATTTAAGAAACTGAATAAAAAAGAAAAGGGCGAGAAGAAGAAGGATAAGGATCCAGATGCAGGTGCCGGTGATATTGACTTTGAAAGCATTTCACCTGTACCAGTGAGGTCATCTCGGCGAGCGACTGGTATGTGTTTCTACAATCTATTATATCTGTGAATCTAAAATATATGATTGAGATATATGTATTCATGAATCCAATTTTGCAAATTATAGCAAAGAAGAACTATAGTTTGAGTAGCGGAAGCTCCGATTCCAGTGAAGAAGAACTGTATAGCTTGTCATCAGACTCGGAACAGTAAGTAACATTTCTAATGCAACAATTGTGTAGAATTACAAATCTATTTGATAGAGTTGAGACTATTTCGGAGAATCGTTTTCTTTTCAGACGAAAGACAAAAACCGTCGTGCACGCTCTAAGCGACTCCGATGATAATATTAAGATTAATAAGAAAGCGCCACCACCAAAACGTAAGTAGGCATGCAGAAATAAAATAAGAAACCCGAAGGAAAAGTGTAAACTTACTAAATATATTGGTTCGGATTGTATTATAGCCAGCCCAGAAGAATTGTTCGACTCGTTGGTCAGTAATTCTTCTCCAGAAAAACAGCAACAAAGAGGACACGTATTGTCGTCGAGTGAAGACTCGCCCATAAAGTTCACGCCACCAAAAAAGAAACGTAAGATTAAAGTATTTATTTGCAAATTATTTCTTGGCAAATTACATTGTGTGTATGTGTGTGTGTGTGTGTTTATGTATAGCTGGCCGAAAGAAGAAAGCTGAGGGTGAAAGTACCAAAGGTACGAAGAGACCTTTGAAACAGTCTTCCGATTCCGAAACGGAGGAAGTACCCGCTGTTAAACAGGTAAACCTAGTATGTGTCGTCCTGAATGTAACATTGTTTGTTGAAAAAGAAGTAAAAATTGGATGTGTTAAGAAAAATAATTTTAATCGTAGGGAAAGAAAAAGAAGAAGAAGTCTGAATCAGACGAAGACGATAGCATTCAGAGTCTAGTAGAGGATACGCCACCGCCTCGAAAAACTGGTGGTAGAATGCGAAAACCGATTTCATACGCCGATGACGATGATTCCGACTGAATGAATTACACACGAAATGACACGGCACGGGTCTTCTTAAGTTGACACTTAACGTGCCTCTCGAAGTGTTGCCAGAGTCGCGTAAGCGGTAATAATATCGTAATTAGAAGTCATAATTAAATCGGCTCTACAAAGTCGTATTTACGGAATTTTGTCAAATTTCGCTCCTGATTTTTGTATCGGGGCACATTAGCAATTGAAATACCATTTAAGTCTGTACATACGTGTATGATAGATAGTAAGGCGTATGAAAATGTTAACACGCGTGTCCGGTGAATTCTGGTTGACATTGTTGTATTCCTTACTTACTATACAACAATTACGAATAGTATTATAACTTGAAAATTATTGACAATGGTAAGTAAAATCGTCAAGTTTTGTGCGCGAGTATTTATAGTATATCGTCCTGAAATTACTGCACAATGTTTATCCGTTTTATAGTATGATATCACTTTGAAAATCCAGGGATTTCTTTATGAACTATTACTTCACAATTGAGAAAAAAAAGAAAAGAAATCCGGGGTACTAAAGTTTTTGTAAAAAAAAGATCGTAAAGATACGCCGATTAAGAATATATTTTTACACGCGTCACGATTGTCACGATTTTCTCAAATTCTCTGCGAAGCGAACAATCCTTCATAGATCTCAATTATTAGTTAAGGAAAAAATTGTACGAAATTTACTTTTACCATTGTGTAAGAAACACGAGCGTACACGTTAGACTCTCGAATTTTTTTATTTCCAGAAACTGATCGCGTCGGATTGATAATTATATTACTTCACTTGTTCACGAATATTGTACACATCGCAAAAGTTACTGTCCGAAAGAAACTCATCTCGAACTCGCTTTTTTGTATGGGCAGGCCACATCTCATAAGTATAATAAAATAAATGATCGATGTAATTTTAACAAAAAAAAAAACCAAAAAAATTCTTGCGTTTACTTGTCAAGTGAATGTCAGCTCAATTGAACTCAATTAAACTCAATTAAACAATGTTACATACATCTTAAGAAGGATTTTTCACTTAATGAATCTTATCAACACCCTTCCCACTTCGTACGTTCAATTTTTATTATACATCCTTTTCCGACATCAGTAACAAACTGATCGACAAACTATTCTCTCGCGTGTGTGATACTCATGATACTTATCATACGCACCGGAATCATTAAGGGTATCGGTTAAATACGCGACCGAATTTTACGCCAATTTTATATACACCTACACAGTATACGTATGGGGGATAATAACGCAAGTAGTATTCTAATACGTTCCTTTCCGATGAATAATCATACAAGATGCGGTATCTCAATTCTATGTACACACAATGAAAACAATACATATCCGATGTTTCTTCTCGTTGCAGGGGAAAGAACGACTAGTTCGCTCTAATAAAAATATAGATGTATGTATGTGTGTGTTATATTGTAAGAATTATTTCTACAAGCCACTAGAAAGAGAATAACAACTTACAATCACTGATGATATCCATTTGAAGAATCTGCCAGTATGTTTTTACCTGTATTTCCTGAATGAGGACTGTTCGAACAGAAAACAAAAAGATGAGGAAGAGAAAGAGAGAAAGAGAGAGAACGTATTTATGTATAACAATGCAGGGAAATATACACCGTGATACGCAATTGATATTTAATTAATAAGTTTACTAACTTTAAATTATACACAAATACGCAAATTTATTGCTATAACGTTTCATACACCATCCTCAGCGCAATTCCTGTTGTTTATTATGAGGAAGATCGTGACTATGCTGACACGCAGGGGGCAATAAAAAAGGTCCGAAGTTCGAAGTGTTCTCAGTGGTCACCTAATTTGTAGAATATCATTTTTTTACGTTTTATCATAATTGTCACGAAGCATAATACTAGCTGAGAGACTTGGGACACTTTAAATCGCGAAGGGCCCAAGACTAACAGTTATTGTGTATTATGTTGTTTTGGCCTGCGTCAGAAACACGTATCATTTTAATGGTACTTATCGGGCGAATGATGATATAGTTATCGGCAAATTCTATGCTTCAAACTGTTTTAGTGAAAAATCTTTGTCTTTGGATAAAAATTTTCTCTGATACATGCATTTGGTAATTTTATTAACGGTACGTTCTCAGAGTGTCATCGTATGTACAAATGCAAAAATTGTTCCTATCGCAAAACATATAAACACTGCTTGGCGTACGCTCTCTCGTTCGTTACCGTCGATACAAACGATGGCATGAAAATTTTGATGGAATAAATGCTGATTAAATGATGCCCTGTCGGCCAATTTCTTCTTCTTCTTCTGAATTTTGCTCGCTGTTATTCGGCATTCGTAAACGCGTTGGGTTCCTAATCTCTCTTAAGTTAGTAGTTAGCGACGTTCGTTGCAGGACCACAGTTCAGCATCGAAGAAGACGAAGAAGGGCTTCTTGTAAAATTTACTGGCCAAAGTATAGTAGTTTCATTCATCCAAACGAGCAGCATGCATAAGTGCCGGCTTAATTTACGATAATTACAGCGATACAAGAAAAGAGCTTTGAGAAAAAAAAACAAAAACAAAAAAAATCATTTCTACATGACAGTAAAAACTGATCCCTTGTGTTGTTGTTCCTTCGAGGTAAAAATCGACGTGAGAATGAGTCTATAAGGAGGGATTGAAAAGTGTTTGGAACGTTTGTGCTTGGCAGTTATGCATACCCGTGTATTCGGACGAAATTAACGAAGTCCCCAGCCATTGACTAGTAGTTTTAAGTCCTCGCGTACCGTACAATTACAAGAAACCTTTCCCAGTAGTTGCAGCGTCTGCGTCCGCATCTGCATCTGCATCAGCATTTGCATCAGCATTTGCATCAGCATCAGCATCAGCATCAGCATCTGCATCAGTGTCACAGTATATAGTGTATCGTTTTACAAATCCGAATAAAAACCGTAAGAGAGATAGGAAAAGGGAAGCAGGAACGGTTGGCTTTCAGAATAGAAGCGATGGATCTAGTAGTAGACTCTGTTCAGACTTGTAATGTATTCTCCTCAGACCACTCTGCCAATCATGATGGTACTTGATCATCAAAACCGTGCCCACATTGTACCAACAAGTTACAACATTTTAACAACTCTCTATTACTCCCAAAAGCTGCAGTTTTGTCGACAGACGCGACTATAATACAAAGCAAGGGCACTTGATAAAATAACTTAGTATTCTATTTCATAATTATCTATATATAACGTACATATATAAAACAAATTATGAGTAAAGAAATAATGTTCGTTTTTTTCTCAGTACAGTATTCTCTGGTATAGGTTCTTACCTTAAAAATTTGTAAACGCCTGCTTGTTGTTTGAGTCGATTTACCACGAAAATGAGCGTGAAACAACGCGCTGAAATTTCATCAGGGAAAAAGAAAGATGAGAGAGAGAGAGAGAGAGAGGGGGAGAGAGAGAGAGAGAGAGAGAGAGAGAAAAAAGAGAAGAGGCGTCTCTCTACCCGTAAACTTTGAATTAAAAAGATGCACGTGTGAATCGACGCGCGCGCGAGCGTCGTTAAGCGGTGGACTACAATCCTAAATCTCTCTTTCTCTTGTGTTTGGGAGCGTTGCGAGCGAATCCTCTGCTTTCTTTGCGTTCAACCTCAGACCAATCTCGATCCAATATAGATAGATAAACCCCACTCGTTTCAGAATAGGAACAACCAACCAAATCTCCTCGTGTGTGTGTTTGTACGTGTATGAGACTGTGTGTGTATGTGTATGTATGTATGTAGGTTGTCTTGTCGCGTGTGTCTCTCTGTGTACGTGTTAATCGTTATTAGTGATGATATAAGTAATAATGTTAATATTTGAATAAAGTAACATGATGTGCAGTCAAATATTCATGGAATACTTGGCTACACGGAGGTCATGCGAGGATCCACCACAGTTGCCTTTCCACTGTCAATGCTTGCCCTGTTTCTTTACACCATATATATATATTATATCGGATTTATTAGTATATATATATAGTATAAATATATACACGCATGCTAGTTTTAACAATCTTTCGTCACACTCATTCATGCATACATAACTTCAGAAGAGAGGAACGTCTCCGTGAAAGCAAAGTCATTTTGAAACTGCATCGGCGCAACTTTGCCATTCGGATGTCTCCCTTTTTTCCGTCTCTCGCTCTCTGTCTTCACCGAGTTATTCACTCCCACTGGATTTTTTTTGTTTTTGCGTAGCGTTATTACTCCTTTCGTTCTTCTTTTTCGTTTTGAATCTTCTGTCCTTCCCTAGTCTAAACTTCACTTTAAATTCACAATGACTTTATCACATGTGTATCTGTTTCGCTCTCGTTTCCGTTTCTTCTTTTTTTCTTTTTCTTTCTTCTTCTTTCTTCTTTTAAACACTATTATCGAGTCCGCCCCCCACGGCTTGACAGAAGGAACGATAATACAATTGAATATTTACGAACACAACATTTCTTGTCATGCTGGATAATGTAGCGTGGCTTGTAGAAAGACGCAAGTTCCTGGACTTGCGGCGACCAGTCTCGCATCTCTCTTGCAACGAAGTCTATGTAGTCGGCTTGTAAGTATAGTTGTTGTTGCGGTGTTATGGTGGTGGAGGTGGTAGTGGTGGTAGTAGTAGTGAAAGTGGTAGTGGTCGTGGTCGTTGTGATGATGATGGTGGTGGTGGTGGTGGTAGTGGTAGTGGTAGTGGTGGTGGTGGTGGTGGGTGGATTCTAGTGGTTGGTAGTGGTATCGTGACAGCGTCCGGCTTTTAGTATTTACAATTGGTTATAGCAGTCGTTATTTTCCTAAGATGAAATGGTGTGCCGTTCAATGTTCAAGATTTGGCATGTATTAGCATATCGAAGAAGATATTTCCTTTTAGTTCCTTTCCACTACGAACTGCTCGACGCGTTCATACCACTAAACATGCCAATGCTAAACGAGGTCTGTTGCTGCTGTTGTTGGATCTGCTGCTGTTGTTGCTGCTGATTGTTTGCTTGACGGCCATGTTTTGGCACCGGAGGTTGTAGGTATTCGTGTCTAGCTAATGTCAGTACATCTATACGTTCTTCTTTCCTATACGCTAGGCAGCTTCTTATGAAACTCTGCAAAAGGGAAGACGAAGTCTTGTGTTAATGAACGTTCATTGGCTCTCGTGTGCTTCGACAGCTAAATTAAATACCTTTGCTTCGTTGCTAACTGTCGGTTTATTCGCAAATTGGACTTCGGTAGCTTTCAGAATTGTATTTTCTTCTAAAATTGTTGCTTGCGACTGGTTATGTCCAAAAGGCTGAAAATCGATAACGAATTGTTGTAGTCGTTGACGTTAAAAGGCTTGACGTTGAAAAGAATCGAAAGAACAGGATCGCTAACCTTTTTACCGTACAGACATTGGTAAAATATAACACCTACGCTCCACACATCGACTTTTGATGATATTTTTGGAGGGTTTTTGCCAATGACAAAACACTCCGGAGGAAGGTACCTAAAAGCGATAAAACGATTTATGCTGGAACTGTCACAATTACAGTGAAATACAATGTAATTATGATAAGATTGAGAGATTCTTCTATTCTTTATCCACTATAATTATAAACTCACCAATAAGTACCAGCTCCTTGAGACGTTAGATCCATTCCATGATCCGGATTATAGTTTTCTTCATCCATCACTTTACTTAATCCAAAGTCTGTAATTTTTATTTCTCCACAAACGTTGCCTTCGGTTAATAGAATATTACCTGTAGAATGGCAGTCATATTCTGAGAATCATGCGAAAATATGATAGGAAACTCAAACCTATGTGCAAAATTATGCAATTTATATTACCTGGTTTTAAATCGTAATGTATGACTGGGGGTTTTATTTCATTGAGGTACTTTAATGCCGATACAACTTGCATAACAATAGACCTTGCTTCTCTCTCAGGTATAGTCTTATGCTATAAAAATAGGGAAACGTATGATTCAGATGCTCTTAGTAAAATATACACTTGGAAAAATCGACGATAATCGAAGACACACGTTACCTGTTTGAGGTAAAAATCTAAATCATGGCCATCACAATACTCCAAGACGGTACAAAAGGAATTGGCATCAATTTCAAACACATCATATAATTTCACAACACGAGGATGATCGAGAGCTTTATGTATATTGTATTCTCGTAACGCATGCCTGTTGAAACCAAAAAGAAAAGCGTCAATTAGAATTCTGTTCTAAACATCCAATGAATACCAGCTGAATAATTAATAATAATTAAAATAAATCTCAATACAAAAAGTGTTACTTACTTTATATAATTAGCTTTCTTATCTTCTTTCCAGTCTTTATTCAATTGATGCACTTTGCAAGCGACATACCGCTGCTCTTTTAAGTCAAATGCCTGTAGAAACAAAATATCGACACTTAATAAACTCGTCCAAGAAAAACACTACCGAAAAACTGGAATTCGATTGACCAATTATTCAACACACACACCTTATGCACTTCACTGAAACCTCCTTTGCCTAATAACATTAATAGAAGATACCGCTCGTTCAATACAGGATGAGAGTTGAATCTCGATTGGTCCTCGTTGTGAATACGTTTCAACTCTCTGATGTGCAAATTCCTTTCCCTCTCGAGTTTCTCCATTTCTAATTGCAGATCAGCGTCTTCTTTCTTCAATGCACTTTGCCTCAACTGTGGAAAAAAGGAATTAGCAAAAGAAAAGAAGAAAAATGTGTCGAAAGCGGGAAATATGTGAAAAATCTTTCGAGAATTAAAAGTACCTTGAGTATTTCATCGGCTTCATAATACTCCTGCCACGTATAAGACCCAGGTACTGCGTCTGGCTTTAAAAACGTAGCTTCAGTGCCATTATGCAAGGAAGGTTGCGGTTGACTACGTTTTCTGCCAGTCTCACTATTTGATGGCCTCTTCTTGAGCAGTAACTTTTTTTGCTTATCGATCTCCTCTCGTTCAGTCGCGATTTCTTCTTGCCGTCGGGCTAACTCTTGAAACGCGTAACCATCCGTCCAATTTTCTTGAAACGTCGCTCCCACCCTTTGTGTTACGAACTGACCCAACCTCAGTCTATTTTGCATACACTTTTGCCTAGCCTCCTTTTTTTCTATGTTTGATTTTTCTTTTAACAACTTCTTTACAACGTCTATACACTTATTTATATGAGATTTGTGCTGCTCAATCAGTTTCTGTTGATTAGCCATTTGATGCCTAAGTTCATCCGTTGTCTGTAAGCACAAACAAATACATTCGTAAACATCAAGAATGATCGAATAAATGAAAGACGAAATTCATTTTACATTATCGTATATATATATATATGTATTGAGATTGTACTTACTCTATTTAATTCATCAATTTTATTATTACGTAATTCTAAATCCGAAGAGGCTTGATTTTCGAACTCCTGTATCCTCTGGCAAGTAAGTTCCGTCTGGAATACAATTACGACGTAACTATAGCAAGTGCTGGTAAGGTACTGTAACAACTGATACATTTGTTAGCACGGCTCATCAATACCAGATACCTTGCTGTACCCAAAACTGAGTGTAACGTATCCCTACTGTATGATAGATCAAATAATTCCATTAAAAGACTCTACATCGTTACACTTCCCGTTCAATTACTTTATATTCGAACTTTACTTTAAAAAACCATCATTAGAAATTTTTGTCTAATCGAAAGTAAAGCTAAAGTAGAGCAAAACACAAAGAGATTAATGAAACAGAAGTGTCACAGGCAGCAAGAAAAACACCAAAAATGTATGCATGAAATAAGGTGTGCATGTCGAATAGCTATCACAGAAGAATATCTACATAATATGGATCGCTTCCATCTACTTAACAATGAAGTAGGAGGAATACAAAATATCTCTAACGTTAGATTTAGATCTGTCATTGCAAGGATATACATACAATGTTGTTAGAATTGTAAACACACACACACACACACACCTAGATGCCTTTGCTTATGGCAATCAAAAGTGAACTTAAATATTAAAAGAAATATCACCGTGGTGAAACAAGGTATGACAAGGTAGCCTGCATTTGTATGGCAACAAATGGATACAGTGCTACAGCCTGATCAAAATATCACTGATCTTACTACAAGCACTTGACAAGAAATGATCACAATGGAAGTTAATTCAAATGATACCGAGATAATATTGATCGATTCTTCATTGTACTTTTGGATAAAACACCAATTTGAAGCACGCATACATAAGTTACCCCCTAGTATTAATAGACTAAATGTCACTGTGTAAATAATTAGAAGTAAAAAATCTAAATATAATTAAAATTGTAAGGGGATGTAACGCATTACAAAATAAAAAGGTACTGTTTTACGAATAGTGGAAATAATTGGAATTTTTAAGTGACTGACATTAATTATTCTAAATATAATATTTCAAATTATAATTAATTTATGTAACGGATTAAGGTGAACTGAAATACACTAATAAGAATTGTGAGTAACATCAATGAAATAAACTACATTTCTCACAGTAGCCGTATAAAACGTCAATGGACCATTTCTTATAAAATGCTTGTAGAAATTATCCAATTTTGCTTACATTTGGGGTGTTAGTCTTCGCTTGCCTGAGCTGGCTTGTCCTATTGAGGTTGGTAGGCCTTACCTGCACCTGCTTACTGACCATGGATCCTGCAGGTTGTGTCGAGGCTGGTGGAGGAGGAGGTGGAGGTTGAGGATGAGGTCTTGGCGGCTGCATCAGTGACGAGAATTCTGCCACCGAAGAGTTGGGTGTTGTAACTTGCGGCGAAAGGAGTTGTTGAGGCGATGGTGGATACTGTCAAAACATAGGGATAAACAACATCAGACAAGAATCAGAGGAAACCGATATAAGAAGCTAAGAAGCTATTTAGTATAATAGGCATTAAAAAAAAAATAATAAAATGTATATAATTAAGTGTTGTTACGACAAGTACCTTACGAAAGTTTACCGGAATTTATTCTTACACTTACCATAGGATAGCCTTGTTGAGGTGAAGGGCTTTTTGCTCCACCGTGCCTTATCGGGCTATTGCCCAAATGGTGCTTTGGAAAATACTCATTGATTTTTTTGTCCAAACCAGCGACTGATCTGGCGACCGAAGCTTTACTACTTCCTCCCGATACACCTCCACCTCCGTCATCAGCCTTACGTTTTCTTTTTCTCTCTGAAGGAGTCCTTGGTACCTTTTCTGGAGTGTTTGGATCCACCTCCTTATCACTATGCGATGAGCCTAAAGAAATAGTTGCGTGTAAGCCAAGTAGTATCGTGGTTCAAACGCGAAGAGACATTAACAAATTAACTTACCAGTGCTCATGTTCGAGTCTTGACTATGAACCGACTGACCAGAGTTTACAGTTGATTGGGGTGCCATCTGAATTTGTGACCCAGCAGACATCTGAAAAGAAACGATACGCATGTAAACTATGGTTCACAGAAATCCTTTACTGGTGGCTGATGCACTCATATTCAACACTTATACACCAAAACCACAAGAAAATACGATGCATTAATGCATAGTACCAAGCTGATCGGAGCAAAGTTTCTCGCAACACCGCAGTACGTATCGAAGAACGTAGATTTTTATCGTCTCTCTTGTCAAATAGTATAGAAAACTATAGAATAAACTCGGGAAAAAGATTGGCAAAAAATACGAGGAATCGAGCCGCAATACGGAGACGGTAGTATTCGACACTATCAGCACCAATAAAAGAGGTTACACTTTGGAAATCGCACCGGTGTACGGAATATCGGCTAACGAAAATTGCATGTTGTTAAAAGACACGATTTACTGGGAGACCAACCTGAACGGATAAGGATGGACTTATGGTGAAAAGAGAGACGGGAGAGAAAGAAGGGTAACATTGGAGAAAGAAACAGAAGCTAAGAGTGAGAGAGAGAGAGAGAGAGAGAAAAAGAGAAGGATAGGAAGAAAGAGAAAGAAGAGCAAGGGAGAGGAGGATATCGGAGACAGAGAGACCAGGATTCGAACTGCACAGGGAGAAAGAGAAAGAGAAACTGAGATGGAAGAGAGAAAAAGACAGAAGTGACACCTTCCAGCACTGCCTATGGTGGAGCCCCATAGTCGTACTTGCTGTTTGGGCTTATGGACAGTGTGTCAACCATGGGCACGATTTCGCGCACGATTTACAAGTAAAAGCTAATGCCACGGTACGAAGAAAACGTGCGATATATGTTTAGACCTAGAGGAATCACGACAAAATGGAGGAACCTGGCGGAGGGGTACGACGGAAGGGCGCGGGGGAGGTTGGGCCACCAAGGGGAAGAGGAAGACGGACAGCGGACGGACGGAGAAGCGGCGAGAGCGAGAGCAAAAGCAAGACCAAGAGCAAGAGCAAGAGCGAGAGTGAGAACGCGAGCGTGAGGGAGAGCAGGGGGTTCGCAGAGAGCGGCAGAGACAGGCACAGAAAAGGTCGCAGGGGCGAGGGACACAAAAACTGAAGGGGAGAGAAGGAGATGTAGGGGTCGGAAGGAAGGTGCGGAGGAAGGAGAACATTCGCGCGAGAGCAGACCGGAGGTGAAAAGAGAGCAGGAAAAGGACGCGAAAGGGGACGAGAGGTGCAGCAAAAGCGAAAGAGAAGGTGAGACGGGGTGACCGAATGAAAGAAAGAAAATAAGGGAGCACGAGATAGAGGGAAGCAATGCAGGGGCGAAGGGGCAAAGTGGCGGGAGCGAGCATAGAGGGGGGGGGGGGTATAAGGTGAGAGTGGGAGGTAAGAACTCGATGGCGGAGGAGTGGTTGGATTGGGAAGCGGGGACGCGCACCGCAAGGGGGCAGTTTTACTCACTGCTTCACTTCTGAACTCTGGTCAGGCCGGCTAGTTAACTAGCTTTCCTATCGTGCATACTTTTCTACGTAGACGCGCGAGCGGCGAAACACGTTCTCGGGCAAGCCGCTCCCCGATTAACGGCCACGGGTACTAGCGTCGGCGACACGGCTGCCCGACAACTCAACAGCCCGCCGGCAGTCCGGAGTAAGTGAGTACGTCACTGGATCCGTGACATCGGCGTACCGATAAATTACGCACTCCTGTTATTATTATCGGCGGCGTGCTGGCCACGTTTACTCGGTGCGCGGTTAAGAACCCGGATTAATGGTAAGTCCTCATGGACGCGGTCACGCGTTTGCGCGTTTGCCAGTCGTAACCCAGCGCACATTCAAATCCTCACGGTTCGTCACTGATGTGCACTGTCCAATCGCGATTTAAACATTGCCGCCGCAGAAAGATGGACGGATCTCACTCGGGGGAAAAAAATGCTTTCCGCTCCTCTCGCTTTCTCCCTCGTTCCCTCGGCTACGTTTCCTACACTATGTTAATACTCGTCTCCCTCTCTGTTTCACTTGTTTTCTTCGCTGCTTTCTCGCGATTACGCTCCGACCCGACGGCAAGTCCCCTTCTTCCTCAAGTATCTGTCGAACCTCGTACGTAATACGATCCCTTTAAATACCGCACGCTGACGTTCATTCGATACGCGATCGCCGCGATTTTGTCTGCACCGCAATCGAGTAGTATTGACGAAATTCGAACACAAAGAACCCTCAAATGCTAAGCTGCCGGACAACGAGCTTCTGCTTCGGATAAACCAAATACATACACGGGTGCGAAGGACTGCGAAGACTGCAGGATAATAGCGAGAAGAAGCCGGCGCAAAGTAACTAACATAAATGTAGCAGCATGCGAGGATAGATAACGTCACGATACGTAAGTCACTTTTACAACCCACCTATTTACATCCAATCCCCTTCAATGAAGACGTTAATATGTCATTAGTTCGATCGATAAAACGACGTGTCTATCATTCCGGTCGCCCAAGTCTTCTCCGAGTATGTATTCTTAGAGAACGAAACGATTGAACGAAACTGGCATGTTAGATTTTAGATCAGAGTTTACTTTTGACGTTCACTGGATGCACCAGGTTTTTCGACGAGCGATGCTTCCGCTGTGGCCGGTCGCATTTGAATTCCACGGAATTATATCGAGTAGATATAAAATCGTACAACGGGTGCCACAGCGAGCACGATCAATCAAACCGCAGTGAACATGTCCCAATATCGTCAAACACATCCAAAAAACTTTTCATTCACCAATTTCGCATTAATTGCGCGCACATTCTTTTCGCCGCACCATCACTTTATTTTCGTCCTCAAGATCGTAGTTCCTCAGAGATCGGGCACTGGAATTGACTGTCATTGGAACTGTGATATTGTGATCTTCGTCATGTGCTAGAACTGTCGGTGCGAAGGTGGAAAATTGCCTAATGTCAGACTGGCCTGTATTGCGAAACGAGGAGGAATACGAGCAGTTGCCATAAGAGTGACGACCAAGGGGAGCAAGCAAAATTTGTAGGAAAAATCTGGTTCTGCTTATGAACTCCCAATGTTAAATGACTTCGAAGATTGTGCTCTGCTCATTCGCAAGGACGTATTCAATACCATGAACAGAGGGTTCTGCACCTTAGGTATCAAAGGCTTTCGGCTCAAGTTTAATCTTCCGAAGCCAGTGAAGAGGTGATCTAACCTAGGTGCATTGTCACTGTGATTTGGCGAGAATCTGCACACTCATGGATTCACATACACACGAAGGAGATAATACACTTTCGAGAGAAACAGCGGAGGTGGAAGGAGATGCGGAGACAAAAGAATATAGGATGAGATCAGACGAAGAGAAGATTCATGCGGATCCCTGCGTTCTCGATTTGATTTTATCGAGTAGCAGCAGCACAGTGGATAGGCTCAGAATATGAAAGATTGCGATAAGTAGTTAAAAGGAATCAGTCCTGAACGAGTGCAGCAACACGGGGCAGGCAGAGAGAAGGTTGCACAGTATGCACAGTGTGGATCCGTACGCTCACGTGTCACGGCGAGGGCAGCCGCAACGAGGGCGAGGAGGAATCTCGTTCGTCGAAGAGGGGAATTCGCGACGGGCGAGCCGGTAGCCCATTTCGCTCACTCGCGTTTTACCGAACACACGCATCGACGGGGCCAGCAGGGAGGACAGGAAACTTCCTTATCGATGGATCAATGCCCGTGCCCGGAACTGAGCTGGAGGGCCGGCGAGAATCGTTCCTCTCTGGCGACGATCCGCCTTTGAGACACACTGCTTTTTCCTGGTCTCTACGTGAGTGTGCGTGCACGTGTACATATGCGTATGCGTATACATGCGTGCGCGCCTGCGTCAGATACGTATGTGCGAGTGTTTGTCGAGACTTTGCGCGAAGGAGGAGGTACAGTGGCACTAGTGGCATATACGAACCCAAGTGAATCGGGGCATGCGGATTTTACACCGTCCACGGCCTCCTGCCTGTCGCTAACCCTGGCAACCTGGGGCCGGTGTGGCCATAGTCGCGTATACCGCCGGGATACACCGCAGCACGCGCGCACCAATTTTTTTCCACTCTTCCGACTAAACTTTACTCTCGGCAAGAGTCTGCTCCTCACTCGGTGCCTTCGACAGTGCGCTCGTAAAACTGGCGTGCGGTTTGCGCGCCGGGTAAACAGTAGCAGCGGCACTCGCAGTCGCAGTTGCAGCAACAAGAGCAGCACCAGCACCGAGTGCCGTCAATGGCCACGGTAAACGGCATTACGCGTACGTTCCACGGGCCACGAACGAGCCAAAAACCCCGGCGTGGACTCGCCTAATCGAAACGGAACTGGAACTGTCCGACCACCGTACCGCTCTCGCATACTACTACTACTACTACTACTGCCGCTGCTGCTGATGCTGCTGCTGCTGCTACTACTACTACTACTGCTACTACTACTTCTACTACTACCTCTATCGCGAGAGCAGAGGTTTCTCTTTCTCTCTCCCTTTTAGTCCTCCTCCCCCCTCCCTTCCCGCTTCTCTTCTTCCTATTCCCTTTCTCACTCTTTCGTACCTGCTCTCGCACACTCCTCCTCCCTGTTCTTGTCCCGTCGCGCTCTTCTCCTACGTGCAGCAAATGAGCAACGCGCGAGATTCCGAGATGCGGCAAAAGGTGCAACCTCCACCTCCCCGCGGCGCCGCTACCGCCCGCGATCACAACAGAGACGGAGATCAGACAGGAAAAGGGGCAACGCACACCGATGAGAGAATCCCAAAGAGTCAGAGTGAGAGAGAGAGGAGGAGGAGGAGGAGGTGGTGCGGTGCCGGTAAAGGGGGGAGGGGGAGCGCGAGAGGAAAAGAGAGATCGGGAGGGCCAGGAGAAGGCCACGAGAGGTGGCGCGGGCCGAGAGAGATACACAGAGAAAATGAGAGAGAGAGGGATAGAAAACCAGAGAACGAGCAGAGGTTGGCGAGCTGAGTAGAGAGGGATGGACGGTGGAACACGATAGAAAGAGGGCTTACTGGTTGACGAAGAGAGGTTTCGCAGGGGCAGAGGGTGGCGGGGTGAACGGGGGTCAGGAGCGGCAAAGGGAGAGGAAAAGGGAAACGGAGGGAGGCATATGAGACATTCCTTCAGTGAACGGGTCGACCGAGTGTGAGTGCAAGCGAGCCGGTAAAATCGATGTGGCGAAGTGTGGCTGTGCCACCACGGCATGCAAAGGGTGTTGTTGTACCCTGATACGTTGTGCGTGATCCGTGGTTCGCCTTGCGGCGTTACTTCGGCCTATGTCGTATCCCGGGGCATTAATCGTTTTCGGGTCTCATCGGTGTGCCATAGCGCGCGATGGTCACCGTAGAAAAATTGGCCTGATTAAGCTTGGCTTACTTGTACCGTACCAAGGGAACTTTACTTTCGATAGCCATGATAAAGCGTTTAGTCATCATTTCGAATCATACTGGATCTAAGCGTTGAACTTGACGAATTAAGTTATAGGACGAGCTCCGACAATGATACCACGTGTATTAGAGGGTCCGGTATATTGTGCACTCCTGAATTACAGACATCGAAAATACGCTACAATCTTATCGCCCTAAGTGCAGGACTCCATTCCCGGTAGACGGCACTTGCGAAATCCTCGAGATCCTGAATCTAACGGTCTGTCTCCCAATGTCTTACGATATACGTATCGCTGATCTACAACAAGCAGAACTGACTGCGACGAATCCAAACTGCGGAAATAGCCGAAGCGAATCCGAAAATCATAGAGACGCCCGAGCAGCCGATTGCCTTAACGAAAAACGTAGTTTGCGACTGGTTACGCGATCAATGAATCAAGCAAGTTATCAGTAGTGCCGGGGAGAGTACGTACCCGCCGAGAGCGTATACAGGCCGGCGAAGTGGTAGGCTTAGTTCGTGACACTAATCCATAGAATCTTGCACCGGCTCGCGCGATTGTCTCGGGCGTCATGCACGCAGACGGCACCTGCCTCCGAGTTAAAGAACGTCGAGCGCCCTCGCGTTGGTTCCACTGGTTACGGCCCTGTCGTACGCCGTGCCGACGCGTGCTTCGGCCTGTGCGAGGGCGTATTAGCGAGACCCTGTTCCGTGGTGGGGATCGCGAGAGCAGGCGTACGTACAAGAGGACAGAGCGACGGACCGAGCGAACATAACTGCTCAGGCAGGCGAGCGCGCCGGAGCTAACGATTCGTTTGCTTTCAACTCCGTCATATTCACGGTATTCGCGAATTTGTGCGATCGACGGTGCTTCGAATCTCTTCGTTTTACACAGTTCCTGTAAACGTCGCGTGAATAATGCAACAAACGTTTAACATTTCTCGTACTGATTAAATGTCAGTTCGACTGAAATTCGAAAGATCATACCGAACGTTGAAGATTTTGGAGTAAAGTCGACCTCAAGAAATTGTTTTTCCATCCAGTGCTTTTCATTTGCATTAGGAACTTGTGATAGATTAATAAGTTTGTAGCTTTGAAAAACTGGTTTTGTGCTGCCCCTGTTCGCAGGTAACGTTACCAAGGAAATCATCTGATTTGTCAGAAATGCAAGTTCCGTTCGTTACGCGCAATACACGATTGAAAACTGGTGTAATCATAGGAAAATTTGAGACGTATGCTGATTTAGTTAGCGGTTCGGAACACAAACTTAGTGAAGTGTCAAATGTGCTGCAGAGTGAACAGTGACATTAAGTGACGCAAACTACATTAATAGAACGAATATCTGCAAGAACTGTCTGTGCAGTGTCCCTACACGACATTGGTCAGTGAAAGTATGTATGATCGTAACGTGAAAATGTGAATTAATTATCGGTAATTTTTAGCAATTGTATCTGTAACGAAATTATCAGTAATAAAAAGCTTACGAGAAGATGTTTCAAAGCATCCAAAGTTGTTGTGTTTGCGTGCGTATAGCGTAGAATATAATCCTCAGCGATAAGAAAATTGAAGCAACACGCGCCAGTGTAGTAGTGAACCGTGACAGTTTAGATCGGATAACACGATGCGAGCAGCGACATTACGTCCCCTCGCGCGCAGCCAGATAATTGCAGCTTAATCAGAGAATCCAATTTGCTTTGAAATCCTAACCGCCTCTGAATATATCGCAATGCAGCAGCATGTATACAGTGGCTACAAATTATAAATGTATCAGATGGAGCTCTACATTAGGAAATTCAAGAAACTTATCCCCAAGTAATGTCGCACTCCAACACCAGTGATGCATAACTGATGCATTAAATATGTGTCATGGTGTAGAAAAATATTCGAAAAGTACAGTAGAAAAGTTCGGAAAAGAATCGAGAAATCAGATGAAAGATGCATTCGAAATTCGAGAATCACGAGATTGATCAGATGGATTTCGCACGCGTGTAGAGAACGCGAGAGAAGGAAGTGTAAGTGTAAGCGTAAACGAGAGGTCGAAAGCGCGTCGCGGAGCAAGAAACGACCGCGAAGTAAGCGAGTAAGCGAGTAAGCGCGGACGGCCGGCTCCTAGACCTTGCAATGCCATTCGATCGTGGTGGGAAAGACGACGGTGCGGCGGCGGTGGCAGTGGCGACAAGAGGCACGGCTGTCTGACGTGACGGCAACATAGCAGCGACGACCCCCACTCTACGGTCTACCGACCGCTTGGTCTGCCCCCTCCCGTCAGCCCCCAATAGGTCGCACACTCATTAGCCCAGTCGCGCGCGCGATTTTCCCCTTCCACCCCGCGTGGCCGCACGTCGCCGGGCGATCAGCTGGTCGGCCACGCGGCGTTGCCTCGTTGTCTCGGCTTGCGCGGTAAGCCCCGCACGACCACGCGGTTCCTGCCTCCCACTCACTGTCAGATTTCCCCCTCTTTTTGCTACTGCGACCGGTGTACGCTGCTGTTTCACGAGAGGTTAGGTCCACCCCGGCCCCGGCACTCAGCCGCTGAGCCGCTGAGGCGCCTCGGCGTGCGCGGCACGTTGCAAGGACGAGTTCTTCTCTGGCGCGACCGCCCGAGTTAGGCTACCTTCGCAATGCGAGCCGCCCTCGCGACCGTTACTCCGGATTTTGCGAACCGTGATGATTTCAGCGCTACTTTGATGACTCTAGGAATTACTGAGCATAATGATTTCTCAATTCGATCGCGATTCTTGGGCGCACTATTGCTGTAGCGCGTTTATATTCAATTCCATTCGTCTTTTGACGTTAAAATACGCATTTTAAGAATCAATCACGACTACTGTTCTCTCGGTCACCTCACTAGCGTGCACACGCTTGCACTAGCCTCCGATTCGACACATTCTCAGCCAATCTAACATTTTTCATGCTCCTCGTCTCCCTCCTTCCTGCTTACTGCTGGGCGAATGTATCACTGCCTTCATTTTGTACGCGCGGCTTATTGCAAACGGGTTAATGATCTGGCCGGTGTCCCGTTTTACTTCTACTTACTACCAGTTTCGCAACTGCTGGCTTTTTCTTCGCGGGACTCTAGAAATTGTTCTCGCTTTGGTAGATCGCGTTTGACATGCTGCCGATTCCAGCGGTCAACAGGAAGGATGTGTCGTATTTCTTTGAAGGAATTGCGTAAGCACAGCGTGAAATATGAGTGACTAATGAAATAATGTATGCAACGAGATTGGCGAGACATTGTTTAGCGGCAGCAGTTTTTGCTTACGATACGATTTGTACCATACAGTCCCGGGATTTGCTGACAAAGTGAATATTTCTAGAATTTGTTTACCGTGCAAAGAAGCCTATTTCTAATTTTTCCTGCAAGACGGCTACTCGTGCCAGATTGATTGAGCTATGCCAACGCAGTTTGGCGCATGCTACCTGGCAATCGTAAAAAACTTGAGTATATTATTTATTCAAGAAAAGCAGCGGGTCGAAGGGGAGACGAGATTCATTGGCGCGTAAGCACAGAGAGTGATAATATGTCGAACCGTCAGCTTATCGCAGTCATTTAATAAAACAGGATAACAACGATAAGATCAAGCACAGTGCGGCAGCATTGTATTCTCCATTGCTGTATATCGCAGCACTTAAAATGGCATTGCTCATCGTTAATTTGCTTTTTCTCAATAGATATTTTGAATGGCCCTGATATTCTGTCGGTCAAGTCCGAATTGTACAGGTGCAATCCTACGATCAATAAATGTAATTCAATGCTTGAGAAGAATACACTTCTTGCACGCAGTTTCCGTGTAGCTCCGCTGGAAACAAGGAATCTTGTGGAAGAGTAGCACGCGAAAGAAAGCCACGTTTCACGATATATACTCATTACTGGAACGGAATAGAAACATAAGTAGAAGTAGGAGCAGGAGCAGCAATAGCAGCAACGGTTGATGGCTTGGCGAATAAGCGCGATGAAAATGCTTATTGTGAAAGTTACGACATAACCGCACGGACTAGTTCGCAGGTCAACGGCATACGATAAGTACTTTGGGACAAAAGCCGCAAAAGAGTGATCTGCGGGGAGAAAAAAGCGTCGAAAAGCTACAAAAGTCTAGCAGCTACTTCACGGTTGTCCAATACACGTTACGGAACCTAAAGTGGCGTCGTTCTGTTCATTTCGCCCGTTCGGTTAGCAACTCGCGACTACCTTCCGCCGCCATGAGTAATCGAATTCGTGCGCGAATCTTAAGACTTACGTCCTTAGTGCACGGCTGATACTCTCCGGAAGAGAAGCCTACAAGGTAGAAAAAAAAGGTGAAGACTTTACCAAGAGAGTACGTCGCCGTAGAAAAGAGGCTGCTGCGTTGCACCGAGTTGCACCGCAGCGAGCGTCTGCGTCAGGCTGATTGTGAGTCGTTCGACCGCCGTAAGCAGAAATACACACCGAGGACGCGCGATGGGACGTGATCCCACAATGAAAATGCTTATTGTGAAAGTTACGACACAACTGCATGGCGGACTAGTCTGCAGGTCAACAGCACGTGATACGATCTCTGTCTCTCTTTCTCCCTCCCAGGACTGAGTTGAGTCTTTTTCTCGATTTCTTAGTCTGCTCTCGCGCGCGGTGGCTGCCGTCGGTGACGGCCGCAGCGGCGGGGGCTACGGGCTACGGCACAGCGCAGCGCAGAGCGTAAGCATGCAAACGTGTGAGATTAGGCTTTCTATGGCGGAATTCGTAGCGCGTGACGACGTCCAGTGTTAACTTCGCGGACGAGCGTCGCGTGCACGCGGTAAATAATGTCGGCAGGTGGAGCCCCTGAGTCTGCCGGCATTGCTAGCTTAGGAATCGGAGCGTCCGGCGGCGCCACTTTAGATTCCGCATTGTGTGTATCTTCTCACAGTGTTGGCCGCATTTAATATCATCATCACCGTGTAAGACTTTGACGACTCCAATCGCTAACTATAAATGAATCGCTCTGTTACGCATGCGGCGTGCATTCAGGCAAATTGGATTATCGCGACCGACTCGGTCTAGCGCTACTGCGCGACAAGCTGCTTCGTCATCATTCAACAATACATATGCAGTTTGCATTAACTTAATCGCACGGTGATTCTCCCAGTTATGAATTTCATTGTCGCTATGCTTAAGAAACTGACTACAATTTTGAAATATTCATCAACCTTCAAATAGACCTTGAACCGCGGAAGGGGTAACACACTGATTCAAATGTAAACACTTTCATAGAAGTTACACTATTCTTGCTCTTTCATACTTGACTGACTATTAAATACGCCATTTGTAAAATGGGCGAAATTGTTGTCAAAATGCAAAAATGTAAAACTATCGTTTTGCACCTAATCTACTCAGTATACTAAAGAAACTATTCATGTAAATGGATGTACCGAGTTATTGACGATCGGTTAATTCCTTGAAATTTTTCACCAAGGTCAGTTTCATAATTGGCGGTAAGAATGCGCGTTGGCTAAAATGTGTATAAGTCGATCCTTATGCTCCATTCATCTGGAATCCTACAACGTACTCAATGTACAGAGAAAAGCAGTTTAGTCTCTTCGCGACAGCCTGTCAATTGGATCCGGAAGTTGACACGTCAATTAGAGTTGGATATTCGGAATTCTCTTGTTGCGTTACTCGATTAAGATACGTAACGTTCTACGCGTTGTTGAACTTGAGTAAATTGGAGACAATTTAAGAATTAAAGGTAGAAAACCGAAAGAGAAACTTCAGGATCAAAAAGCGTGAATGATAAAAATTGTGCCCGCGAATCAGTTAACAGCAAAGAGGATAGACGAAGAAGCTCATTGCGTTTTGTTTGCCATGACGTAATCATATTCGCAATCCACTCGTCCGTGGACTAGCAAGTGCGACCTTCTTCAGATCGTTCGGACACAACCAATCGAGTTTCTCCGTAAGCTAGTGACTCATTCGGGCAATTTTAGTCCTGAGTTAATTATACGTTCAACTACTCAATTTTGGACAGGGATCGGAAAAAATAACACGTTGAAGATTTCTGTAATGATTCGATGAAGAATGAAATTGATCTAGAATACGTAATGTTCGAGACCACAGTATTTAAGTAACTTTTTTAATAGAATTTCGCGATAATATCGATCTCATCGTTGGTTTCGCTTAACGAACCACAGCTAAAAGATCACAGAAAACCTAGCTAATCGTGAAAGGGTAAAGAAGCCAATGGATTGGTATCCTACTACTTTTTGCGAATTCGGACTTTCATTTGATTTCTGTTGATTTCCTATGTGTCTGCGCGAGCTGCAACACAATCTATCGAGCAGTTCCTGTCATTACGTTCCTATACGAATACCACTCGTGTACACGAAGCTCAACAAAGTTGCAAGCGCTGATAAAGCCTACTATCTATGCCAATGGAAATATCCATGACAGATACTCGAATGCCAAATTTAGAGCGTTGTTATTTCGTTTTAAAATACTGATACGCTCCATTAGTCGCGAAGCACGTCAAGATTAGAGTGGCGCGTAGTCCAGTTACAGGATAAGAGAAACGCGCAAACTCCAGCTTCTCTTGAACTTCGCGAAAGTCTATATTAGCTGAAGACATATTTTTGACCGGTGGATATACTATTAATATTTATGGGGTGTGTGTGTGTATATATATAACTTGGCTAAAAATATCTCAACTAAGATATAGTTCGGAAGATTTAGATGTCTAACACGCTTCACCACGGCTTGATGACCGCTCTAAGGAACTCAGAAGAGTTTGCGCATCTCTAGTGTTTCACTACTCCGTCTGGCGTATGAAAATATCTTTCTTTCCGGTCGTTTCATCTTCAGAATATTTCTACCCTAGGTTACTCGTTATAAGATTCATCATATATGTATTATAATTATATTTTCACGCTCTGTTTACTCATCCTAAGCGTATTGTATATCTTCAATAATTATTTCCTTTGATTATATTCTCCGGAAAAATTGGATTATTTAAAAGAAGCTCGCAGAACAGATTTATGTTATAATGAGCGGTTGCAAGTGATACAATTGTATTGAGAACATTGACTCTATGTTCCTAGAGAACCGTCTAGGAATCTTTCCCCTCATTTCTGACTCTGTTAATCGAAGAGATAAGAAGCTGCTTGCGGTGATAAAGAAAGTGAGTTCACGTCTGTCAGGAATATTTGGCTAAAAAAGAACGGGAGAATATTTGAAGCGTAGTGGATAAACAATTAAGCAAGCACAAGCAGTCACAACAAGCTAGTTGACCAAAGAGCGATAAGACACTAACGATACACAATATATAATAGTCATAAAAATAAGATGGCGAACGGGCGCATGTGCAACTTGACCCAGCCAATCTGAGAGTTATCTTGTTCCCGCATTGAACGAATTGCGTTAAAAATATACGGAGTATAACAGTTGCATAATGAAATCCATCTCCCTCTGTCGTCGACTTCGAAACTGATGGAGAGTGATAAGAGTTCGAAGAATCGCGAGAATAAATTTAATAATTATTTTACAGCAATACATAGCTAAAACAAGTAGCTTTTTTACAGGTACAAATCTATCTAAAATAATTATTCAATTAAAAACTTATATTTGACACTTATAATAAGTGTTAACCCAAACACTTCGCATTATTGAGAAAATAAAAAGCAGAAATAAAAAAGGAGAGTAAAAATAGCAAGTTGAAAGGGATGAAAACGTTAAATCGAGATTGTCAGTGTAATGACGTGAGCTATTATCAGTAGGAAGAAACATGTTTTTACAGAGTAATAGTTTCGATCTTTAACTTTTTCTTGCTTCGCTAATTGATAAGGTTCACTTTGACAAAGTTGTCTGAAAGCTCGTCTCCTAGCCGCACGAACAACATACTATCCATGAAACTGTTTACTGACAACACTAACTCTCTCTCTATCAGCAGTCGTGGCGAACCGAAAAATTATCGGGCTGAATATTGTCTCACGGTAAACAGATCCTCGTATCGAACTTATGCTAGTCTGTAATGGGACATTTCTAGCGTTGCACGAACCACAGAAATATTCAACAGTTTTCTATCCCTATCGAATTATGTACCGTTCGAAATCGCAATGGATTCGTGATCTGATCGAAAGGTTATTAGACTTTAAAGAATTAATATATTATATATATTTATTTTCGTATGAAATTCTGCGTGAAGCAATGGAGTGGAAAATTCAGGGTGGGGCTCGCAGCTCTCAGGCACACGGACATCAACCAAACACTTAACGTAGGTAGATCAGTAACGATCGAAACCTCTAGTTCCTCTGCGTGGCACTAGGTGGTTGCTGGAAACGACCTTTCTGTCGCGACCAGAAAAAAGTGGTCACTCGACCAGCAACAGCGAGTGGACCTTCTTGCGAAAGGTAACTTGTTAGCTGTCTATGCTCTCAAAGAGATACCTCACCATCTTCCGCTTTGACCATTCATAAAGCAATTGTATCCTCTCGAAGACACATTCTCACTCGCGATACACAAAAACGTAGACACTAACTAATAAGGAAAAAAACTTTGGTAAGAACTATAACGGTCACTTTTTAAGTAAGAAGAGAATAAACGTGTGTTATCCTAGTTTTTATAATCACGAAAGATGGTCAAAGTGATTGCAACGTTTAGACCTTTCTGATCGCGATGAATAATCGTACGTGCAGGAAACCGTGTTATCGTCTACTCGGTTCAACTTCAAAAAAAAAAAAGTCCATAGATAACATGTTTTAACCGTTTCACTGCTGATGTGCTTCTTGCACTCCTCGTCAAGAGTGCACTCAACAACAGAAACGCCTTTCAATGTCTTTAAAGATAATAAAAAGTAGAGTTTGAGAATTTAAGTTAGATCTTTTAACTCCATTGGTGAATATTTTTTTGTGATAAATAAAGAGTGAGAAGTCAGTATATACAGGAACATACAGGTACATACAGGAAGCATTATTATAGTCTTGGGATAAGAAAGTTGGCTCGTATCGAGATGTTATCATAATGAAGTCACTGATAAATGACAAAGTTCACTTGACGAGATACGGCACGCTTTATACATATTTCCGTTGAGGCTTTGCGAGACGGAAAGCTTTGGAACTTCGAATTTTTATGGATAAAGTCACGGAGATCTGTGTGACTAATGTTCCAGAAATTCTCAGGGTACTAATCGAAAGTTAGTGGATAAGAACTAAGGCTCCTAATTCAAAATTGACAAATCAGATCCTGCTCCATATAATATTGTAGTAATATCCTGCCAATAAAAATAATGTAATACCGAATCTTATTAAAACATACGAATGAATTTGAATCTTCCTTCACGAATTAAATTCTTTCCATGATGCTATCTACCTTGCAAAGCATAATTGACAATAGATGCGAAACGTGTTTTTTCACCGTTAAACGATAAATCTGCCAGAGCAAAAAAGTCACACGTGGTATTCCGCTTATTTCGCAATCTAACTCTAGCGCTAAATACGAGACACTTCACGGTAACACACTAATTGAAACCACGTGTGCGGAATATCGTCGATAAATTACTCACGCGCAATAATGCGTCGTGAATGTGTTATTAAACGCAATACCATGGCATTCGGAGAAAAAATAAAAGAAAAAATATTAAGAATTATAATAAGGGAATTGTAACTGTCACAAGATAGCATTCGCCTTCAGGATTGATAAAGCATAATTTCCGCCACCTACGCAGCTACATTCTATCCTAAGCGACCGATAAGATATCTCAGGAAACACTCACTCATAGTCGCACCGAGTATAAAACATCGCACTTTTCTCTTGAATTGCTATGAGAATGTCGCCGCAGCCAACCACGTTTCGCGGGTAATGTAGCAGCCGTCGAATCTACAATGTTCGCTCGCATGCGCCAAGTAGGTAATTAAATCCGATACTCGTGGAATATCAACTCTCCTTTCGCTACTTTGACTTGGGAGAAGCGAACTGAATCGAACAGTCACATGAAGTAAACGAGCGAAACAGAACAGTTAGAGAGCAAAGCTTGACCAGGTTTTAACAATAATGACTCGAGAAAAAGAAATACATCTGGAAGACGTGGAAACGGAATCGAAACCAGTGCAATGTTCAATCGACTCATTCTTCCTTTGAAAGACATAAGATAAATGAGAAAATGATGAACGATCATTAACCGTTTTCCTTCGAATCTTGAAGTACGCTCAACTCGAGTGAGATGTCAAGAGATACCGTGGTCTGTCAACGGAATGTATTGCCCGTATGCTTGTTACAGGTCGTAACGGAACTCTGCGTAACTCTCGATGTATGTACCATCCGGTGATTCGACTTTCCAGATACATACTGATTTCTGTTGCGGAACATGCGAGACGCGAATCAGCACTGAAGACTGATGAGTTACCGCGGCAACAGTTACTAATGGAATGCGTCAATAAACTGTAATTGCTCGTTATGTAACTAATCGGTATCTAATCTCAACCGGTGTTGTTAATTTTTCTTGGGATCGTCGGAAGGCAGAATTAATAGCGTAGCTGTAAAAATTTCCAGAAGAAGCTAATGTCTGGTAAATGAACTAAAGGTATTTTTGAAAATTGGGAAGTCGATCTCTTTGTTTCTTTCGAGCAGCTACAAATAATGTAGTTAAGATTAAGGAATCAAACGTGAAATCTTTCGCATTCCTATTGGATCAAATTGACAGTCGGTAAAAAGACGCTCGTTTCGTAAGGTAAAATCTGCTCCCTTCCTGTCGTGAAGTGTGTTCTTGCGGGCAAGATACCTGCTTGCTACCTGTTCGAGCTACATACCCCCCCTGACTCCCTTTGTCCGCACCGGTACCATAGAGTATGTACATCGGAGTCGAGTCTCTGAGTGAGTAAAGCTAAATTCAAGCGGATGCGCTGTCGACTCAATGGATCGACTAACGGGTGGATAAACAAATAGATGAACGCATAAGGGATACGCAAATTTGACGCAGGTGGACATATGGATGCATGAATGGGTGAATGAATAGTTAATCTGATGGTCAGGGTGATATACCAAAGTAGCAAAACCAGTAACCCTAGGTTCCCTGAAGAGTTAGACACGAGTCCATCGCACGAAAGCATTATATCTCATATAGATATTATTTTTCCAACGCCAGGAATATCTCTCAGTAGAGAATTTATCGTTAAATTTGTTAAAATATAATGATTTTGTTGATAAAGTATTAATTCACTGGCAGTGGTTAATATTCAGCCAGCTGCAAGATCCAGAAGTACGTATGATCATTTAAAAGGAAGAATCCTAGTGGAAGAGAGCTAATAGTCGGACAAGTAAACAAAAGGACACCATTGCGAAAAGTATAGAAATAAGAAAGTAAATAAATAATTAGTCCGATGAATCGTCGAAGAGCGAGGTGAAAGCTGATGGAAGTTAGCGAGAAAAGAAGACTGAGAGACAAAAGAAGATGAGACGGAGAGAACAAGCTCACAAGAGCGTGGGATGTTCGAGGGATGGAGGCCAAGGGAGCGACAAGTATTTTTCCTGTTTGCTCAGGCGTCGATATATCAGCAGTCGGCGAAAGAAGTTCAATGTGGCGGTAAAGGCGGACGGTAATGCAGATTGTGAGCTAAGCTCTAAGCGTCTCCTGTTACCGTGTTGCATTGTGTGTGCACTGTACACTACATGCATCACCCGAGGTTTCGGTTCTGCCCTCGACTCTACTTCCAGGCTTCACCCCTCGACCGTTTTCTCTCGCTCGATTCCACCGATTTGCCTTGTGGCTTCCAGTCTGCCCCTGATATTACATCCGACATTCTCTTCTCTATGCGATTTCCCGTATGCTCCTCGACCTTCAACCCTCGTGCATCGCACCATGTTCAGGCACCTTTAGTCGGCAGCCATGATTCACCTATCTCTGATACAACTTTGCTCTCATGACTATTCTTACTCACAGTAGCTTCGTGAAACAAATCTGTAGATTAACTATATTAAACCATATATCAATACACCAAAAAGCACTAATTGGAAGTAGAATACACTTCCTGCTGTTATCGTGAAACAGAACATTGCGAGTAGAATTCTCACCCTGTTATTCAGTTCTTTTACTGCACCGAATACAAATGCGATTTTAAGTCGTTGAATATAAACGTCGCGAATTAAGGAGAAGTAGAATGTAAAAGCAACTAGGGAAAAGGTAGAAAATAAGTTTTAAGGAGTCAAGGTACGCTGCCTGGTTGGTCGCAGAAGTACTTTCCAACGTAACGTCAAAGTATGTGCACATGTAGAATTTTCTACTGTGTATAATAGAAGGATAAAGTGGACTATTTCACACATAGTTATTTGTCAAATATTTTTCATAATTACTACAGAGTGCTTTGGGATCAATAATAATGGAAATTGAAGAAGAAATTAGAGTAACGTTCGTAATAAAGTCGGGGGATAGTTAATACATAGTTGTAGTGTTAAAGCTGAGGTATATTCTTGAATAATTGGTCGTTGGAAGTTAAGGAAAGCGAAATGTGGAGAGCGTCGACAAATCCTGTGGGCACCAATAACCCCTGGCCGCCATTCTAGGGTTAATCCGGCTTCCAGCGCTCTGTCGCGTTGCCGGGCGGCCCTTCTTCAAGGGGACAGCACATTGCGATTTAACGTGGCTCACATACCTCAACATGTATAGACTACGATTTTTCGCGTTCCTTCGTCTAATCGAGTTACTCTTGATATAATACAGATCAATTTTTCGGACTATGTATTAAAGTCGACTAAACGTCAGGCGATCGTTAATGGTCGGATTTCACGATCGCTCTCGAGGAACGGTATCGCGATAGGACGACGATGCGGGGCGGAACCGCGCGTGCGTTTAATGTCGAATTCTTTTTGAGAAATGACCGCTTTACTCTTATACACGTCACACATTTGCGTCATGCTACGCGATAGAACGAGCGCAAGCATCAAGTTTTACGATCAATCGACACGCGATCATTCGGTAAATTATTTTCAACCTCGCATCCTGGACAATTTTCAAATCAGCTCAAAATGAACAATGCAAATGTCAATTTCGATTCTTCTCGGACAGGATTTATCTCTGATTGCGCAAAGTTTAACTTTTCGATGACTAATCAATATTTCTAATAATACGAATTTCACGCGTTGGAAAGCGTGAAAAAGGAGGATAAGGAAACTCGTCGGCGTAAACACAATATTCTAATACTGTCGTGAGAGCACGGTATAAATAGTAGTGGGAGGTACAAGAGAAAGAGAGAAGGGGAGAAGTTGATCAACGAGTACAGAACCGGTAGACTAACAGCAAGCGAGCTAGAGGAATGATGCGATCTTTACTCCTTTCTTCTAGCAAAAGACTTTTCCGCAATGCAGTCTAGCACACGGAACATAGAACAGAGCCTTGCTTCTTGCTGTTCGCAACAATCCGGATGAAAATAGCGCGTCGACAC
This sequence comes from Trypoxylon attenuatum, assembly GCA_963989405.1. Lineage (NCBI taxonomy): Eukaryota > Metazoa > Arthropoda > Insecta > Hymenoptera > Crabronidae > Trypoxylon > Trypoxylon attenuatum. The sequence goes on from OZ022495.1 coordinate 7,308,455, forward strand.
CTAGATTTGTGGATCCGATAATCGAATATGTTGCCGGTAAACCTATTATTAGACCGGGAAGACTGAGGTTGGGTGGGTGTGTGTGTGTGTGTCTATACGTAAGTAGAAGAAACTCGCGCTTGAAGCATCACCAGAAGCGTATAAAGAGAGTCAGAGTAGCATACCAGTCTCGAAGTGCGGAGAGTAATCCGGCCAGAATGACCATGGAGAGCGGTGGAAAAACACTGGCGCGCGCGATGGGAAGAGGCTACGGCCAGAGGTTTTCGGCTCTCTGGGAGGCTTCAGGAGCGCCGAGCGCGGTCTGTCCCTACGTATTTAGTTCCCAAGGTTGGTAGGTATGTATAAACCTTCCGTACAATGCGCGTAGTACCCACTTACTATCGAAAGGATCAATACGGGGGACATGCACCAGCTTGGTTGCTCGCGCTCATGAATCTCCCTCGGCGAGACTGTAGGTCACGCAGCGATGTGCGATTGCCTTCTTGCGATTAGAGCCTCCATTTTTCCTCGGCCTCAAGAAACCGTGCAATTTCTCCAGTTGCACCGTGATAGTGCGCCTCGTGCGAGCACCACATTTCAATGCGATTCAATAAACGTCGTTTGCAAAAAGCATGGATTTGATTGTGATGAATTAAGAAGCAGGGGAGAAGCGTCTCTTTCGTGATACGGAAGACGTCGTGTTAACGTTGTACATGAGAAATATTGATGCTATGATTCCATGTCGCAACCGAAACATAGAGGAATTTTTGGAAATTCGATCGAATGGAAGCAATTAGAATTATCCCGATGTTTACGATAATTGTGAATACCTCGGTACATATTTGTATTAAAGTACGGATTAACCATTTTATATTGTATAATATAGCTTGTTCTCTCGTTTCGGAGAACGTAGAATATTTTAGCCTCATTTATAAACCCTCGCATATGTTTGTTTACTCGCGAGATCAGCGAATTCTGTTAATTGTTACGTGTGTAACAGTACGATTCACTATCTAATTGTGAGTTAAAGACAGGTCGAATTACGGAGGAGTTCACGAACCCGTGATTAATGGCTTCTGTTGACCCTTGACAGAAAAAAAGTACGTAGGTTCGTTCGTTCCCACGAGGGATCCTAAGTAGCACGTCACGGATCGATCGACACTTAAATCTGACTCGGAACAACTTCTAGTGTTGCTTGAGAATCCGAAAGTCATACTCACATGGCTAATTATGAATTTATTCTCCGTCGTGTGTGCTCCTAAAACCTCTTAACCAGCCGAAATGTTCTGGCTTGTAGGACGCAAGGCTATCGAATTTCTTTGAAACGGGGGAATAAACGGAAGTCCCCCGAGGGGTGTAGAGCATCGATGTACTTCGGAATACAGCTCCCCTTCACCTCCCACTGGTGCGCGCGACCGCATCATGTAATCGGACGAGCTCGGCGTAGCTCGTGTATTCTCGCAGGGCTACGACTGCGAACAAATGAGGAAGAGCGTCGTGAGCCGGTGTGGTGCTAGCAAAAAATTCACGCCAAAACCGCATTCTTTTCGCGTGCAATTCTATTCGCTAACGAGCGAACTGACTCAAAGTCCTATAGCTTTATGCGACTAACGGACACCTCCTCCTTGTATTTCCCGTTGAGACAGTTAGCGGGATCGGCGATTCTTATGTAGCGATGAGTCACTGATACGTGGTCGACATGTACCGCGATTCGAGCTTCGAAGAGACTAGATTTACGAACAATGAAGATGCATCGAGAGTCGAGATTCTAGAGTCAACTGTACGGAGATAGATCTTGCGTGCCAAGATTTCTTTGGCAAATAAACAGACGAGTGCGCGTTAACATCGCGCATCTTGTCTGTAACGAATTTTGCTCGCCTTAGGCCACTGCTTGAGATGAAGCGAGAAGGAGGAGAGGATCGTTTCTCACATTGTTGCACGGGCCAATCACGCCCTTAGGATCAGCTAAGGCTGGGTTCACAGTAGCGCCACAGGACGAGGTGCAAGGACAGAGCGAAGGATAACGACGAGGATCCCTCGCGACAATGTCCAAGGTGAATGGCTAAGGCTTCGAGCAAAATGGCTAAACGTGCCAATCCAATTTCAATGTACATCTAATACTAACAATGACTACTTAACACAGTCAAATTTCTTCTTTACTACTCAATGATTCAAGAGATTCTGATAAAATAAAATTAATATACGGATAAAATGGATCGATTGTACATACTTTCTCTAACTCGAAGAGATATCAGAATTGATCTAATAAAAAAAATCTCACAAATTTTAACGAGTCTTTTTAATGTTGAATTTTAAAATCGTGTAATTATGGAATAGATTATTGTTATTACTATTGGTTTCTGTATATTCAGCGAACGGATGAAACACGTTAATCAAACTTCCGTCAAGATTCCATTCACAATGTCATCGTGTCAGCAGTCGTGGGTTCTCGTTCAATGGAGAAGCCATTACGATTAGGTCAAATTCACCCGAGAGTTTGCTACCGAATGGCGGAGTGACGCAACGGGAAGGGCGGATATGCGACTGGGGCTCGAGGGAGCAAGGAGACAGGAACCGGCGCAAAAGGAAGGGCAAGAACCACATACAGTCTGTAGCCCCCACACCACACGAGTCGATTTGACCTCGGTAAAGTGCGCAGCGTTACGATCACGAAGAATCGAAGCACATTGAATGAAAAAATGAAGAACATTTGGATCTCCCTCAAGAGATCACCTATGGTCAATATGGATGGACTTTAAAAGAGGCCTGATCCGTGAAGGCATCTTCTTCCTACACCTGCTGTTGCTGCCTGCAGCTCATTCCTCCGACTGCATACATACTACATTCGCCAGAGTTAAAACTCTCTCCTATCCTCTATCGACTCCTGGAGAATTTCCCTCAGTCCTCGGGACTCCGATAACGAATACTTAATAGACACAAACTACTGCAGGCGGCTTTTAGTAAATTGGAGTATGACCTACATCCTTCGGACATTGATTCGTTCCTGAATTCGAGTCTACGAACTAGGCGTGCCCATGGAAACCCCGAAAGCTCATTTAATCGCAGGAGCATTTTCGAAATATCCCAGCCAAGTCGAAGAAGTGATCAGGCAATTGAGAATAATTTACTGCATCCAATTTTTATCGCAACAATTATATGGACTATAAAAGGCAAATACGACGGTGAGTGGAGATCCGGTTGAAGTCGAGGAATATACTATAGAGAGAGGTGTGCGAATGTCTAACCGTTAGTGGAAATCGACAGTACAGCGAAGAGAGGACAAAAGGTAAGGCAAGGTAGACGAACGAAAAGCAGAGGGCAAGGGATGCGTGTAACCATGTACGTTCGGCTTCTCCCGAAGTGAGACGATGCGACACGATCGCGATCCTGGTTGCTCAACTGGACGCCGCGCCGTGCCGTGCCACGGTGCGCCGCGCCTCGGAGTGCATATAAATAGACGCCACACCACGGTACGGCGCGGGCATCTACTCTCTATTTCTCTCCCGGCTACGTTGTCGCGTGGTAGCTGTTCGGAGAGGGTGGTTTTCATATCGATTCGCGCATGCCGTGAATTCCTGTGTTACCGACCTACCGCGCGAACTCTCTCACCCACGGAAATATTTACGCCGAGTTTTGGAGCAAGTAATTGGAGCGAATTCAGAGCCACTGGGAGAGCGCGCGTGCCCGGAGGAACGCCGCCGCGACGCAACGCGTCCCGACAAGGTCGCGAATGGCGCGAGCTCTGCAATGGATTAAACTGAAAATTGTGTGGCTTGATATATTCTCTTTGTCAAAACTTTTCTTACTTCAAAATTCATTCAATGTTCAATTATTTTTGTGACTGTGAAAAACAATGGATATAAGCAATGTTGGGGAAACGTTTGATAGCGAGATTTCTAGCAAACTATACGTTGCTTGTTTCGAGTCATTGAGACTTATAATTATGACTCATCATTTTACCAAAAACTTCGGATTTCGTTAGGACTACACCCTGGTTTTCGTTTAAGGAAACTAAGAGCTGCGCTGGTACTGTTGGTATGTGCTGCTGCTTTTGCTACCGGTTGGCCGGGCGCAATGATGGTGGGCTGGATTCAATGGGGTTGGTTACCGTGGAAAGTAGAAAAACTAGCTCGTCGTCCTCGCGAATATTCCAAACGAGACCATCCGCAAAAAGGGTAGTTTTAAGGACGAAAATACGTGTAACAACGAGTACAAGCGTTTCCAACTGTTTATCGAATGCAAGTGGTGAATGAACGGAGCATAACGAACGTCCAACGCCTTTTTGCCGCTGACTTGCTACGGGCAGCAATAGTATCAACAGCGGTGAATATGCCAGTCTGCCAAGAGAAATCTACTGCGATAATGCCAAAAGGGAGAGCATCTGATGCAGAAGTGGTTTATTATGAATTCTTCAAACGAACTGTGCTTTGATGCAATCTTAGAACGATCTTAACTCACTTTGACTACTAACCAGACGCTACAGGTTTATCTCCGTTTTAATTATGATCGCCATTGAATATAACTAGTTGTAAAGTTATGATAATTGCACCGCGATGAAACAATTTCTCACAAATAGCAGTCATAACCAGTGAATACGTTGACAATTTTGCATCGTGCATCTCATTTTTCTCTCAAGTTGAGGAGCGTGATCATAGGGGATGCATTTTAGCAGAAGCCCCGGTAAATTTTGGAGATTTTTACTGCTGGCACGCTTGATTCTTTCTCGCACAGCAGCAGCGATGAATTTTCCTAGAAGCTTCTGGTTACGTTTTGCGATCGATGTGAAATGCTCTCGCTCTCTCTCTCTCTCTCTCTCCTCTTTCTCTCTGCGTCAAATCCTTGCTCGAAGTCTCTTCGTGGACCAATGAGGCTGCCGCTCCGTGCCGCGCTTCGAAGGGCCGTCTATTCTCCATATTGTGTATGCGGCCCCGGTGAAATGTTCTCGAATTATTTAACGCGTCAACTGTCGAACGAATTTTTCTAAACTATATACTGCCGCGTTAATGACGCTGCGAAACCTACAATTACTCTCCCGCACTCATTGTGAAACACAATACGTAACGTGAATGGAATACGCTGCTGCAAAAACGTAGAAATAATTTTCAACAAACTTTAGCTAATTTTGTCGTAGAATAATTTCAAGAAAATTCATCATAGGACAAGACTCGTGAAGAAGAAAAGAAAAATAACGAGGCTAAAGCAGTTTCACTCGCAAACTACACTTGGTTCACCGCTAATATTCCTACTCTTCCAGATACAAATACACAGTTATTTGCAATAATATTTTACACGGTGCAGCTGTGTAATTTTTACCATAATCAACTGTTAACTGCAGGTATTTGTTTGTGTAAAACCGTCAGAATTTCATAACCAAATATATTATGCGTGCGGATATTTTGAACTAAATACGAATTTGCTGACCTCCGTTTCTCAATTTTCTGTACATTTAATAGCGATGTGTTTGCCACATAAGGTTATAAACGCGTAACGTGAAGCATAGCAGTATTTGAATTTGATGAAATTTCGGATTTTTTTTACACTGAAATACTATCAAGAGATCGATTATTCGCAATTAAATAAAGGCAGGACCTTCTTGCAAGCGCAAACTGAAACTAACAATAAGACGCACAAATGTTTCGGTATAATTTCCGCTATAAGGGGAAACGTGTCAAAAGAGAAAGTAAGATTCGTGTATTACCGCGAACGATACAATGCACAACGTAGATGGCTACCGCCAACTGAGAATTAATTAACTCCCGAGTGTAATTCAATAGGAGGAACAATTTGTCGAATGACGTCACGTCTAACTTGACAAACGTAACGGGTCGATAAGAGCAATAAAATACAATAGCGGTACGAAGATGAACCGGGGGATATTTCCTGTAGTGGTTCCAACGGACAGAGCGTATACGATTTAAATAATTTCATTGCTACAGTCCAATACTTTGATGCAACGCGATTCTCGACACCTGTTACTAATTGCTTTCTAATCGGTATTACCGATAACCCTTAAATTCTCATAATAATAATGATTTTATCGAAATTTACCAGAGGAAACCTTTACCAGAAATGAGATAATATAAATAAAAATGGTCTCACACCGTCTTAACGATTAATTGTTCAAAGGCGCTATTCAAATATGTTTTAGTAGAAAATTAACATTTTGCAAATGTATGTTTGGATAACCAAGTGCGAAGAGACAATAGTGTTCCCTGGTAAAAAATAGTCTGAGCGGAAGATGAATTAGCTAATTACACGACCATTATCTAGCGCCTATTCAGAAAGCAATAGAAAGCGAGTCTAGTTAAAAAAAAAAAAGCCGAATGACTGGATACTCCATTCTGGAGGTACATATCTCGTTTCATCGCAAACGCAGTTGCAACAACGACAAAGTGGAGCCCTATCCCTCGCGGCAAGATGTCGCGACGCCGTCAGTCAAGAGGACACGAGCCAAGCGACCGCAATAGTAACCTGTCGCCACAATCTGCAACATCGTTCGCACAGTCGAGACAAATGTGAACGGCGCTCTTCGTGGACAGCACTCTTCTATGGCCACGCGCAACAGAAGATTTGCGAAGCTCACGAACCGAGCAACAATCGCCAACTTCTACACGCGTACACAAGCTGAATGGTTCGGCATAACGCAAGTGTATGTATAACACGGCATAACACGGGATAACGTGGCATGACGTGTGCGTACGGTCTGTGCGTCATGCACGACGTACGACCGTTATTTTCCGCATGAAGTTCAGAGCGTCAGAGGTCTCTGGCACGACACACACTACGCATCGAAGGCGACGTTACGCGGTGCGCGATATTCTAGCTCCACGATGCACGATGCTACCGGAAGAAGGTCTACTTGTTATTAGGGAAAGACGAGAAGAAACCGTGGCCATACTGGATTACCATCGACGACATTTTCAAGAGGTTCGGTGGGTATTAATCTCGACAGGGTGTGATCGTAGGATAAAAGAAGAGGGGTGGGAAAGACATAGAACGAATGTAAGAGCGAAAGAAGAGGTTAATGGTGGCACAAAAGGAGACTAGCAGGGGGTGTTATTGCGTGGTACTATGGTTAAGCGTATTGATCCCAATCACTATGATATGTTCAGCCACCGTGGAGCACAGCTCTACGGGTGGGTCATCGTTGGAAGGCGGATTCTCAACGTGCCTAGAAAAAGCGTCCACTCGTGAGGCGGCTAGACGCTCGACTCCAACACTGTGGATCCATTTCCCGTTCGGGGGCACAATGACGGAATCGATCGTGGCCGAATGCCGCATCGCGCTGTTTTCATTGGCTCAAGATTTAAAGACGTTTCCCTTGTAAATTCTTCAATGCTCGTGCGTTTGATCGAATATAACCGGGGTTTGGAATATGTGCTACTGCTACTTGCGCTCGCTTGTTGGCTCTGGCTTCCTTGCGTTATCTTATCGGCAGTAGCTTTTTATTCGACGGCATACAACTAAATACGGTCAGCACACCTACGAACTTTCACTCCGCGTTACCGAAAGAACTATACGCGGACACACTCGTTGCAAATGGCTCGCAAGAGTGCGCTGCAACGTTCGTCGTTTCCAAATACACATTAGAAGCGAGACTATTTGACGCAATAGGAAGCCAACACGAAATTCTTAGCGATTTCTCGAGTGTGAAATTATCTGATATTTACATGAGCTACTGGAGACAACGGAACTAGCTGATTTAGGAAGAAAAGCTTTATGATCTTCGCGTAATTAGTACGGATACGACGTGTGCAGGTGTGCGCGCCTGCTTATGACTGTCCACGCAAATCCTTAGCTCGAGAAAATACAATGAAGATCGACCTATGAGTCACCGCGCATTGTTTTGCGACTAATTTTCCGACCAACTGATCGGAAATGGACTAGTCTCCATTGTGACTTGCTCCGAACACGTGAGGAGCTCAAACTGAAATCTACTTGCTGTTGACTAACACACTCCTATTCAGCTTTGTATTATGTAACAGAGGGTGTTTGCTTCGGTATACATATTGAAACGATTGTAGGCGTAGGAAGAAAATCCAAAAATAATAAATATCGTTCACATTGACGTCTAGGATTTGTGTTGTGATCTTGTTTTCGAATTACGGTGAATTTTATGCATCGCGAGAAACGAATGTCGACTCTGGAAGGAAATGCTTGACATAGCCATGTATAGCTTCCAGTTTGCACAGGCATAAATGCCATACTTCGCAAAGGCCGAAAGACTACAAACTGGTCGGGTATTGTGACACCCACAAGATACATCATAAACCAGTAACCAATAATAATGCACCTCGGTAAAAAGGTGTGCATGTTTGTCACTTGTTTATCTAAACTATTCCCACAACTCCAGTGTACTGAGTCCACTTCAAAATTCAACCTCTATTCAAGTTAAAGAAAACAATCGAGCTTTATCTTATTAATGAACAGGAAATTTCCAAAATATCATTTTCTAAGAATCCAAGAATTTTCCATGTCTTTAAAATGAAGAATATGATTGTTTAGCGTGCTGACCACGTAAGCGATAGAGATGCCGGTGACTGGACAATGATCAGAATAGGTAGAGTTTCTTTTTTCCACCGAACGAGCGACGAATAGCGGAGGGTGAGAGGCAGTGGTGCAAGGGGAGAGACAGAAGCATGCAGACCACAGAAGAGAGACAGACAATATCGAGAGCGAGTAGTTTAGCTTACGTAACGGCCTTCGGGTGTTTTTAAGGCGTACGCACACGGTACGGCGTGCGATTAATCGGAGCACGGGGACACGTGATGCAAAAAACCTGGCAACAGCGTATGACGCTGCCCCCTGCATCATTGGTAATAGCGCGAGCGCGCCGTCGAGTTCGGCGCACGAGCGTTACGCGCGCTAATTGTACCCCGCGCATTATCGCCACACCAATCGACAACCTCCTCTCTCTTTCTCTCTCTCTCTCTCTCTCTCTCTCTTTTTCTCGGCCGACTTCCGACTTCTACCGTCTCCAGGAACGTAGGAACGACACGACAGGATCGGGCCACCGCACTTAGCCGCACGCTCGCTCTCCTGCAATCGATCTCTTCTCAGCCGAACCACATTATTGCAACCGTTACGTAACTCCCTACAGGGTAAGCTTGCTCCTGATTTTGCCCTGTTGTACCTCGAAACCCGCACGGCTGGACAACATGGCTCGCGCAATCACGATCGCGATTTCTAATTCAGGCCAATATGCGAAATACTTAAGGTTCCTACGGAATATTCTGTGAGGAGACTGAAACCTAGTCACTGCGAAACCTTGATCTTGAACGCCATAAAAGAGATCATATATTTCTCGTATGTGTCCAACATGCTAGTTAAAAGGATACTCAAACCGTAGTCTTCTTCTAATTGATATTTTATTAGGCTCTTAACGTAAACAGGTCTATTTTTAATTCGATACATTCTCCTAATTTTAATGATGTAAACATTTGGATTCCTGAAATTTATAAATTCTTCAAAAGCGTTTCCGGCGATTTCTTTGACGAGGTAAACTATGTTCGTGAGTGAAAAAAAAATGCTAACGTTTACAGCGATATTTATCACATTCATATAAATAAAATCATTTCCAAAGAAAACTGCGTCAACTGACTAGTATTATTGAATCAAGCATTGAACGTATAACAAGCTAATACATTATACAGTGCATATGATATGTATAAGCATCCCGACCAAATAAGGAGTCAATAGGCCAGTGCTTTATTGGCATTACTAAAAGAGGCGAACAAATGCGGGATTCATTGCGATCATCGAGTTACGAGGATATTAACTTACGCGAGGCTATTCAGTGATCGGTGGCAGGATAACCAGCTCGTTAAATACTTGAGCTATTTCGTAGAATTTACGAGAGCCACAGGAGAAGTGTGTAAGTCGTGGGGAAGAAACACCTGTTTGCGCGGGGTACGCGATAGTCTTAATCCATCGTTGAGTGGCCCGATATCCTGAGGATTTGAACGTACGCTCGAAATTAGACGACGCGACGTACCGTCGAGAGCTGACTGATTCCCAGCAGTGTTGCCAGATCATGCCACTCGTGTAAATCAGTGTCAAACTAGTGCTCCCTGCACTATTAGCCGCCTCTCTTTTCCGTCCAATCTCTCTCGACAACTCGATTTTATCCGTGGTTCATGGAGATCGTGAAGAATGAATCTCACGTGTGTCATATGAAGCAGAGGTTTGGTAATCGGTGTCAAAATATGACAAAGAAGAATCCAGTACACTAGTGATAAGAACTTTTCCGATCAACACCAATTGATTCACAGCTATCGACCATGATACACGGACGAGTACATTGACAGATTGCGACAGTTTTAAGCGCAGAGTTAGAGCGCTGCTGTTAAAAGTGCCCAAATAGCTATAATTTTCAATTTAATAGCAACAGCTGCAATGTGCATGCCGTCAATAAGATTCCTTTTGTCTCAATGTCTGCGATACATTTGTGTGAACGCGTTTTCGGGTTGATCGTATCGAGTGGTTGCATTATTTAAATTGCATTGTACTCCGGGCGAGTCTGCGAATTACTCCAGGCGACGTTATTAGCGGGATGTTCATATGGATAATGAAGAGTGAATTAAAGTAACATCGATAATCACCGGTCGAGAAATTGAAATTTAAAGTGGCTTCATCTTTTCCTCGGCCTTCAAATGTGAAAGAGGAAAGGGAATTGAACCTGGCGTTTAGTTGTTTAATTGCCAACTGATAACGCATAATTAAACACTGCGATGGTTAATTAAATCAAAATCGAATTCGTTTGTTTGCCCGTATGCATTCGGTAGATGGCTTCGAGCCACATGTGTGTATGTTTCTATCAACCGCAGAATGGGATGGATCTCATCGAATCGGCTCTTAACCATACGTGTGTTGTGCTCAAATATAAGTAACACTTGATACGATACATCGAGCGGCATAAATCCCCGCAACGTAATTTCCCTGTCAGTTTTCGTTGAGCGGATAATCCATCGAATATAACAAATCAAGCGTGTGATCGTTCTTCCTATCGTCATTATTATTCGCGGAATTTTTTTCCCGCGCAACGAATGTAAAGTCCAAAAGCAAACTGAGTCGTCGGATAATAAAGGTCAGATTGGAAGTCACGGAAATCCGCGAGGAATGTGGATTTTATTTTCCGCAAAACTGTTATCGATATCTGTTGTAAGGTATGCAATGGATGACGAACGCGACAGAAGAATGAGTACGTGGAAAAAAGTTAACAATACTGTACTGTAAGTAAAAAAAAAAGAAAAATAAGAAACAATATTATCTGACATATTTTGCATCGATGTCGCAAAATCACGTCATTCGAATTCACAGCAATTTTTAATTGCTGGCCGTAGAAAATATGAATATTTAAGTATAACGCGTTAAAATGTATCTGATATTAGTAAGTACTTTTTTCAGAATGTGATCTCCAGTCGATATATTTAAATTTTTCATCGCGAGAGTTCGCGTTCAGAGCTCATTATTAATTCGATTCAAGTTATTAATAATTCCAATGATGATCTAATCTACGCTGAAAGCTAAATTTATTACAATTTATCATTTACCCTCAACTCCGAGCAATGCAAAATATTTTTCTCGGACACGTTCCACAAATAAGAGTGTGCTAATTAATCAATTTAACTCTTCCAATAAATATTCCAATAATTCCATTAGATGTCGTTATAATTGAAAAATGGTAAAAAAAGTGAAAGAAAAAATTCATTTCTAGAGACTATGAGATAAACTGAATTAGCAGGGTTAATACGGTTGAAATATCGTTGATTCAAACGTAAGATGAAGAGTACATAGCTGCATCGATGCGCTATGATCACGGGAAGAAATCTCTTGTCGAAGGTGTAATTGGAGCTCGCCGCGGAATCACCACGATTTCTCTCGGTTTCTCTCGATGCAGTACTCGACGCGGCCATATTGTTGCTAGATGCATCCGCTAGAAGACACCCACCTCCGGTCTACGGGCACACACCGGCTCTAGACACTGACTTTATACCTATTAAGGTCTGGGATCGATAGTGTAGCTACGTACCACGTATACGTTGCGCATACTAAATGCTGTATTATACTCTCCGCATCGTCTACCTAGCTCTCCAGGCTTGAGTCATTATTCAGAAAGGATCCAGAATCGCGATTACTCGGAGAAGATTCCAAATTGCAAGAAAATCGATAAATCTTCTCATCGTGACGAAAATCGAACGAGATAAATACTGTGTATGTACTATGAGAGAATTATCTCCATGCTCTTGGGCGATTCGATAAAAAATAAACGTGAAACTCACGTATGCTCTCTATACTTACTTGACACGAAGTTCTGCGAGGCGGAGAGCGAAGTTTAAAAATACTGGAGACACTTTCTGTGTCAGCGTGGAAAGTTTACTCGCATGCAGCGCTCTGCTTGGTGAGGGCAGACACCTAATCGTCCTACTCGATTGAGATTTCTTTCACGATTAAATTAAATTTGCTTAAAGACGATTTTTCAATAGAAATTATTTTCTTTAATCGGTTCAATGAATAAATGTATATTCGACATTGGAATTCTAATTCTAAATACTATATAAAATATCTTTAAAAATCCTTCAATTTATAGCAATTAGAAGTAAAAAATTAATATCAATGGTAACTTCCTGAATTAATGATTCTGGAGAAGTCTAATTATTTCCAATACTACGGAAGGATCCATGAAATTCAACCTCGATTTAATAGTTAAAAGAATCATTTCCAAATAGAGGTCAATGTCCAAGTATTCTTTTCTTCAAAATCCGTATCACTAAATGAAATTCATTTCCATAATCATTCGTTGAGTACATACGTCAATCAAATAGGTATGTTGAGTTAAAACCGAGTAAGTACCATCGGATCTGCAGCGTGAGCATCTTAATTTAGGTTCTCTCGCGAGAAATCCGAGCACAACTTGCATCCTGCAGCGAACAGGTACTATATAAGTACTTAGCATCTCTCGCACGTCGTGTCGGCACCTTGGTACACGCGAAAGGATTACCGTACGCACGTGTGTACCGAAAGCTTTCCTTCCAGCAATCTTACGATTCTTATAGTGGGAAACTATCCGTGATCTCTATGTCCCGATCAGCCCAAACTCCGTTATACCTGATTTACAGTTATTTTCATAATTTTGCAGATTGCTGCAAGCGATAAATATAGGAAGAGCAATGTCCACTATTGCTGACTGGTTAAGGTCAAGAAAGCGATAATCGCGATTGGAATCTTGTCAGTTGTAATTTTTTTAATAGGAAAAATAATATTCTTAAGTATTTAGCAAGAATTGAATACTTTCGAAGATTATTCGAAAAACAATAGTGAATCTCAATTTCGACGAAACAGGTGGGACATGAAGAGTGAATTAAGATACCCGATAGCCGAGTGTAAGATCAGATGCGCCATGAGACTATGACTCTATCTTAACTCACAGTAACATACATATATTGCAGCTTGCAAATCTTCCCGTTAAGTTCGCGATGCCACGCTTCGTTCTTCGCTGTTCACGATTCAGTTTTGCCATCTTCGCGCGCACGCGTGGATTTATGATGTCATTAATCAGAATCAGTCGCATGTGCGAACTAGCCACCTGGCGACTGTTGTTAGTTCGTCTTCCTGCATCGTCTTCGGAAGTCGAAATAGGTTTCCATGGTTTGTGGTAGATTGCCATTGTTGTCATCGTTTGTCATTTGCCAAGTGGTGTCGTTGCTATCGGTGCTACCTATCGTCGACACGTTTCCTCCTCTGTTACCTACCGACCGTGCTCCCCTGCATTCCCTGATCTCTTATCCTAACTTCACCGTTGCGACGCGCTTCTTTATCAAAAATTACCCGAGCTCGTTTTGCAGTTGACGGAGATCGTACGAATGACAAATCTAAATATTGTATTAGAATGCAAAGCGCTTAGATTGGATAAATAACTCATAAGCAGTCTTGCAATTATGCATCCAGATGGAGCAACACAAATGGCGCTATACTCGCAGTCAGAAAGTCCCCCCTCACGCATTTACTGACAAATCATTAGGAAGTAGGAGTTTTCCAAGAACGTAAACTATCTCAACAGCTGTTTACTACCATTTTACGCACCTGGAATCTTTCTAATGTCGAAGTTCATCGCTAAATTGCGCAATCACTCGCACAGCGGGCGTATAACGTCAGTCGCGTCGATCGCGTCTACTCGAAACTGAAATACCGGATTTGCCATTTCTAACAATGTGGCAGTGTCGCAACCCGGCGGCGAGTTCGGGCGACCTTTCGCGGGAGCGTGTTACCGCATCGCTGCACCGCCACATCGCCGCATCACCGCATCCCCGCACGGTAATAGGCAATATCACCGATCGCATAATAGCAGCACGCCGCGTTGCGCCGCGCTAGCTTCGTTCTTCACATCGAGTCGCGCGTCCACATTATGCAAGCGCAACACAGAACGCGAACCGCGACTTTGGAAGACGCCTTCACCGCCATTTTTATATTCTGGACTGCAACGACACTGTCTGCAACGCCGGTGATCGCCATTTTTTTTCGTTCACACTAGGTTGTAGTACACTACGTTAAGAAAGGAGAGCTCGTGCACGCGGCAAAGGATGTGTGCAAGCTCGTCAAGGGGTAAGAGACACTTGAGAAATCGATTCAGCCTGTGAGAGATGAGAGAGCAAGTCTCTCTGAGAGTTAGAAGTAGCTTCTCTGTGTAACGAGGCGTATCTGCTTAAGTACTACTAACAGATGTGTACGAAATCGACGTGGGTTTTATTGTTTGGAACATAGGCAGATAGAAAATTTCTCATTCGTTTGATTACTCATATATGCATAATATAGAGAGGAATATTTTTGTTCCACGATATCTACTCTGTTAAATGAAAACGCTCTTGACTTTTCCGAGAGTTTTTCCCTTCATATTTAACATTTTATTCTTCGCTGTATGAGTATCTTTTATTTTCGTTCATTTCATGGAAAGCTATTATCTTTAAGCGTTCGCGCATAACGCGAGATGAATTTTACTCATTGACAAAAAAAAACTCATCTTTCGTAGGGTACGTTAACCCAGGTTAAACAGATATTTAAAAATTGTAATTTAGTACATAGTTTTTTTTTGCTGCTTCCCAATATACTCGATTCCAAAAATTCTTAACGATCTTAACGATGTGATGGCTATCCCTGAATTCGGGATGAATTCTCCTGCCAGAAAACTATTATCCCTCGAAAATCGTTTGCACGAGTTTGTCAATTTTTCTAGCATAAACTTCATCTATGCATGGATTTACTAAAAGTGACTCTGATTCTGCATTGGTTCGAAAGTGGCTGTCACGTAATACCCGACAGCCCGTGTACGGTCGAACCGCAGATTTTACACGGACTTTGGCCAAATGAAATCGGTCGGCTAGGTGGCAGAGCGGGTGGTAGAAGAGGGTGTGAACAGAGACAGAGAGCCGCGTATCTACACATAGAAAGGGAACCGAAGAGTGACGAAAATAGAGAACGAGGAAGAGAGAGAGAGAGAGAGAGTCTCGTTGGCTCCTCTCGATCGATCCCTGGAGGATGTGGAGACCGGGAGAGGAGAGAATGAACAACCAGAGGGAGAGAGCCGAGTAGGTGAGTCACGGTTAGAGAGAGAGAGATGGGAAAAAGAGTTCGCAAGGGAGCGAGAGAGCGAAACAATCAAAGAGAAAGAGAAAGAAGGACAGCGAGAATGGGTGGCAGCAGGCAAGAAGAGAGAGAGAGAGGGTGGTTGGTGCAAATGGGAAGGGTAGATTCACCGAGAAAATAACTAATGGGGGTGGAGTTGGAAGAGATGCGCCGGTGAGTAGGTGGATGCGGGAAAATGGACGAATGTGTTGGATAAGGACAACTATATCGGACCAGGCAGAAAGAGAAGCGAAGGGATGGCCGAGAGCATGTCTCTTCTCTATGCCAACGAATAGACGAACCGCGAGCAACGATACAGTGAAATGTCGCGATAGAATACTTCTTGCATAGAAACTAAAAACCAAAGACACATAGGTGGTACCCGCACCTAACGGATACAACTCTTGAGCAGAATTTCCTTCAACAACTATACTTGATTTTTCGGAAGAAAGTATTCGAGCCAAATCGCGATTTTGCAGCAGGATCTTCAACGGGGCTTGTTTTCGAATGTATCAGGTAGGTAGACAGTGCTGAGGAGGAATAACTGCCGATGAGACCAGGTTCGAAGGGCAACGAAGCACGGAAGTCGTCAAGCAGAAATATTTTTACCTGCGATCGCGTCTGACTCTGGCGAGAGAAGGAACGACGAGCGGTCGTCGTTCGATAAAAGAGGGAGGTATTAGTGCAAGTGGAGGCGAAACGAAGGGACGTGCCGCGGCAGAGCACGGTACGGACAAAGGTACTGCAAAATGTCGGCATCCACGGTATCCTTCTACGTGTATACATATACATACGCAACTCTATACGAATTCATGGGGGTGTATGTGTGTGTATATGTATGTCCTGTGTGTGTGTGTGTATTTATATAAATGGATGGGAGTATAGATGTCTATGTATATACTTCAGTATTCTCTACTGTATACATATATACGGATGAAAAGAACGGCAGTTCCATCGTACGTGTGAACCCCCAGCGTTATCGATTTTGCGTGGAAATGTAGTTTTGCCAAATATGGCAGAAGATTCCGCCGCTAGCGTCGCCTCTCATTGGCATACGGATATGTACGTGCATACCTGCGTTTCGAACTACATACATACATACATATCCTGTACATCAGGATACGTGACGATTCTCGAAGAACGGCCTGAGTCTTTTGGGAAAAAGTTTCTGAGGAGAAAGGGAACATGTTGACACGCAAGTTGATACTTGTGAGTTACAAAGATTCTTCCAGTTCGCGTGGGAATAAGTTTGGTTCGATCCGAGTGATCGAAATTCAATTAGATCGAAGAACCCTTGTTTTCTATACTTGTGTAAGATTGCGCAAAATGGAAATATATATAAACTGGAATTCTTAGGACATTGGTCTTCTTTTCAAAGCTTTTAAAAAGTAAGTTAAGTTTCTTTTATAAATGAAGATCTGTAGTGATTATTATTTGAGAAATATGTTTGAGGAATCTATTCAAGATGAATTTCGAATTTGGTTCGGAAATTATGTCCACTTATCGAAGTTACACCCTGTATATACTGTTCTACTCTCTTCCAAGAGCCGCGGGGGTGCGCATGAGTCAGACGATTTCAACGTGATCCGCGCACGTTTCAACGATGAGCAGATAAACATACATATATACAAGTCAGATCTTTACGCGATGACACTTCCAACCGGTAGTTGCTTCACCAGCATCGTTATCGAGTATTACTCCTGTATTATTATGCACATTGACTCGTTAGTTCTGTATTACCCTTAGCAACACCATGGGGGTTGGCAGCTGATACCACTAAATTAATGAAAAACATTTGCGCTAAATCCGCGGCAATATATTCCACGAATTACCCATCGAGAATTACGACCCGCCGAGCGCAAGTGTTTGCGGCTTCATAAACCAGTGGAGGAATGAATTGGTAGGTTGGTAGGTGTATCGCGATCAACCGCGTTTTCATGTTTTCGGTCTGTCCACGTCGATACTGGGTGATTCAAAAATATGGTACGCAACAGAAAGAGCTTATCGAAACTTATCGATACAAATGGAGATTTTCTCATCAATAGTTTTCGAATGACATGGTCTATACAATGTCAACGAGAAGTCTCTTTGAGATAAGATACTTTTGGATAGATGCTTCTTAGACCAAACCTAATGATACTTATACCCCATGTTACTTGTTGGACAAATTTCTCTCAACTCAAGACTCGTATAGAATAATTATTATTAACATACAAAGATTGTCAATGTCTATAGAAATTGAAGTTGAGTTGCTTCCACGAAATAATCACAATTCAATTGAAGACTACAAAGCACACGTGTGTATGTTTTGAGTAACTCGAAACTGAATGCACATCCTGCATCAATACTCGCAAGTATCATTTTTTACCATTGACGTTTACATCAATACAATGACCCTCAACAAAACCGAAGGTTTCGTTGAAAAAAATTCGTCCAGTTGGTTACTGGCAGGAAGATTTTGAGAGAGGCTGTATGTCGACTCGAATTGCAGGGTCGAGCGTCAGCCGCTCTCTTCTTACCACCTGATGCCAACCCCAGCGATGCAGTAGTACAGAGCGCCGTGACCAAAGCATACCTGAGAGAAACACCACGCCGCGCCGGGAGCCACCGTCGATACGTGGATGCACTGCCACTCACACACAAACACTAACCGACGCGACGCGAATCTTCTTCCTTTCCGCGGCCCTTCCTTCCCGGTTGATATGTATTGTATATGTGTATGTGTATATGCGTCGCGCTACTATCCTGACCCTCCTCTAGCCCTTTGCGGGACTAGTCTCTCCATCCGTTGCCACTCACTCATTCTACTCTCTCTTCCCCCCACCCTTCCCCCCGTCGTCACTACGCGGCCGAAGCTTCCCTCTGTTCTTCCTCTTGGACGTGCTGCTGCTTCTCTTCTCCGTTACGCTTTGGTCTATTTGTCTTCGCTCTACTCTTCTTCGCTGTTCGTTGTTTGTCTCTCTTTCTGCGAGAGAAGAGGCCTCGTGCACGATCGGTTAGAAGAGGGGAGAAAAGGGGGGAGAGGGGGGGGAGGACTAAACGTAGCGGGTGTCGCACTACCCGTCGCGTAAGCATGAAGCAAGGCAAGCAATGTCGGGAACTCGCGCACTTGACTGCTCTGCGCTCTGGGTGAGAGCGCCACGTGACGTTGTTCGACCCTAGTCACTTCTCTCCAACGTACACACGAGACTTCCGACAGGCAAAGAGGGCAGCCAAGCGATTGGCCACACCTTTTCGACCGGCTGCGCGACGATGAGCCTCGCAGGCATCATTCCCTGCATCACAGCCGTTTTATCCGAATCTCACAACTAAACTTGGATTATCCTTCTTGGGTCTTTAAATGGTGTTACCCGAGTCTTGGGTTAGGTTTTCGTGTCTTCGTTAGTTAGCCTCAATGGTTAGGGCCTCGAGTCTTGAGTGGCAGAATTCTTGCTGGTAAACTGACCTATATTAGTTTTTAGAAGAGTAATATTCCACGGTGAACTGTTGTTTAAAGTAGAATTCTCGCTGGATATTCGGAGTCATGAAAATGCGTCCACTTTAGCGATACAAGCAATATTGAACGGTGGCAACTTGAAAATCAATGAACCGGATACCTCGCATCAAGATTCCTGCGACCTGGAGACTGCAAGTTAGCAGCAATGCCAATCGAGAGACAAAGTACATACATACATACACATAGATTGTAACCTAGGTATCTGAGCACTGTCAATCATGGAATTAGCACATGAGATCTTCTCTGCGTGAAAAGTCTCAATACAGCATTTTCCCGAAAGTTTAGGTCAGCTCCGATCGCTTCTATAGCACCGCTAACACATCCGGTCGGAAGAACGCGGAATGTGGCGAGGATTCCGTGACGACGCGACGTCGCGTTCGAGAGAGTCCGGACACGAGCTCCCGTCTCGTACATTTTCGTTGCGTCTCGCGATTTCTCGTCCCCTGTGTGTATTCGCTGCGCGACATTGGCATGATCCGGCAACGCTGTCGTCAATCAGATGTGTAACTTACGCTGCTCGGATATTTAAGTATGTATGTATGTTAAATACAAGCGGTCCAGCGAGTCGGTGAGATTCGGGGGAGAGCGAACGATGCGCAGTGTGCCACGGATTTAATTCGGTTAATGTCAATTCTTTCGTAGCCAGTGATTTTCAAACAGAAAAATCGCTTATTAGTCGAATAATTAAGTGTCTATAAAACACCTGTTGGTTAAAACTATAAGAATGAGACCGAAAAACCTTTATAAATAAGAATTGCAAAATGATTTTCTAATATTTGCAAATTTTATATAAAGTTAGCTTTGATCAATCGTGTAATTACCGAATAGATCAAATTAAAAGAGCCTTATTACTTCCTAACGATGCATCCAGCGTGTTTAATCCTATCACAGGACCGTTCACTATAAATATCCGTTACAAGAGATTCAAATTAGTGCATTACTCCCGACGGGCATGAGTGAGACGTACCTCACTCTGAAAATAACGGAATAATTAATTGTGCGAGGCAAATCTCATAGGTGGGAGTTGCGAAATTAACTGCCAGCAGTATTAGAATAAAAAAAAAAAACTGTAGAATTAGCGTCTTCGATGAATGAAGCTCGGTGTAGAAATGTCCGCGAAGATTACAGTGAGCGAATTAGCGAAGTAACAGCAGTTAGAGTCGTGCCAAGTGGCTTATATTGGCAAAGGCAAGGCAAACTTCGATCGGCGAGGCCAACAATTGGGAGCGGTAATCGTGTCGCGACGCTCTTTCTGACGCGGATATACATAATAAGCGGCACGTCACTCCTCGCATCCCGTTGCCGTTTGGTCTTCGTTCCGGTGCGCAACGCATGCGAATATCGTTTTCGAGCGTCACAGAGAGTAATTTGACTGGAATTTCGATATAGTTGAAATTCGATGCGATTCTGTGGATTGTGAGCTACGTAATATGGCTTGTAACACGAAAAAACAGCGGAGAGTATAAACGTTTTCTAAATCTACCAACTTAATTGCGATAAATAAGAAGAAGTTAGTTGTAATCAAGATACTTGCATCATTATTACAGGAAGACCATGATTATGGTACTAATGTACTAATAGTATAAAAGAACCGGATAAGCCTTATTTTTTGGATAATCGGACGACTGAATTTACGATTGCAATTTACATGAAAATTGATAACTCATTGCATCTTATTACATATGTATATTCAGTACATTTTTTCTGATTTAAACTGTCGTCTTAATCTTTCTCATCTACACAATTCTAAATTTTCTTCAAAATAAATAGTTTACCAGAGTTAAACAATTGCGAATTATATTTGGCTAATAAATAAAAAAACAGCCCTAGTAGCCTAACTTATTTCTGTTACAATTTAATATACATATTTCATCACTATAAAAATCGATTTACTTTTTCCCGAAGAAAGCATTAAAAGTCACTGTGAGCGATACGTGTGATGAAGTATAAAAATTTGTCAGAAGTGTGAGCATTGTTATTCTCGTATGATTGAGATACGTCGATCCAGACGAAATTGCATGTAACTTTGTCCGATGAGCATTGTTATTGTGTACGCCGGAATCAAAACAGATTAGAAGGAAATGAATAGTATGAAGAAAAGCAAGATACACGATAATCTGTGGATGCTTCGAAAGCATTAAGAAGATATGAGCTACGATATACAGGGGCATCATACACGACACCTGTATCAATGTTTGCCAGCGACGATTTTTGATAACTATACCACACCTATACAACTTTGTTACTTCTGTTAGAACTGGCAGTGAACATTTATGGTAAATGTTCAATCAGACAGATTTTTTCCTTTCCTTCTTCAATGATTATTTATTTACCTTGATTTATGAACTTTTAAGACGATCTCTAACAGTAAGATTCCAAGTTTAATCTATGTTTTGCCGTAATACAGCTGAAATGAATTATGTGTTACACGTTACTCTGTCGAGGTCTGTTGCACGTTAGGTAAGGATTAAGCGAGTTGCATTTATACGACTTGTTTTCACCTCTTGGGGAAGGTGCGTTTACTTTATACGATCAATATCCGCCTGACACGCGTGACACGACTCTACCGGCGAAAGGGAGCCAGAGTTATTGTGAAAATCAAGTGAACAATATGGGAGAGCAAGTAGTAAAACTGGCAAACTCCCGCTGAGCTTGAACTTGCGACTAAAATCAACTTATAATTTATGACTATGGATTGTCAATGTATATTTAAATCAACCTTGTACAATACTTCATATTCTTATCTAACATCGATCGATCTGTTGCACTAAAAAAAAAAGGGAAATTAATAGATGCGTTTGATTAATCTACCTAAAGGGATTCCGATTGAGTCAGTCAAGGTTGAAAATCGTTTGTATCGATCTTATAAGCAGATTCCAGTAATTGGTTATAATCTCAATACACGTTGCAATTATTGAATTGCAGAATAATATTTATAACACAGTAGATTTTTATTATTATTAATTTGTATCATTAAATGTTATGTTATAAGTTAGTTTGGAATTAATTCTTGAAAGCATGTGTATTTTAGGCTCGTCGTCAGCGAGTAGAACCTGCAGCTTTCTTCGTGAGAGAAGGGTTCGCAAGTTAGGGTGGACAAGAATGCAAGTTTTAATAAACGCACGACGCAATAGGGCAGCGCGTGTGCGTTTCGACGGGTTTACAGTCACTCGATCGATTCAACTGCGCGGCTTCACTAAGGTAAAACGAGTTTCTATGGATTGATGGTAACATTCACCGGCTCTGTTCCATTCACGAAAGTCTAATTGAGTAAGAATGTGAGTCTATGTTCATGCAAAATATTCATATCGCTGTATATTCGTAAGAAAACGATCGTAACATTGTAGAATGACGAATTAAATAATAATTAATTAACAAATATGCAAGTATTGTTATTTATCAGTGATAAAACAAAACTGCGTCAAGTTAGTACTCAGCTGAAGTAAAATCGATTTTCCGATGTAAACGTACTGTACAATAATAATTAAAATAAAGTTATTACTAATTTATCATTTATATGTAAAGTTGTTTGTATATATTCTATTTGGTAGTGTAACTGCTTTTAATATCGTAATGCATTTGCATATAGATAATGAAAATTTATATCCGCAGTCTGATTATAATTATGCTTTTCAAAATTTCTCCTACTTGTTTTGCAATAATTGGGAATATTTTTAATATTGTGCATAAATATAAATATTCGCGGTGTGCTAAACGAGTGTGATTCTGCTAATGAGGCGTTAAGCAAGTGTATTGCTGGCGATGCGTTCCAGTAAAAGAAAAACATGGGAAGGCGGAGAAGGTGGAGGAAAAAGCGCCGTGGGACGTCGTCGTCGTCGTCGTCGTTGCTCCGTGTTTCGAACCTCGCGCTATTAACTCATTTCTTATTTTTACGTGACCTTGGCCGTTATTTCCGCGGCCTTCGATCCGCAATGTGCACCATAAAATGCTTGCGGTATAAGAGTAACGACGACTTACGCTTTACGACTCTCCGTTTGACCCGTTCCCTCTGGTGATTCCCATTTGGGATTCACTCCTTCCGGAAATTCGCGATTCTATTGCCACTGGAGAGATCTGTTCGAGCTGGAGTCTCGATTAAGAGGATCAACAGTTAATTCGCGAGGTAGTGCAAGCTTGAAAATAAGAGTCTACTATTTATCAGTTTTTCTCGAAATTGTGCATTGAGACGCAAACAATCCAAAGTGATCGATCAAATCGATATCTGATAATAGATTTGCAAAAAATGCACTTTAGCAGCTTAATTAATTAGGAACATTTTAAACATCGAAGTCAAAGAAAAAGTTGATAATGATTTTCTAAAGAATCTTTAGTTTTCATCTCTGAGAAGCCTGTTCTTGGATCTAATCAAGATTATTATACCACACTAGTTGTTCGTGACGGAACAATTTCCACATAATCCAGTGTTAATCACCATCTACACATGTACTTATTTACTTCAGCCTCAAAGAATGCCTTTACACTTGAGAAATAATTATATATGCATCTTACATTAGTATTGAATAGTCACTATGTGTTTTTTTTTAATGAACAAGAAACTAATCGCTTGTTATCACCTCTATTCATGTGTCATTCGAGATTCAATTTTCCTTATTGTACTTCCGGCAGATCTAATAGAATTATACATATATACAGATTGTACTAACTAGATTGCAAGCCATATTATTCAGACAAAAAAAAAAGAAATACTTTTTTGATAATTATTTCAAGTTTGGTAAAAACTTACTAAGTTTGTATATTGTGGAGAAGAATTGAGAAATTAGGATTAAAAGTAAAAGAGGTGTATTATGTAAGTTAATATGTAAGAATATATATCGAATGAGCGAGAAAATGCTTTGGATGCAATAGATTAAATTCACTCGGGTGTAAGTTGGCACTGTGGAGTGGCAGAAGAACGAACCAACCGGAATTGCGAGAGACCGCAATTCGCATTGGCGGCAGAGGATCGGAGGCAGAGGTGCGGTGGATATGACCAAATAAAGGAGAAGGCCGCGGCTAGACTTTGTCACCGCAACCCGATGTAAACATGTCGGGTGATAAAAACGAATTGGCGAAAGAGACCGAATCGGTGGAAATTTTCCTCGGACACACTCGGTGTTCGAATGATCGTCGAGTGTTCCCGAGAGACTAGGATTGAACGAAGACCTTATTGTTCCATAGGAAATCCGGATAACGAGTTTTCGTCACTTGGGCCAAGAAAAGAAGAGTCTTCGTTAGCGTGAATCAATTGTAATCGATTGAAATAACCGAGAGAGCAAGAGGAATCAGAAACATCTATTTGTTTCTTTCATTTGTATCTTTTAGTAAAAACATTATTGGAGTTAATCATAATCCTATTACTTCATTTAAGAGTGTAATTCGTCAAACGGTTGATGTAATATCGAATTGATATATATATATATATATATATTAACACGTACGTGAGTCGGCGAGTAACAAAGCTGTTCGAACTGCACCGATCAAAATGATCAGTATCTGGCAAAAGCCAAGACATCGAAGGACACCAATGAGGCTTTCTTTTTTACAGCGACGCACCTCGTTTTTTGAGTGGCCGGACTGAGCCAGGTCGAACGACTGGCGATGTCGTAATTTCACGAAAATAGTCTCGATGTGTATGCAAGTGAGTTGTCTGGCGTGCAAAGCCACAAATACTGAAACCCAGAATTCGGTTGCTCCGGAATATGATCACTCTGTCTCATTTGGCATCGAATAGTTTCTGATTCAGATAATGAAAGAGTTTGAGTACAATCATCTGACGACAACAATTCTGATGGAAAAACTCACGATACTACTTTATACAAAAACTTCTATTTATAATAAAATTCTGAACGTGTTATAGCAGCTTTTGCGGGTGAAAAGTAACATTCAATACAGTTCGACTGATAATGAGGGCATTTCAGTCAACTTTCCCTACAACAGGTGTTCCCATATCCTATTTATAGTTAAATTCTAGAATATTTGTTTTTCTGACCCAGATATCTTATACTTAAATTATAGAATTTTCGCCACGAAGTATCATAATATCAATGACTCAAATTTATAATAAACTCATTATTGACTCTTGTCAATAGAGAAATTGACCTAAAAATTCTTGCAACTAGTTGCAGTCTCAAGTATCTTATTATCTCGTTAACTTGTCATGCAAGAATGTTTAATAACATATTTATCATAAAATTGTTCCAATCAATCTCCCGTCACTTAACGAGCATTCACGTCCTCTCTATGTATGTAAAAATAATTCTCTCAGCATTAGCATAGTTTAATTGTGTGACGAAAGAAGTGTGAGATACAATCATTTTCGTTCACTGCAACCATCAGACAAAAGTTACTATTGGATAGCGAGGAAGTTAAAGTTGAGAGACAAGTATCGTAGAGAGTAAAGGCTGCGACGATTATGTTAACGAGAGTGTTAATAAACTGATTGGTACGCATCCGTAACCGTAACGTATGTCGACGGTTCCCTGGGGGCAAGTTACTAATATGCATATACTCGGAAAGCGTGTTTAGTGACTACATACATACACCGATGAATAGTCACTTTTAGATTCATGGATCATATACAATTATGTACATCGATCTATTCACTGAACGATATAGCGTCCTTCGAACTTTGTTTTACGTATGCTTCTATCCTTCCCTTACGAACCATTTTACTATCTCTCTCGTCACTCTTTTTTGCTAGCTTCATCAAAACTCGTTACAAGAGGCCACTGGCTATATCGCTCGTTTTATTAACCCATCGATCTTTATCGTCTGTCCTGTGTAACAAGAATCAAAACCGCGTAAAGCAACACTCAAATTCCCAGTCGCTAGTGTTCACCTATTTCCACCTATGATTTCAAAAATTACTTATTTTTTTCCACATAAATAATAAACGAAAGAAAAAACTCATTCTTTACGATTAGCTTGTTCTATCTCGCTCGAATTTAGAGCAGAATTCACGCCCCTTTAACAATGGAGTCTAAACGAGTAAAATTAAAAATAACGTATTATCGCAAACTACGAAATATAATTAAGCAATGAAATTTAAGGGTCGTAAACGTTATGTAGCTTTAAGAGCTGATTAAATAAAGTGAAGTTAAATATAGAAATAATTCGGAAAATCTTGTTCATTTTTGTTAGATACTCAAGAAGAGGGTTAATTGGAAAAAATTAACGAGTAGAAGACACGTTTGTATGAGTAAGATTCGATCCACAGACTAACAGAAATCTATCCAGCTTTCACGCAATATCTTTTACAAGGGCAACTGCGGTAAGAGGGAGGGGGAAGGGCAGGGATGATTAAAATGCGTGCTGACGCTTCCGCTGTGGCGCACAACGTCGCGTGATTTCGTCATTGCTTGGACAAAAAGAGACATCGCTCGTTTTGAAGGTCCTAATATCAATGGAAAATTTGCGACTGGCATTGACTGTTAATTAGCCGGCAACAGACTCACCACGAATCCGCAGGCTGCGGAAAATTACGAAAATAGATCGACTCCTTAATTAGCCAAGCATTATTTCGGATAAAATGGAATGTGAGGTTGGAAGAGGGATGAAATTGACGCGACGCAACGCCATTTGTCGCTAAATACCCAAATTGTCAAGGAATTTTGAAAATTTGTCGCTGCGTTTGCGGCTTACGTGTCAACCACGAATTTTGAATTAGATTGAAATGTGTTTGATTATAGCTTCCGGCGACAGATTCAATAAATTACGCGTAACATATAACTTATTTTAACAAAGTCACTTTCAGATTAATCGGGAAAGTTACATAATTCCTAGTATTTTTAAGTAGAAACATACATTACATGAATAAATGTATTATCGACAATTGCAAAAGGGTTAAATTTTATTTTGTAAAAGTGAATGGACTTCGACTGTATTTAGTAAGCAGTTAACTAACTCTTACTCTTCTTAAGTACATAATTCTAAGAGAGTTTTCGATACCAAAAGAGAAATTGACGACAAATAAGCTGCATGGTATAAATGTTATCTCTACTGGACAAGAATCGTAAAGAGTCTGGATGAATCATAAGTGCGTAAATCTTACATCAGAAATATCGTTAAAACACCGTTGATACTATTATTAAACGTCTTATCTTTAGTACTTCACCAAGATGCCTAGAACATGGGGATTGAAACACATTTACCCACAATTGATCGAACTATTGAAAATTCAACCGCGTAGCTAAACTCCACTATCATTCCGATCGCGATGCTATGTAGTGTACAATACCAAGAATTCTTCGAACGTGTTACATTCTCGCCAGAGCATACCTGGATCATTGTCACGGGTGACTATCAACGAGCAATTCCTCAAATCGAACTTAGTCATGATTTGACAGTCGTTAAAATTCGCCAGACAGCAGAATGAAAAAACAGGAATACCAAGGTATCATTGGTATTGGTAGATTGAACCAACTTCTACGGTGGTCTAATATCAAGCTAACTGACGTCCAATTCAATTTTCCATTGGGGAATCTCTCCCGGAGAGCCGTAGCATCCCCCCACACAGGGTAGACACATCATTCTACGGTGATACCTCTGCTACATCGCCATAAAGATTTTTCCATTTTCAATTCCAAGCCGTTGTCGCGACTGATGCCAATATTCCGACCGATATAAACTCCTGACTACTCCTGCATATCGTGTTTCGCGGATAGCTATCCAGAATAGCAGTTCGTGGTGCGCTGTGCTACCGTTCCTCATTCTCTTAGTTAGCCCAGCTAATCTGGGCCAAGAATTGAAGCTTGACTGAGGAGATAGGATTTTAGAATATCGCGATTTCTGTTCGCGCTATCGCTCTGGAACGTTTGGAGGCCGATTTGAAGTTTCACCGAGGAGTTAGATTTTCCAATCTCTTAGGAGCTTGCGCTCTCGGCGATGAGCACGCTGCATCGTGCAGCGTGCTTCCAAGGGCAGAGGGTGTAAGGTGAAGAAAAAAAAAAGACAATGAGAGAAGAATAGGAAAGAGAGAGACAGAAAGAAAGAATGAAAGAATGAATGAAAGAACGAAAGAAAGAAAAGAGGGTCATGAAAAAGGTAAGAGAGCTCACCCTCGCTCCGAGAAAGCGGGCCTCCAATAACTCCTGCTTCCTTGGGTCCAGGGTGGCCTGAAAGTGCTCCATCTTGACGCCAGCGCCTGGAACAACAAGTCAGACAGCGAATTACACTTCGCCTTATACCGGCTACGTCGGCGCTCGAAGCGAATTCCTGGATTGAAGCGAGCTTCTACGGGACAGAAGAAGAGACAGAGAGAGAGAGAGAAAGAGAGAGAAAAAGATAGAGAGACAAACAGAGCAAGGGAGAAAGATAGATCGAGAGAGAGCAAAAGAGAGGGGAAAGGGCTACGGAGAGGGAGGACGAAAATCGAATCGGCGAATCCCGCTTGGTCCAACTGCCAGCTCTGGATTCGAGGCTTCCGCAGGGAAAAGGCTTGCAAGCGAAAATAAAACATGGCGATCAGGATATGCGAAGGAAGGATTGGATGCTACTGATAGAACTAGTCAGCTGATCGATTGATCCTGCCAGAATGAGAACCACTGGATGATCATCTTATAAAAGTACAGAAACTTGTGTCTCCTGCGAGTCCTTTCTGATATCCAATGATGACATGTACCTAATATTTTCTAAATTACGGAAAAATTCGTCGAATCCAATTTGGCAAATAAAACTTAGGGTCTATGGGGAAGGAAATTTGGATTGCAAAACGTTAAAAAGAAAATAATCTGCGAAAAATCGGCGTCATTGGAATAAATGGTAACGAGAGTAAGAGTCGATCGAGGGAGACCGGAGTTCTGTCCAGATGCAAGAGAATCGCGTTTGAAATGAATGACACCAACCGATGCTAGTGTTAGCGCGATCGCAGCTGCGAGACTCCTTCGAGAATTCTAATGCAGTTGAATGCACTCGATACCTGCTTGTTTGCGGCTTGCATAAACCACCCGATTCCGCGCGTTATATCCAGAATACATACTGTGTAAAAGAGACTGGCTTATCAGGCCTGTTAATAAATAATGCATCGTTTTCTTGCTTCAGCTCATTTTTTTAAAGACACGAATCTCGTAGGAACATCGAGTTACCAATGCTGATTGTGAGGATATACGGGATAATGCTGTTACGAATTCAATCTCTCGAGACTATAATTAACCGTGAAACCAAAGTTACGTCGGTTTCTTATCTATTTTGATCAGTTTAGATTAAATTGAATTTTCTCCAGGTGAAATAAACTTGACTTTGTCGCGAGTATCCGCCGCTTGGTTTCTTTTATACACTGCGCCGCGATAAGCCGACGAAAAAAATAAGTTCACAGTGTAAAAATATTGATGGCGCCTCGAAAATAAGACTCGCTCTAAATCATGGTGAGGCGAGTGAATAATGCTGCGAGAATACGATAAGATTAGGTTCGCAAAGGATTCTCGGCTTAATCGAGCATAGAAGTGAATAGTTAAAAAGTGACATAACACAGAAAGGATTTTTTTTAATAGAATTGAAAAAACTAGTCTTAAACACAATTACAACGTGTTTTATTCATTATAAAGTCATCAAGAAATCATTAAATAAAGATTTCTTAATCCGTTTAAAATATTACAATTCTTTCCTAATTACTTCCCGAACATTTAGCTGACCATTAATTTATTAAAATTACAGACTTTATGCTACTAAATTTTAATGCATAATAAAATAGAAACTTTATGAATGGAAATTAATAAAAAAATCACTCTTCTGATCGGTGATAGTTTTTTCAACGTTTCAATCTTTCGAATCGATTTCTCATTAATCGCAGATAAGCTCCGATACGAAGGATTTACACGTGAAAAGGGAAGTCACCCGGCGGAGAATGCTACTAATTTCTCAGTTGATACCTTTGTTCTCCGTCTTTGGATTAACTCCGAAATCAATACTTGTATAAGCAAATGCGACTGAAGAAGAAGGTTTGGCGCAATGCCGCCTCTGGAGAACCATCCGCTTCCTACACATCGCTCTTAGCTCGAAACAAATCAACCTATTGTATCTGAATACTGCTTCGGTCAAATAGCATTCGCGAGTGCGTGGGCGTTTTAATTACTTGCTTTGTGTTATTGCTACCTACCGCGTGCTCGATGCGCCAGATATCGGTATCAACGTCACGGAAAATTCCACCTGATTCCGGTGCTCGCGCGCGCGCGCGCGCGCGTGCCTTAGAGAGAGCGGGCGAACAAGCGAACGGATCTTTGCTGCATGTAACTCCACGAAATTCCAGATAATTAAGAGTATTAGCCGACTGAATTAATTTGTTAGCAAAATTGTTAACTAAATGAATAATATACATGAGCGATCCGATAGAAATATCTCTAAAAACTTTATAGTTGATTATTAAGCCTAGTTTCCAAGTTGAAACAGAGAAAAAGTTGATGATGTGTTGAACTGTTGAAACAGGCTGAATGCCAATTGTATGATTCTGATTTCTCAAGAGAGTTGCGTATTTAGAACTGTGATGCAAATGGGTTAAGGAAAAAATGAGTATGGCGTACGAGGGACTTAAGGGATAGATATCGATTGGCAATGAAATAAAAGATAAATCAAGCGCGTAGGGTGAATGGTCACAACAGTATAGTTGCAGTGCGGTTGCAACAGTGGTATTGTGGGGGCTCAATTGAATTTCTCTGTCCATTGAGAATATTTAAAGATAATTTTCAAGCATCGCGGTTATCGCGTATGACGGCCTCTCGCGGCACGAATCTTCCCGATACAACACACACCCTGATGTATCTCACGCCACGCAGCCACCCTCCTCCCTGTCGCTTCACCACTGCCCTCTTTCGAATTGCGAGAAACCTGGCCGCAGATGCGACCGCCGGATAAACCAATTCTAGGCGTAAGAGATCGAATCGAATACGCTCGGTTATTCGCTTGCTCGCTCGGTCGCTCGCTTGCACGTTGGTTACTGCGTAAATTACGCTGCGTTACGTCCAGGCATATCATTATTTACGTTCGCTTCAAAGAGCGCTGTGTCGCCCCGGCTCCAACAGCCAATTTGCAGACGCTAATTCCAGGAGTACTAGTTCAACAGGGGTTCTCAATGCTAATCTTAAGGTTTAAGAACAATTTTTTGAAAAATTAACTTGTCGCAGTTGATCTTTCTTTTTGATGATTGGTGCAAAGCTTCGAGATAAATTTCAATGCCAAATTTCAACCCTTTCGCATATACATATTACCTTTTTTTAAACTTTAACGTATTCGGTTTGGTCAAATAAAAACTCTTAGCAATCACGCGCTGACTGATAATATGTAACTGTAATTGTATATTTAGTATTTTTTGATATCAAAATTCTAGATTTTAACTCCAAATTCTAGAATATCACTGATCTATAAGTGAACTCACACTCATGAAGAGTATTTGTACAATTAAATAAATTCAAACTATTTGTGAATTTAATGAAGTTATTGTGACCCTATTTGTGCCAATTGAACAGTTAAATCCATCGTCGAGCTTTAATTGATATTAATATGTATAGAAGTACCACATATTCGTTCATCCGTTTACGCAATTTTCATTTATATCATTTTTATTTTATTTCTTACAACTACTCCTTGTAAGAAATATACTTTCAATATTGCCCATCACGCTTTTTTAACAAATTATTTAGCGATTGGCAATTTTTCGGCTGGAAACGAAGCTACGAGTAGTGAAAGATGAAAGGGTATCCAAAAACCTAATGAACTCCGAAAAAGCTCGAATTTCACAATGATATTTACGCTACAAAGCGGGGTCGCTGCGAATCGCTCACGTATTCTGAGTGTACTACAGACCAGTCAACAAGCTGTTGTTATTGTTGTACGTGTATTTACAATGGGCACGAGTAGAGATGTTTCATCGTCAGGGGACACAAAAGCCCAAACTAAAATTATCTAGCAAAGCACGAATTTTTCTATAAAAACTAAAACCTAACAATTGTTACAAATCTTTTTAAATATCCATAATATGATTTATACAAAATATTCCAAAATGCACTTTCTTTGTATTTTGATAGTAGTTAAAAAAGAAGAGGAAATCTCCACTCTTCTGTAACATGAATTTTGTCATTATTGTTTACAACAATAGAAAAAATAAATGGTGTCACGTAAACATTTTTAGACTCAAAAGAGATACATTATGCGAATGAACCTGTTTGAATCATTACTCGCGACAAATCGTATTTTCATTATTGTTAATTTATTAGTTTTACTTATTAGTTTTAAAGTAGTTATTAGGGATCAACGATGATTAGATATTCGATACGCGTGGTCCACTGAAAATCCGAGTGGCGCTTCGACGCTGATGATTATTGACAGCACACGCGTTCTGGCGCATCGTGGTGTGCCGATTTTCAGTTGGTCATTAGTCAACGCGTAGCACGTAGAGATCCTGGAAATACGAATTTCACGACTATTGGCGGTCGACAAGATTAACGAGCAATGTGGAACAACGCTCTACTTGCTGGATTTACTGTTCGGGCCGCGACAATCAGTCGGAGGTTCGGATTTTCAGTGGAAAATAGGTGTCGCCTTTCAGCGCATTCGAAGAAGGCTCGCAATTTTCGGGGGTGAATACAGACGAAATTGGGCCACTAGAGAAGTGTAAAGTAGGAAGAATGAAAATTGAAAAGCGAGGACTCTCGTGATCAGTATCAGTTCAGAGATACACTTCGCATGAATTAACAAGTCAATGAATTATTCAACTAACGAATCTTTGATGTCTCTCATAATAATAATAAAAGATGTACTGTTTTACCATTAAGAAATAGCAGAGGCAAAGAAACATAGATTTTTATTTGTTTTTAAATCATTGTATCACTCGAATACAATCCACAACAATTACTGAAAAATTCCACCACTTGATCGAAAAATGGATAGAGTACGTTTATTTGATCTACGTTCGGCAATGGAAGGTTACTTCAACGTAAAACGGATGATTCAGATTCAGTCTAACTAGTACAATAGTTTGTAAATGATTAACTCTCCAGTTGCGCGGCAAACCAACCAAAACAATAAAACTGGCTAATTAGCAACTTTTTAATTCTCGGATATATTGCTTAAAAAAGTTTCTTCCGAAACTGCAGTAAACGAAACTAAAAGAATCTAAACCTACAGAAATTCTATTTTGCTTCGTGAAAGCACAGGTAACGCGTGAAAATACTTTTACATTTGAATCGATGTCACTCTTAACAATTTAAACTACTCATATATTTTTTTGTCTACGTGATAAATTGGGCAAAAAATTGAATAAGAATTATATTATTCAACTTATCCCGAATGTTATTAAAACAGTGAGCTTTAAAAAAGGATTTAAAAATTTAAAAAAAGATAACTACGGCTTTTGTTAAAATATCGTTTTTCTGGAAAAATTGTGTAGTAGAGAGAGAGAGCAAATATTTGCAATTAGATAAGGTTGAAATGGGTGTGGATGTTGAAGAATGTTAATGGTAATACAGACTAATGTAGTATGGCGGGGCGGTGAGTCGAATGAATACGTCAAAAAACAACCCGCCGTGAAAATGCGAATTTACAATGACTCCGTGGTTGCGAAGTTCTCTGTAAAGTGAATCATATTGCGTATGCGGTTCTCATTCAATGCATGACAGGCCAAGATTGAAGTGTACAGTGTTGGAGATTTATAATCGCAGATTCTCTCAGCAGCTTTAATGTTTCCGGAGATAGTGCGATACCGCTCGATTACAATAAGCTCCGTTTCTCGGTGTAAATACACATCGCACTGTGATATTTAGTTACTTTCTTACACGGTATAAACTGCTTAAAGTGATAAATTCGAATTTATCCCACTGTCTGTGCTCTTATCGAAATCTGTTTTTTTTTATCAGAAGTTGCAATATTACACCAAGTAAGTGAATTTAACAAGCAATTTTAATACGAACAATGTTGCAAATATTAAATAACCCGTTTTTAAGTCTGATATTAAGTTTCAAATAAATGACTGTTACGCTATATTTGTTAGAATACAACTGGGCTATTCTACTCTCAACAAGAGACGAAATCTTGCGAACAAAAAATGTGAAACTTCACTGTAGATACTTCGGATTTTGTAAACAAGCTAGGTTTGAGTTTCTTACGTTGTGCAAAAACAGTAGAGCCACGAATTTCGCGTATGACATTTATTTATATCCATATGACAGATATTTATCCACACATATAAAAACCGAGCAAATTGAATTAAATTATTTTTTTTGGTTGACGTTATGCTAACGATTACGAATGCAACACAATATAAGCTATGAATACCCGTCTTCTAATATTAGATTAGAAAACTTGTATAATTATGAGGATAGATACACACACACATCACGACACAAGCACACAGTAAGGTTTATATGCGAAGTACTTATGTACATACACAATTTACATCGTCAGTTAAAAAATAATGCAATTCAGAAATGGAAATATTCGAATTGCTATTATAGAAATAATGTAGACACCTAGAAATAAGAGAAATCATAATTTTTTTTCTAGTCCAGAATAAACAATGTTTTTCACTTCGCTTGTAAAACATACTTTTTTGAGTTGTTTCACTATTTAACTGAGAGTATGAACTGAATTTAATGCAATGCAGAGAAAGTGGACAATCTTGTAAACACGAGTGCTATTTCGCTAGTTTACAAGTACGCGATGGAACGACCAATCAATTTTCAGGGTTTCCACTTGGCGAAGCTGCATCTAAAGGCGTATTTGAAAAGTGTGTCATCGAAGTGCCAGAGTGTTATATGTGAGTCGCAACAATGTGCTTGTGTGCCAATCCTAATGACATTTACTTCGGTGAATTTAATGCTTCAATAGATTATGCGCCACGACTGACTGCCAAATACATAGAGTGCATACATACAAATCAGACCAAAGACGACGAAAGCGCAAGAAGATAGTTTGATGACTCGATCAAACGATCACGCGAAACTCGAATTTCAAGATGACACATAAAAGAAAGTTGAAAAAGTATAAATACGCATCGAAGTAATTTAGCTGTTATTATACTTGATAGATGGTCCTTCGAAAGAGAATCAAACCGGAATTAATGAAAAGTATTAGTGGCGGTTTTATAATACCATTTCATCTCCATTTTTCAGAGAACTTCATTAAATCAATCTCGGAATATATTCGCACAAAAGCGACGTTAATGTCATCCACTAACGAAAACGAGAAAATCTTTTCAGTCAACATAGTAGAAGGGACTAATTGGATGAAACTGTGAAGTGTGTAACTCGACAAGAAAGTGGATCTTGAAGAGCCAAATGAGCGAGAGTCTTTGAGTACAATTGAAAAATTGGAATTACATTATCGAGATAATCTAAACTGGACATGAAATAACATGATGCATAGAAAATAATTTGTACGTCTAATTAATTAGAATTAGTCAAATAAATTAATCCTCGAAGACCTTTCGCAATGAAATTGAGAGGTACTCGATAAAAGAATTCAATCACAGTATTCGAATGGCCTGCGGAAGGGGAATTACTGAATATTCAGATTGGAAAGGCAAACAGGAGCATTGAGAGCAATATAGAGGAATCGATGGAGCGAGAGACACGCAGTTTCGAGGTATTTTGACCCGTCGGTATCCAGCCAGTTAGAGCTCTCGGTTGAGGAGGGCATCGTAACAGATAATATCAGCGGGTGCGTAGATCTATTCTCAGGCTGGTAAGGCATGTAGTACCGTGACCGCGACTCGTTGGGTTCCGCAAAACATCGGTAACAGCCGACATTGCGAAGAGTCGCGCGAGGACACTGCCCCGAAGAGTGACGCTTTTTGCTGCAACGGTAGAGACTCGTATCTTCGTAACGCTTGCCTTATGCTCATTGTCGGAACCTTTCCGTACACACCACTCACTCACTATTCTCAAACTCAACTGATGTATACTTGAACTTGAGACATCACTCTCTGGCAATGAAACTACCATGATGATCAATCGCGACGACAATCGCATTGACTTTCCCATAAGAAACCATAAATAGTAGTATTATAACATAAAAGTTGGTGCAGTGCTATTCTCTCGCGATATTCAGAAAGACAATCGCTTAAGATCCTTCGACTAATTATTACATAAACACGGAATGTTATCGTGACGAGACATGCTACATGTATTCGCGCTTATTCTCATCCTCATCGATGAAATAATTTTTTTGCAATATTGCAGAAATAAAGCGTGGTAACAGTTAGTTTCAAAATATGATTATATGAGAATTATAAACAAGTTTAACAAATAATGGTATGTATAAGTTAGTACAGTGATCACTATAGTAGTCAAGGTATCAATGAACAACTTCCAAGTACCTATCCAACACTGATAATGCTAGCTGACAATAAGTTAGCCAGGAGTTACCGGTAATGTTCTGGACTACCAACAACCGCGATACAGTGACTCATCTCAACGAGAAGTGCTAACTACATTGCGATACTTCTCTAAAAAATAATATTCATTGCCAGTTGAGTTTGTTCCAGTATGTCGAGAGTACAAGACCGAACATAAAGACGAATTAAAATTCAATAAGAATGGAAGAAAGTCTCCTATCGAATTGGATCGAACGAAAGGGGTACGTTAGTCTTATTGAAGCCATGTTACAAACTTGTAACGAAATGTCGCTAGTGGAGATTGGCCTGACGTGGAAGGCGTGGCTTGCATAAATGTCGATTCTACGGCAGCTCGATGGGTCCACTAGGGCTCGACTGTGAACCAAGCTTAACTTCATCGGCAGCGTGTAACGTCGCGGTCGCGCTCTTCGCGGCGGTGGTGGCGGCTACGGCGGCGAGTGCACCTCTCTCGTTTTCTCTCTCTCTCAATTTCTCTCTCTTTCTCTCTCCCTCTCCCTTGCTTGCTCGCTTGCAGGGCTCATCCGACGCCGATCGATGCCGACGTCGAAAGTTTTGAAGCAACGCCCTCCGAGCGCTAGCCGGCTCGGCCAAACGAGTGTCTCGTACAAACCAAGAACTGCATGCACACGCCAATATCCTCAACGTTCAGCTGCGGAGTAGTCAAGCGTGCGGTAATAGAACTAGAGCTACGGGAAACAAGCCTTGAATCTCGAGAGGTTGTGTTCTGAAATCGATTGACACTAATGTCGCACTGATATACCGGAATGAGAATTTTTTAAATAGAGAATCGGAAGACAGTTGTAAGTGATCAAATTCATGCGGAATTTCCTAAGGATGCTTATTTATACGATAGAACTCAAAATATTCGCTTGAAGGGTAGAAGATTACAAAGAGGAAAAATTGATCGATAATAGTTGGGTTTTATCGAAGAATCTATCAAGATGTATCGATGAACTATCGAGTTTTCGAGGAATGGGTTCTACGTGGACTTTAGGAAAAATAGGGCTTTGTTGTATAAAATCTAGAATAGAATTGATCACTGTCCACTTTATGAAGGTGTTCAAGTGACAATGCTTAACTAAGCACCTTTCTTCTGGCATGCTTTTTGTCCGCATTATGCTGCTGCAAGATGTTCCCAATTTTAGTGACAACCTACTTCGCAATGTTTATGAGATTTTAGATTCTAAAGTATGATTTGTTTATCGAAAAGCAAGATTTAATCCACGAATATTTACATGAAACATTTATATGCACAATGTTTAGGATATTTTTCATCCTTCAACATTGTTTGAAATGCAAAATTATGTTTTCATGGTGAGTTTCAGTAATTGCGGTTCAACTTCCACGCAGGAATTTATAAAATTTATTAGAGTAGAACATTTGTCGAGTAAAGTGATACAAGATAGGAAGCCATGAAATTGATAGTGTGGGTGTTGTAAAATAGGAGAGAAGGTTGTTCGTAAACAAAACATGGAGGTTCCTCTGAATTGTGTTACGCATGCGTGCTCGGATTCGACATAAATCGGAGAATTCCAGTTCCTGGATCAAATATAATTTAAGCCCATAAATTACGTTCACGCGATTAAACCTGCCCGACTGTATCGGTTAATGCTATGTAAATATAGTGTGAGCGACAGGCTTTCTAAACAATACGCATTTAATTAATATAATAAGTGTTTCGAACAAATTGCACCACAAAAATGACTGCATGAAAAGTTGACAAAATAATAGTGGTCTTACCCAAAACAATAAACGGAGCCATCGAAGTCATCGAAGAAAAATGTCGGTCAAATTGGAATAGACAAGGTATTGTTTACTTCTTGAGTACACACGTGGAGATCGAAGCACAAATCGACACAGAACCGCGGAATACCGATCTAATAGCACTGTTAAACACTGTTACTTAAGCAACGCAATCACTCAAGTACGACAAATTAAAAGACAAAGGGTCTCGAAGTAACGCGATAGTACAACTAACGACACCCTACTAACTGACCGGCTCTTGTGTCTTTCCGGGAACATGGCGGACCAATCAGAAAGAACTTTCTAGCGACAATGGCCACGTGATAATTCCGAATTTGGCGCGCAAGGTTCCTAAGCGTTTAAATCTTACACTCGCGTTAAATTCGTTTAACCTGAAGGTATTTAACAAAGAAAATGTGCAAGGATCATATAGTTATCGTATCATGGTAAAATAATCGAATGCAACATCGACTTAAGTGAACATGCGATGTATTTACGATTCGCGGTCGTATTCTCGCATAGTCTCGTGAAAACATGGCGGAGCCAATCAGAAGGGAGGCATCTTTCGCCGACAGTAGCCGATTAAAGTCTCTCTCGAGTACGATGCGTGTCGATCCGTTCGAAGGAAAGGTGACGCACTTTCGCGCTCGAATCGCTTGGAGTAGCAGGGATCCAACGTAAATACGAAAACAACCGCAAAGAAGGCTATACATGTACGTGTCGTCGCACCGCACTGCGCCGATTATTTCTGCCAATCGAAACTTATGTAGTACGTAAGTGCATACTCGTAAAGAGGCATTCACAGGAATGGAGGTGAAATTATAACAAAGTGAGATAGAGAGAAAGAGAGAGAGAAAGAGAGCTATGCGTCCTACTTCATGCAGTAGGACTTTCCTACCACTTCGAATTGCAGGTGAATGAAGATAGTAACGCTATGACGGATGTTAGAACAAACGTCTGCTATGACTTTGTAAAATAATAAAGAATCGATGAGATTATTGTTCTTATCTAATTGTATTAGTTACGTTCAAAGGTTGAATAATAAAATTCTTTGCCCCATTTTATACAATTTACAGATCAAAGAAAGTAACAGCAATGCGAATTATCATCTAAGATAAATATTAAAAAACAGTGGAACAATAGTGATTGTTTCATTGGAAAACAAACGAGAGTTTTTGGAAGAAATAATATAAGTCATAAAATACAAAATTGTCAGTCAGTTTGTAGTAGTGTTGACTAGGACAATTATAAAAGTATTGAGTGTTGTGAAATGAAAATGACCGTGGAAATGAGACCCCGAGGTCACGCGATTTTTCCTCCCTTCCCACCTCATTAACTATATTTACTCGAGTATTAGATGTAACAAGATCGAATCAGTGGGTGTGCAATATCGACGAAATACCTATGGAAGCAGTTGCGCATTCGGTAGGATGGTCGATGCAGCCAGATGGATTGGAGAGTGTATTGTGGCAACACTGATCGACGAAATAATATATAGAAGTTTTTCAGGATATGCTTGGTTTAGATCATCTACGATAGGAGTGGGGGGACCTTATCTTTTACGATACGTAATTTTATATTTAGAATGCACGAGGAAAAGAATAATTGAGTCTTCAGCGGAAAAAGGAAATGTTCAAATAATTCACATTTGGTCATCGTAAATATTCGCGCAGAAAGAAACTTGAAGTATTGTATAGGAAGGATAAAGTAGTATTCAGAAATAAAGATTTTTCGTCAACTTAAATTTCACATATCGAAAGAGTATTCTCCAGTTATGCAATCCTTAGTTTACTCAAGCATATTGATTTACTTTACTAGCAACGAATCCTGTGCCCAAGATTTATTGGGAAATCTTGACTGAGACCTTTAACATTATATCTCAGTTGACAGTTAACAAGCCTTCTGTTTTCTTGCCAATCTAGATAGATTCTCTATTGAAATAATAAAATTGTATTTTATGGAAATTTTTCAAATGATTTTATCTGGTGTTTGTCCATATTATTTCCTATCCTTCAACTGCCATGCCATGTGGTAAATATTAGATTGATCAAGAACACAGGATCTAAGCTAAGTTATGACACTTTTTTTTCCTTCAATTTAAAAAAAACAAGAATTGCGTAACCCTGTTATTCTAATAAAATTTGCTATAATTTCAGATAGGTAGTATGCGAAATAGAAGTGAAATTTGATAGAACAAAAATGTATAAGTTGAAAAAATGAGCAGAGTAAGAACTTGTCAATACAGTCTGAATTAAACCTGATGCATTGCAAGGTATAATGAGGTATTTTAATAACAACATGCTTGGACGTAATAACTTTTATGACAGTTTGTCATCTCATGACCTGCACGATTGCAACACACCGTTCATCAAATATAACTACAATGAATATTTCAAACTATCTTGTAAATATAAATATAAAATTAAAA
This sequence comes from Trypoxylon attenuatum, assembly GCA_963989405.1. Taxonomy (NCBI): domain Eukaryota; kingdom Metazoa; phylum Arthropoda; class Insecta; order Hymenoptera; family Crabronidae; genus Trypoxylon; species Trypoxylon attenuatum. Next base: position 7,349,057 of record OZ022495.1, read on the forward strand.
TAGATTGAACTTGTAGAAGACCATAGCTGAATATTGTACAGATCAAAATTTAGGTATCTATATACAATTACTATATCATTGATATCAAATACTGAGAGAAGTAGATTTGGCGATACACATCTTTGAGGAATATTTAATTTAAGGTGACAAAATCAGTGTCTAACAATCGTGCAGGTTTCGTATAATGATAAAATGCATATTGATGCGTGCAAAAGTTGGTAAGACTTACCACCACCAGAGTTCCAGCAATTATCAGTCATCCCTGTTTATCCATCTGCAAAGTTGGCACTACATTATTACACTGATATCCAGCTTGTTCAGTTACATCACATCACAGATGTCTTTGCCAAGAATATACACCCGAATCCACTTTTCATGAGCTCTTTGTGACCGATATATAAACTCTTAGTTCTCTTGAACAGCGTTAAACCAATGACAGCACTTGTTTCATTATTGATTTCACAACACTTTGTTATAACAAATAATGCAAGAAACTGTATTTTCCACACTTCTAGATGCGTAAGAATTATTTTCACAGATACAGCTTGTCCATGAACAGCTTATTGGTGATGTCAGCAAAATCCACGGATAACTATCAAGACATCCAATATAGATAAAATTCTACTGTAAAGAGTTCTTCTTTACAACGAGAATATTAAATGTGCAATATGCTAGACAGTTGTTTATAACATTTGGACTGGCTGCTCCAAAGTAATTTCTATCTGATTCTTATGTATATGTATACTATCTATCTCTACATGATACATATAATCTGTCACTTAAAATTACAGCTGATTTTGTAAACAACAATTTCTGACTAATTTTTCTTGTCAATTCATTGACTCCAAATATCGGAATAACCGAGCAAGTTATAAGAAAAATAAAATTATTATGGACAACTGTAGGTAAGCAGATTTTGGAGCGATTTAATGCGGAAAAAGAATAATATTACTCGGTAATATCTAATAACTTCCGAAGAAATGAAATTTCAATGCTTCCGTGTTTGTTCAAGAAAAAAAAAAAAACATGTAACTTGCGCAGTATGTATCGCCTCAAGAAATCTAAAGACAGAGTACTTTCGATTGACTAACATTCGAGAAATCTTTGGTCCTCGTAGTGCTTACTCGAGGAGAATGAGCGATGAAAAATTCGCCTGATGCGGAAGTTGTGCGTGGAAAAACGACAGCCATATTAAATCCCAAGGACATAGATAGAGAAGAAACAAGAACACATCTACAGGAGGGATGCTCGGATAAATGGCATGGCACCTCACGGTATGTTGCAAACGAGTCGACGATCGAAGCCGAGCTTAAACGGACACAACAGCGCGGAGTGGCACCAACGCGATAGAAAAAATAATGCAAATTGGAGCAGCCAGACGAATGCTAAGAAGAGGTTATGAAACCTCGTAAATAAAAGAAGTCGCACGGAAAGAGCAGAGCGTGATATCGCGTACACCGAATCGAGGTCTCTATCGTAGCTATTCAATACAAACTGAAAGGAATCAAGAGGGAACGTGACGTGGTGTGTACCTGTTGTGCGGTGAAACGTCGTGTCACGGGCACAACAGTCCCCCGAAACTTGGAATAAGAGCCGCGTAGGAGCCGAGTTTTCTCAATCGGCTCGACGCGAGATTGACCTCGCGGAGTTTTTCTTCTCGGCGTCGCGCCGCAGAGAACGTCCAGTTTGGCGACGTTGAGGTTACGCGCGGCGGAATGAATATAGGAATCCTGGACCGTGCGTAGATCGTATAGCTCGCGCTAGGAGACACTCTTCGACGGGCACGGAAATCAAAGACCAGCCTCGCCGTAAACAAGGCCTGACATCATGACGGCTCTCACGGAGGTACGGCAACGCTCGTGATACGTGATTACGAGCGAACGCACGACCAAACGTACGGCAATGGGGGGTCTTGTTCTCTCTCTCCCTCCTTCCGTATTGTCCGTCTGTCTTCGTTCTCCTCCTCTTCTCTTTTCTCTTTCTTTCTAGTGCTACCTTGTGCACTGCAGACTTCGTTCTTTTCTGCTTCCCTCCCCCTTCGCACTTACGGACTATCTCCGTCTCTCGGGAACTTCTCACTCCCTTTCGATCTTCCCCTTGCAGCCTATCTTTCACGCACCGGTCGACAACGCAAGGTTAAATGCTCGTGAATGTACCGCGACACACAACAGCGGTTGCGGGCTGCGGCGCTTCTGATTTCGGTGGTTGATTCACCACGCGACTCGTACGTTCAACTGCACCTCGCGACGCATAATACACCCAATACAGGACGACTACTATTCCGATGCTTCTTCGTTGGTCTTCCTTGCTATTACCACTGCCGTCACCTCCTCCTCCTCCGCCTCCTCCTCCTCCTCCTCTTCTTCTTCTTCTTCTTCTTCTTCTTCTTCTTCTTCTGTTTCTGCTTCTTCTTGCTTAGTCCGACAATTCGTCCACTTCTCTCTTTTGCCCGTGGATTCTCTTGTCCGCTCGTTCTCCCTGCGGGCCTTTTCTCTCTTCCTCATGCACAATCTCTTCTTTCACCGGATTTTCTCCTTTCCCCCTTTTTTTTTTATTTCTTTTTCACCAACTTTCGTGGTTACTGTTTCGCGGGCCTGCGTTCTCTCCAGGGTTTTGCTATCCCGCTCTTGCTTTCTCTATCAATCTGCGCGATTGTCCGTCTTGCTCTTTCACGGCATAGTGCCGTGAGCTTATCGGAAGAAAGGGGAAAAACTCATCTGGAAGATGGCCGCCGGCCGCCAGTCACCGATTTATCCCTTTCTCGCATGGCTACTACGATTGCCAAGTTGAAGAATGACGGGATGGGCACGAATAGAGGAGCACGGTACCGATGCCGATGCCGATGCTCCCAGTGGCCGGCACACTGGGCCGTTGGTACGACCGTACTATACCGTACCGCGTATCCTTGGATGCCGGGCGCACACACGACGACACGACTACGAGTCCCGAAAGCGCGAAGTGCTGTGTACTACCGAAACCGAGCGAGGTATAGAGCGCGAGAGAGAAAGAGGTAGTTGTCTGTCTACGCACTGGTGAACTTTGACGGATCCTTACGAATAGCGAATGGGAGAGCTCGACTCGCGCTGCTGTCAAACAGACGCGCACACGCGACCACGATTAGCTCGAGACTAATGCTGCGCCGCACCGTCTTCCCGAGAAAGGACGGTGCCGAGAGAACGACGACCGGCAAAGTCTACTCGAAATCGGTCCAATTTTCGTTCGCACGTACACTCAGCGACAGTGACGTCGCTTCACCATGGCGCTCTGGCACGATTCGCGTCGCACTTCGTCTCCTCCGTCCCGCTCGTTTGCTCGCTCACCCAACTGCCGCCCGCCTGCCTCACCGCTCATTCGCCCATCACCCCTTGCCCTGCCTGCCCTCCGGAGTTCACTCTTTTGCTCTGCACCGCTCGCTACCTTACGGCTTCGGCTATTATCGGTGAGCTACGATGTTTATTCGGTTCGGCCGCCGCGCATCGCTCGACTAGTCACCACGGCTGGGCTAGTCACTGGTCCCGGCTGTCCCGGCGTCCCGGCACCCAACCGATCATCAGCCCTCTCTTACTTCCCCTTTTGACCCTTCTAAAGCCCTATTGCTTTTTGATTTTCCTTTTTCATTCCTTCTCTTGTCACTCGCAACTGCGCTCTTTTCCTATTTCCATAATCGAGTAGTAGCCTACTACGTTAGCGACTACGTTTTGATGCGCTCCTGATACTCGGCGACATTAAAGCTTTTGAGAGGCCAGTCAACCGGCCGAGCTAACTTATTATCGCAAAAGTAGTTTTGTCGCTTCGCGCCGACACGCGCATTTCCTCGCTCTCTTACCGTTGAAATCGCACCAGCTGCTAATGTAACTGATACACGATTCTCGTTCTCTTAATCATTTATGGACTTATACATTGCATACAAGAAATTTCAATGGATGTATAAGTTCGTGAGATCGGATTAGTTTTTTGGACGTGCTTATTTTATTCTGCATATGACATTTCTATACAAGACTTGAAAAAAGTGGGTAAGAAATTTAAAAAATTGTACTTGCACTCATTGCTACATACCTACAGGTATTTAGCTTACAGGTAATAATTATATATATATATATATATATATATATATATATATATATATATATATATAATTATTATTATTATTTGTTCGATTTAAATTAATAAATAGTGCTACTTTATGTAAAGTACTATACAGGATCTAAAGAAAATCTTATTATTAAGATTAATCTTTCTATATCTCTTTTAAGCTGTATAAACTTTGCATTATAAACATAGAAAACATCGGACTACTTAACAGGATATATCACTCTACGTTTACTTTCGCCTTCGAAATTCTAATATCCAAAGCTTTCTGAATGTCTGTCAAATCCATGTTCCTACTTACTTTCGAACTTATTTAATATTCGAAATTGTTTAACTACAATACATCAATTGCAGCACATATTTTCTTTTCTTCCGATATTATAATGATATACAAATGATTGCACACGACAGTATAACAATGATGAGTGTATAAAAACGTAATGCAGAGATATTCGTATAGACTCACACATGTATTACATTGTTTTTCGAAATTTCATTTAAACGATATTTGATTCTACTACTTGTATGTTAGAAATTCTTTCGGGGATATTTTGAGATCATTTTCATGGGATTTCAAATGATTTCACGGTTTTGATTTCTTACAAAATTGTCAGACGTCACACATAAAGTAGAGTTACAGATATAGTTCGAATGGAAATAAAAAAGAAGAGATTTCCTAAGGAAAAATAAATGATGCAATGGAACTCATTGATTTGAGTTAGAACATTTCATATCAAATACGAACTACCTGTTATCACATCGATGAAACCCTGTTTTATAGTTGCACAATTGATATACTTTTCTAAAAAAATCGATAACTCGTGAATAAGTTATATCTTGCGAACTATCTGGTCAGTATTCCGTTATCTCGCTATGTCATTAATAAAACTGAACTAATTATTAACGATTACAATAGTACAATTTTAACTTCGCACGGTTATTGTACGTTTATATTTCGTAAAACTAAGTGTTACACCTGTGTATTTGGCACGCACATTGGTAAAGAAATTTTCTCTTCTGTCATTTATGAAAAAGAATTATATCGATCAAATATATGTACTTAAGCTACTGATTAGCACAAGTGAAATATCATAATTGTATCTCTAATTATATGATAAAAAAGAGTCGGTGTAAGGTACTGAAGAAAAAGTGGTAAATGTTTGGAATAACATGAGACTATCGTTAGTGTCGATGAGACAGAAATGAACCCCGTTCATTCATATTAATGTATATCCATACTCGAAAGAATGGTAAAAAAATATCGATAATATCGAAATAACGATTGCAAAGACACTGACGATTATTATTTCGTAACATTATAAATAATACACATAATTTCTATAAGCGCAGTATTCAATGAGTTTATATTACAACAAATGTATAACTGACAAGATATGGTTCCACACAAAGTATTTAATCATAATATTCTCCTACGTATTTTTAAATCATATAAACATAATTAAAAATTTGAAATTAAAGTTTACAGTGAGTTTGAATATAACTTAAAATGATCCTTCGCGTCATTCTTCTTTATATACATATAAATCATCTGGCACAAAAATATACAAAAAATTTATAAGACATTGAATTTAATTAATAGAATTCTCTTAAATGTCGTTCAGATCTCGCATATATTAACATAATATATACAACGTATGATTTTTAACGTAAGTAACAAGCGATCTGAAAAAGAGCGGTACGCGCCAATCGATATTGCTTTATTTCGAATAATTTCTCTGCTTCTTGTGTTGCTGAAAACAAATCAAATAACGTATGAATTGTATTCCTAACGATTGCACCTGGCAAAATAATAATAATAATCAATCATATTTATGTACAAAACGTGATATGCAGGTACTTTTTAATTTAAACGTAAACTGTGATAATGTATAAATGAAATACGAAGAAATGAAATAGTAGGACGTACAAATTATTGTACAAATGAATAAGCTTAACCTGGCAAGATAAAAATTAACAAATTATACTTTGGCGAGATTACGTTTTTATACTATATATATTGCATGCTGTGCAACAGGACTCGCAGGTCGATACTGAGAAATAAAATAATATCTTTGTAAAAGATAGAAAGGTCGAGTTAAGTAAAATTTATAAGTTACACGATGAGGTTCTCAATGAAATATAACATTTGTGTTTATATACTACTAGAGGATAATAAACGTGAATTCTGACTTTTCTTTTAAATTCTACATCACATTGAAGTAATTGTTGTTGTACATGGATGGTATGAAGTTTCTGGAAATTAATGTCTGCCTCGTTTACCTGAATATTTCAAAGTAGGAGTAATGACTCTATAATAATAGCATTGCTATTTTTCTGCTACCACATTCATTCATCTGTTATATGGGTGACTTTGGAATTATAATCTTCTTTTTTTTTTTTAGAAACTCCTAGCGCCTTCCAATTTGTTAATATGAATTTCTGCAGATCTTTTACATTATTCTACGGCAACTCTTAAATCTGCATTATTAGGTGCTACGCTGATGTCTTTCTCGCCAATGGTTGTTTTATGAGTAGTATTCGAAGCAGGTGAATGTATGCTTGCGGTTTGATTGTCAGTCTTTCCTTCGTCCACTGGTTGTACGGTAGTCAACGTACTCCACCAGTTAGAAAAAGCTCCTTTCGCTTGAGAAATCGCACCACCTTCCAAAGGATATAAAAGTGTCAACGTCTCTTATTATACAATAGAATTTTTTAATTAAGCGTCAATGGTAGAAATTAGAAGTCTTTTCGAAATAATTTAACGAAATAATATTACGTATCTTACCTACAGCTTTGCCAGTGGTTGCCACAGCCCTTCCAGTTGACGCCATCGCTTGATTTAATTTTCTGCCACTCTCAGTATTCTGCATCGTACTGTAAAATAGGATATGTATGTGATCATCAGGAATATTGATGTAAAACATGTGCCAGATAGGAATACCTACTGAGACAATCTTAATTTCATATCTTGTACTGACAACTGACCAGCAAACGGATGACCAGGCTCAATATTATTCAGCTCAGATTTATTGGCGTTGGTCCACATTTTATAGTTATTTGTAGTTTTCCAAGCAGCCATAAACGCAGAATTAAAATGATCATATTGGCGAGTGTCAGGCTGCATAGATGTTTTCAACATGCTTGTTAAATATACTCTAAATTGCGTTCTGATCCATTCGTCACCTCCTTCCCAGCCAACTCCATCTAAGAAAATGTCTTTTCGTGGCTCAGCCACATGTCGAACTATATAATCCGCGAATCTTAAGTCTTCAGTTGTAAGATGAAGTTGTCGTCTTAATTCTGGATCAGTCGCCTCTATCCTCGTATTCTCAACCTAGATAAATGAGAAATAAAGTATATATCCGCGTAACACGTACACTATTAAAAAGCGCTAGCAATTTAATCTCACCTCAACTAATACATCTATTAGCTGTTTTTTTTGTTTAAATAAAACATTAGTCGCTCCTACTATATAGCCTCTAACGTTCACATCGGCTAAGAGATCCAAATATGGCAACGAAAGATATGGTAGACATAAATATCCCTTTAAAAAAATAAAAAAGCTCTTAGTATATCTGATATTTCTTCTTTTATGCTAGATTCAAGTCGTTCCTGTACCTTTGTAAATAAGTTCAATGGCAAGCCACAAAGTTCTGGATTTAAGTGTGCTATTTGGGTGATATTATTTGTAAGACGCGCATCCGAGAGTGCATCGTTACTCGTATCACGCGGCAAAGCATTATCTGCATCACCAGCACCTAACGTAATTGTATTAATGCTCTGAACTCTGTGCACGTTGTCATTTGGTTTCGTGTTATACGTTGAATTGCTATCTTCTGCATAAGTTTCGGTACACTCTTGTGCAGATTCAACGTCTATAACTTTTATGTTGACCGTCTCAGTGTCATTATTATTTTTTTGATGACTGATACTCCCAAGCTCGTCCATACACTTGCCTTCCATGGTTTCGATAGTTTTGTTGTCATGTATGCAAAGCGAGCTCCTATTGGCATTTTCTTTAGTATTTTCTGGTAATGCGTTTGATATGTTATCTTTCGCACTGTTAGGAGAAGATAAGTTAAAGTTGATATTGTTAGCTGGTATTTCTTCATCGTCGAATGTTGGGATCGGAGACATTGGTCTGGATGGCCTAGAGAACGTCAATGGACAAAGCTTTATGCTACGATTCCTATGTACGAATACAGATGTGAACGTTGTCATTCTATTGTACTATACCTGACACATGCAGCTTCTTGAAGACCATGTTCAATCATACCAGGGAACAACGAAAGCAACGTTAATATTGCGGCGCATAATGGTTGTACCGGAGATTGATAGAAAACAATCTTTTTCTCTAGTAGAAGTAATTTAAATAATAGCAAAGCTTTGTGCCTAAACTGCAGAATAAAGTCTCTGGCTGACAAACCTATAAGTAGATTTATTTCCATTACAATCGTGCTGTAACTCGATACATTGATTACACTGTTAATGGTTCCCTGTATGCAACATTGAATCTGTTTGGAATATTTACCAACAAATACTTGTGGCGGTATTTGACTGTCACTGCTCATACAAGAATTCAGATGGTGATAAGTGTCCTCGAGTAAAGAAACTTTACTGAAGTCACCTTCTTCGAAATATGCATGCGTTATCAGGGACATTTTAACTTGAATATGACCATACAGCGGTAGAGTACTTAACACACAGACAGATTTTTGAACCGTTCCTCTAGTTATATCCGAGGTGCGATTTTTCAATTTCTGAAATTTCGAACAGAAGGAATTCAACAGGTTCCTATGAATATATATCGTAATGAAAATCTTACCTCAACAGGAATTTGACGGAAACACGAGATGCCATATATTGTGCGTTTTGGATCGTTAAGGCTGGGTAAATGAAAGTAGACAGTGTCTTCATCATAATTATGCGATCCATCGGGTAACGCAAGAGTAGGTAAATACTTCCAGCCCAATGGGCATTCATTGGGAGCACCAGGTACCAACGGAGGAAATGAGTATTCTACCTAAATGCGAAGCAATGTTTTCATTCGTCACAATATGCTCAAAATACATTTCTTTCAAATATACTATAAACATCCGAACAAAAATATGCACATGTAATTATTTCTTCGCATTCATAACAGCTGTAACATGAACATATCACTTGCAATATTAATTGATTTCACGTTTCGTGAGAGAAACAACGTTTAAGTGTCTCTGTGAGGTCGACAAGTTACAATGCTGTATTAAACGTATATTAATAACAGACGAATTAAGAAATTTGGAATCCTGAAAGTTATGTTGATGCTCCAAAAACAAGTGTTAAAGCACAATGATTCGTATAAATAGCTGTTTATGTATAATTTGACCGCTGATATCGCAGAAAAATGGATAAAATGATCGATTTTCAAAGTGTTTTGACAAGAGTGACAGTACTTACTTGACATCCCTTTTTGTGATGAAATCCAATGACAATTACGTGAAGTATTGGTCCAACTGATTCTGCCATAATTGCACACAATATACGTTGCACGAATAATACCACAGCAATTACCACAACCGATCGTTGTCAATTTATTTCTTTAATTTCATATCTGCAAAAACATCCCTTTCCCAGCAGAGAAACTAATGGCAAGCCCACGGCTTGATATACGTCGAATCTATCACCATGACCGTACCGTGACTACTGCCAGTGACTGCACTGCCGTCAGTGGTCGTGTTTGATCGTGTCTGACTACTCTGATTTCCACCGCCACGGCGCGGCTGACTAAGGCATTGGTACCAACTTTTTTCACTTAACTATACTGGGTCTGACATTAGATACGGATATTCCACTGAATTGGTATCAGCCAGACGATAGCGATACTTTTCTACTGAAGACTTGTACAAAAACAAAACTGTAGGTACATACAAAACAGAGAGGTGAATTCAAATTGTGTTTCATTCAGTACGAATACATTGTATCCTTAATCACATATATATATATATATTTTTGCTGCATCAATAATGCGTTTGGCAAATAATTACATAAAATATTACATTTTATAGTCAATTGACTACCGTTCATAATGTGTGACGAAACAATTAATGTGATTTTTGACTGAAATTGAAATGTCTCTTAATCAATGATACAATCAATAAATATATCGCGGTGATACAGAGAAAGATACAAATGGAACGCTTAGAATTTACACGGTGATGTTAGTAAACTTGTTGAATGATTCGAATGCGTTACTATGACATGCTCCTAATTTTGGTAAAGCGCACACGGTCTTTAATCGTTATAATCCAGGTGGAGGGTACTGAAATAGCGTAGAAGTTTCGAAAGTAAAATAGATCGTTAATTCGCAATAGATTACACTACGAAATAAGTCTTTATACCAGTGTATTTCTTTACCATAGTTCAGAGCATAAGGTGTATAATTGTACTCATTAATCATTTTGGCGTTTGCTCGGCCGAAGGTTCCATTAAAATATAACATATATTAACAAAAACGTAGCGTTATATTGGCAACCAACATTACCACCTCCACAGCGATTCGTCTCTGCCAATTTATAGCCTTTTTTATCCTTTGATAGATATGGTCTATGCATAGTAATGACCTGCAGGGCACAGCTCGCACGATGCTCCCGGAGATATCGCGGGAGCGAGACGCTCGTGATTGTTCTCGAAACATTAAGCTGCCCTCTGCCGTCGGCCTCATAGCCGCCTCTCTTCCCCATGCCAAGAAGAAGGAAGAAGAGGAAGAAGATGGGTGAAGAGGGTAGTTTCTCGGAAGACGCGCTACCTGCGTACATTAAAGCCACGTGTTCCATCCGGTCCAATCGGCATACGGACAACATTATTTGGTAGACCGCTCCCACTAGCAGCAACCGACTTTGGCTGAATCCTACTAATTTCTTGCACTATTTTCTCATCTGGACTTTTCTCTTCTCCGAGAATTCTTCTTCTAGCTTCCGCGTATTCTTGTTCCCTCTGTAGTTGTTACACAAGGTTTAATATGGGTTCAACAATAATAGACGCCTAATTAATATTATTTCCGTGATAATTGGATGGTATCGATTACCTGTTTAAGAGACTTGATGGGCTGCTTTGGCTTGTCTCCATTGATTAAGGGACCGTCGCCACTGCCTTGAGAATCTCTGGAGGGACGTTTCAATATTTTTACCGTTGGTTGCGGAGGCACATATTGAGATCTCACTCCATCTTCACCCAGGATTATCATTCTTGCGTTTGTACTGTGATTACTCTTGAAGCTAAAACATTGAGAATAGTTGCCATCTTTCTTGCTTAGCGTTCGTGCCATTGTTTAGAGCGATAAATATATATTTTAAGGTCACATATTTGCACTGGGTATCCAATAATATATCTTTGTTCACTCTATTTAAACGTAAGAAATGGTTGAGACTCTGATGTCTAATAGGAATTATATTTATTAATTCACGATTTGGAATAAGTATTAAATACAATTGTAGGAGTATAGTTACACTGAACATACCTAGGAGATTCTATATCCTCTAATGCTTGCACTGCATTTAACTGGAGGGCATCCAACTTTTTGTCGAGAGCCTAAAATCGATCGTAATTCGAATGTTATATTAAAGCGTTGAGTATCGTCCGAAAATACAAATTGCTCGTTCTAGTAAATGCTTCTTTTAATCGTAAAACTCAATTTCGGACATTTCGACTAGTAATAGTATGGGGGTTTACTGCACGTTTTGTTCTCCTCGGAAATACTATTTTTGAAATGTGATAAGGTAAGGTTACTCTCATCGCGATTCTAAAAAAACTCTGTGTAAACGATTGAAGAGGCTCACAATAGCAAGTAAAAGGAAACTTTACAGTAAAGTTTCGTTTCCTGGATCACACCAATATCGGTAGCTTATTTTATATCCCGTAAGAACGGATCCTTATGGAAAGAAGACAACGTACTTCTTCACCACCACTACTACCAGACACATGGATATTTGTCGTGGGAGACCGAAAACGATTGAATGAAAAGTCAAGTAGCGGATTGGATCATTTTCTCTCTGATATAGAAATATATTCTTAGAGTAGTGATACAACCATCAATCCCGATATTTAAGATGTTGTCCCACAGAACAAGTCAGACGGAATAATTGATAGAAAGAAGCACTTGAAGGAGTTCATGGCGCGGTAGAGGTTAACGCAATTACTCACACTATTATTAAAGTCCGATTGTATGGTGCCTCTCTAAGCGTTCGGAGAGTGGCGACTTACCCCAGACTCCTCGATATCCTCCCAACTCTCGAGAACATCGTCCATAGTTGACATTCCCCGATTTATAATCTAACTCTCAGTTTCGTTTCTACGAATTGCATGCAGACCAGGCCACTTAATTACGGACCGTCCACCACGAACAACACGAACCATCGAGGAAACCAGGGGGGGAGGGGGGAAAGGTCTGGCGCTTTTGCCAATTGAGAAGTTAAAATGGTTGGTTATGGACGACGTTATGGTTATGTTATGTCATATTGGCCAAATAAAGAGAATAAACATTTCCTAGCTCCACTTGCTTTCACCGCCATTTTTAAAGAATCTCACTAACACCTCGATTTTCTCGCCTTTGATCTTACCGCGTGGCTAGATAAATCAAGAATAAAGAATTGAACAGTATATACTTTCGTAACGGTTTTACGAGATTGTTTTTTGTCATCGGCAGAGTTATTTTTATGGAGTATGCAATCATATTTCGCAGTAGTATAGTACTTTTGGTGCTTCAGTGCGACGAATGGCGAAGGACAATGTGGAGCATATGGTGGGACAGGTGAAATTCGATCTCATTACCTTTCACACACACATTACTTATCACTACTATTAATACCTAAATGCAGTTTCTCTTAATTCTTTTTCTACCGTACAAATTTTCTATTTTATGTAATACTACGTAATTCTAAATATCTCGGATCTCCTGCTTGTACCAATTTAAAAGGGCATGATGTGTGACGTTATTCCCACGTGATTTCTGATTGGTCGAAAATTCCCGGCAACCTCTCAATCGGCTGTCAGCTTATTTACAGCTCGTATAATCTCCGTATCGCAAAAGAAAAAAATGTTTGGAAATAATTTCGAAGATAGTCTGTAAAAGTCTTTATTATCTAGTTATTTATAGTACAAAAAAATATATCTATTACCAAAAATATTGCAGAATGTGTCGATCATTATTGAATGTAACGTTTAAGTTGCTATATTGGATTAAAATAATGTTGCTTGTAGCCTGCTACCATTGTGCACAGTGTTGTGTTGGATATTTGATATCTCAACTGCCCGTCATTCATTACAACCGCGCTGAAAAAAGGAAAAATTCTGTGACAATCAGATCGAACATGTAGCGAAAAATGTGAAATCATTGGTTGTCAACAAACAAATCTGCGTTTTTAATAGCATCAAACATAACAGTCTCTTCTACAAAAGTAATGGTAAATATTAGGATACTGTACATATTGCATCAGCGGTCGTTGCAGTATTTATGATACTTTTTTTATGTGCCGTTGCTTTGTCTCTTTCGTCCCACAGTGTCAATCCGTCACACGCACATATCTTCTTTGTATTTTGGAATAAACCGGACGAGCGAGCAATTATACCACAAGTCAATCTATAAAGCAATTGCAAATAAATTGAATATATTCCTGATTAATTCAGGTTCTTTGTATAGTACTACAAGTTTTACCTAGTTCCGCTATTTCCATTTATTTTCGACTGTGGATCAGTACCACTTCCTAAATCATCAGGCTGTTCGGTTATCACCAGTGCTCTGCCAATAATATCAGGAATATTTAATAATTTATCGGTTCTTCTAAACGTAGCTCTTCCACTGTTATCCGCACGTATGTTTCCCAAATCGCCAACATGCTACACAGATTTGAATAATGATCTTTGAATTTAGCTGGAGATTCAATATTCAATGTAAATTGTGTATAATTTACCCTCGCGGAGGCATCATTATCTGGCCCACCGTGCGACGTATTATTTGGATTAAAATGATCTCCAACGCTAAAAATAAATTATAATTATTAAAACATGAATAATAATAAAGTCGATATATAGACTCTATATATTCAATATATGCTTAAATATCTGTACCTCTCACATCCTTCAGAAATGTCACCACATTCATGAATGTGAATTCCATGTAAACCAGGACTTAATCCATCCACCGTTCCATCTATTATACATCCATCTGGAGTTTGCGCGAATCTCACTATACCCATAATGTTTTTGTTCACGCTATATCCTGAGGTTCCTCCCAACATAGAAACAGCACTGGCACTGGCTATCGGATTTCAATAAAAGTTCAATAACAAAAAGATCTCTTCACAGTATTATTATTATTATCCTTTCATCATATATAGCAAAATAAAGCGTTAAACATAATTTATCAGATAGAAAATCTACTATCTCTTACCTCCATACCCTTTTAATACAGCCTTTTTACCAACTTTCTCAATCTGTTCTTGTACAACAGAATACGGTAAATTTGTCTCAACAATAACACTTCCAGTTTCTAACGATACATCGACGTTCTTGATACCTTCAACACTTGTCAAACTATTACGCACCGAATCAACACATTTTTCGCAAGTTATGTCCACTGCGAATTCAATCTGAAAATAGTGATTATAAATTATAATTCGATCTAGCACTATCGCAAATGTATTATTGTTCTGAAAATATTTACTTTTGCGGATGACATGATTTAATTTATATTCCGTTTGCAAATTGAAATATAATGCTAACTCATTTTCAGTGACCGGCAGGTTTAATCATCTGGTGTCATCTGGTTTGAGTTAGTCTGAGACCACGTAGTGAAACAGTGATGCATGTTCATGATTAGAGCGACGGTCCGATAAAACAAGCGCAAAACCATAGGGTACGAAACATACAAGATATCCAATGTAATTTTATGTTGCATTCTTTAGTGGCGCCAATAGCGATGTCGGTAATTTTTTTTCGCGCGAAACGGAGCTCAAACATATCATTGAAAATCTATCGTTTACTAATCCGTCGTGCAAAGATATTCCTTTTGTTGTATTTGAAGTACCTCATACAATAAACACCACAATTCAGTATTTAATCAAACAAATTACTAACTATAAAATCTACAAATCAAGGAATGAACCAAGTGTATTTCCAAGAATTGATAATATTCTATGCTAATTAGAAATTCAAATCAGTAAAGTATGCAAACTACATTGCTAATGTATAATTTTTATAATGGCCTCCCCTGTAATAATCGATGCAATAAGATAATGTACCTTTAGAATACATCAGTGTTTTGCACTTAATATTTCCGAGTGATGGCGTTTGTAAATATCTACTATGTGTCTATATCATTGCAAACTTATTATGAGAATTAAGTTTAATTGTATTTACGATGGTGTATTTGGCCTTCAAGAAACTGCGCTTCGTTCTTTAACGATAGGAGTGTAACCGACCTGAACAGATTCTCTGAGTAAAAAAAACAGGAATCCTTAATGCGACTATAACTCATGGATACATTAGCCGACTACGTGAAACACATCGACATTATTCCCTCCCAGTAATAAAAGATTCAGTGTGACATCAATACACTTAATTTGGCACATTCTTTTTCTCGCAATTCCTCGAAATCTAATCTAAGTTACGTCCGCATTTTATATAACAAAATGCAAACCAATCTTCTTAAATACAAATAAAATACCTCGAAAGGAATAAATCAAGCTTTTTTATTTTTCCATAGCATTCATTACCTTAAATCTTGCACAACTTTAGTTGTAAGTACCACATTATCGCTCTTCTAACATACTGTGTGTAATTATGTTGATAGTTGATTTATTCCTGCTTGAAGAAATAGTTTATTCTTCAGATTCGAATACTTCTGGAAAGATCGTCAATATTTACATAGCAGGCAAATCATGATTTACGATTGATTCCGTATTAATAGTGTAGACTGAGACGTTCGGATCATCGATGATTTATGGAAACACCGCGAGTAGCATTATGCCTCTTTTTCTATTAACCATGATATTCTACTATTTTTGAGGTGGGTGGTCTTTTCTTCTAAGAACTATATAGGAAATACTAGAAGAAGATGACTAATACATGTATGTATTAACGTGTAGATCTTCTGCTTGTTGATACAGTTCGTTATTATCGTTATTAACGCGGGTGCGCGGCTGGCAATACAACCGAGGGCAGCTTAAGAATCGACTCTTCAATTGCTATTCTCCTTCTTCAGTCTTTGGAAGCTTTCCGCAATCAGTCGTCTATGGCACTTCCGAGCGACTTGAACCTTGTGTTTCGGTGTGCAATGATCCAGCAACGACTTTGAAATGGCTGAGAACGGGATACAATTGTCAGAAGTAGTAAGTACAAATCTGAATATTCAACTATAACAATATTTGTGACTCAACAATTTTAATACATGTTCCTTAAGCTTCATTTCTGAAAAATCAATAATTGAAATAATTTATGAAGTGAGATATGAGATAAGAAGTGCGATTTTCTTTCAACAAGCTTATAAATCATGGACATTGTGAGTGATTGCGACTTGACAAATTCTTACGTTCTGTCAATGATTGTTTGCTATTACAGTAACACTAAAAATAATGCAGCGTTCGTACCAAGCCAAAGCTTGCGTAAACTTGATCTTGATCTTGAATTAGTGCCGTGTCAAAGTGCTGGCGAGTGACCGCGTTACCGTATTCATTATTCCAATCGCAATAGAACCTGGATTATTCGAAATGTAGATCCTGGAATTTTAAATTATCTGAACGATCGGTTTTTCAAACATAGCATAATTAAAATTAATAAAAATGTTGAACATTCATGGGTGTTTATAAACAGTGACGATATCATTAAATTTATGAAAGAATATAATATTTAGAGATGTTCAGGATTAATATCATTTAAAACAGTGAAACACAACTGTTGAGTCTCAAACAGGATTTAGATCAATTAAACGATTAGCATACGGTAACATTCATATTTCTAATTCACGGCGGAATACATTATAAACCAACGTGTACATAGCTAACTGATTTTGATCTTGATACTGATGAACTAGTTGGAACATGATTTCAACAGATCCACGCACATACACACATACACTTAAACATCAATAAAACCAGCCATCGTACACATCTACCGATAAATGGCAATAATGGCTATTACACATGAACTGCCGATCGCATCCAGTGATACATTAAACTCGAATAGAAAAACTATGCACATGATTTCACGCCTCGCTGAATATACAGATTTGCTCTTTTCCTTAGATGTCGAAGCCTTATCGCGATTCACGTAAAATTCACGATTCGAGTAGCGTTTCGAACAAAGTTTGTTGCAATGTAATTGTAAATTCTAATGTAACGTCAAGATAGATTTGTACGTTTCGTACCATAAGAGATACGATTGCGTACTTAAAATTGACTTTTAATTCTGTCATGCTGTTAGATTCTTACACCCACGCGAGAAAAAATACGCGTCAATAAAACGTTGATTAGAAAATTAATTAGGATGTAGAACTGAAAACACAAAGCTTATACAACATTTCGCAAGAAGA
Organism: Trypoxylon attenuatum; assembly: GCA_963989405.1. Classification (NCBI taxonomy): domain Eukaryota; kingdom Metazoa; phylum Arthropoda; class Insecta; order Hymenoptera; family Crabronidae; genus Trypoxylon; species Trypoxylon attenuatum. Next base: position 7,366,710 of record OZ022495.1, read on the forward strand.
AGAAGCCTTATCAACACGAAGCTCAAACGATAATGGCATCAAATTCTCTGACTAATTAGGGTAATCATAAGGATTATTACGAACAATTGCCTCGTGGTATTAATTATACTATAAGATTTTGATCAGGATAAGACTCATATTGCGTTATATGAAAACTTAAGATAACTTCATTTATAACCGTTGTTTCAGAACGTAGATAGTATGACGAATACTCGGTCACGAGATGTCGAAATTAGCGAAAAAAGAAAAACTACTATTACTTATGGGATCGACGATGTACCACCGTGGTATTTATGTTTATTTATGGCTTTACAGGTATTTAAATACATCTTTCTTAATCGCGTTATTAATTACGTTATTTATCGCAATATTCAATAATTCGTTTCTTTCCAGCATTATTTGACAATGATAGGGGCAATAGTTTCAATTCCTTTTATTTTAACGCCAGCACTTTGCATGGCGGAAGATGATCCTGCTAGAAGCTACATCATCTCCACGATGATCTTCGTCACAGGACTCGTTACATTCATACAAACTACGATAGGTTGTCGGTAAGTCTAAGAAATTAAACTGTCTAACTTTACTAACTTTGTTCGAAAAAATTCACATAAACAAAAAATCGATTAATAATTAATCAGTAGTGATGCTACCTTGGGAGTTAGCAATCTGATAAAAAACTGATAAAATTTACGATCGGAAGTAATCAGGATGAGATCAGCATGTAGAGTTTATGGAACTTACTGTCACATTAGCAATTTCTCGTCTAATGCTGTGCAAAACTTGACAGAGGTCTTGGTGAACTCTGTAAAAAAAAGATACTGTGTGCTGTATTGGAAGTGGTATAGAAGTATAATAAAATCTTTATGACCATACGTTTCCAGGATTTCTCATACTTCCTCATCACTTCTACGTTGTATTTGATTTATTAGCTGGTTCCTTGTCTGATTATAGATTACCACTTGTACAGGGTGGCACAATATCATTTCTGGTACCAACACTGGCTATACTTAATCTGCCACAATGGAAATGTCCAGCGCCTGAAATCTTGAATGAAATGTCTCACGAGAATCGCACGGAATTATGGCAAATTCGAATGCGCGAGCTTTCAGGAGCTATTGCTGTATCCGCGCTTTTCCAAGTGATCGTTGGTTTTGGGGGTAACTTTTATTTATTCGTTAATTACCCCAATAATGCGTTTCACAAAATTTGATCAACTATAGTTAATTATATTCGAATATGTTTATTCAGGTATCATTGGTTACTTACTGAAATTTATAACACCACTAACTATTGTTCCGACTGTTTCACTTGTTGGCTTGTCTCTTTTCGAAAACGCAGCCGAAGCAGCCTCGCAACACTGGGGCATTGCAGTTGGGTAAGTAAAAAACTCAGAGAGACACTCAAATTATATTTGCTGTTAATTAATAATTATCTACTTTTCCTAGAACTATATTAATGCTGACCATGTACTCTCAAGTAATGGTGAACGTTTCTGTGCCAATCCCAGTTTACCGGAAGAGCGAAGGATTTCGCATTCTGTGGTTCGAATTATTTAAGTTGTTCCCAGTAAGAATTTTATAAATCACTATACAGTAGAATCTCGATTATTCAAACTAATCATCAAACAAATTACATACATAAATCTATTTCTTAAAAAAAGAATCAGCTATTTTCGGATGATTGATCAATCTATTTTTTTTTAATAATTGTTGTTTTGATAGTTGTGATTCTACCGTAGAATATTACTGTTACTATGTTATTCGTAAGTACGATAAAACACGTATTTAATCGGTGATACGATATAGGTACTGTTGACAATAGTGGTCATGTGGATAATTTGCGCGATATTGACAGTGACCGATACGCTGCCAGTTGGACATCCAGCCAGATCTGATAGTAAATTGAAAATCATAAGTGATTCACCGTGGTTTCGAATACCATATCCCGGACAATGGGGTGTCCCTACTGTTACTTTGTCCGGGGTACTTGGTATGCTTGCCGGGGTATTAGCGTGTACCGTAGAGTCCATTAGCTACTATCCTACCACTTCGAGAATGTGTGGTATGTCGCTAATTACTTTACATTATACTAATTACTTTCTTTAAACTACGATATTTAAATTTACCGTTAATTGGAAATCGATATTGTAGGAGCACCACCACCACCCGTCCATGCTATTAACCGTGGAATTGGAATGGAAGGGCTTGGAACGATGTTAGCTGGCCTTTGGGGCAGCGGAAATGGTACAAACACCTTTGGAGAAAACGTTGGAACTATAGGTAAATTATAGTTTATTTTGAAGTTCTAATTATCACTGATTTAATCCAATAGAGAAAATTCTAAATTAGGTGTTACTAAGGTCGGTAGCCGAAGAGTCATCCAATGGGCGTGTGCATTAATGATTCTACAAGGTGTAATTAGTAAATTTGGTGCAGTTTTTATTATTATTCCCGAACCAATAGTTGGCGGTATCTTTTGCGTCATGTTTGGAATGATCTGCGCATTTGGTGAGAATATATTGTAAATAATCTGCGTAATCCGAAATTTAATTAATCCTAAACTCTGTATTTCTATATAATAAAATTCTAGGTTTGTCAGCCTTGCAGTATATAGATCTAAACTCTGCGAGAAATTTATACATATTGGGATTCTCGATCTTCTTTCCGCTGGTAAGTTAATTCATTCGAAGTACACTCCGATACATTGTTCTCGAGCTATCAAATTAAAAAATACCCGATGTTTCTCTCTTAGGTTCTATCCAAATGGATGATTAAACATTCGGATGTTATAAATACCGGAAGTGATATAGCGGATGGTGTAATTACAGTTTTACTGAGTACAACTATATTAGTTGGAGGAGTCCTTGGATGTCTATTGGACAATATTATACCTGGTATGTAGCAGCCATAATATAATTCTAATTAAAGTCTATCAAGTTTTCATATAAAAAATTAATATTTTCGCTTGAAAATTAAAGGGTCTGCAACAGAAAGGGGACTGGAAGCCTGGTCAAAGGAAATGGAATTGAATGCTGAAAGTGATGAAAAGCAGAACGACGGAGAATATATACCCAATACCTTCGATTTTCCATTTGGAATGGCCGTATTACGAAGGTTCGATATCGTCTTTTTTCTATACGTATTTCTTAATTTACAATACACGACCGATTTATTCTAATATAATAATTTTATTTTCTCTCTCAGATGGAAGTGGACGTCTTACGTACCCTTTTTACCCACTTACAGACCACGTCCATATGCGTGTTGCACGAAAAATCAATGATGTTTCTCTTTAGTACAATTTGTTTAAATATAGTGATGTAACGGTTGTTATTCTCATCCGGGGAAATTGAATTCCGAGAAAGTGAGAAGCCAAAAGGAAGATAGATAGAAAATATGATTTTTAAAAGGATTAATTAAACGTGTTTTAAAAAACAACAGTATTTGAACTTTTTTTCTTGAATCCTTGCATAAAAGTCGGTAAAGAAAACGTCCTTATCTACTTATATGACCGACACGAATCACGAACCCTCTGTGAGAAAAAATTGGCGGGAAGACACAGAGGTGTTGCACTTGTAATAACAGTGTTGAGCACCACTGAACATAAGTGAAAGACTGTGCGGTTTAAATCAAGGTGTCGATTGTTGTTTAAATGTTTATTTTAGTTAAATTCAGAAGGAAACACGCATTCAATAATGGCCAATTCGGCGGACGTTGCTACGGTACTATTTAACAACTTATAGCAATTATTTTAGGAATTACTAGTGCAAAGTGCATACTGTAATATATCGTACATAACCTTAAATACGCTGCCGGTAGAATATAAACAATCATTATTTCAGAATGAAAAAATTAATATCGAATGTTTCAAGGGTTTTCAATTTATATATAGTATCACTGAAAATAAGTTTTGTCAGTAGAATATTAAAAAGAAAATAGGCACTGGTAGTTTGAAGACTAAAATTTGAGATAACATGAATCTACAAAATTGCACTATTTACGTAGCACACTGTAATTATCATTAATGGATAGTTTGGAAGAAATTAAATTTAATTAATTTACAAGTTGAAATTGCTGGATAATTGAACACTTGTGTATTGTATTTCAGATCAGAGTAATGAGATACTTAAGTATGCCATTGGTGCAACGCTGCAGAGAGATCGCCACATTAATAGATGAATCAAGTACTACAGAACTGCAACACGTGTTTCCTATATTGATCGATTCAATATTTGGAATATCGGATAATGTAGGCTGGGGATTGCATAGTATAACGCTTAAAGAAAATCCTCTAGAGTATGAAACTCTTTGCAATTTCTTGAATCCACAAGGGCCAATCTTTTCCCTATGCTACAAATTACTTCCTGATTGTTATTTGAAGTATAACTTCCCAGTGTCTTATTTACCGGTACGTATTTCAATATAATTTGGGAGTTTAAATATGAAGAAATATATTATCGTACTTGATTCAGGCAAAAGTGAAAAGTATGTTAGAAGAAGGTGTCATACCTGCATTTTACCTGGACAAAATTCGAGACGATCAGGGTAGCCGTGTTATATCCGCCTTATACATGAGTATCCTTTAAAATATTCTACAAGGTCATGAATCCTTTTTTTCCTATTTATGAACTCAACATTGAAATTTTCCTTAACGCTATCGAAGATCCTTTCGAGTACTACGTTTTTCATTTTGCGTACCATTTAACGAACCCTTGGTTACAAGTTCAACAGCAAGAGAACGTGTGGGCGAATTGGGAAACAGTGTACGTTCAGTTAGCGCATTGTTATTTGTACCATTTTTTACCTAAAGACAATTCGCCAGTTTTGCCAATAATTGGCCCGTATGTCAGAAAGACACCGCAGAGAAAGATGGTTCAATCTCCAGAGTCAAAAAGGTATATTATCGAATAGAAAGATCCATAATTGTAAATTTTAATAGATAAAATCTCAATACAATATCTTATAGATTACAAACGCCAAGACTGTTAAGGCCATCGATATTAAGTCCAGGATCAACAACTCCTACGTGCAATACGCCACAGCAACAGTGTCTACCACAAGTCTGGAGAAGCGAGACAGTCGTTCAAGTATTTCTAGATTTTTGGTTGGAATATACCGAGGAAACCCAAGTAACATCGCAATTGAATACATCGTATACTGTGTCCATTCCTTGCAGGGTAAGATGAAACACACGCATTTTAATTCGAGAACATAATCTTACTATATTTTTAACTATAGCACAGTATTCATTCCGGAGAGCACATTCGTCTTGTACGAGCGTTCATAAAAACCCTGCACGAATTTTCAAATAGTGCGACGGGAGATAAGAGCGCAATGGACGAGTTAAAACGGTAATAACATATGATGGTACGATGAAATCTCAATTAATGGACAATGTTCAATAATTACGATTTTTACAGGATTATTTTACCATCCGTACAAGGGAAAATTTATACTTTTCTTCGGAAAGCTATACATCATTGGCCACTCGATAGCTCTTTCAGATTGATTCTTGAAGCATGGTTGAGCTTTATTCAACCTTGGAGATATGTACCGGGCGTTACATATACCAAAGAAGGGTACGTTTATCAATTACAAATCACTGTTTGCCCTTAAATTATTCTCATGTCATTCTGTTTGCAGCAGATCTGAGGAAGAAGAACGAGGAAAAATACACAATGTAGCTAAGTGGATTCCATTTATAGTGAATAATTTGATAGCTTACACAGCGATCTTTCAACAATTGCTTCCGCGATTTATGCGGACGGATCTTGTGGCTCCAAAAAATGCGTTAATGTTATTTAGAGTTACGAAAGTTCGTAGAAATTTCCGTTGTTTCTTCTTTAAATGCCACATCGAACTATGATTAATAATATTATAATTCGTTTTCGTAGGTATTTTCACAGCCTTATCTATCAAAGATGATTTGGGATGTCGAAAGTTGTATGGATGACGTTGGTCTCAGCAGAAATAGAGCTTCGACGAATCAATGGACCTCAATTATACGTCAACAAATTCGCGATCTCGAAGGTCCATCCTATCAATATATTCCAATGTTTTCACAAGCAACGATATCGCAAGTATGTATGTTTAAAAAGAGAAATCACTGTAGAATTTCAAATAATTTTTTAACGTCCTACGTGATTTCCAGGTGATGTGTCTCTTAAGTACGATAAAACAGGCGCACGTGACCGCGATCAGCTTAATCGAGGTATTAGAGGAAAGAAGAAAAGGAAGACGATTTCTTTTGTCGTTATGGCAATCTATAAACGGAGAAGAATCATCGGCGGACGATATTAGTATAGAAGAGCGACGTCGAGTTCCTGTATTTCTCGCAAATTCACAGCAGCAATTGATAGATATATTTGAAGTAATTCACATAGAATTCGAAACAATAGAATCTTGTTTGAAGAAATTTCTACTTTAATACTTGCAATTTTACAGATTAGCGTGGAAGACATACCGCAAATCGCTATTGCACCTGATCAAGAGTATCGCGATAGTATCCTCTCGACATCTTTCTGTTCTCAATCACAGGTAACAGTCTATAAGGTTCAATAATATAACTGAACCATAAATTTCATTTTTCTTTATAATCCTTTTAGATGGATTCTAGTTGTGATTCAACTCGACCCGGTGTTTTCCTACCAATACAGCAAGATAGACAGAGTCGACGGTATGTCGAATATCTCGGCGATCCAGAGCTGCTTCCTGTTCAAAGTAACGAAAGCGCATTCCTTGTTAGAAATTTGTATAAACTCTGTAATTATTTAAATACGAAGGTAAATGTAATACGCATTTTTTTATCTTACTTTGAAAATCCAGAATACTTATTTCTTCTGTTTCTTTTGTAGTATCGATACGAAATAGTTACGATGTACCATCGACCTGGTTTCTTGGGCAGCATATGTCGACAGATACTTCAACCACCTACTACAATTGTGAAATTGCCAAAAAGAACATCTCAGGGAATTTCTAGTAACTATGAAGAAGCTCTTCCCGCTCGGTTGAGTCTACGATTCTTAGCAAATTATAACTTCCTCATGTGCCTGTTTTTTGGAATATTTTTCGCCTGGCTTCTAAAGTATGTTTAAAATCAATATCTTTACAATTATGTATGTATTTAAGAATAAGAACAAAGGAGAAAAATTAAATTTCTTTCTTATTTTCCAGTTATGGTGTTTTCTCGTTCCTCGGTTTTCTCATTTGTTTATGGGCTGGATATATTGTGATACGTGCTACCTTGGAACCATGGATCCGCTCGAATCCCAATACTATAAGAACAACTACCGCAACGTTTTCGATAAATTAGTTTGACGTTAATATTTTTGTAACGCTTTACAAGTTTAATTTATATTTGACGTATGATTGTATTGTGCTATCTATCAATTTATAAAGTTTACAATCGACAATTTTGTACAAATGCAATTTTCCCAACTATTCTATAAAAGATTATACAAATGAAATAAAGACTTTCGATTAAATACTGTAATTTACTTGAACATTATCTCCGCGCGCATCCCATGCGTAAAATCCAGTGACCGATATATCGCAAGACGCGATTCCGGATTGTGAAGGAATAATTCACACTTCGAGAGTGTCACACTAGTAATTGGAACTGTAAAGAATCGAGCGCTATTTGAAACGCCAGCGTGAATTCGAATGCAGTGGTTATTATTTAATCAATATCCTACACCAATACCAATTACAGAAATTATCTGAAAGATACTCTGTGGTTTTTAACCATCACATTCTTACGTCGTATAACGAAGCTCGTGATTACTGTCCGGATTGTCGAAGAAATTTTCTCAATAATGATACATAGAAAATATAAATATTTTGTTGATTCTGTATAATTATATTTCCTGGTCCGATAATGTTAGAAATATTTGAATTTTTTTGTGTAATCGCGTACAATATGTTTCGTCTAGATTTAAGGGGTTCGAAGGTCATACACTTTCTTCTTTACTCTCCGGATCGTAAGTAGTAAAAGTAAGCCTTCCGGGTGAACCCTACACCGTGCACATGCCACACGAAAAGGGAAGCTTTTAATTGGATCTCACTCTGCGTCACCGGAGCCTGACAGTACTTTTATATATTTTCCCAGGTGTAGACCAACCACTACCTCAAATTTATTGCACAGGGAAAACTGCGGCCGGTCCGATTACAACGAGATCTAAGCGACCATATACAACTCGTACAATAATAAAAATAAGAAAGTAACCGCGGCACGAGGCGGGAATCTTCCCAGAATAATTATATTCTATTGTAGAATTAATTTAAAACAGTTGCTAGAGGGAGGGAGAATTCTTCATAATGTAATTCCTACTCCTTCCTTTCTTCCTTTCTTTGCAATAAAGTGAAGAAAATTGTAAAACAAGAGCATCTCATTCACAGAATGTATGTAGCCGAAACCTCAGCCTCTTTAAAAGGCGAAGCTTTTCGGTTGGATTAAGTCTCTCTTGAACCGCAGAATAATTTCAATTTGGAGGAAAAGGCCCTTTACATTTTTCTTATAAAGGGTCAAGCTTTCTGCGAAAGATGTGGTTCTTTTGAAGCTTTCAAAAGAGATTGCATTGGATGCCACAATGTGGATAGCGTAACCAATCGCAGTGGCAGAATCAAAATTCAACATGAGGATGAAGTAAGTCCTTACGTTAGACTACTAGTTTCTACTATATTCTTTTTGGAGTTCAGCAACTCGCGACTGCGCATTGCTAAACACATTACCCGTATTAAACCATTAGATCCTTAGCACCAATAGGGTGCGTGTTTACACATCCCTCAGTAATGCGAACATGACCCGTTTTCGATTTAGATCGCGCGCGCGTACCGAGCATCCGCGATTCCGCGCGGTCTCGTTCATTCAAGCTTCTTCGCGGTCCAATTAGTTAGTCTTTATGCAATGTCAAACGCTCTGTTATGGGTCACTTAGCGCACAATGCGCACGTTCGAATTGTCTCGAATAAACCTCGTTCACTATTCGTTAAGGTCGTATGTCTCCGGCGGAGAGTGTCTTTAACACGGTAGACACGTGTGTCTCTTCGGAATCAATGAACATTGCGCCGGCTTTTATTATTACAGGGATGGATGAACTCTTCCTCTACTTCCTTATTAGGCATACGTCTTCTTCCGCTTCGTCACATTCACGAATCGACTTTAACATCGTTTTCACGCTACATTAAATCTCGTTTCGAAAAGAAACACAAAGAGGATGTGACAATCTCCCTGAGTGAAAAGTAGATAGCAATAGGATTCAAATGATATGCTGAGTTAAAGCATTACGACAATTTTATGATGTAGCTTAAATGCTTCTATATGGGAAATTCCAATTCCCAACAAAGTTACGCGTTGAACGTGCGCGTACTTTAAAACCACCCCCTTTAAGTGGCTCGTGTACGCGTCGAATCGATGCTCTTCGTGCGGAAGCTACACTCGATAAGCTTCGAGAGGACGAGGTTTATATTGCATTTGTTGCTTGTTGTTAATCAAAAAGTAATTTACGTTAAAACGGAAGTACAATATACGGAAGGTTGGATTCGATTTCGAAGGGTAAAATATGATGTGGAATTATCCGTTATCTCGCGTTACGCACAATTTATTACAGTGCTGCAAAAGGGCCACTCGAAGGGGAAAGAAAAATCTGGAGCCATGGGATGGTCGCATGCCTTGTCACTGGTTATTATCAGTAGATAGGCGGAAATGCCATTGCTGTCGCGTGCTTCTGCATATCAATCGTGGTCCCATACGATTCTATCGATTCTATAGGATCCTGGGAAAGTATCTTATCAAACTTTTATTACCCCCTGTGGTGTTATTTCATGGACATCTATATCTCTCCTACGATTTCGAGGGAGTTCTAAGCACCCAGAAAAGTAATGCTCAATACCATTGAATCGTCGTTTAAATTTGTATGAATCGAATAATAGATTCTACCAATCTCTTCATACAAATAATTCCTATATTCTATATTTTTATATTGAAATGAAAAGTGGAGTAAAAATCTTCAAATTTACAAATCGATATATGTAGAAGTAATCGTAAGAATAATCGTGGAATTCAAAGAAGCTGATCAAAGTTGGCGCGAGTTAGCCAATTGTCGGATTACGGATGATTAGAACGAAGTAACGAGCGTCAAAGGTTAAAGACACGTTAACAGCTTATAATTCTTTATTATCGTTATTCTAATCCACTCTCCAGATTCACTTTACCAAAGCAACTGTTTAACGCTAACAAGTGGAAGTGTCAAATGAAAAATCTCAAATAAAAATGATCGACCTTGTAGCGAGACACGAAACGCGAGCAATAGAAGTCGACTCACGCGAGTCTATCGTAAAATTGTGCTCCTTTCAGAAAACAACAACAGCGATCTACCACGTGTAGAACGTGTGTATACGCATCCCGCGAATATCGAATAGAAACCACCTTCCGCGAAAGGGAGAACGAAAAATGCTGCGGACTCATTTGTCCGGTTAGCCTTGGCAGTAATCCAATCCAAGTCTAATGTTAGTGGGAATAACAAATGCCTGCTTGTTTGCAGAGCAATCCAACTCTCTTCATCGGTGCTGCACAAACCACCGAGTGCTCTTTACACTGATGATTCGTGCGATTAAAAAACGTCAGTAGCAACCCTTTCGCGTATTTCATTCCACTCGCTGGCCGAAGCATAGCTGTGGTGTAAAAAATAAATGGGCTAATATTTCTGTACTATCAGAAGTTCGCGGGAAATAAAAGTCCTACTAGTGGCCCTGGAAAAGTTGGATTAATAATCGCTGGACGATTTGACTCTGACTATCACACAAGTGCCTTTGTCAACTATGAGATACGCTGAAACTGTTTCGTGCTTTCGGATATCCCTGAGGATTATTGTATGTCCGTCACGCACGCATGGCTCTTAATTGCTTGAATCGCGCGACAAATTTTAACTGCGTGTTTCCGACCTAAGGTAGCAATATCCTACTGAACAGAATTCATTCGGATGCAGTGAAGCAAAAAGGTGTAGGTTACTAGAAGCGAATCGACCGCAACTGACATCTTAGATTCCAAGGGAAGAAAAGAATTCGAATTTATTCGCGTAATTTCATTATCTCTCATGGAACGGGTTAAATGTTCCACGTTGCGGTTCTACTAATTGGAAATATTCTTTTACTGTCAGTATACTCAACTCGTAGACCAACTTTCATTTTGAATAAAAGCTCGACAATTTTTCTGTTTCCTTTCCTCTTGACAAGGAAACCAGCTATGAAACATTGAGGGATACTTTCCGCGTGATAAAGAAACTGAGAGAACTCTGAGTTGACTGGTCGAGTTGTAACGGATTGTTAGATTCCTGTCGAGAGGTTCGAAAAGGCAGAGGGAAAAGTCTGTGACTGAGAGTTGAAGGGAAGCGAAACTATAATTCGGTTTACTCAGCCAAAAGACGAAACTTTGTTTCCTACTATTTCTCGCAGGTTCATAAAGAAAGTTCAAATTCATTGCGTTACTATTACGAAGAAAACCTTATAAAAATGAAGCCAGTAAATTTTTTACTAGATAAAAGAGAAGCATACAATGATTCAGAGAATCAACTATATTCTCTAGTACACAATATGTATCTCGCGTGTTCCAGTACAATATCAAAGATTCTATCTTAGAAATTATAAGATAAGTCTCTTCAATTTGTAGATTCATAATCATTCAAATTTATCGTAACCCCCGTTAATTATATTAATTGCGAGATAGAATTTCATTTTGAGAGCGAAATAAAAGTTCCCTTTGACCAAATGAAAACATATCCGTATCCAAGAGTAAACAGCTTGGAATAAACACACTCGTCAATAAACGTCATATGACCCTTCAATTGATATTATTGCCGATAGATTATGAGAAAAAAAAGCAATGTAGAAAAATATCATTAATATTCTTTTCCTCAAAAATTCATGGATAAATCGAGCGAGTTTTCACGGTTGGAGAACACTACCACTACGATAACCCCGTGGGCAGCGTGATGCCACCTCCATCGAGGTGGGCTCGCGGTCTGTCACGATGCGGAACTCAGTCACACGCGACGGGGTTGAGAAGCCGGACGCGTTCCGCTCCACACAATACTATCCAACGCGCACGATATTTCGTGACTGGTTTTCGTAGCGTCAAAGTGAGAGCAATTCCTCTCGATCCAACTGTTCACAATGATCGAACAACTGCGCGTCACTTAGGAAAAAAAAACCCAGCTTATTTAACCCATCCACCTGATCGACGTTGATCGCATTTCGACAGCTATTGCATTCGGTTACTCGGTGACTTGTGGGGTGAAATACGTCGTGATCCTAGTGGTGATTGATTCGAAATCCACGGTTTATACGTCCCTCCGTTTTTGTTTCTGTTGATTCTTCAAATAAAAAGATTGGTATTTTGGTATTTTCGGTGAAAGATAGATTGCATGTAGGTGAGAGATATTCGGAAGTGTTTTTGTTTTGATGCGTAATGGTATTTATAGAGAGATATGGTGCTGGATACTATTCGCAGATGGTGCGGATTTTATGAGAGAAATGAAACTGTGGGATGCCAAGTGGCCGTGTTATTAGAAAATGACGTTGGGGAAATTATTCAGATTTTTATCTATCATTTTCACTGTTCACTCGGCTTCGGTAATTGGTTCCTCTTAGCATGCTACTTTGGATTTTCCTCTTTCAAGCTAGGATTTTATCAATTTATCGTTAATGAGTACGCCAATTTAGCACTGTTATGACGTGGAAAATCTGTTAAGGTGTTACTTCATCTCCTCCCACGTCATATAAACATTCGCTGGATCATTGAACTCGAACTTGTTTTTCACGAGGTTTTTCAATTGCCACATCATTATTTAGGGTGATTAACAGATATTTCTTCAGTTGAATTATCATTGGCAGACACAATTGTATAATTACTATTTTAACTTGCATCTTAATAGTGATATCTCGTAGTTCTATAAATAAAGATAGGCGTACAGGCTTATAATAGAATATCAACGTGGATCCTGATGTTACACCACAGACCCGTCCACTAATATTTACGACGTACTTTGATCTATCTCGACGATTCCTCGATTTTTGACCCTTTTTTCCCGGACCATAAATCTATCGATATTACAACCTCGAAGTATACAATTTCCAAGAAGCAAGATAAAAATTCTCTCTGGCCTTGGCAATAAAGAAAAATCAATTCGATAAAATACGAAAGTTACAAAAAGTGAATGAAATTTTTCATCAATAAGAGATACTTGATTTCTTGATACTCGGATACTTGTTCTCACAGTAGAGTTACCGTAACACCAGTGGAACTTTATTAATCGGAGAAAATTTCGTTCAATACGAAATCAAATATCGAGGGTTCATTTGATCACCCATCTGTCGCATTGAACCAGATGCTGCTTTCATAAATCAAACTGCACAACATTGAAAAAGTTTCTCGTCGTAACTTTCGCGATTCCCAAGTTGTACTACATTCATTAAGCTTGCAATGGTATATTGGCTCGTAAGATGACCGCAGCTTTAGAATTCCGTCGCACAATAACCGCAATCGATACGATCAACGTCGATCTTTGCTTGGTTGTCCTCAAGGACTAACCAAGAGACTTTTTTTATATTAGATGACTGACGTTTCATTACAGTCATGTAATCCGTATATTCAGCAGTAAACTCTCAAAGTCTCGAGTGATTAACGCAACTCTTAGTTCGCGTTCGCAGAGACTTCGCCACTTGTGAGTTACTCTTCTCGAGTTAGTGAAGAAGCTCGATCCTTGTTCGAACGGAAATATTATGTTTGCGAGCGGAAAAATATTTCACGGATGTCGTCGTCGACGGAAGCAATCGCAGGACTTATAAAACATGGTGGTATAGAAATCGTTGTAAAACGAGAAGTTGAAGAGGAACCAGAAACCACTTAAATTGTGCTCCTGTTATCGGAGTTAAATGGATCACACATCACAAGATGAGCTGAAGTAGACTGAATTTCATTCGAAAATCTCGTTGGCAGAAGAATGTTACACAATCGTCAACCTCGAGTTACTGCAAAAGGAAAATCTGTCGTGCGATGCCAAACAATGGAAATTTCAGTTTAAAGGGAATGTATAGAAAAGTGAGAGACAGATTTTTTGAAAAAGAGAAGTCAATTTGCACAGTAAAAAGTTGGAGATCAAAGACGAATGAAAAATGAAACATCTTATCTTGAGACATCGTTAGAACTGTCGTTGAATTTTTGCAATTCCACGATCAACATTGAGTGAAGACGAACAGCGAATTACGTCCCTTTGAAAAAGCTGCATTTCGTGGATGGAATACAGCTTCGAAGGATATATCGTGTAATCACCATTGCAATTCGGAAGTCACCTAAATTGCTCGAGTAATACTAGTGCGCGAAAATGAAACGTTTCTGTTGCTCGTTTGGAATACAAATCAACTGGGATACGAGTCAGAGAAATCTCAAGATAATTGATCATCCGAGTTCCAAATGTTAAATCGAGTGTCTTGAAGAAAACTACCGAATCGCGAATCCCTTTAGGCGGAAATACTAACGAAGAGAAATTGTATCTGGGACCAGGATAAGAGTAGAAAGAACTGCTGGCTCCTCTCTCGAAAAAAAACGGAAGAGGGGTTGGTGAAACTTCTGATAAGAAACTACACTGTGACCTTAATAGTTTTGAAGCGTGTGGAAAGGCACGCGTGCTTTTTCCCGATAAAAATCACCCTCGCATGAACATGCGCCCGAGACTCAAAGGTCGAAACCGTGAAAGCGCGATGGTGTGGTCGGTCTTGAAAACCTGGTACAATGAACATTCTGTCCTTAAAGGACGTGATTCCAAAGAAGAATGTTTCTCCGTGTGCACTTCGTTGCACTTACCAACAGTCTGAAGATACTCTGGAAGTCTCTTAATCCGGTGGGAAGTCACCAGTCTTATCTTCAAATTCTCTTCCACCGTAATTCACCGGAAGAAGAATCCCAGCAACTTTTCCTAGTCACGAGAAAATATTTCAATTTGCGTTAGTTCGGTAGACCTGTGGAAATACTAGTTTCCCCACAAGGTAGTGTAATAAGAGTGGACTAATGAGTTTACCGTGGTATTAAAAAGTTTAATAACGCTGAGCGAGTGGTGTTAAGGGGTACAGTCATTGATTACTGCGCCAACGAGGAAATACGATGTTAATAGTGACAATGAAAACTCCGTTCACCCCGGCTAAAAACTTTTTCCTCTTGTCGGTTTCAAGATAAAAGGAAGAGGATCGATCGTAAATTCTTGGATGTGTCATTCTCGTGACAAAAGTTTGCGTGACTGTTGAAATAATACTGTGAACATCTGTTGTTATACGGTGAACTTCCTCTGTTCCCCCTTCCAGTGAGTTTCTCAGCCCCCTCTCTCCCCCTCCCGGAAGAAGATCATTTTATGCAAGGCACTGATCTTCGAATTTGTGACCTCCATTGGGAAATCAAGAAAAATTAATTCCACGTTCCATTAAGTTTATTATCCGCGTGACATTGACCTTTATAGAACCAACGTTCTTGATTAGTTCGGAGAAAGAATACCAAGGTGAAGCTACCCTCGAGGAAGGTTTTCTACGACAGGTTTCTCATGGCAGAAACTGAAATCGAACCGAACAGAACTCAGAATTACGTGAAACTCAGGATCTCAACTTTAGGAACTAAATCCTATGATGGATCGTTCCGGGCACGTTGCTCAAAGAGAACCTCCCCATTGCATTTCTCAAAGCTACATGCTCCACTGGAGCAAAGCTTGCGAATCAATCTAAAACTCATGATCCAAAGGATAAAGTGGAGCAAAAAGTTGAAAAAGAGTATGTAACTCGTGTTGAGAATCTTTAAAATTCATTAGTCACTAATTGGCTGTTGGGAACATTATTGAAGCAGGTCCTAGAGGCAAGTGCTATTTCGAGAGCATACTTCGTGCATACTTGATACAGGATCAGCATAACGACCTTCCGGTAAATTCGAGGAAGAGTCTATCATCAGCCTCGTGTGCCGTTGGTGACGAATGAGAGTGAGGTAACGAGCGATCAGGGACAATAAGCAAGGCACTATCAGTGTCGCCGTGATGGAATTGTCGCCAAATGCTACGGAGCTGGCCACTATCCTCAACGGCAGTGTGACCGCAGTAAACGCCTCCTCTCAAAGCACCTCGGAGCTTAATTTACTCTACACAGTTTGCGAGGTCCTGGTCGCGGTTTGCGCGGTCTTTGGTAACGGTTTGGTGATTGTGGTCTTCAGCAAGGAAAGAAAATTGCGACGACGGACTAATTATTATATCATCTCTCTCGCAACAGCTGATCTTTTGGTCGGTTTATTTGCTATTCCTTTCGCGATCCTAGCGAGTATTGGTCTACCAACAAATTTACACGCGTGTCTCTTCACTGTTTCCGTGTTGGTCGTTCTTTGTACGATCAGCATCTTTTGTCTCGTGGCGGTTTCCATCGATCGCTATTGGGCAATACTTCATCCCATGGGATATTCACGAACCGTACGCACCAAAACTGCCGTAGGTAAGTTTCTACACATCTTTTATAATTATATAAATTCATTTTCTCTTTTTAATTAATCACCAAGTGACTTAATTTAGATTTTATCTATGGCGATATAATTTCTTTCAAGCGTACAAGCAAATTATTGTTACAATAACTCGTACATCCAATTTTGCTGATTTTCCAACCTGTGGGCCATTTCTAACTGACCAAGTAGAATGAGTCGATGCTTGATCCGGCGCGCCGAAAGTTCGGGGAATTCGCGAGTTGATGAAGTAATTGTTACTGACAACCGACAAGTTCTGTTGCCAAACGATTCAATTAAGAACGTTCCTTCCTCGAATACTGCTTGCATAGCGTCTGCAAAGGGGCTCTTAATTAAAGACTGGAAAATAATATTGATGCAGCACGTGTAATTGGAATTTACAGAATACGAACACCCCGTTTATCTAAGGATGCTTTTTAATTGTCTTACTCCTTTGAAACCCTAGGTAAAAACTGCTCTTTACCATGTAAACTGTTTCAGTGTAACATCGGTAATTCTTGTTAACATCGAGGTGAAATTCGCGCAGTACTCGAAATAGAATTGATAAACACAATTCTAGTGAGGTACATATGGAACAATATCCACCGTCTTCTCGAAATAGGAAATTCTATGGTATCAAGCTGTTGATTAGGACACATTGTTCGCGACAACTGCGGAGAATCGACATTGTTGCAAATTGATTACCATTTCTGAGGAACACGAGTAGAATCTTGAGAAGAGTATTTTACACGTAACAAGTAGCAAACCAAGAAACCTCGAGAACGTAATTATTACCATAAGGAAAATGTCAGGAAATATTGAAGAATATAGTTGAACTCATTATTCTTGGGTTTCTATAAAGTTCAAAAATTGAAATTAATAGTCAACTATGGTATATGTAGTATAATACGTACAAGCCACGTGTAATTAGGTATTCGAGATATGACAGGGAGCGTTGAAATGCGGCTGATATGGCGTTGAATATAGCACACATCACCTGTTGCAAGCGAAAGGGAGCTTGCGATAAGATCGGATCCTCATTGTGTGCCCGATACTATTGAAGTTTCGAGCATTATCATTTTACAGTAATACTCGCGTAAATTTATAAACGACAGCGGGTTATCGGCCTCAATTGAAAATTTGTTTACTGTCTTTATCTAAATCTTTCATTGAATCGACCCACGTGTTTGCTCTCAGCTGCACAATATACATGTATATTCTCGAACCGTTTTTAAGCTTTACGATCGATCCTCTTGAGTTTGTTTACGATAGTGCGTCTCGGAGCGCTTTTGACGCGCTATTCCCCATGAATATTCGGGAAAAATGATTTTGACTTTAATAAATCGGACTAAGAAAATGGGACTTAACAGGTGATGTTTTCACGTTGCACTTTGAATAGTTTAAATCCACAGATGCAAACTGTATTAGAGAAAGAAGAATAAGCATTGTTGGTAAACGCGTTAGGATTGGCAGTAAATAATACGCAGGTATCATCGATTTTATCCTAGAATTGGAAAAGCATTAGGGATATGACGCAGCATTGTGTATCGGTGAAGACGCTCACGATACGGATGCGCATAAAGCATTATCGATTCCGAAGCATGGTAATAAACGAAGCTTTTTCATAGAAAAGAGAGATGATATTGGCCACGAAGCTCGTAATTAAAATCAGACCTGCCATAAACAGGCAAAATGCTTGAATTAATTACGGCTAAATCTGACCACGGAATAAAATCTTCTGTGATTATACTATTAAATTTCTTAAAACACACATCTCTCGGTAGCTGAGATTTTATTTGCAGTGGCGTTTCTCTTTCCCAAGGCGCGTTTTTACTGCGGTCAATTTACTATATTCTTCGCGTGGGCGCTTCAGTTGAACGAAACTTTAATAAAGATCCGATCTTTTTTGAAATTAATACAATTATCGAGTCGAATTAATACAAGACTTTACAAACTACCTCGTATCAAAATGTATTATAAATCTCAATTAATTCCACCTGGCTATTAGATAATAAAATCCGCACGTACGCTGCTTATTTACGTTTGTAATTCGATCTACGCAACTGCTCGTCGCCGATGTCGCAATTCTAGCGACTAGAGCGCGGAAGAAAATACGATTTTCGCCGCGTCTACTATCCAAGAGGAAGGGAAATACGAGGAAAGGAATCCCATTGGGAAATCGAGTGGATGGTATCGTCAGCCACGTATTTCACGTTACACGCTCGCGCGACACGCGTACACCACCCACGCAAACGCACCGCCAAAATTCTTCAAAATTCCTGCTTTAACCCGATTAGCCTCACGTTACTCGAAAAAGGAGTTTCAACTAAACCGGAAGTAGTTTTCAAGCGAATTCAAATCTCTTCTTCTGAGAGAAAATCAATGAGAGGGTTGTTAGTTAAATTTTTACAAGATAACGTTGATTGGTCTTCAAGATAAGATCTGATTTCAGGTATAATATGCGTGTGCTGGATAGCTGGTACCTTGGTGGGTTTTCTCCCACTTTTAGGATGGAACGCTGGCAAGAAATCCGATGAGAAGTGCATCTTCACCCAAGTTATGGATTACGATTACCTGGTGTTCCTCTACTTCGCCACGATTATCTTCCCTGCTCTATTAATCGCAGCCTTCTACACCCATATATACAGGGTAGTCGTAAAGCAGGTCAGATACTTCAGTGCTGCCGTAAATATACGGAGTGTACGTGTACGATATGTAAACACTTGCAGGAATTAACGAGCGCCTCTTTGTTTGCACCCCTTTTCGAAATTGAATCTTTCTCCTATGCTACTTCGACGTTTGTTGCTCCCGCTAAATGAATTAGCTACTCCGAATGCATACCGATGCTTTCAGCCATTTCCTTTCACCCTTTTGTACTTTCTTTTATGTCTTGCACTTAATTGACACCATCTCTCGCAGGCGGACGTTAAATTTTTTACTGATACATATTCGAGTGTAAAGAGGGAACTAATCGAGCTTCTTAATTATCGCATGCTTGCTGTTACGTTGATTGGCTTAATGGTGTTATATAATTGTCTACTAGACGATTCGTACAATATTCACGCCCAATTTCTTCTATTTCTAATTCTTCTGTTCTACTTCTCCTGTTTCTTCTGTGTGTGACTATTTTTGAATGGCTTTAGATCTTTGCTTTGGTCAATGTTAAATAGACTGTTATAAATTGCCGAGCCCACTGCACCGAGAGACGTTTGTGTGGAAATGAATGGATTCTTCGTGTCGACAGATAGTTGAGATAAATTGCAAATGATTTCTCAGGAGCCTGTCGTGGAATGAGGGTGTTTCGTTTTGAGCAGAATTCTTCATTTCCCCGGAAGTCTGGAGGTGGGAGAAGGCGTATGAAATCTGTAATGAACGTGTCACATCCGCAGCTGCAGCAAATCGTGACGATGAATCCAGGCAGGCGTACGGGTAACCAGACGACAGGTACCATGCTGCGATTATTAGGTGCGGCCAGGAAACGTGAGGTGAAGGCTACACAAAACCTCTCCCGTATCGTCATCTTCTTCATCATCTGTTGGTTCCCACTCTACACGATCAACTGCGTGATGGCTTTTTGTCCCGAATGTAAAGTGAACGATGTTCTAATGAACTTCTGCATTATCCTATCGCATCTCAACTCTGTGGGCAATCCCCTCCTCTATGCATATCACTTGAAAGACTTTCGTGCTGCGCTCAAGAACTTCATGTGGAGGCTCCTCTTTCCGAATAACGATGTTAAAGCGAGTGTCGTCAGTGTGATACAAGATCGTGGCTCTTTGGTTGGCTCCCAAAGGCAGTTTCAAAGACAAACCGCTGCTGGTTTAAACGCGTCCCGACTTCAGAAATCGGGCTCGTTACTTTCTCAGGTAAAAACTTTACTCGAATTATCTGTATTTACGTAAAGATTTTTATTGATAACAAAAGTCCGTTCGAGTTATAGAAGAGTTTTTTTTTCAATAATTCGTTAATGGTAAAATTTAGGTGGCAACGATGAGGACAAGAGGCACCAGCCTGACAATGCGAAATTCGTCGATTCGCGAGAAAGAGGAGCGGCCAGCAAATACGCCAAGTTCATCGCAGAGCGATAAGCAAGAAATTGATGATCTTCAAAATGACAACGCGAGTGAAGTAAGTCGCAATGCGGTTGACGAAGGATTAAGTAGCAGAGAAGAAGATACCACGAGACCACCATCAAGAACATCCTCCATGGAACTGCAGACGTACAAACCAGTGATACCTCTACTTCCCGCGGAAGTTGAACGCGTCGAAGAAACCCCACCAGCTTCGATTTTCGTGATCGAAGCGGACGTTAATCATGCTGAGCCTAATTTCGAGGGAATAGTAGCTGTAGACGCGACGACAGACAGAAGAGACGAAGAGGGATAGTTTGATGAAAGTTCACAGCTGAAGAACAATTTAATACTCTTGCGGTAATTGTGAGAACGTTCCAAGATGATCGGGAAAAAAAAGCTAGTTAAGAAAATAAATGTATCTTGAATGAGCTCAAAATCGATCACTTGTAATTTGATATCGACCGTCTGTGATTCTCAGTCCACGACAACGATCGATACGAGAGTTACGATCATTCGCAGGAAAGTTCGTAAGAAACCTGTAAACCAGAGTATAGCTAGTAAGAAATATAAAATGGTTGTATGCAATTAGTACTCCGTCGTTGATCGATGCTGACATGAATTTCTTTCTCCTCGACAATGCTGTAGAATTAAGTTGTGACGTTGATGTTTCGATATTCCGAATAATCATATGTATGTAATACTCACACTTAAATCGCGAATGCGAATTCACGAGAGTTTCAATAACGTGACATACACACAAGTGTAAAAATAAACCCCGGTTTTATACAATCGTGACATCATTTTCCTCGACACGACATTATACGTAATTAGATTAATCGTTATCAGGCCAAACAATGTATAATGACTATAACGACAAAGAAATTCTTGTACGTGTAGAATAAATGATATTACACGACGATGGGAAATCGAATTTTCTTTTGCGAATGTTTTACTGATAATGATCGATCTCCGAGTAATAAAAGGGGGCAGCTCACTTTTAATAAACTGACCAAGCTTCATGGCCGTCCATTAATTAATTGAACGGTATAAGAGTAATCAGTTAGATCTTACCGTTATCTTTCACAAAAACTAGTTATCTCACGAAGTATCTCACAGAACAAGTCTTTTTCTACCTTCATACTTTCCACCATTGTTATTCCAAATACGCCACGATGTTTTAGTCGTCGCAACACAGCCTGCGGGAATTCAAATGTAATTGTCATAATTTGCTCGACGTCGTAATTACATCCTTTATTAACACAAATTCCAACACGTCGCTGCCGCGAAGAACTGTAATTCGCGTAACACGATCAATGCCCAGTGGAACGATCGTTCAATTAAGAATACTTTCGAAGCAAGCTGAGAAATAAAAAAAAAAACATTTATTGTTACGAGATCCCAAATTCACGGAGAGATAGAAGTTATAATATTTAGTAGAATGTTAAAAAATATGTAAACATACAGACGTATGTCTGTATACTAAATAAGTAGTCTGTTCTTGCAGCGGGAATTTCCAAATATGGAACCGAATCACGTGACTCCGGACAAGTGGTTTTAAACATGGCAGCTTCCTTCCAGTTTCCCGCCAAGCGGCAGTAAGCGACGGTTCCTCTTCGTGGCACTACGTTTTTCACGTGCAGTCCGGTTCAAATGGAAAATTAACGTGTTTTAGAAATCATAGAATTGAATTAATTAGTTAATTGTGATAGATCACGTACAAAATATGGATCCCAGTGAAGTGGAATTTCTCTGCGAGCATGGGTTGGTCTCGATTGTGCCAAACTTTAGTTTTGACATGATACATCTGGTCTCAGGCTCTGTTGGACCGTTTCGTGCCGGTTTACCTGTCAAAGTGCCACTATGGTTAGCAGTTAATTTGAAGCAACAGCAAAAGTGTCGAATTATTAGTCAGGAGTGGATGACTGTTGATAACTTAAAAGAATTGAAAGAGGAAGAAAAATTATCAAAGTGAGTAGATACTTTTAAATACTCTATTAAACATCGTCAGTTACTATTCTTTTATTTCTTCCATCTCTCAAACCTTTGTTCTTTACATTTTTCCAAAGATTTTTCACTAAAATGCCAAGTAATCATTACATGGACGAAGCTCAACTTTTATTGAGTGTTGCCAGTGATGACATAGCCGAAGCGGATCAAATTAGAACTGCGATAAAGGTAAAGAAAGTTTTGCGCATGCTACTAGATTTCTTTGAACGATTAGTCTATATTCGAGTGTCTATAATCCTAGCTGGATTTCAGGATATCTGGGATTTTAGAATGTCTAAACTTAGGACCTCTATAGATGCATTCGTAAAGAGCGAAGGTGTCTATGCTAAGTTGGACCATTTAACAGCGATGGAAATTAACAGTATTCGTACCGTGTTGCCACATGCTCTAGATCAAATGACCCGAATTCAAACGGTAAGATACTTATTTACGTTAAATGAAAATCTTGTATTTATTCTGTATCAAAATGTTCAATGTTAATGTTTATCATGCTTCTGTTCTTAGGAGGATACAGCTGCATCATCTCAAAGTACTCAGCCGACTCAATAGACTCAAATGATTGTATTTATTCACGTGTAAATAACTTTAAACTAGGTAGGTAATTTAAGTAGCAATTTCATCTAGAATTACACAATTAATCGAAACTCTTCAGAGCCCTATACAGTGATAAAATATATACACGTATAATTATAGAATTGGGTTGTAATAAAACTACTGGCCTCCCATATGCGTTATATACGAACGTGGTATAAGTTTTATTATTTATCTTACGACTAAATCATTACGTACAGTCACTAGCATCTCAATCACATTTTCTCATTATCACTATTCCTAATAAATGCGTATTTACATTGATTTCTTTTTTTCTTCTCTTGATTTTTTCCGAACTAATGCCATACGATTCGATAGTTCGTTTTGCTTTTCACAATATATACAGTTGATAATCTTATAGTACACAGTCCCTTAGTAATCTTTGATTTTATTCCTTAAAAATAACGAATCCTCCAAACTCAATCGGATTCGTTTCGCAATTGGTTACACTCGTGGCAGTGTTAAGGAACACCTATCCAATAAAATGCACTGTTCTTGTGGATTTTGGTTTGAAAGATGGGTTTAAACTCACGTGACAGCACGAGTTTATTGACGAAAACGAATCGAGCCACTGTAATCGTTTGAGTTTGGCAAGAAGGAAACGTATCACTTATTTCGTATTTCATAAAAGGAATAAGATGTCACGGCATATCGTAGACTGGAGTAATGATTGCTCATAAGAGAAAACTAGAAAGTGTAGTCCTCGAGGACAATTGCTTTCGAGGAAAGCCAATAAATTACTATCGGTAAGAGAGATGTGAAACTCATTCTAAAATACGACCAAAAATTGACAATATCCTATGGAAACGTATAAAAAAACAAAAGGGGGAGAGAGAGAAGGAACGTATTTGAGAACGTCGTTTCTGTTTCTACCAAAACATTGACTTGTGAGTTTTTATCCTCCAGTGTGTATCAGTGTAACAATATAAGTACCATGTGCCCTCTATATCAAGTACCATATATTATCACACCAAGTATCTTAACAAATACTTCGTCCGCTATTTACTAAGACCTTACCGCGTATGTACGATGGTGTGTGACTCTAAACATCGATCGTAAACGAGTAAATCTCTCGTAATAGATTCGTTGGATCAAGCCATCATACGTACACACTAAAAACACTCTCAAGGCTACCATACCACGAGTGGCAATTCCCCAAGTATACAACTCCGTTAAAGCGTTTTTTTTTTCTTCACTGTTGATATCATACAGTGGCTGCGACTACGACTCAAGAGACGCAGATACACAGATACATACGTGAGACCTATATGCAGAACCAAAGTCAAACCTTAACACTTAGCGATATCGATACTAACTGTGTTAAGGAGGACAAGAATTATCGTGTTAGTGTGGCGAAACACACTGCATTGCTATCTTATACAGCGACAATTTTACTTGGATCCACCTTGACGCGAATAAACATTGTGTCATCTTTAACAAAATGCCTTTTCTTCACCATTTCGTGGGATACGAAGCGTGGAAAGCCAAAACCGAGAGAATCGGGTTCGCGACTAGGTCTCTGGAAATTCTTCCAGGTCGGATCCGGAATAAAACTCTCTACGATATTGCAAGCCTTCTCAGCTACCACTGTCTGATCGAACATCGTGAAAGACACACTGTGCGAGAACGGCCATCGCAATAGAGCGTCGTACTCTCCGGGAAGAATTTTAATGTATATGGAGATGTGACTTCCTTCTCCAGTTCCATTTCCGTTCAGAAATACAGACGCCTGTAAAGAAAACCTCGCATTAGATATGCTAGCTTTGTAACGAGAACGTTTGAAATTCAGCAGACACAAGAAAGAGAGAGAGAGAGAGAAGAAGAAATTACCTGTAACTTGTAACCATATTGACTAGTGTAAAAGGGTGGACTGACAAGCTCCATGCCCTCTTTCGCCTTAGCTTCAGACATTTTGGCACTGTAGTCCGTAATTTTCCATATAAGCGTGCCAGTATAATTTAACGATAACTTGCTAATCGCAGACTTGAGACTGGTTATCTGATGCTGCTGTTTCGTTACGACACTGCACATCAGACTCAAATGCATCTTTGCCGACTCTTCCAGGTGTTTGTCCAACGAGAACCTGTTTCCCTGTTACGAGCACCAAAAATTTCTTTTGAAAAAGCTGCGCCAATAAAAAGCCACGGCGCCGGCACCATAAAAGGTATGACAGTTGATAAAAAGAGAACGATAAGATACGAAAAGTAGACCCTTTAAATAAGACGATTGCACTTTCTGGTGCAGTTTAAGAAGCTTCTCTCACTATCTCGCGAGATCAAAGAGAGCGCTTCGATACAGTACAAGTTGTATTTAATTAAATCGTTCGAAAGAGTAGTGAGATTAAGGAATTTAATACTCGCAAAATTGATCGTAGAAAATTGATATTACGAATCATTGATTATAATAAAGAATGCATACCTTAAAGCGGCATCCGGCATCTTTAAAGGTGCAAGATAGGAGGTGTGTGGTGCAATGATCTTTGAGATGTACTTCGAGGTCCTCCCTGGGTAGCACCGCAGTTTCACAGCGATGCGGACAAGCAACAGGGAAACGGCCACACTTCGCGTGGTGGGCACCAAGCGTATCGAATACAAACTCTTTGTTGCAGTAGCGGCAAGCGACGAGTCTCTTGGCGCACTCACCCAGCTTGTGCTGACCCAGGTGCCGCCTTTGCACTTTCATGCCACACTTGTTCTCGCAGTACAATGGCTCGTACCCACAGGTGCCTGTGTGTTTCTAATAACGAAACATTGCGAATTAGTGATTACTATTGTTATACTCCATTTTTAGATATATTTCTTTTGATAAAACAAATAATTACCATAGATAAATGTTAGCTTCAATTTAATAAAATAAATAACTCGTTGGAAATTAAAACAAATATCATTTCCTTGAATACTCTTTTTCGTACCAAATATTAATATTGATCCTTGTCTTTTGATTATTATTAAAACCAGATATTGATCGTTACCATAAATGATTGACAAACGTATATAAAAGTTTTATAAGTCCAAGAAGCATGAGAAATTCTATCGAAGTTGTGTATTTGGTTGATTGGCAGAAAGGTTTCGTCATCGTAGCTTTTAGCATTAAGAGTCAAGAGTCGCGTCGCAGGTCTTTAATGAATACAGGAATAGTTACCTCGAGCGTGTGACCGGTGAATTCTTTGGCACAGAAGTCGCAGCGAGCCCTCCGTTGGGCGCAAGTGTATTTCAAGTGATCTTCCATGAGCACTCGTGGAATCATTGCACCGCACTTGTTACTGCAAGGCACCGCATCGTGTTTACAGGTGTTAAGATGAGCCTGTGCCAAAGCAAAACGAACATTTATATACTTCACAGAATTATATTCTGCTCACTTGCATCAAGAGAGAGAGAGAGAGAGAATCTATCGGAAAAAATCAGTGTTCCCACGACATTACACACCACTGTTCGATCATTACTTAACAGAGCGAGGACGAGTCGCGTGTTTACGTGACTTTTCGAAACTTTCACTCGACGAGGAAGCCACAACTTTACTGTCTTTCTTGCACCGTTTAAAAATCACAACCAGAGAGAAGATAACGAATACCAAGTGTTGAGTAACAGAGAACAGGAGTGCATACGCAAACTATTCACCTATTTAAGTGCATTTACTGGGAGGAGATCAGAATAGTCTATACGTATCACGATTCTTATCAGAATGCAAAGAGGCGCAAAGTTACCTTTAACTTTCTAAGCTCGTCAGACCACTTGCAACCGTCCTTATGATGTATGCAGTAGACAATAGAGCCCATTATTGCCTTCTCTGCCTCCAAGTCTTGAAAATTCTGAAACACGTAACAGTAAGATTTTATCAGTCACTATGAAAAACAGCAGTTGAGTTTGTTTTGAAGAAATTGAGGACCTTTACCGTACCAAAAATTATTACACTATACAATAATATAATTCCGTTAGTTTTATCGATAGCACTATGCACTACGGTTAAACACTATTGAGGGTCATGCTAGAGAGGTAATGAAGTTCGAAATGGCAAGAATTCGAGAATTGTTACTAGGTTTGTCGAATGAATGCTGCCCCCGCTGGCCGGTACGGTTAGTTCGAACTGGATCTTTTAGAACGTGGGTAGCGATTAATTAGGTAACAGGTAGTTCTTACCAGGTATGTTCACAGGTACGCCTCTGCACTTGGCTCATACCTGATAAACGACCCGCTTGACATTCGAATTCCCCGTAAGTGTATTCATCGCAAACCATTAGTCTTCTGACGCGAAAGATCCTAGCGTGCTTGTGTACTGTCGTCTCAGCAACAGTTATTCGAAAATATAGTGCCACAATATTCGATACCTTTTAGGGAGTACACTAATAATATGCGAAATGTTTTAATGGGTTCGGATTAAATGTATTTCGCAATGCTTTGAGGAAAAAGATTTGAAAGTAAATGAGTCAAAATATGTTGATGGTACAATTATCGAACTACTCGGAGATAGTGTTTGACAGTGTGTCTAGTTGACACAATAAACTTTCTCCGGAAACATGCAGCGTATCGAGACACACCAATAATTCATGGGACTTTAAAAGCCTCGGTCACTCGGAACTATCAACATCTTGTGTTACAAGGATTCTTGCCAATAACTCGGCTTCTAGGAAACCCTGAAGCAAGTGTAGCTACCGAGACTAACACGGAGCATTTAATTGGAATGCCTGTAAGCGAAGTGCGAACCTTTCTTGTTAAAGCTAGAGTAAAAGTATAAAGTCAAGTACATGCTAACTGTGAATTATTGTTTGACAGTCGTTTAATGCATATACATACGTTATGTATATGGATATAATAAGCAGACTTAATAAATCTCTCAAACTATATACTATCATATAACCCTTTTTCTACGACAGCTCCAGTACTTAAAATATAACTGAAAATATCTAAGATTTTTCTTTTTTTGGAAAGAAGAAAATTTCGAGGAATGTCACACAGCGTGTTTCGGAAATAGCGGGACGGTAATAACGTGCATCGATGCGGGAGTATTACCCCGCAGAGAGAACCACGCGGGAGGTAATACGCCCAGAATACACAAGACGCATGTAAATCGAACAGCCCTTGATCCATCGTACTGCAAACTTCCCAATTGTGCAATAACCCGCGTTTGAAAATTTAGGACGCGCATTACGATATTTTCACAGTTCGATCGCTATGCGGGTGCGGCCTGCAAGAAAAATAAACGCGGTATACACGTACATAGGAGAGTCGTGTTAAACATGACAAGCTATGTTTGTTTTTATATCGGAGCTAGTAGTCTAAAAGACCTTCTTTGAGTACACGAGGAAAATGTCAATTTTCATTATCCATTATGTTCTACAGGTATCCTTTACTTTTATGGGATAGTCATTATTATAAAGGTGTGTTCTCAAAGGTTCACCCGTTGTATAGGAGGACGTCTGGAAGTGGTTGCAAGTTGAAACCTGCACGACCAGCAAGGTTGAGGAACCGAACGCAACCGGCTGCTGCCGGCGAGATATAAACACGACCAGGAATGGAAGAGACAGACCTACCTACCTCCCTGGTTTCACGATTGCGAAAAGAAAAAAAAGAAATAAGAACACACCACGACTGCCACGCGAAACGCGAAAATACACTTGCAACTGAGTCGATTAACCGTTTATTTGTCCGCGGAGGATCTCGCGACCCCCTTTTGCTCAATGCTATAAATAGTCCGTAGTAACAAACACCACTGCTATTGCAACGTTTTATGGTGAAATGTACGCGAATGGTAAAGCGAAGTGTAAGTCGCTAGAGAAACAGATTAGACAGTGTTTATCTAGGGCGATTTAACCCCACGAAGAATGAAATATTGGTTGGGGTGGATTCGCTTGTAATCTTTCGAAATCTCGGCTGATTTTTATTTGCTCTAAGCACACACACACACGCGCACTATGGAGTCCAAATAAATCTCCAAAACTTCTGTTACGCGCCGCATGACTCATATTCGGCAAATAATGTTTCACGGTTCCATCGCATTCAGTCTCGAACTGATTTACGGTTCAGTAAATGCAATCGAAGGAATCCATGGAATGCAAATCGTTTGTCTGGAGAGCTTGGGTAGACTATGATTCACAATGCGAATGGAGCAGCGAGTGGATAATGTTTTGCTGTCTTTATTAGTCTACTTATTCATATAAGACTGATTTGGCGAAAAACGTGTTCGATTATTACGAAGTTATCGTAGCGTAACAGTTACGATAACGGACTCTGATTGCCTTGAATCTTGACCCTGAGCGAATTCATGTACTTGTATGTATTATCTATAGCTTGTTGTAAACGATTATTATACAACGAAATTTACTTCGAATATCGTATTGTATTTTGAAGGCAAATATAGTATTGATTTCTGAGCAATACCTTATTCTAACAGGAGAACATGGTGGAAAGTGATGTTCTGGAGATATGAAACTTCAATTTTATCAGAATTTTAAAGATTCTTTTATCAAGATCGGTTTTCATGAAAGGTATTTGATCAATTGAATTAGAATGTTAACGTAAGAAGCTGCAGAGCATTTCAAGAAGGCTTCGCGGCTTCCACAGCGGTTACAAGAGAACCTGACGTCATGGCGATATAACGGACACGATCTTCGTACGTTCCACTTTATCCTGAGGACGAGGAAGATCTCTAGCATATGTACTGTCACGCATCTACTCTGTTACTCAGAATTTTCCTAACCCAAATGACATCGTTCACCAACTGACCAAATTACCAATTTTCACTCATTCACAATTGTGTCAAAATTGTAAAAGCAAAATCTTCGAATATCAACTACAGAATCGTACAAGTAACACGATAACTAAGAATTCAGCATATTTCTCATGTAATATTGCGAGTAGTACACAAAGTAGAAACGTGCAGCTCATAATGAAACGGAAAGCAGGTTGAGGTCGGACGATGGTAAATAGCATCCGGTAACCGAAAATCATCGCCGGACGACAAGCTCCATTCTGGTAACTCTGTCTGTATGTATGTATAAGTGATGCACGAAGGCGACGGTTACATTCGAATCGAACGGACAAGTTTTTCAGCGGGCCAAGGCACGCGACCTTGACAAGTCGTCGTCTCCTCGAGAATTATTATCAACCGATATATCCCCAAGTGCTACTCTGGTTGATCCGTTTTGGTTGAAGCAACATGCCACAAAGCCGGACGTAGCATTCCTTTGAGAGCCGCAACGGCAAATTTACATTTCTGGAAGTGCGATTCTGGACCTCCCAGAATTCTTTCAAAAACACGAATAATATTGGAACCGAGTACATATCCATATATTGTATACTATTCACGAAGTAACATGTTCATTTATAGTTGTTATAAAATATGCAATTTTATGCATTTATTATAATACCATTTGAAAAAAATAAAATAATCACCGGAAGTGAGTGTTTTATTAAAGATAATAAGATTGCGTGATCCTAAGAACCGCGGTTTCTAAGTTAATCCGTCTAATACGAGCAATGCATCGTGTGAAAGGAAAACGTCCTGGCAACTATAGACTCGAAACGTGCGCATATGTATGAAGAGGGAGGAATTCGAACCCCCATAAAATGTACGCCGTGGGATAGAACCGAGCAATTTCCTGGCACGGTAACCTCAAACTTACATTCAAAGAAAAAACTTTGAGTCCCAATGATTTTAGTTACGCCGCGGATAATATTCTCTCCTATAATTATTCCAAGTGTAATTACCAACGATAAATCAGTTCTAGTATTTCAAATTGTATCTTGCATGAAAATGCAGCATATACAATTCCTTTCGATGGGTATTAAGCGTAATCTGACTCACGGATCAACTTTCTTTTAAGCTGCAAAACTTCAAGGCTTACCGGGAAATAGCATTTGTACGGATAAATGCTTATATTTAGCAGGTAAGGAAAGTGCAGAGAATTGCTTTTTAAGTATCGAAGCCTTGCGCGCAGAGAGCATTCGGTTCCTTTTAGACAGTAAGAACTTCATAACTCGTTCGGAGAAAGAACAATCCATTTACTCAGGGAAACGATTAATTTTCGCTTGATGTACTTCTCGCGTACTAAGTTCGTCTGTTCGCACGAAAGTTTTCTACGAGTCTCCTTATAGATGAGAGTTAGAGATAAACTGAGCATGTTATTAATGCAATAGCAATAGCGTATACATACTTCTTTAAAATTTCACTTTGCAAACATTCAGGAATAGAATTCAATCCTTTTATCTGATTCCACTCATCGGTTGCGATATATAGCATTGGAACACGAAGCTTTATTTTCGCTGTCTCGGAAAAACCAAGAAAACATTGCACGGTGTTCTAAGTAGCATTCTTCCGATAGCCTTTTATCTATTGTGCATACCTATGTATCTTATCATGCGGAAGAGATCTACAAGCTTCAAGCCGTCCATACACGAAGCTTGTTCAGTGCCATGACCTCAAGTTACGGTTCCGCCCAATTTTCCATCGCTTTAACCGTCTGACTCATTTCTACTATTTGCTAATGGTATCCTTGGCGACTTCAATGGATCCGCGAATCGCGTTGAAGTTACAACTTACAAGTCGATTGCTCGTAAAGTACCTGTTCTCTTAATAATCACGCTACATCCGGTACTTGAGATCTTGTTATTCCAAATAGCTTCCAATTATTGTGTCTAACTACATGTTTGTCATTAGAGGCACGCGTTATGCACTGTTTTTTTATTGTGGCAGAATAATTAATTCTTATTACTATAATTACTAAGAATATTGTAACACATAAAATATAGATAAAAAAGAAGAACGGAAATTTCAAAGTAGAATCAGTCAAACGATTACAAATTGATCTCTATTTTAATTAATCACTCGATTGCTTCGTATTACGTACTCGGTTACTATTAAATATTTCGAAACTGTAGTTCATTTTCAATCATCTTCTCGATTCTCATTCCTTTTCCCACCCGCGAGAATTGTACGCAAAAGTCACTCGAGTGTGAGAGACGAGTGTCACCGGTCGCGAACTCTGCAAAGAAGAAACGTGTGCTCAGGATGGTAGTTTCCGAAGGCGAGCGCGAAGTTCATTAGGATGGAATGCGCTCGAAACAATACGCGAAGGAGCGGAGCGAAGCGGGCACAGCAACTTCCGGTGACGATGAAGGCGCTGGTTTGAATAGGTGGGGGGGAGGTACCATCGCGGTTCTGCTTTTAAATTAAGACGCCGTAATTACCACGCTATCTCGCATTCCACGAGCCAGGTCACAAGTGACTACATCCATTGCTCAATAAGCCACAGCCTAAACCAGTGATTCTTGAGACATCACTAATTGTTGTCCTATATGGATCACTCCATAGATGAGCATGCTGAATACATACTGAAATACCAATCGCAGTGAGGACAAACTCACCTTCACTACTTGTTAGTATTTTTAGAAATTTCAAGATAGAATCGACTAGAATTTAATTGAAAACATCTTAATATTCAGTACTTTCTATTGCATCCTTAAAAGGGATTTAAAGTCTATGGAAAGCGAATGATCTGAGGATAACAGTTTGAGATTGTTCTTTAAAATAACAACGGATTAATAATTGATGAGAGCGATGAGATAAAGTAATAACAGATGTTCTATTATTAAGTGTACCGTCAATGTATCTTTGATTAGATACAGTTTTTTTGAACACAGGCTAAAGTACATTCCAACCGTACTAATGACTTCAGGACTAATAGAGAGATAGAGGAAGAGGGTATCGAAATAGGCTTTCATCGATAATCTCAGGGAAAAAGCGAACGCGTAATGTTAAATGAGACTCACGTGTGTCTGACACGAGAATCATTTGTCGTTATACTATTAGTTGTAACGATTTCTTGGTTCACGTAAAAATGAAGATAACAGAGAAGGATACTATGTTTCGACCGATAGAATATTACTATGCACTGGGAAAACAGAATTATGTACATGCAAGGTTTTGACCCTCGATAAGAAAGGGCTAGCCGGCTTATCGGCTTTGGTGAGGATGCATCGAAATGTCTACATTAACATACAACAAGCGATGAGTAATGCGATTAACCCCTAGAGTAATGGTGTCAAACGGATTAAGAACTGTACTGCGGTGTTGCACGCTAGATACCGGTGCCGAATACAACAACCCAGAGTTCCTCTGGTATGCCAACTATTTCCTGGAGATTACATTTCCGCGAGAAACCGCGACACTTCCCTCAGAGTTTCCTATCGCATCATCGCGTGCCCGCAATTCACGGAACACACAATTAAAGTGATTAAACCCAGTGTAATGTTTTCCTAACGGTTTCAGTTCCCCGAACGTTAACTTTGGCTTCTACACGCTGCGTGTCTCATCAGGAATTATGTGAATCATTCAGTTGCATATGTTGTCAGCGAGGTCTTTGCCATGGAAAGAGTTTCAATAAGACAAAATCCACGTTGTTTTCGGGAAAAAAATATTTTTCTGAAAACTTGCAATGAAACTAGTTCAAGTAAGCCGTACGGGTAACCTTGGACTAGATACCAGAAAGTAGACACCTAGACACCTCTGGACGTTTGATGAGTCCTTAGAAATGCGGACTTCAGTCATGCGCAGGTACCTAAAGCGCTTTTTATTTCGGATTTCTACCCTATTGACCTATTCTTCTATCGAGCGATCGGGATTCTCGTTACGGTCCCTGTTAGTCAATTATCGTATACCCTGCCGTTTCCTAGCGGTAATACCGAGGGATAATACCGAGGACCGCATCATAATTGTACCCCTCATTCGAGCCAGAGGATTACGAGAAATTCAATGATCCTAGTAGGTATATTCCCCTAAGGGAAAATTAAATGAAGCCACCACGAATAAATGAACCTCGCCCTTTCCCTTGTTGCGTCTCGCGAAAGCCACACCGTGGACTTGAACTGGACGAGTGACCTGCAGAGGAAGTGAAGGATCACGATTTCCCGGAGGAATCGAACCGGTTGCGTTTGGCAGGGGTAATCGTACTGGCGGAAAGAGGAAGAGAAGGATAAGAAGGAGGAAAGCTAAAAGCTCCGAGAAAAGGGTAGGACGTCTCAAAGACGAAGGTGCACGAACGAGGCCGAGAGCGGGTTCGGAAGCAGTCGAGGCCATCTGTTACGCTCGGTTCCCACGCTTCCGCCGTCGCCTTTCCCCGCCTTTGGACCAGCCTCGTCGCTCTTCTTCTTCTTCGTCTTCTTCTTGTTCTCTGTTCGCCAACCTTCTCCTTCTCCTTCTCTCTCTCTTTCTCGTGCGCCTTCGATAACCTAGCTGCGTTTCTCGCTCGTCTTGCTCACTCTTCCGTCTCGCACTCACCGACGCGTTTAGTTATGTACCTAGAGGGCAGAGAGAGAAGGAGAGAGGCCGCAACTCGTGCAGAGACCTGACGCATGCGGTGAATCGGCACCGGCACACGCGTCCACTGGCTTCGAGTCAGAATGGTTACCAAGGGTGTGTACGTATGTGTATGCGTCGTATGGATGTACGATGCACGGTTACAGCTAGACTTTATGCATAGTATGTATTCTCATGTGAGTTTCGGTATCCAGAAGATTCATTCCACGCATTATTGCGAAACTCAAATAATAAGAATAAGAAATTTCATTGGTAACCCAAATGGAAATTCGCTCTGAATACAGAGACACACAGTTCAGTGAACGGCTGGGTATGTTAGTTTTGCCATAAGGCTTCTGGCAACACGGTTAATGGTTTGTTTTGAGAACAGCAGATGTTATAAACATCCTTTAATTCTGCTAGCCCGTTCAACTGGTTGGTTAATGCATCAACCATGCACTCAAAAGCTTGTGCGACGTAGTGTAAGGAGAGTCAGTATCTTTCCCTGGTCTAATAATTACATTAATTGGAAGAGAGAAAAATATTGCTAAGAACAAAGCCTTGTTATACGCTACTTCTTCGGCTGAAACGTTGGCGATTTAGATTTTCCGGTGTACATTTCGTCAGTTAAGCCAAGAGTCGAGGCAGACCGTCGCGCTTTCTCCGACTCGTCCGTCGACCATTTCTACCGCTTGGAACTGGTCCATGCCCCTGAATAGAAAACGCGGAAAAAGATCGCATTTCTATGAAAAGAAAACCAACGATCTCTATGTTCTTCCTTTCTAGATCAACGCGATAACAAACATTTCGCCCGTTCTTCGAAAGAGAACTTTACGACGGCGCCACATGGACCTTCAGAAAAACGTGTACACACATTTTACATTCCGTACACATCGGCCTGTGAGAACAGCTACTTATAAGAACAATCCTCAAAAGCTACCGCTCAGGACTAAAATAAATGACAAAGGGCTCGTTATGGGCACTTAGGACCTTGACAGGGTTCCAGTCTGTCAGTCCAAGTTCGTTTACATAGGAAGGTTCTTCTTCAGTAAATTTGGTGGCGCGTGCCGCAACCAACCCATACTGGCAGACATTGTTATCTCTCCCAGAGTATGTTTACCGGAAGATACCCTTCGAGGAAACCCGTACGAAACCCGCAGGAACTGTACGCTCGAGACCAACATCCTCCCTCATTGCAGGATCTTCGCACAAAGAGTCGTAAACGCGACGCACGTGTTCGGAAAGGGTCCCCATTCTCAGGGGAGCCGCACACCACCGATTAAATCGACCGCAAAAAAGACCAACATGATTTTCCAAACATACGTTTCGATCCACCAACCGGGGAAAATGGATGTTGACAGTTTCGGCCGACTGCAATGACAGGGGAGGATTTGGAGTATTACATGGATGAATGGATTGTCACTGACTTAGGGGAATCTAAGAGTCACATATAAATATTTCCGGTTAATTATGTGTGGAAATAAATTTCCGCTAGAATCGGATGACTAATTTGGAATTCAAGAATTTTCTCATTGAGAAAATATAGATAAAGATCCTAAGGTTTTCTACTATTCAAATAGATAGCATCTCATACTCTCGACGATTCTATTCGGCCTTCGCTTCGTAACTGTTCTGGTATGCAATGGATAATAGAAAGAAAACTGACCCTTTGAGAGCGGTCAGTCTCAAAAGGGTTGTACGCTGAACAATTGAAAGGTGTTTGCCGCGGTATACATTACTTCATAAAGCGGCATTAGAAACTCTTTCTTTAGAAAAAGCAGAGGATTAAAGCGACCGAAAGGAACAAGGGGTTTCGTTCAGTTTCTTCAAAACATCTGGAAGCCACATTCAGCGATAAAGTTGCGGTGAGATGACTCTTTTTTTCCCCCGATGATTCTTTTGCACCCGGGCTAAAGAGAATAGCACGTCGTTCAAGCTAAACAAAATCCACAACTTCCTGTCGCAGGGCGATGGGAGCGTAATACCAGTTCTTAATTGCCACAATGCGGGTAAAAAAGCACGTGAAGCTTCCTTGTAGAGCAGACAGGATGAGGTGACTGCGGTGCAGTTGCCTCCGGGGCTAAATGCTGGAAATGCTGGTTCACTCTTGGTAACTCAACGATATCTTACTAGAGTGAAGTCTAAAGGACCAATGTGTAGAAGGTCGATAGGTACAATTATAAAGTGCTATAGCAAACCGCAACAACGTAAAAGTACAAGAGTAAAATTCAATGGGGTTTAAACGATACGTCTAGAGTCTAGATTGACTGTGAAGAGCCCTTGGCGAGTGAAACAAGTCTACCCTTATGATGGGATTGAGATTCGCGTATAAAGCAGCTATAAATGCCCCTACAATTCGATAATCGTGTATTTACTTCGATAAGGGCCCCACATGTACACTTGTACATGTGCAATGCGTCAGGGAGAAGCACTGAGAGAGCCGGTTTACTACGTGACAATGTTGGCATGGTAGAATTCGTCTGAATGGCTCCCTTGTAAACGATATCGACGTGCTAGCCTTCGTTTCCGTTTCGCATACTGGGGAACTTCTTTTATCTTGGAGCTGTTCTCCCTTTGCGTTGTGCCAGTGGAAAAGCACTTCCGGTCAATTATAAAATGGCAAGCTTTGTAACTAACTTGAATAACTCTTTGTGATAGCTAAACAAGATCTACGTATGTAATTACTGCACAATTTTCAAGCGAAGGGCACTTTCGCTCGAAGTATACGGGACAGCGGTTACAAAATACGTATAATCGCCTTTCGCAATACACAATCTGTATTGTTCTATAATAGCTACAGTATAAAAAATCTCTGACTAGAATAAAGAAGCTAAATCGTAAGATGCATCGTGCAAGCGGTTCATCACGCGCTAGAGCTCGACTCTAATCTTGCTTTAAAGAAATCTTCCACAATCGGCGTTTGCGGCCGCAAACTGAAGGCCGAGAATCGCGTAAGGCGAGCCGATTTTCTTTCGTTTTGCGAAACTAGGACTGTCGAGAGAGCCCAGGGTAAACAATCGTGGATAACGCGGATGATGGATGCAAACGAATGAAACATACAACTCGGTGACGATTAACCGTAGTCCACAGCAGAGTAGAGCGTATAGCAACAGACCGTTATCTCGAACGTGGACGATGATAAACTTGAAACTGTGCTCCAATGCGTATTCCTGACACCACATTCTAACCATGAATCGTTCTAAATCAAGCTACTATATGTCCAGTAGAATCAAGGGAACACTGACCAATAAATTGTTCCATATTTTCGGCCAGTGTTACGGTGACTCAAGCGATCGGACTGCATTATACATAATGCATCGCGTTTAATTTTTCCGGAATTCGCTTCGAACCGGTTACCATGCGACATTCATGGAAACCAGCAGTTGACCCCTGCGCGCCAAGCGTTCGAAGGACGTTACCGGCCGAATATGTAAATTTCTAAATAAAGGATCGCCTTGGTTCAAAAGGATTCCCAGTCTCATTCCGTGATATCAAAGGAATTCCCCTTGAATGTTACGTGAGATAAAGACAGCGTATTGGATCAGTACGCAGCAGGTTAGAGGTAGAAAGTATACGTAGAAATCGGAAGGAAAAATATTATAAGTTACATACAACGCTGTGAGAGATTAATCCAAAAGTAGAATAAAACTATTGCAAACCTCGGTATCGGTAATAATCGGTGCTTTATCCATGTTGTCGTTGATAGGGCTGGGTGGCGACGTAGGACTAGCACTGGGACTCACGTGAAAGCCCTTCGATTCCTTGGCAGGTCTCTGAGGCGACACCCTCGCGGGGAAGCTCAGGGTTTTCGTCCACTGCGACAGACCACGCACCATTTTCGTCACCTTTTTCTTAACACTTCCTCAAAAATTGCACACGCGAGCACGCAGTCGCTTTTTCAAACTGTCTCAAGCATTCGCGACTGTTAATTAATTCACTACTAGCCAACCTTCAGGTTTGATCGCAAGATCGCTAAGTATTTAGGATGTACGAATGTATAAATGTGCACTCGAGAGGTCGACTGACGTGTGGCGCGACACGCGCATGGAAATCAAGAGCCACAAGCGCGAGACATGCACGCGATGGGTTCCGCTGACCGACTGTTGCCGGTACGCTCCACGACACCAGCGCAGTGTCTCCAGACTTGGTATCCGATGGACGCATGCGCGAGTTTTAAACCCCACAAAGCACGCTCTGTGCTACTCTGTGCAGTATCGTAGCTATAGCCTGATGTGTGGCCCCAAAGCCTAATTTTGAGGGTACCGCAAGTTGAATCGCAGAATCAGTGAAGTCAGCGAAAGTGTTCAAAATTGGAATGAAGTATCAGAGTCAACGTTTCACTATTTCATTCGCGTTTTGCTAAAAGATGCTTTTTATGTTTTCAGCATTAAATACCAAGTACCATGCAATAAAAAAATCCTGCTTTAAACCCTTTTCAATTTAATCTTTACAGGACCATATGACTGCTAAGAGTGAATATTACAATAGGATGTAACTGTTTACTTTAGTTTGTTTTGATGAAAAATAAATAAAAGTCATAAGAAAAATGCGTAACAATGTGTAGTTTTCGCAACTGAAGGGTTGCTATTGTACCTATTTCCTGCTCGATGCATTTTTCCATCCAGATGGGTCATTCTGACTGACCATCCCATGAACCTTGAACTGCGTAAGAAAGTTGGAAGGAATAGTAAATGAGGTTCGGAAGTAGTTTCATTTCTTGATAATCGAATTTGAACAATGCAAAAACAAGTCAGAATGAGAATCTAGCGAAGTATCAGCCGTTGACTTCGATGAAAGTTGTGCATGTGCAAATTAATTAAAGCGATGGGTACACATTTTCTTGACTTGTAGTCGAAGGTGTTAATGAAATGAAATCGGTTTTCATATTTCGGATTGCGAATTCTGTCTCAACAAATATTTATCAAGCTATTGATTATAAATTTGACTAGATAAACAATATAATTTGAAAAAAATACAGCATGGAATACGGCGTTTTGACTCACAGTTTCGTACGTTCATTGTAAATGCGTGAGGAAAAGAATGTCTCCTGTATACCTGAATCCGGATATCCTAAAATACGTTACAACCCCTACGTAGTACACAGATGTTAAAAACTGCGCACAACCCGGAAGAGTTTCTTCAATGAATGCTAGACTTTTTGAGAGTTTAAGCCAAAGATCAAATGACCACTGACAGTGACGGGCGTTCGCACCAAAGTGACCGCGCGCGGAATACTAACTCTAACGCTGTTAACTGTTAATTGTGATTGTTGTCAAAGTGCTACAAGTACCTGTTCAACACCCACATCAGAGGAATCCGGGAGGTAAGCAATTATTATGGGTTTATTAAAAGAAAAGATATGCATGCGCAAATTTCGAACGTCGTGGCTTGGGGAAACAAGGTTTAGGGATTGGCTTGCGCGATCAGAGAATGAGGGGGAAGCTTTATGCACATATTGTAACGTAACATTAAAATGCACAAAAGGGGTTTTAATAAAGCATGCTGAATCAAATCGTCATTTAGAGAATGCATGTATGATAGATCACGTAGCGAATGATAGCGAAATTAATAATAATACTGCACATACCGACAAAGTAAAGCGAGCCGAAATAAAATTAGCAGCCTTTTTCGCGGAACATAATATTGCATTTTCGGTTGTAGACCATTTAGTACCGCTCCTAAAGGATATATGTGCAGATCCTGAAGTTGTACGCGACTTAACATTAGGCCATACAAAATGCCGTCAAATAGTAACGAATATCATTGCGCGTCGCGAAACATTAAAAATTGCAAATCACTTAAAACTAGCAAAATTTTCTGTTTTAATTGACGAGAGTACGGATATAAGCGATAATAAGCTTCTGTGCATTCTCGTTCAGTATATTTCGCCGATAACCAATAAACTTAGTACACAATTACTTTCTCTGATATCGTTGGATGCTGCAAATAATTCCGCGGAAAGTCTTTATATTGCGTTCAAAAAATGTTTTACTGATTTAAAAATTCCTTTAACCAATTTAGTTGGAATGGCAAGCGATAACGCATCTATTATGATCGGAAACAAAAATTCATTTTTAACGCGCGTTAAAGTAGACGCTCCGCGAATTGTTAATTTAAATTGTATTTGCCATTCCGCTGCACTTATTGCAAGTAGAGCCACGGAAGTTTTACCGCGATCTTGCGAAAATTTAATTCGAAATGTTAGTTCGTACGTGTCCGGTAGTGCAAAGCGCAGTCAACTTTTACGCGAATTCCAAGAATTTTTCGAAATCGAGCAACGTAAAATTTTAAAATTATCAAAAACGAGATGGCTTGCTTTACATCGATGTATAGTTAGACTTTTGGACAATTGGGAAGCTCTCAAACACTTTTTTATTTTGGCCGTTGTAGAAGATAAAGTAGAATCCGCGGAAATAATATTAAATTATTTGACCAATAGTAAGACGAAGGCCTATTTTTTGTTTCTAAAATACGTTCTAAATTTCTTTAATAGCTTTAATGCCTTATTTCAGTCGCGCAAAATTTTAGTGCATGAATTATTTAACACGAGCCGTAAACTCATCGCGCAAATTGCAGATAATTTTATGTCTTCCAACGCACTAAAAAATATAGCCCTTTTAGATCCGCAGTCTGAGGAACAATTAAAACGCGTGCATGACGTATATTTGGGGTCGGAATGTGAAGCATTTTTACTAAACGAGCCTCAAGAATGCATTTTTGAAATTAAACAAACTTGTTTAAATTTTTATAAAGTAGCAGTTTCTGAAATGCTTAAGCGATTGCCGCACAGTGATCCATTTTTTGAGCAATTAAATTTCCTTGATGCTAGTGTTGCATTTTCAATTAGAGCCAGAAATACTTTGCCTGATCTTAGTGTCGTCGCTACACGCATTTCTGACATAAATTTAACAAAATTAGCTTTTGAGTGGCAGCTT
Source organism: Trypoxylon attenuatum (assembly GCA_963989405.1). Classification (NCBI taxonomy): domain Eukaryota; kingdom Metazoa; phylum Arthropoda; class Insecta; order Hymenoptera; family Crabronidae; genus Trypoxylon; species Trypoxylon attenuatum. Next base: position 7,408,116 of record OZ022495.1, read on the forward strand.
CTTCCGCATCATTTTACCGAAGACCAAAAACGCGATTTAGCTTCTCTTGAAATTGATGAGATGTGGCATAGAATATTAAATTCAGTTGATCATATGGGTAATAAATGTTTTGTAACTTTAGCAGAAATTGTAAATTCCGTTCTTTGCCTGCCACACTCTAATGCCGAAGCGGAGAGAATTTTTTCAATCATTCCAGATGTCAAATGTAAAAAACGAAACCTATTACAAACTGACACGGTGTCAGCAATCGCAATCGTACGTTCCTCATTTTCCGCGAATAATCTTGATTGTACACATTTTGAAATTGATGAGGAACATCTTGCACTACATAATGCCAAAAATTTATATGCCCGGCGTTGCAGCGACACTAACGACTCTTAATATGCATTTTACGTCCAACATCGCATTCTATGAGCTCCGTTTAGTAAATAGTGTTGTTGTATTAATATATTTTAGTTCATTTCCAGACCCACTTGGAACCAGGACTAGTCTTTTGAGTTTAGCCAGCAGCGCAGCAAACATTCTGTGTGAAGATATTTTATTATGTTTTTAATATAAATTTTGTTTTTCAGGATAATTTATTTTTAAGCATATAGTATGTTAGTTTGCAATATTAGTATAATTTGTTGAATTTGTTAATCACGTTTTGTTTTTCATATTATTTTTATATTTGTATATTTTTTTATATTATATTTTATATTATACATTTTATATTATACATTTTTATCTTATACATTGTGATTATATCGTTATAGTCATTTTGTTTTTATGTTTTTTGTAATGAATACTGGTAAGGTTTTCGGCAGGTTTCCCTTACCCTTGCAAGGAATCTTGGTATTCATATTTTCCTGCCAAATAAAGTTTATTTTTTTAGAAGTATATACTTGTGTTGAACTCGCCACATTATTTCAATACCTATCCTTTAGCAATAATATATTTAAATAAGTAGTGTCTTGTTTTTTCAAAATTTTATATAATGCTTCATTGTCGGGCGACCAAAGGTGCCCCTTTCTTCGAATAATAGAGACTTCAGTAGGGCTAGAGTAGGGCTGGAGTGGGGCTAAAAAGTACGCGCCTGCGCCAAACGGATACCAAGTCTGGAGACACTGCACCAGCGGCTGCGCCCTATGCGCTGGACCACGCATCCTGATTGGTTGGCTGGCCGCGCCGCTCGGAGCGCCGAGCCCACCCGACAAGGATACTCGGACAGGATCGATCCTGGATCAGACAGGGATCGAGAAAATGAATGAGAACACCGCGCGAGAAAGAGCAACGATGATTTTCAGATGCGATTACAGCTTGAAGGTTCTGCTTTACGTAAATTCCCATTGAATCATTTTATTAAATGACGAGAGGGCAAGACTGAACTCCGTTCGAGACGCGAATGAATAAAATGTATAATTAGTATATAAATATTCATCAGTAATGAATTTTAATGTTTGTATTTCTTTTTCTTTGAGAAGTTTGATTTTGGCATTCGCGATCTGAATTACGAGATTCTCGAGAATCTCGAGATTCGTTGTGCAGGAAGGGCCCCATTCGCACCTGCCAGTTAGAGGGAGATGAGCATGCAGGCGGAAACGGAGGGAGGAATGTGTGAGCGTGTGAATATTATCAGCAATGTGGCACACAAGTCCAGCCGGTTTTCTTATTTCGCATGCCGCGATTTAGGAAATGTCCTGTCTGCAAATTTCATCGAGGTAAACGACCGATCGCGGCGGAACCCCCAATGACGATTGACTCCGTAATTCAATTCACTTTAAAGACTGGTTTCCATGCCTTATTTTTTCATTACCGACAGTCAGAACTTACGTATGGTATAGTTGTGTCATATTTAAAGTAGCACAAATGCAGCGAATAGAGATCGAATTTAAAAAAGTTAGCTAGCAATAAATTTGATTAATCGTCAAATTTTTAATAATGTGCGAACGATGAAGGTACGAACACGGATCAAGTTTCTTCACAGGTATCGAACAAGGAGCGAAGTGGATGGAGCGTGATAGCGAATGCGATCGACAAAGAGCGTCGTGTTGCCAACTGCAGGTTCGAGGGTGGAGGGGAGAAAAAGGACATTGTCGAGTTGAGACTTGCTCCGTACATTGAGCTACGTTCAGCTGTGTACGCGGACAGGATCTAGCCAGCTGCGGCCTTCTTCGACCTTCTCCCCTCCAACACTTGATCCCAAGTCCTCTCCTCAACCAACGCTCTATCCAACCCGTATACTGCCGTTCTAACGAGGAACATCCACCAACGAATACCATCTTGCATAAAGAACGAATCGATCTCAGCTTGCCCGAGATCGTACTTTGACCTCACAGGTACATACCCAAGCCCTTTAAACATAAACCTACTGCCATAGGGCGACTTGAATACCTCACATATTCAACAATACATTATATTTCATTATATCGATCTGACTGTTATTACACTCCTGACAAACCAATTTATAATTATTATGAAAAGGAATATACTTTTCTCAATTCCCGAAAGCTAAACATCTGCCCTGCCATCAATTTGAATTTAACACTTATGGGCTACCAGTCATTCTAGTTTAAGTGGATAGAAGTAGCCTAGTGCTCAAACTACCTAAGGAAAAGAGGGTACTTTGAACCTCTGACAGTTCCAAGAATCAACGATTACGTGGCTAAATCGAAATTTGAATTTTGGCCTCTCGGATCCCGCATGGGTCACGGGTTCAGACCATCTGGTCTCGATTACCAATTCCGTTTCGTTGAGCATCACCGTACATATATACGTGTATTCTTGTCGGCCAATAGAATCGTTCGACATCAGATACGTTTGCATTGTGCAGAACTAGCTCGGTAGGGGTAGGTACATATGTGTTCTAAATTTCATGCTCTGCATGGGGCGGGTGCGTATCGATTTGAAAGAGCATCCCCCTATTGTACGGAGCAGTGAACAGTAATTATCCTAACATATGCTCGCACACTTGCGAAAGTTTATGCTACTGGTCTCCAAGGATCACTCTTGAGAAGGTACAATAAGGTAATTGCTACTGTTATAGATCAAGTACAAACAGTAGCATCTGTTATCTCCTCAAATTGTGGTAGTTTTCGACTTCGAATATTGAAGGCAGGTGTCGATTACAAGGTTCTCGTTGGTTTCGCGTTAAATTTGCAACAGGTGTACCAATGGTCATATCAATCCGTATAAGACATATTGCAGCTTCGCGAGGCTGAAATTCATGCCCGTACACCTTTCGGCTTTTTTCAGCAGGAAGAGCAGGTGTACCTCACCCCTCTGGAAAACCCAGATCGAAATCTGTTCTCGGATGAAACCACGGGCTCTTTATGAATAACACAGTTGTGAGATTAAAGTTTGTCGCAGAGATGTAGAATACTGTCGGATGATTCCAAAGAAGAATTTACTAATGCAAAAGTTCAAATGTTGGGTCATACTTCGCAAGAGATCAATTTAGGTCACTTTCCTGATGGAGCAATGCACGCTAATGTAATTGGTGCAGAACGTTTCTTGTGTCAAGGGACCCGATATTCCTAATAACCAGTTTCTCGTATTTCCACCGACGAGCGCGTGTCATGACCGATCACAATCAATGCGTCAGCACGTTACACCCATAAATAGCAAGGACGACAGCTACTACGTTCAATTACGAACATCACGCGTCCCGACGCGTAATAATTCAAATTTTCTCCCGGAAAATCGTATAATTAAATGATGCCTCACGAGACGAATACAGTGAAAGAGTTTCATGCTTGCGGGAGTGAAAGATAATACCTTGCTAAGTATGATCAGTGTAGAAAGTCGTCCGGTGCGATTGAATAATACGAGATAGCTATAGTCTCTGGAATTCAGCAGGTATCAACTTTCATTGAATCGGTACATTTCTAAAATGTCTCGAGTGTCTCTCGAAACTTTTTTCCGCGTCGCAATGAAATTAATGGGATTCGTTGTGAGCCTCGAGCGAAGAGAATTTTTCTTTGCTATTTAGAGCACCAACCGCGTAAATTCTTTCACTGGTAAAATTCACGCGCACAGACAGTGTCTTACACTTTCGCGGAGTTTAGTCCAGTTTTGCATCCGGCACAGGTAGGTACGCTCGGGAAAGGTCGACTAGTTAACCTGGATAAGTCGATCATTACGCAATTATTGTCGCACACTGGCCATGCGTCCTGGCGTGCAAGGCTGAGACAGAGATAGATATAATCTGTGTATACATATAGCAAGGATCCTAATCGTGCAGGATTAAAAATTGATCGACTCTGACGCACGTTTCCGATTACGAAATAATGTTCCAAATACTGAATATTATTACGTGTGCAACACTTGTGCAATGAGTCTATCTCTAAAGTTCTACAATCCTTAATGAAAAACTTAACGATCGTTGAGTAATCTTTTTTTATCTCAAAGCAAAAAAATATTAACATATGGGAATTACACATATGTGTTGGTTACTGGTTACCAATATATCTGAAGGGTAGTAGAAGACCCATCGATCGCTCGATTTTGAAATATATATTTCAACGCGTATAGAGGGAAGAATCTTTAGAAGTTCAGAGGTGGACAAAGGAGGATTTTTCGGGCGCCGATACGAGAAGCACCTGGAGAGATGGCGAGAGGGAGGCACCATTCGGAGGATAGGAGCGCCCGGGGAATTATATCGGAAAGTGTGCAGCTGTCACAGCAGCTGCAACCCTCCTCCCTTACTCACAATCTGACCAGCAGCTTCTCTACCTCCTCCTGCTCCTCCTCCAACTTCTTTGCCATCCTTATCCAGCACCTCTTCTACGCTCCTTTACCAACTCTGTTCCAAATTCCACACAGCTGTGTGCCCTCAACATTCTTACAAAGAGCTACTATTCCTTTTAGAGAAACCTGTTCCACAAATTTTTGCCGTGTTTCTGAAAATTCTTCGAAACACCAACTGCAGACTTTATTTCACAATTCTTCATTAAGAACTAAGAAATTCAGATCATCGAGCAGTTATTAGAGAACTTATCCGGAGATATTAACAAAGCTTAAAAACAGATCGCATGTTCGAAATTGCTCGTTTTTCTTAATGGGGAAGGAATGCGTTGGGACATATCATATAAAACATGAAATGAAAACGTAGAGCTGGGAAATGAATGTGCCCTCAGGTTCTAATGGACTACTACTGTTCACTGTTCCCCCTTCATTTCCGTAGCCTTAGAAACATGTGGGTGTATCTAGGCCGAAGCTGTGCGTGTCCTGGAACGGGCAATCATCCCCTTTCGAACTCAACCACCGAGACCATCCTCGGTTCTCTTCCAGCCGAGAGGAATGTGAGTGTGCATCGCTCAGCTGCTCCTTCTGTAAAACTAAACTTCCTGTGCCACGTGCACATCTGCTCCTGTTACCTCGTGGTAGTGGTGGTAGCAGCCCCTGATCCTGGATACTTATACACGTATCGGATATATCCAGGCAAGATACCAGGATTTCCAGTCCTCCTCCGTATTAATTATCAACCAGGAATGATACTGATCTCGATACTCTCTCTACTGCTCTCCTCTCTATCTCACTTCGATTTTTATGACAGGTTCACTTTTCACTTTATTACACTTTTTTAATTACTCAATATCCCAATAATCCAACAGAGATTATTAATCGAAATGATTCAGACTCGTGTAATTTTCAATTGCTCAATATAATCGTATGATTATAGTTTAGAAAGCGATTGTGACATACATTTGCTAATACCGTTAATATTGCACATTGTTAAGAGCGTGTTAATGTGCTTGTAGACAAGTTTTATTGCAATGATTTCAATGACGATGATGAGGCAGTTGACTGTCCCGACTGACCGTCGACAATTCTAATTAGCCAACCCCGTCGTTGCAATTCAGTAACAAAAGCTGAAACAAGCGGCTGATTGAGAAGGGACCGGAAGTTCGAACTACTACAACCGGTTCTCGAGGTGGTCGTCCGGCTGCTCCGATATTACATTATGCACGATGCACGCTTCGTGAAACTCGACCTTTGAGGATCCTTAACTTTCGATATTTCATGAAACATCTTTCTACTCTTCGTACGTTATTTTATTCCTTAGAGTTAGGTCAAAGGTGTCAAAGTAACTGCGTTAAGTCGTGGGTATCCTCGAAATAAATGAGCTACTCATTCGTTTGCATACAATTGAGTAATCGGCCTTAAGGATAAGCGAATACATACATACGTACATCTATGTATGTATATACTGACTTTACGTAGTGTATTCGCAATGGGAGAGGTTGCGGTGGTATCACTGAACGGCCAAGTGAAAGGATAGCCACGAGTTCATCTTGTGTCTCAACCTCCAGCCAACCTTCTCACATTCTCCGATCTATCCTCCTGTATATTCCTCCTCGATACAACAAACAAGTGCGTCAGCTTTCTTCGTGGAAGTGGGAGCAATTCATGAAGAATTCGCACGCGTATACTGTCTTAGTACTGCGGCTTAATTCACTGTATATGGTATTGCAATGTTCCTAATAAAAGGTATCTCGAACGAGGTTGGCTCGTTTCGCCTTATGTAGCCGATTAATTTTACCCATTGGAAGAGGCCATCATTATACCAGTGAGAGAGTTTCTAAATTTCCTCTATCGATTTTATACTTAATTTCGCTTGACTAACCAGCATAGTCTGCAATCAAGTGAGCTGATCATCCGTACGAGTCTCATTTCATCGGCCAATATGAGAGTGAAGTCGATCGATAAACGCTATTCTCTTAGTTTGCAATTGACGCAACGTTGAGCCGAGAAAAAGGCATTATGCAATTTCGTGCTTCAGCATTCCACTACGCACGGCACCCATTCGAGAGAAGAGTAATTCTCAACGCATCAACGCACCGCAAAAGACCGCATCTTCCGAAGGTAACATCTGTGCTGAAAGGTTCGGTTCGCGCGCCAGAATAACTGACCAGCCGCGGTATAGCACATTTCTGGCACATCGCAAAACCATCGAAATCTGACAATTTTGCAGAGGCACGCTTTGCACCTTTGAAAGTTGCACCTGCTTGGTTACATCCTGGCACCGATTGCCAGCCAGATGCTGCTCGACACTCATTAAGTCCAAACGTGTTATACCTCCGGTCCATCAACATCTTGAAGACATGAGTACCTACGAAACCAGCCGAAGAATATAGAAAACCTATAATAGGCCTTTGCAGTAGACTCTTCCAAAATTGAATCGAAATAGGATAGAAATATTAGTTATTACTTGGAGAAAGTATTCTGTTATAGAATCTTAAACAAAATCAATTTTCCCCTTGAAAATACCTGTGCTAGAGGATTTCGCTTACCCTATTTTTCATGAGAATATAAATACAAGAATTTGTTATATTTGAAAGAAAAATATCAATTTCATGGAAGGAAATCACGGTGTAGAGAATTGTAGAACTTTTTCTTATCCTTTCTCATTTGACCTAATACCAGAAACGAGATTCATGGGAAATAAATCGGAACAATCAGTTTTTTCCGCCGCAATAAAGAAGTTTACTGTCCATTCATGGAACGAAGTCATAGGCTTAGCAAATGTACCAGGAAACCTCAAAGACACATGACGCGAAGTGTACGTATAAACATCTAGATGACCTTCATTTCTGTAGGGGGGTGTCAATTTCCGGTATGACTACTGTAGTAGTTCATTGCTTTATGTTAAAGCTTTTTACGATTCAACTACGTGCCAGTGGTACTACGTTAGTGCTGAAGTATCCGCACATGGAAACCAGAGTAACCAGTGCGGGGTAAAAAGTCGCAGCTGTCACTGAACAGCAGCTGCAGCGTCAGTGCATCCATGCTACTGACGGGAATAGCGTTACTTGGGCCCTTTTCCCAATAATTCAAAACCCAGCGAGTTTCTAAGGCGCTTTACAACAGCACCTCCCAAGAAATGAGAATTGAACCCGGAACGAATGCCTACTGGAAGAGTCGTCCGCAGGTCATTGGCACTATTAGCTATTGTGTGGGTAAATAAAGAAGGAGATAATGAGGTGCCGCACATGCAATTACGCAAAGAACAATGATCGATGAAATAAGAATCCTTGAAGAGTCTCCGGATACTCGGAGTAATAGCTCTTTAAATGTAAAACCAGCTGCAAAGATTACAACATCAATCTATTCTACATATTGTAGATCCTTAGAATTGTGTGTACACACTTCCTTTCTATTTTCGAAACCTTCTTCTTCTTTTTTAATAACAAACATTGATTGATATCCTCTGATCGATTCTACCGTTATCGTTTCCATTATTGTTCATTTTCGCGATGATCGTACAGAATGAATTCCCAGGAAATAATCGATCATTCCACTATCATTTTACAATGTGCTCTTGGATATCGATCGCGAAGAACTATATCGTGCGTTTATCAGTCACCAGTGGCATTCCGTCGCGCATAGGTGCATCTGCAACTGCAAGTATAAAGATGGAAGCACGGAGATGAGAGAAAGTCGGCCCTCGTGCACTTCAGACTGCCTTCGAGAAAATGCCGCCGTAGCGGCAATACGGAGATACGCGATCATCGGGGCCAGATAGGCGTGAGCGTGTATCGTGACCGGAGATCGATCGCGAGGAAATGTCAACCGACTGGTACCTTCTGCTACCTGTTTACTTCGTCACATCCAACGAATAAACGAATTATGTACATTTCGAATAAAACAATTTTTCTTGAAATACAACAATTTCTTTGAATCCCCTCAAAAAATATTATAAACGTCGAATAAGTAAATTTCCATCTAGGTTTTATTTTATGTATTGTAAATAGTGTGATTAGTACCATTTTGAAAATAATATTTTTCAGAATGATAATTAAAGAACGTTTGCAATTTCGCTAAAAATTCTCCTGAGCTTTTCAATTCAAGATTGGAATGTTCATTCGCAGAATTTGATAAAGCGATTTAATTAGGATTTTTGTCTGTGTGTAATTAGTTTGTTGCCATGGGACATCGTGCACCGTGGAGAATGGCCAGCAAGGTAAAACAGTAATGGATATAAGGTCCCTCTGTGTACATTACCACAGCTGCACGTGATAATAGGTAAATGGTCTCGCGAGACCAGCTAATGTATGTGGCCCCATTATACCGGATCGTGTAATCGAGTCGCTTTGAATTAATAATGCACCCACTCTTCAGCAGTGGCTGTTGCAAACTAAGCATAAGTCACAGTTTGAAAAAGCACAAAGTGCAATCTATTCTTCGAATCAAAACAGTTTCGAAAAACAATTTTGCATGCGTGCTAGCGAGCTGCAATGTTATTGAGCAAGAGTCGATAGAGAAAAACAGTGTGAAACTTATAGGATTGGTATGTCATTCGCAATGGTAAATGCAAGCCACTAGCTCGTAGCAACAGATATCGCACTAAGTTCATCGTGATGCGACCCCGTAAACCTTCTGGCATCTCCTACATTTTTTATACGACTATCATCATTTAAGTACACACGGTTACCAGTGAGAACGACTTCCACTGAAATATCAAGTTTCGTGACTGATATCGCGACTTGCACACTACTTTCTGTTTAATTATAAATAATGTAGTAATAATTAATGTTCAGAGTTTCAGTATTACACGTTAAACTAGCGAGTATTGAGGTTTCAGTTGGCGCGATTTTCTCAACACGTGCATATTTAAACAGTCGCCATTACGATCAGTTCAAGCCCAACTCGGACGAACCATTGTTTCCCAACTCCCTTTGCTACCTGCGACGACTCCAAATGTTTCGTATTTGGTTTTTAAATGAAGCCTTGAGAATTTTCGCGGAAGTGCCAAATCATTAACAAAGGTCAATGCGACGGTCGATAGATGTATATTACTTTGGCACAACCCAATGTTTTGCATGTTTTCATTTCCTACTAGATACATATTAATAATACAATTGATTTCTGTATAAAAAATTCTAGTGTCTACACTCACCAAAGGCAACTTGAAGGATTCATTCTAGAGCTCAGAGAAAACTGTCGAAATCTTCGTTGATGTATCCATGATACAATATCTTGTCACTGTATTCACTAGTTCAGAAAACTTCCTTGTTAATTAAACTCGAATTTACCTTCGTGAATATATCAGTGTAGGATCTATCAGTCCAAGTCGAAAACAAACACGTGCTATTAAAACTAATCATAAAACGACACTGATCGTTTCGTTTGAAGGCACGTGGTTGCCAAGTGAGTCCCCAGGTGATCAACAAAGTGTATTATTGTTTCACGACTCGCGATACACCGTGGAAAAAATGACAGACAACAATATCAAGAAACTATGCAGGATGAATTTTAAGGGTGAGACAATTGTACCGCGGTATTATCAAGCCGCGGTAAGCGTGGCTAGTTCAGCCGCGGTGAACGACAGCGTAACATCGACTGCGTAGCGCACACAAGGTGTTTCCAGGTGGAGGAAGGTGCAGGCTCGCACGGAACGTGGTAGGCGAAACGAGTCGACGTACCGAGAAACTAAAGTCCCATAGGATGTACGCGAGTACAAGTCCATGCGGCGCGTACGCCTAGATACTTATGAAGGCAGGTGCCAGCAGTCAGGTGAGCCTGGCGGAACACAGGAAGTGCCAGAGACAGAGAGGCATTACAAAACCCTTTAGTGGCAAAGTGGGGGCAAAGGGTGCCGAGAAACACGGGAAGAGCGGACAGGAAAGACACGAACTCGTGCAACCACCCGGGAATCCGGACTGCCAATGTTTTAATAATAGATTCGAGCGATCGGTGATTTGCATCGATTATAAGCTAGTACATTGCGTAGCTCAACAGATGTCCAAAGAATAAAATCGATCGACTTCAAGGCTCCTGAGGAAACACTTGTGAAATGAAACAAACGCGATTACAATTTTACTTTGGTAAATGTAAGATGTAGAATTTAATATATTGCAGGAAGAAAAAAATTGATAATTTATCAATGTAAGAAATATAATAGTTTTAGTATGAATTTTAGTGTTTGACTATCAAAGGGAGTTACATTTTCTACGGCAGTGAAGCAGGCGTGGAAGCCTGCTTACATACTTCTGTCCTCAGAAGGCATCAGCGTGGCAGGATGCCTAGTCTCTCAGTTTCCCGTGGTGAGCGTACGCGCACACTGTCAAACGGGTTTATGTTATGTTTGTTGCAACTCCTGCTGTACAGGAATAGTCTGCCCCACCCTTGCCTGACCCACGTGCGTGTGCTGCGCGGGACAAGTGTCTCGATCTCGCACTGCATTGGACTCCTATCGAAAATCTTCGATCTTCGCCATTTTACTTTATGCAAACGATAAACTTAATATTCATAAAATTATGCACATATATGTTTCTAATTAGCAATTGCTAGTTTTAAATTGATCAATGATTCCTTCGCTCCCGATCACGGTCATTTGTATAACACATTTCTTTAAATTTGATTGTACAAAGTAAGATTGGATTGTTATACAAAAGGGTTCATCTGATAAAAACTGTATAAATTATATTGATAAGAAGCCCTGAGTAAGTTTGCAGATAATTTATATTCATAGTTAGTCATCAAATAATTTCCCCTCTTTAAGTTCATTACTGACATGGAGTTCAGTAGTGCCAGTGCTATTGTGAATTTTTAAATAACAAATCCTTTCATACATATTTATAAATTCGACGTACACAGGCAGGATCGAAGTACTTCAAGTGTCTCGAAGCTACGAGAGTGTATTGGTACTGTTTGAGTATGCACAAGGCAGGCATCCGTGGAACAGGATACGAATGTATAGGTGTATACTACGTAAGTGTACCACCATCATCCAACAACCGAGTCGTTGACTGCGGAAGGAGGCGGGGGCAAAAGTGGCAGTGTACTCCGCTCGCTCGTTTATTCGCACTTTTATAATGCATCTAAGTGCGTCTAGTTTGTTTATGACGCGCTTTTCGTTTTAGTTTGACTCCACGTGACTATATGTACTACTGTACACTTATCCAGGAGATTGCGTACGAGTAGCTGCTGGACCAGATAGTTACTAGTTCCGGTCGTTGGATAATTTTCCAGTTTCTCGAAGTCAGTAGCATCGCTTCTTTCATGTTATCTTAACTGCGATATCTTTCTACTCGTCATCGTGATTTCGACGTAAACAATGGATTGGGCACAGATGTACAGTACTACTGATGGAAGTTTAGTTGCTTATTATTTTCTTTACACTGTAGAAATATAGGTACACGGATTCTTCTGCAAATGATCGCGGTTGAAGACATGAGAAAAATGCATTGATTATACCGCAGGCTGAATTTGTTTCATAAATAGCTTTGTTTGCTGTATGGATCTTTTCTTCAGGAAAATGAATAAACCGTTAAGTAAACCTGGCTGTTACTCATTATCGCGGCATGAAGTACAACAGTTGCAAGGCCAAGTCCTATTTCTTCTACCGTAAGAAGTTGTACTAATCTGTTCGATTTTAATGAATATTACCGTTACTATTTTCTTGTCTTTCAACTGTATAGAACTTCAGATTATAGAATAATTTAATGGAACAAATGAGATTCAAGATTTTCAATAAAATAATACACGAATACAGCGATGTACAAAAAGGTTAGAATAAAAGTAATGTCAAATGTTAAGAGGTAAATAATGTCCGTGTGTAAAAATTATAAGATACATAAAGATGTATGCCGTTGTTTAACCAAAGATGAAGAAATCAGCCTCGACGATATTACAAAGATTATAATCACTCTGAATAATCGAATAACTAAATTACGGGATGAAATTGCAACTATCAGAAGAGTTAATTTTAATAGTGATCTCGAGTTTGAAAATCGGCGTGAAAAGTGCTTTGCGTTTATCCCATCGAATCACTTAGAGTTTGAAAGAAGAAAACAAATCGTTAGTGAAGAAAAAGATTCGAGGGAATATATTTTATCGAGTCAGTGGAACAATCAAGGCGAATCTACAGTAAAAAATCAATATATCGATAAAATTATAAGCGATGACTCAAATCTCACGAGATTACACGCTCGATCAATGGATCACAATTCTCAACGTCATCCTTGCTGCAAGAATTGTGTCTGCAAGCAATTCGCAGAAAAGAACACTAAGAAATTTTCACGGGGTGTTCAGTATGATATTAAAATAGAAGGCAAGAGACGTTCTGGATGTTTAAAGTGTCTTGCGATCAAATCAAGCTCAAACAAGCATGACGTCTCAACTACAATAATATCAAATGCGGAAAATAATCCGCCGGAAAAATCGGACAGAATTAATTACGAATCTCTAAAAAACACTAATCTGCCAAAGAAATCAAAGTGGTGGAAGTTTTTTAAAATGACTCATTGCACATCTCGCAACAGATCCACGAGACACAGAAAAAAATCAATTCGGAAAAGTGGGAAAAAATCAACCGGAACTTTTATACAAGAAATGAAATTAGATTCAGCGTACGAGCAACAGAACGATAATTTATATAATTCCATAGACAGAAAAAGTAAGGAGAATTCGGAAAGTATTAAACAAAATGGAAAGGGTCGTAAAAATCGTGAACAAATGTGTACAGTGGGTGATAGAATGGGTGGTGGCGGAGGACAGGAAAGAAATCCTACATCTGCTGAATGGAGTGCTTCGCTAAATAAAGTGCTTCAGAATAAAACTCTTACGTTAAATACCAGTAAGATTAAAAGCCAACTCACTACCTACATCGTTGAATTAAACGACAGGATTAAAGAACTTACAACGAATTTTTATAATATGATAAGTACCGAAGACAGTGTTAAACCATATTGTCGAACCTGAAGCGATTAAATAATTTCATAAGCTTATTGCTAACATTAAAATTCGAGGTAACATCATTAAATCATTAATTTATTGCATTCTAATTTTTCCACTCGACTTATTGGCTAATCTGTTTTATAATTAATTTAAAGACTTTCACGATTATCGGATCAATCAACTTTTGCTGCATTTCGTTTTTCCGATCAGTCGCGACGTAAATGACTCCAATTATTGCATTAACCCAAAAACAGGTGCTTCTTCAAACGTAACGCTAAAGTCGCGAGAAGCTTCTGCGAATCGAGCGAACCTTGTAAGCGCGTGGATCTGTGAATGTAATACTGCGAGCATGGTCGTTGACAGGAGATCGTATTTACTCGCGTCCACTCTCAAAAAGAAATTCAATTAATCCGCGTGCCCTTCAAAATGCACGAACGGCTATTATTCACGGAAACTTACGGGAACGAGAGAGAGAAGTTCTTTGGCAAATGGAAGGGTAACTTACACGATTTTGAGAAACGTCATCGGTGTATCGTGCATACATAACCTTTCTTTTTCACATTTTATTACATTAGATGAGCAATCAATAACGGAACTAGGATCAGATACGACAAGGACGAGATCCTTTTACTCTGGCTTCCTGTCATTGGTCAAAGAGGTATTTTTACCTCAAGGATTTCCCGATAGTGTTCACCCTGATTATATTCCATATCAAATATGGGACACAGTGCAGGTTAGTTTACACTTCAATCATTGTTACACGAATTTAACGATTAGATAATCTTCTTCTTTGTACTAGTGTTTCATTATCACTTTGCTTCGCAGGCTTTTGCCAGTACCATTATGGGTACGCTAACCACACATTCCATAATGCAAGGAGTAGGCGTAGGTGAGGCCACTGCGACACCCTTAGCTGCGGCGATTACATGGATTCTCAAGGATGGCACTGGAATGGTTGGGAGAATTGTCTTTGCATGGTGGAATGGGTAACCTGAACGTTTCCATCTGTACTGTTTCGATTGTTTCAATAACTTGATTAAGTAAAAACGCTCCTTTGCACAGTACTGACTTGGATGGACAGTGCAAAAAGTGGAGGCTATTCGCAGATGTATTTAATGATTTAGCGATGGGCATAGAATTACTTATTCCTTATTTTTCCTATTATTCCATTGGTCTGTTGTGCGTATCGACAGCCATGAAATCTGTGGTTGGAGTGGCTGGCGGAGCTACTAGGGCAGCTCTTACTCAACATCAGGTATGATCGGTGTTGAAAAATCAAAATAAATATCGTGTAAAGTCAACTTTAGAAATTTTGTTTTTCTCTTTATTCGTAGGCATTGCAAAATAATTTGGCTGATGTCTCAGCCAAAGATGGAAGTCAGGAGACTTGTGTAAATTTAATCGCGTCGTTTGTCGGTATTTTGATACTTTCGATCTTCCAAAGTCAACGGTAAATATAATAACACTTATTTCTTATTCGTCGTATACACCAAGTACATGGTCTTAACTTTATAAGGATTGTCTTAATGACATTATTGGTATACTTATAGTAAATCTAATCTGCATGTAGATACGTAATGGAACTATATCTTTTTCTGGTGGCAATACATCTCTATGCTAACTATTCAGCAGTGAAAGCACTACGCTTAAACTCGTTAAACGAGGATCGTCTAGCTTTAATAGTTAAAAGTTATGTCGCGAATGAAGTTATTCCTGATCCAGAGGAAGTTAACAAGAAGGAATCCGTGCTCTTGTATACTAAACCGAGTAATGCGATTGTTCACGTATATTACATATTTTTATATCGATCTATAAATTATAGAATTCTTACTAACAATATACTTGCAGGTATAAAAACTTGTGGTTTTCAAATAAAAATGGGCGTTTCGCTTGCCACGATCTTAAAGAAAAACATCATATCTACAAATGATATCGAATTATTGCTAAAACTTTTCCTAGATAGGAAATATTTGATTTCCATTGATGTACAGAATAGAACTATTTTTATATCACTGAAAAAAGATGCGCAATCGTCGGATGTATTGGAAGCATATCTACATGCTTGTCTATGTGGTCTATTTATTTGTATGTCTTTAAAAGTGCCACTTGTAAGTATATTGCATAATTTTATCGTTTTATTATAATTATTAAACGATATCAATTATTTTCCTTTCATAGGATGTCTTTTTGAGACCTGAAGTCAGTGAAGTTTCATATCCATTAATGCGTTTACATGTACTTAATAAAAAGTATTCCAGTTCGGACAATGGGCAGCAGTCCTCGAAAGGTATCGAGAGTATTTACGCGACGAACTTATTAATTTCTAACGAATACAAAGCATTTGTTAGTGGCCTTGAAAGTAAAGGTTTGTATTAAATAAAATTCGAGAATACAAGTCTCTATAAGGCTTGGTACAAGTTTCTCATATATTTCAGGATGGGTTACCAAAACTAATCTCCTGCCGGTGGCTGCTTGGAGATTTTTATAAGCAACGCAATTCAGTTGATTTAGTTATACATTGAAATTGTAAAAAGTACCGTTGTTTCTTTTCACATTATTTATCCATACAAATTTTTATAATTGTTGGCCATTCCGTTGATTTTATTTGCGTAATCTTTTTCCAAAGCATTTAATGCAAATAAAGTAACATTATTTGTTTATAATAATTGTTCGATCATTTCTGCACCTTGAAACTGACATTCTTCAAGCTTTAATAATACTTCGTAACGTTACTATGGAAATGTATTTATTTCCAATAATTTATAAAAATATAATATGCTTTAACCTGTACAAAAATTTTTTAATGCAATTGAACTATGACTCTTGCTCCTGTTTAGGGCCTGTCTGCGATAAGTGTTTTACTATATCCACCCAGTTCCATCCTCGTGGTCGTTCTCCTTTTCCATCCGATTTACTCCACTGCCTTCGCTTCTGAGCCTTAGTCAGGTGTTCCTTCTTCTGTTTTCGAGTTGATTCTTCCACCTTAAATATAAATCAATACTTATAATCTGATCTCGTTTATCCATACGGCAAACCTTACCTGTTGATTCTCATCGACTATTTTTATTCTATTAGTTTGAGACTCGATGTTCGCTATAGAATCTGGCTGATCCGCTATTAAATCAGCGTAATTCTCTTGAACGTATTGAAATAATGTATATGTCATA
Organism: Trypoxylon attenuatum; assembly: GCA_963989405.1. Taxonomy (NCBI): domain Eukaryota; kingdom Metazoa; phylum Arthropoda; class Insecta; order Hymenoptera; family Crabronidae; genus Trypoxylon; species Trypoxylon attenuatum. The sequence goes on from OZ022495.1 coordinate 7,424,945, forward strand.
GCGCTACCCAACCACTGGTCAGCTTCCGCTTCTACATGTTTGATAATTTTATCCTTCACATCTTGTACACTGTATTCCAATTATTCACCTTTAATCAAAGTAGCAGAATGCATGGATAGTTGCGACACGTAAAGATTATACTTACACGTGTTTATTGTAAAATGTGTCCATATTGATCGTTGGTTTTTCTGTAGGATACGTTTCACCCCACGAGATCTCCAACAGAAACGACTTGGAGTCATTATCTTCGCCATACTGTTTATAAAAGTTAGATTAACTTTGGGTAAGAAACCCAGGGTAAAAATTGTGTCGAGTATTAATGTCGGAACCTCGAAATTTGAAGGTCAAGCTATGACTACTGTCACCATTGTGCTGTCATTGCGAGTATTTCAATTTCGTAATGCGAAAATCATTATCAAATTCGCATAGGTGCACGAAAAAACGTGGTAAATAGTAAAAAATGGCAAAGATCTCTTTGAGAACAGACCTTGTGCTGGAAGACGGTGGGTGTCAACTCTTTAAAAGCCGGATCGCCCTCGTAAATCGAATGCAATACTTCTCTTTCCTCCTCTTGGAGTTCGGCATCGCTCATTTCCCTTTAGAAGCTTGCTTTTTGAGAGTTTAATTGCGGACGGAGTCACACACACCACTTATACGTTGTCGCGAGGTTAGGAAAACTGAGGAAAACTGACATGCTCAGAACTTAATCTGCTAGTAGTTCCACGAAATCACGCCGATGTCACTAGTTGTACGTGAGCGGTACAATTAAAAGATCTAACTCAAATCCAAACGAATTGTGAGAACTGTGTACATAATCCAAAATAACGTAGAGAATGAATCGAAAGGTAAACGATTATTTTATCGATCTGCGTTAACATCTACTAAATCCACAATATCCTTCGACCAAAAATATGTGTCATATAATCTTTAACGAGCGTGACGATAATAATTAGAATCGCAACTCTTCGACGACGTTCTTTACTCTACACACCCACGATTTAACTTTATATCGAGAAACCAACAGAAACTTATCGCATCTCGCTCGATTTGCTTCCAAAGACAACTGACTGACAATGTGTTTTATTAATTTAATTTTTGCAAGTGTAATGTAATCGCAAAATCGCATACACAACGCGTGACAAGCTTTGACAGCAGCGGTGAAAAGAAATGTGATTGATTAATTACTTAATTGCAAAGGAAATTTTACGCAGTAGAATCGGTTATACGTCTGTGTAACTTGTTTTAGCGTATTGTCAAATTTAAGCACGCGTGCAACATTTGTTCGGCAAATATGGTACAGGTTTGATTATTTTGGCAGTCGTCAGACTCGTGCGGAAGCGCTTAAGAAAATTAAAAGCTACATAATATTTCTGTCACACCCGTCTGGTATTTAGAAACCATGAGCAAACTGAACCTGCCAATATTTATCGAGAGCAACAATATCGTCAAGCGAAGCTCGAGAAATGATTTCGTCCACACCCATGTTATCGTATGATTAAAAATTGTATCACGCTTACTGACGTATCCTGAGTATACGTACACCTTAACAATAATTTAACACTCCCAAAGCAATCGCAAATGCAAATTTCAGAGGAGCCATAAAATTTTTACGTTCTATTATTTCATTGAGACCAAAGAGAAGTTTCTTCAAGGTTTCGAGACACCTGGGTTTGGATAGTAAGATTGCGAAAGATTAGACAATCCTCCTTGATTTCAGAAATCTTCGACAAAGAACACTTGGATCGTTTATTACGAGAATATAATATCACGTACTTTCTTAACGACCGTACAGGTCTACTTAGCAAAAAATCCTTCTTATTAAACTCTCGTTAATCGTACCAATTACTTTTAAGTAGTGTACAATTTTACTGGGATAAAAATAATACTTTAATATAGCTGCCATGGAAGGTAATCTTGATTCTTGCACGATCTCGCACGATTTTTCTGATAGTCTTTCACGTGATTTTTCGCGAAGCTTACAAAAACGTTGCCAGTTGAACGCGAGTTTACGTGAAAGTCCGCGAACTCACGACGGTCATCAAGAAGTTTGCCAATCACGGTACGCGATTACTGTTCGGTACATCGAGTCCCAGGGTTATCGTTTGTTTGTCTGACGGCCGTCGTGGACTGGTAGAATTTTCTCAACCTGCTTCGCATGTTCCAGCTTCTGAGAATGACCGTTCTCGTCGCAGGACTGTCAGTCCGACAATACGCAATTTGAAGAGAATGGAATTACAGATGCGAACCGCCGCGGTGGAATGAATGTTGCATAAAATTGCGTAGTACAGTGTCCCAGAGGAGCTCTGTTTTTCCTCTTTTTTAAAAAAAAAAAAAAATAACAAGAAACATCAAATGATGGAAAGAAAATTGGAGAAAAGAAAAATAGAGCTTTATCAGTGTCTCGAGGCAATGTTATCAGAAAATGGAAAATTATAGGTCAAATGTCCTTTACAGCGTCTCTTAGCTTCAAGGATGAACCCGATCGGAATCACCTTCGCGCTAGCCCGTAATTCAGATAACATCCGATCGATTTCGAGCTGTATCGCTCTATCTAATCGCAATGGCAAAGCTCGACTGCACCGAACGATTTTCTCTGATCCCACAACCACAGTCATCCGTAGAGGAAAAGAGCTTTCCTCCAGGTGCGCCGTGTAATCGATAAAGAGAGTATATTCGCGAGAAGCGATAACTCCCTCCTATCAATGAGATTCATCGCCTTACGACAAATGCACTTACACTCGTCATCAGCTAGCTTTATCTTTGCTTGGTACCAAAATAGCACCAGTGATCGCATCTGTCGATCAGGAAAATTCACTTTTTCGGATGGACTTTATCGATGATCATATACACGGCGCAAAAGTGTAAATCCTCCGACGCCACCGGAGGAATTTACATAGAGCAAAAACAACTAGGTGCTGAGTAATCCATCCAACTTTCGCAGTGACGCGTTAAGAGAGAAGATCGTTAGCTGCACTCGTGACAATCAATCTATCGATTAACAAGGTATCGAGGGAGGCATCGTACGGTGCTATAGTCTAATCCTAATGTAATATAACGAGGCAAGACGCGAATACGAAATCCTCCGCATAGTTGCTATATATATTTCAAGTAACTGCAAAGTCATTCGCGGAAGATTGATTTTTTCACAGGTGAGGCACGTGCCGGACAACGTAAAAATAGCATATATATATACCAGTTGTTACATACGACAAGGCAACTCCATGCAACCAGGAGTAATCAGCCCAGAGTGAATGGTATTAATGATGAACTTCGTATCCAGAGGCTCGACCGTACAGACTTTTTGCACGGTCGACCCTGAAAGCGTGCAGGAGGCACGTTTCCGATTACATATGCACTGGACATCCACGACACCGGTGCATATCCGTTGCGTCACATCTTCTCCAGAGATGGATAGTTTATTAAAAAAAACAAAAAAAATCGCAACTGTTCACAGGTATCCACGCCTTTATAAATCTGAATTTATAAGTACAGAGGCACGTGTTTCATTATCGCTTAACGGATCAAAATCCACTTTGCTTATTGCTAATCTTGATGCCGCTGACAAATCACGCCTCTAATTATTATCCTTAGAGAGAAAATACTCCATTCGGTTCTGAGTATTATAACTGTATTTTTCCAAGTACTATTTCGACTTAAGATAAATCTGACGACACGAGGATAACAATGTTGAGGAATGGTGCAATCATGAATGCAAACGGATGATGCAAATACAAGAATTTTTTACTCTTAATACTGATTTCGATGATGTTGGAAATAAGGTTCAGAATTAAAAGGAATATTACGAACGGTGAGATCCTTATTACATAACTTCTAAGGATTCTTCTCACGATAAATTAAAGTGATAATACAAAATAATCAGAGAGAAATTAGAGGCAATTGATATAATCATTGAACTCGTGTCTTACTGATACAATGAGATGATATTATTTAATATACAATAATACAATACGATAAGTTCGATTGGTAAAAGATAGTATTAACGTGGTTTATTGCTTTGTCCGGCTGTAAATAACTCGTATCTGGCATCTGACAAGTCGCGTGCTATCCCTAAAGACTCAACGTGATCTTACGTTTGCGTTATATTTTCAACGAGGATCAATAAACGAATAAAATGTCCATATCACACGATTCACGATACTCATGGATTAGACAGAGAGAGAAAGAGGGGTCAAAAGAGTAGCAAGCGTGTATTTACGCCTATTTTACGGATCAACTCGAAGTCAAAGCATTAGTGGCCTGGTCGTCGTTATCGTGTGTCCATTTCCGTGCAGGCTTATCAGTGAAATGTTAGCTGGGGTTAAAAATAGAAAGCACATTCGTACCAGGCTTATGGCAAACGACTTGAGGCACCCAGCATCAGATTATCTGTCTCGAAAACTGAAGATCAAGCAGAGATATTGAAGAGCAATAACAGAGGCTCATCGCGTAACACCTAGTGTACACTGTAATGCAACTACGTTCGCCAGTTATGGATAATGTGCTTGTAAAGTTCAACTATTCGAACATGAGCCTATGCGGTTGTAATTAGTGCTGCAGGCATATCGATACACTACTATACATACGAAATTCTAACGATATTGCGAATTGTGTTTGAGAACTATTGGAAATTTACTCGATAGTCGATGGTCAAATTATTATGGTCACAAGGGAGAAAGTATACGTAATACGATGACATCTATAACATGTATCGACATAGAGTACGACTGTGGTTTCATATTATTTACGACAGCCATCTATTTGTTTCGCGGAAAATACAATGTCTATTTATGAGCTATCAGTTCCTAGTATTATGATTTCAGTAGAGATTCTATGGTAGTTATTAAAACGTTAGACTCAGAAAGCATTAGAGATAATAGCTGCAGTCGCGATTATTATTTCGCGGTTCCTACACTGAAGATTCTATAATTAAAAAAGATATTACTTTATGTCTGTTTTTAATTCAAATTGATTGTTCCCTGATCATCGGAAAAGTAGTAATTATCGGATGGTGATAATAATTTCATCATCCGGTGTAATTGGAAGTTCAACTGAAGTATGATCAATTACGCAGTATTGACGTCTCGCGTATCGAAATACCTGTCCTAGCCTTTATGACTGCGTGTAAGATCACGTGCAAATGCGAAATTCCCAAAATCATCATTAGGCGATATCGCATCGCGAAACTCGAGTATAGCTTGATATCGCGGAATTATCTATATCGATTTTGTGGTCTGAGTTAATCGTGAAAATAAGAACACTGTCCAGCAGTAATATTCTTTTTTTCACCGATCATTGGACGATTTCTACCAATCTTAACGTGCATGACAAAAATCTGCATTCGGGCTTTGCAAAGTATCAAAATCTGAATCATTTGATTTTGAGCTTACCACAGTTCCCAGAATACAATCCTACAATTAATTTGACTTGAATTCGATTTTCGATTTCACAAACAAATTCAAAGAGTTATTAAATTTTCTGCAAAGAATTCAAATGTGACAAAGGTTCATATATGCGTTAAAGAGATGTACAATAATTTCATAATTGTTCATGAAGAAGCAAACGATGATAAAGTAGTAGAAAGGGTTCTTGTAGTTATTATTCTTGTCAAGTATGTAAGCAGTGTTAATACATGTAAGTCATTTTTCGTGTCATGCTTCGTGCGGACGCTGATAAGAGAGTGTTATGATAATGCGAGACCTATGTTGCATTTCTTACTTCCGGTAACGCCACCTGACTCCTTGAAAAAAGGTATAACGACATGACTCGAAGTTTTATCTCCTAATACTCTCAAAGCTCCAGGATATCTTGCCAATTGATAAGGATATACTTATCGAGTAAGATTAATCTGCCAAGTTCTAGTTTCAACGCTAATGACCAACAAGTCTCAGAGTGCAGGGTATAAAAATTTTTGATTTCTTCATCTGTTTTGTCGACGTCGATTTTCAGAATAATCTCGTTGTTATCGCATCTCGAAGTAGACAATGGCTATCGGGGATGTAGTCTTTACAGTATCCAAACGATAAATCGAACAAACTCGACAGCATTATATCGATGTCAGACTTTGATATATCGCTTGACTTATTTTTAATACATGTATCGTTATTTTTAGATTTTTTTTTGTATTAATCGTGTAGATTCCTTAGTTATTATTAATCGATATAATGAAAGTAATTTAACAGTTTATAATTACCAAAACTATTTTTATATAAATCTCCTTTGCTAATTTACCAATTTCTTTCACCTACCAAACGCATTTTACTGACTGATTACATATTTATCTTATACCATTACCATAATTGGACAAGATTTTGATTTCGAGGGACTCGTCCTTCACCTTTTCCACGACATTACGTAAAACCGGCGATTCTCACAAACCATTGCCAAAATTAAATTTTACCGATACACCTAGTAGAGTCCGATAACTGAAATCTACTACCAAACTGCAAGCATTTACCGCCACGATTCAACTAACGATAATACCGCATGCAAATAGTATTTACTCGGTCTCATAAACTAAACTAAAATTTAAACTCCGTCAGCAAAGTAGCCAAATATTTGCGCTTTACCGCACTAATCTCGTGACACTTTGCAACTCGTGTGTCCGAGTAAACAGTGCAAATCTCTCAGTTGGTCTGACGTCAATTGACACCATGAAATTCTTTAAAAAGATCGCATGCGCCAAAGAGACTGGACTTCGCGAATGAAAATATACATATATATGGATGTATTTTTTCGCTGCCTTATTCGAATTCTACACCTGCATACGCGGGAAGCTTTCGCAAATATTGTTACACGATATCCCGAAGAGTGTCATTCACGTGTTTTTCTACGGTTCCGCGGATGCTGTTTGTGAAGCGTGATCTTGTAATTAAATTGGCCGAACACGTGCAGGAGAGACATGCTTTCGGAAGTGCGTACGTCTGTGAATGTGCAGAGAGAGAGAGAGAGAGAGAGAGAGAGGCAAGTTTAAAAAGACTCAACTATACGCACGTGTTCTCATCGTATCCCGATGCGAAGATTTTTATTGCATCAATGGTAGCTTGTTCATTGGTTCTCTATGCAAATGCCGATGCCTATTATAGCTGAAGGCAATGATTTTGAGTGGTAGTCTTCCTCACGCATATACTACATACGCGAGACACGCAGCCGGCTTCTAGATAGACTACTAAATGTTTACTGTGCTTTTAAGGCGCTCCTTGTAAGCAAATATGCGTTGAAGGTCGTGGCAATAGGAGCCTAGCGAATCTATTTTAATTATGTGTGTACGCATGACTATTACACGAAGATCACTATTTCAAAGGAACTTCCACAAACTATGATTTAACTCTTGAACCTCTCAACAGACCGATGTGCGATTATTTAAGGACTAAGCATCTAACTCATTGTTAATGATCAAAGCAATGCGGAGCAGTGTGTATTCGCATTGTAGATTTGTGATACACACCGTGATACACATCGGGAATGACTGATTTAGACATTGTACGTGTGCATTGTGCAAGATGAAATCCTTCTCGGTTGAAATTAGCATGAGAAAACACGGTTGAAATGTCCGGTCCAACGAGCGTAACTCAACGTAACGAAGAAGACACCATCGTCATAAGAAGCATATCATGTTTCGCCAATACACTTTCAGACAATTTCTTTCCTACGTAATATGAGACACGCGGAAAAATCGAATTCTTTACAAAATAATCGCGCTCTAACGTTGCTAATAACAGTATCAATACCTGAATAACAAGATACATGTATCTTTATGAACTCCGGTAGAGAAACGAACGAGTTAAACTGGGAATTTTTCGAATATGCCATTAATTATATGTTTGATAGAAATAAATCGGTGCAGAGTAATTCTCGATAGTTTTTATATTAATAAAGGTGACGCAATGGTGAAAGTGATAAGAGAGAAGAACGAAGGAAGTTGAGTCTAGTCTGTGGGAGAGTGCCTCTGTCATCGTTACTCCGATATTGGGTCAGCGGCCTGTGTGCTTGATGCAAGCAAGCAAGACGGTTACTTCCGCAAAGAGAAAAACGGCAATGATGCTCGTGGAGCAGGCACCTGAAGCGCACTGACTCATCTAGCATAGACGTATCGCGTAGTACGTTACTACAGGCAGAATACATCATACGAAATCTGAGATGCTCGTTAGTCTCGTTCCAGGTGGCTCGTTACGGACGGTAGCAGTGTGTCAAGTATCACATAAGTTAGCTTCAACGTGCGACATTCTCTGATACAGAGTGAACGAAGAATTATTAAAGGAGCTGCCCATTGAAGAAAACGCCTCGAGGTCGTGGATTACAATCGCCTCATTTCGCACGACCCGTGACAGTGTAATCTAACACCGCCCTCAAATCAATCTACATATTTTCTTGTAAAAGTAACAATCATTCATTACTGAGAATCTGATAATCTTTCTATACAGTTGCATTGAGGTTTTCGCGCGATTAATGCAAAATATGCCTGTGGGGGGTCAGTGGAACTCTGTGGTAATAAAAATTCTACACTTAACTTTAGAGCAGTTCCACGCAGTTAAACGGAGTTTCGCTAATTTTCCGCGACTACGCTAAGCGGTTTGCGGTTGGACGAGTGACAACGGAAATCTGGGTGCAAAGTGTTAAAACCCCGGGGTTGATTCGCAACAAAAACTCTTAGCGGGTAGAATTAGTCAGATCCGGGAGTACCACCCGGTGTTCGTACTGCCGACTATGAGATTACGGTAATGCGACTCGTTAACTTTTCAGTCGACTACGGTGACATTTGGACCTAGACTCACCGGTGAATCTGTGATTCAACCGGTTCATGCGAAATGTCGGGATATTCTACGAAATCCAAATCTTATGTAACGTTAATTTGATAAAACTACGCGATGATTCAAGTCACGTTTTTTTCTTTACTGGCTGAGTCGTAGAATTGGTGGGAAGCATGCAATTACGAATTTTCGTTGATATCGTATGATTCCATCATTCGCATTTGGCATGCGAGCTTGATATGATCTGATACACGACCGATATACATATATGTATGTATACTAGATTTAGCTCGTAATGACGATTACATTCAGACAGAGGTTTTTCAATGAATCTTTCCTTTCTATATTGATGCACATCCGATAATTTAGATCGAGGTTTAAGCGATACTGTCGCAAAACAGTGGATACCCTACGGTCCTTTATAGCTATGAGAACATTAAGTTTATTGAGTCGTTCGGCTGAACAATTCTTGGCAGTGCTTCTCTTCTATAGTTCGCGTGCATATCCAGGACAATGTACACGGCTTCGCATCCTTCCTTTCGTCTCCCCCATTCTTATCTCGAGTGCATTTAATGCCCAGTCTGCTCCGTTTTTACATTCCCAGTCGGCCACCGTCTATTATGCTCAGCTCAATATTCAGAAGCTCTAAAGTATATCTTCCACTGGCTACTCCCCCGCTGTGAAAACAGCCTCACCATGAGCTAACCCAACTTTCAAAACACAATTGGGATACGAGAAAACATAAACAGGAGGAGGCACAAGGTCGTGTAAGAAAGTTAATCAGGGCTGTCCACGTACCCTGCATGCTAACTACGAATTATGCATTCGGTATGCCGACGGACTCTGTTAGTTTTGTGTGCAAAGAAAAAAAAGAAAAAACTGTAAATTCACGCAACGTTCATTAATATTTAACTCAGCGTGAAATTTTCGTTGTGAGTTTTCCGCGCTTCATTCGCTCTCTCAAGGAAAAGTCTAATAAGCGAATTTGCGCGAAAGTTGTCGTGTTTTTAATATACACGTCTGGGAAATGGATAGAATTTTTCAATGTATCTAATGCAACGTATCGGTGGAAAAGGTATCGCGAGACAGGAAAAAAAGGGGAAATCAACGATGGTGATTCGTCGTGACCCGCATATTCTCTCTGACGTTGCACGGTTTGAGGTGTCACGTATCGCTCCGCACCCTTTTCCCTCGGCAATCGATATTTCCCACGTTTTTATGCCTTAATCGATGCCGTCGAACGAGTGAGAATTCAGAGACCCAGTTTTGTCGCAGCATTTGATCAATTCTGTTACGTTTAATGAGATTGTTACTCGGTATACACTTCTTCACTGTAGTCTTATCAGTTTGTAATTAGAATTCGCGGTGAGAACCGATTGAACGGATATCGGATGTCGTAATATTGAAGTAAAAATATTCCGACTTCCTGGAGGATCATGATCAATTCACTTCCTGGTTGCGCACAAAAAGATTGTTACCGGAGGAAGGTAATGATCGTAACATAAAATCAAGAGGATAACAAGAAACTACCGTATCGTGACTATCCATCGATCAACATCATTCTAACAATTTATTTCTGGGAAACGTGACGCAAGACAGAAACTTCTGGTCCCCTTCGAGACTTTCCTAGTTTCGTCAAAATTCTAACTCGCTATCATTCGAATCGGTGTCCCATATAACAGTATGCTCTCTGATTTTCACGAAAAGACCTTCGCGCTTTATCGATGTTCATTAAAATTAGCGCGCACTCAAAACCGGCTTTTCCACCAACATCGAAATGACGCACAACTGCCATTATGCACGAATCGTTGCCCACCTGTCGTGACATACCGATCCGGCGACAATGCCTATTCAAAGAATCTTCCTTCAAACTTTCAAATTTTCCTTGCCAATTACATCAAACAACCTACTCATTTTGGCTTGTTACTGCAACTCGTCGCGAATGATTCATTCCATCCAGATAACGAGCTAGATTCACAGCGAGCCAATAGGAGTTTCGTGCGATAGCTAGGTGCCCGTAAATCCCGTAGGGTGCGATTGTAGCAGCGAGAGTTAAAGACCCAACGTCGGTGAAAACGTTGTGGGCGAAAATCGAGTGGATAACAGGGAAGCAAGTCGAGCAGAGGTTGCACGTATCGGGCAGCAAATCTCGCGAGAGCCAATGCGGTAAGGTTCTGCGTGCGACCCACTGCGAAGAATCGAACGTAAAAGCAAAGATGCACCGGGTGCATCCCGAGTGAGGCGAAGCGAGGAGTCTGCAGGAGCGAAGGGAATAATATATAAAAGGGATGAGAAGAGAAGAGAAGAGAAGAGAAGAGAAGGGAATAAAAGAGGGGAGGATAAATGTATAGAGAAGAAGAAGAGTCGAAGCGCCCACATCGAGAGCAGAAGCAGGAGAGTGAGTGAGCAAGCGAGGAAGCAAGTAAACGGGCCGTCCCGCGGCGGGAGCATTCGTGGTGGGGTGTCAGCCGCGGCTTATCTGGCGACTTTATGTATATTACGATGCCCAAGGCAGGAACACGAGCAGTTCACCGTTGGCTAACTGCTCGGAGAGAAGTCGGCAAACCCGAGTCTCAGCTCGGCAGCCCGTTTCGCCACCGCTGCCGTCGTTACCACCGCTCCGCCGCCGCCGCCGCCGTCGCCGCGAGAAACGTGTTCGAGAGCTCTACCGCGCCGAATTAAGAGGCACGCCACCCGATAATACCTGTGTATACCACCGCCAGCGATATACGGGCTATACGGCCCACGCCTCGGCCAGTTAGTCGTTGTGGAGACTCAAAGCGTGCGCCAGGATTCGAGCAAGCTGATCGAGCGGACCTCACCGCTGCACAGTGATCGCTTTGATCCAGGATGATCGCACTCGCCTGGTCCCTCTTCGTCGTTGTCTCGTTACTCGTCGCTACCAACCAGGCTTTCCTGACTGCTCCTGTACCAGGTACCAGCTGACTTTTTATCGAATACCACCCAGACGATATCGGAAGAAACATATTTATACGTGAACGGTTCTAAAGTCTTTTGGATTGGTTCGCCAAATACACGCAATTTTAATTCGTCCGCGCTCTTTGGTCTCGTGTCGTTTGGACCGACAAAGGTGCGCATGTGCTCGTCGCGGGATTCAGGTGTCGTATGATGTGTCTCTTCCCTGCGTTCGTGCGTCCGTGCTTGCGGTGAAATTCAACTGACAGCGGTAGTGACACACATATTGATCGTGATCGTGGCGCACAGTGATTCTCGTGGTATATTAGAATTTTGTAAGCGCTTTCTGCGCAGCTTTCGCTCGCCAGACCGGCTTCCAAGCTTCTCGTATAGTCACGACTTTCACGCGTGATTAATAACCCATTGCACGAGTGTAAACAGTGAACGCGGTCGATCCATTTTCGAGGTACATAGGAACTTGTCGGCGCGGTAGACGATCGACGGTGAATCGGAATATTTTATGAATGAATCGCTCCGAGGAGAATCCTGCTGCGTTACACTCTGGTCTCCTAGTTGTCGTCTCATCGTCTTCTGCAGACGGATTTGGATCGTTGTTAGTCACAGTGTACTGCTCCGATCCGGTTAATTGCCAATGCGGACGACACCGATCGGTTCTAATTGCCTCGCAATTAACGGATCACAGATTAATCGCCAAATTCGTTTGGCTTATATTTTATTGTGGTATCTAATTGCCGGTGACACATTCTTTTTTTTTTATCTCACGTTCAAATGAAGCTTTATGTTGAAAATCATGCAAATCTATCTGAATTAATAATAATAACAATTCTAATGCGATGAATCGTTTATGTTCTATCGTGTTGATCAACACATCTTATTGTTAGTCGATGAAATTGATTTTGAAAGTGTTACTCTTGCCGTTAGTCGTTACCCGTTCGATTTCAGCCAATTTATTGGATGCTTCAAATATAGGGCCACCCCATTTATCGATCGACAATTTAAAATTGCATCTTACTTTCTCGTGCAACCCACTCGAGAGATGAATTTAACTTCGTCGAACTTGGACCGTGAGTGCACTCGGTGAGAATTTAGTTTGAATCGCTGCCATCGAAATATGGCAGACTTGGGGCACTTCCAGAGCACAAGAGACATTTCGGCAATTGTTTTGCCGCGAGAACTTCCTATAATCTCCCTCTTTGCCCCGATTCTGCGGCAGTATGACTTGCCAGCCTGATTTGTGAATTACCATGTTGCTTCCTCCTCTCTCAGTATGTTACTGGATCTTATCTACCCTGTTAGTCCGGTTTATCGTCAGTAGATTAAAAATTTTAACTACGCAAAAGTATTACTTCCAATGACACACGATTATAAACATATACTATATGAAGAGAAATTCTCGCGTCGACTGTCAATGTTTCACTCGACGGATCCTCTGCGAAACTGGTGCACTGAAAACGTAATGAAGCTAAAGTTTCGAATGTAGGTTTCTTGTAAAATTAATCGATAATCCTCGCAGCCTGAATAATGTCAGGCCAGTGTTTCGAGCCAAGTTTGGCTAGTGTAGGAAGCACCTGTCACTGATCTCCACTCTCAGTAAATCTTCAGATTCGCATTTATGACCACTCGGGAAACAGAGTTGCTATTTTCCAGCGTTAAATTACAAACAGCAGCAGGATTCAACCGAAATCGAAGAGAGAAAAGAAAGCGAGAAATATGGTACTTGAAGCTTGCCTATAAATTTCATTTCGCTTGAGAAGTGCCACTTGGAAGAGAGGAGTAAGCTGAGTCTTTTAATTCTGCAGAATTGGAGCCGTGGCCATTCGCCAGTTTCGCGGACATATTTTATACAAAATTAGGCTTTTTATTGCAACAATGACGTTCGGATACCGCTCATCGTATTTATTTCACGGGCGACGCTCGCGGATCGCTCGAAAGTGAACAATAAAGATTCGACCATGAAATTCGGAGGGGCCATGTATTTCTTGTTACCCGCGAATCCTTCACAACAAAGCTGTACATATCTCTCGCCTGCAGACGTTTGTATATGTATATATATATATATAAACGGTAGGCTAAAAAGAACTCTATTCGTCCGGCGAAACTTTTTCAATGTCATAATCTCACTCACCACCAGCGTAAACAGGCTGGATTTTTCTTCTCAATGAAGTCTTATCCCGAGTGTATCTGCTCACCTTCTTTCTCAGCCTGTCAGAAACAAGCCGAATTTTTAGGAAATAATTCAATTCCCTAGCCAAGAAAAATCTTTGAGTATTTTTCGACCCGAACGATAAATGGGTTTTGTTAAAATTAGACCGATCATCGCGATCGTTCGCGATCGAGATCTTGGATCACGAGATACACAGATCTATAAATATTTTCATTCAAATCTCAAATCTCCCAAATGCCCTTTCCTTGCGATGCACATCATGAATTAGCGCTCGAAATTTATCTTCTGTTTATTCCATCAGTATTTTTTTAAACACTACGGGTTTTCCCAAAGATCGATCTCCAAGAAAAAATTCTACAGCATTTTTGATGTTTTTATGCTGTTTTGCATCGCGATAAAATCGGAGAAGAATTCAGTACGATCTTTATAAAACTCCTTCATCTTGGCAATATAATCGCGGACGTTAAAGACTGGACAGTGTTAATTGGATCCAAGTTGTTTTAATGGTTGTGATCAAGAGAAAAGTGGGACGCGTGCTCGAATGAGTAGTAGTACGTATCGCGACCGAAATTAAGGAGAATAAGTAGGGTGTCGGCTGACTGGTAAGTCAGAACGGGACATGATTGAACGAGAAAAGTTCGGCGCCAGGATCCCGTTTTTAACGGGACGAGACGCGCGACTTGGGACTTGGTCACATCGGACCGATCTCTAGTGCAAGCGAAATTTCGAGGCTCGTCCTTGAAGAGCTCAGGAGCCTCGTCGGCGCCCGAAGAGATTACGTGCTCGCACTTTTAAGAGGGTTTGCGCGCGCGGCTCGTGACTCTTAGCGATCCTTATCGTGCACACACCTTAGGACGATCAGCATTGCTTCTAATCGCACTTTGGCACGGAAAATACGCGCTCTAATCTTCGATACCTCGTTCAAAAGGCAAGCCAATCTTTCAATTAGTCTTTTCTAGAAGGCGATTAAAACCATACCTTCCGTCAAATCATCTCACTGCCTGGAAATTATTTATTAACAGATACTTTTTAATTCACAGAATGTTAAAGATTTCTTCTCTAATTTCGCGTGGATTCAAATTAAAAACTCTGTAACACAAGTTGGGACGAGTTCTTGATGTGAAATTCAGGGTTCTTTTTTGCAACTATTCGATAGAGATCAAGCGCACGATTGTAATCCCAAGGAAATGCTAATGCGTTAGATATTTCATTGATATTCGCCGGGTGCATAAGTATAAAACTCACAGCCGGAGCGTTGCATTTGGTTTTGCGTTAAAAAGAAGGGAGTGGGAACTCGGATTATAAAGGCAGATGGTGTTACCGTAAAACGAGAGATTTCGAGGGCAGGGCGCCAGAGGTATAGTCAGAATTTAAGGGTCGCTTCGTAGCGGAAATGACGGCATTACTAAACACCGATGGCTTATCGCAAGGAATTTAACGAGCTTACATAAGAACACAACAGCGTGAAACGCGCCAAAGAATACGTTCGCAAGTACCTTTAACCCAAAGATTTTCACCAGTTACATTGAGATTTTGCCATTTCGTTGGAGTAAAAAAAGAAAAACGATATCGTTGATAGTGAGAAATTAGGACGAGTTGGCTGGAGTTCGAGTCGAAAGCCCCAGAGAGCAGACTCACTAGCAAGAACCGTGCGGTTTCACCGACATGAGTCATTAGAGATTGCGAATTGCAGATGAGCGAAAGTACACGGACCGCCTTGGCCATTTATAAGAGCTCGACCCATCATCGTTCAGTGTCAGTGTTAGACTCTCCGTTATATAGCTTCATCCGTATGAACAATGATTCCTCGAGATAAAATTATACGAGTTTCTTCCTTCCCCCGCTCTTCTCTCGATCTATCTCCTTTGTGTCACCTGGTGACCTGTCTTGCTCGTGACTGCACCACCAACCGCAGTAAACCTCCTTTTTTAAGAGACACTTCATTGGAGCTTCGCGGCGAACTTAAGGGCTACTCACCCGTCGACACCCCACGACTAGCATTACTCAGCAATGAATCTCACGGTATTCTCAAGATACCTTCTCGAATCGGTTATTCCAGTGTCTCGCAAAACTCGCGCTTACTAGAATTTCCCAGAGAACAATACTGGCTTTCATTCTGCTCTGAATAACAGAAGCAACTTTGGTCAAACCCAAAGAAACGAGTATCAGAAGCAAACAATATTTACTTTCTGCACAATGCGGTAGAGGTGCGAAAAACTGGCACGAGATACGTTGAGCAGCCAACGGAGAAAGCGAGCAATGCGGTAAACATCACAATGCCACTGTTCATTATCCGGCAAATCTGTGTTAATAACCTGGCAGAGCGAAGCAGCTTTCAGATAATCCACACTTCGGTGCCTCCGAAAAAAAGCGCGAAGGGTACGAAGCGTATGCGTGAATCCGATTGCTCGCGTTAATTACTCTCACCGCGTTGGCGCTACCTAACGCAGCGCATCAAGTTAAATAGCCAGGTGGTACGATCGATGCGTTTACCTTAATTGTCAGCGGTTAGCCGTTAATGAGCCTGTCGTTTTCCGTTGGCCTTTTGCTGGCTGAGAGCCAAAAGCCCTTTTAACGGCCCTTTACACGCTGGAGATCTGATACCGCGGAATGCCTGCCGTGTTGCCAACAGAGAACCACAGTGCGCACTCGCGTAAACCCAGACATAGCATCAACAAAGAGGCAACGCAAATGGGAAAAGTCCTACGCGAGAAAAAGAGGAATAGAAAACACTGACTACAACGATCACGACTTTTTCTTATTCTGATCGAATTTGAGTACTGAGTACACTTGGGATGAAGAAACTCGAAGGTGGCGGAAATGCTATTCAACTCATGACCATGATCACATTTGGAATACGTAGAATGATTGATGTCACCTTACAAAAATTGAATCACAAGATGCAATCTTGCGCCAGCTTCTAGACTCTAGACGAACGTGTCTCGGCTACTCGCATGCCTGTAGAATCTTTTATGCGTTAAATCGCGTATACCGACTCGAGATCTGGTCGTTTATATTCCGAGGAAGCTACTCTGTCGTTGCTTGAAATTTGCAACAAGATGCCGCAACATCGATGCTCTGGAATCTAAAAAATCTTCGACCTTTCTCTGTTGACTTGTGAGAGGCACGGCAAACAGAACGTATTTTTGGATGTCCCGTTTCTCTTCGTGCGCGTCGATATCGCTTTATTGGACGGTTTATGCAATTTTCAGAAAGCCTTGAGGAACTCTCGGGGAAACTAGCGTGAAATGATAATGAGAATACCGTCGTGGCTCACCTTTTATCCCCCATCACGCGGTGCGATCGAGGAGACTTGACCTTGTTTGCAACTGTACTTTATTCGGAAATTAGTGTTCCAAAGCGAATTAACAGCAAAGTTGGATTAACTTCTAATTACGAATTCTAGGAAGTCGCGGCTCAATTGGATGAGGAATCTCGGATGAAAATGATTCTTGTATTCCTAGCTAAAGAAAAACTATCTACGCAGCAGCGAATGTGTCGTGCATTCGAGAATCGCTCTCGAACAACGGAGTTCAATGCGGAATAACGATGTCTGTATAAAGACGTCTCACCTGTCAGCTGCTTCTTTGTTCAACATCCTGTTTATAATCTGGCTATAGCTATTTGCACAAATGCGTTGAATCGTGGATAAAAAATCTCCATATCGAAATGGCGCAGCCACGACACCCAGGGCGAGTGAGGCTGCGAAACTAAATGAAAATAGATTCGCGAGTCATTGTCATTGAATCGTTAACAGCTGCGGCAACTGAGTAAATTGAAGATACTTCCAGTCCAATTTACCAAGCATTGACGCAAACGCATTTGCTTGGTTCGAAACCCACTAACGAGAATGGGAATAGGAATCTAGCTGGTCGAGCAGCGAACTTCTAACCCCTTTTCTCGACCCTTGTTTCCGTGGTGATTAGGTGTTTGCTCCCGATTTCTCTGTTCTCGCCCTTCGCCATCCAATGCGCCTCAAGTGAATTGCTGCCACCTCAGAAAGCATCGGTTCTCAATATTGTGCCTAATAGCGATTACACATTCTACTGGCCAGTCGGTTGGCCACGATCGATAGTTAACCGGCACAAATAGCCACTCCTTCTAATGAACTCTCATTATCGAGCCGCGATTTCGTTGTACTATGAAACAACGTCCGACAAACAATCCTACCTTTTCAACTCAGATCCGCGGTTTTGGATGCAGATATATGCGACACGATCTTCATAATGTTGCTCTTCGCTTTCCATTGACGCTTGCCGGTATTATTTTCGCAATCCATCCGTTAAATTTCTACCCGGGAGACGGTTCACTAACCCGACTTGACTTTGTACGCCGGATGTCGATGTACACGCATAGCTATATATAGACGTTTCAGAACGACTGGAGACCGTTACGCTCGTAGTTACAACTGGTGTACGTATATATGTATATATATTCGCGAAAAGATCGTTGGGGATATACCTGTGCGCTCTTTGCATTCGCGTGAGAATTCTGAACGAAACATAGCTGATCCGTTGGATCTGTTCTTGGAGTCACGCGCCAAGTTATTCTCGGTAGATAGAGCCCCAAGTAGTGATTTATTAACCCAGTCTCCACCGTTCAATTCTTGAGTTTGCTGCTATACCAGGAGAAAGAGAGAGTTGAGCTGCCAACGGTGGCCGAATGGTGAATGGGAGAAGGATTCGAGTATTATTCTTTGTGCAATATGGAATAATGATGATTAAAGGTTCTGGATTGTTCCACTAATTGGCCAGCGGTATTGTCAGGCGCATGCATAATCTCGATTGCTCCGAAATCCACGAGTAAGCCTGTCTTCGAAAGTCACCAGTCGAGGAGATGAATCCTCCTCCCTGCGACTCGTGCTGCGGCGAAAGTCTAGTGACTCTTATCTGCTCGCGTGGGCCGTGAACAATAGCTCTGCTCTTAAGCCAGGTAACAATACTTCCGATAATAATACACGACGATCGTGAAACTTGGACACCGGCCAACTTCCTCGGCCTGGACTCGGCCTCAAAACAAAAGACCTGGTTCGAAGGTCTGCCCCTTTCGAATGGAGATCCGTAGGCACATAATTGTATGCTTTTCGACGTTAAATTCTAGTGATTGCATTTTGAGTACCACCGATTAATCCTCACACCAAACCCTTCATACCGTGCACAGTCATTAATCCCAGACGCCTCCAACAAAAATATTGCTGCTTCATACTCCAATATTTGCTTACGTGTTAACGAACCGAACTTTCCCAATCTTTATCACTTAGTTTTTTTATTCCCGCTCGAATAATATTCGACTGGAATACTCTCTCGCTCTGTTTCTTTGTCTTACTCTTGTAATTGGAGTTCCGCCGAATAACAAAGTAATAGTTAAACGATCGGTAGATCTGGTTTCTCTTCGTTGCAATGGAAAGGACACGGTTCACGCGGCTCCAGTACCTCACGAATCGAAAGAGATAAAGAAATCTTGGTTCCGATTCATTGACTATCATAAACATTCTCGACAATTTGTTCACTCCAAGATTTGTTACGCGATCTGGGAAAAGAACCGTGGTCGCTTCCGTTGCCACAGATCCTTCATCCTCGTCTTCTTCTAGTCTTCCGCCTCAAGTACGTATCCACTTCCGCAGCGACGTATAATTACCTCATTCAGAAGTTCGCTACTTCGGTGAAGCGCTCTGTCACTGAGAGAGTACCGGGCGATTACGTAACCAGCAATTATACCCCAGTGTCCTTTTTAGCTAACGAAATATATGAAGCCGCCGTAATTAACTAGGATTTCATTCGCCATCCACGAGATTGCCACTGACCGAAGTAGCGCACGGCGCGCACGGTTTAAGCGGAACTTTTAATAAAATTGAGCACTGAATAGCAACGTGGTACAGTGTCTTGGCACGCGGCCGAAGATTCTTCTGTCCCGGTGCTTGTATGAAGGATCTGATGCTACGGCAAACTGAGACTACAAAACCTCCGAGTCTCATTTTTCATTGGGACTTAAGCTGGAAAGATTGTTCCTATGTGTGGGACAAATGGGTCAGGATTCAAAGACTCCCTAGACCAGCATCCTTCATTTTTATGTGTTCAATATATACCAAAGTGTACCATACAATATTGACAGGAATCGATATAAATGATATAATTGATATCGATCATAGAATATTGATATATAGATATATCATATAAATATCGTGCAAGTTTCATTCGAGATATAGATATAGGTAACGTAAAGACGTGCTTTACCCTGCTTTAACCCCGCACTTCGTCCGACTGTGAATACATTGTTCCGGATTTAACCGGTAGCAAGGTAGCATTTAAGATCGCGAACGATAATCATTGTCTGATAATGCACACTGCACGATTATACCAACGGTTTTAAGATAACTAAATTCCGTCTTACTTTTAGTTCGATTCGGTCATCCAGGGATTGTTTTAAGTTACAAGGATCCGAGGAGCACCGAGTCGTAATCGAAGGTTAAAGAGTCGCTCGATCCTCGTATCGAAGGTCGCCGCGGCGAAATCAGAAAGGTCGTGCTCAAATCCGAGTGACTCGATCACCTCGCAGTCTCCACTATGTTTTCTACCGATCGTCACTCGGAGTTGCGTCACTTGTTTACTTCATTGTTGACTGATTTAATTATCCAGCAGTACTTAACGAAGCGACTGCTACCCAATATTCATCGTATTTTCGTGCGTACGTTCGCCCGCCTCTGAGAATCTTCCGAAAATATTCGAGCGTGGTTCGACGTCTGCTATAAAAATCTAAAGATTCTTTTCCACTTTTAGCTTAAGATATCTGGTAGCCTGTACACAATCCTACGAACTTCTCTTTCGTCCGTGTTAATGCAAGTGAGTCTTAACTGCTAGCAAGTGACACGTTGGTAATCTGTGTCAACGATATTTACACTTTACTACGAAACAAAGCCTCGAGTTCTTCGCGTGGAAGCTAGGAGGATACCGACCGAGGAAGAATGACTAAAGATTATTGGGGAAGGTCACTTTGCACGATAGCACGATCATCGCGTATCCTACTCTTCCTCTTGTTTTTGTATCACGCGTATCGCGCAAGCTTGATCTTCATTAAGCGATGCAATCGCCGGCAATGAGATACACTCCGGGTAATCAAGGAGCCTGAGCGATTGAAGCAAAGACACAATGAAAAATGAATCGAAACTAGATCCACGGACGATTCCGTTAATTGATTGACTCACTGAGAATTGCGCAAATCCTATCGAGTCCACCAATATTCCTCATGGAAAACTTGAGAAAAATGGCAATAAAGAAATTCGAAAATCCTATTTGCTACCCCTTAGATCATTGTTTATCCTCGCAGTTCTTATATAATGCAAATTCACTGGAGGTTCTAGTTGAGTGAATGTTTTAAATATAATCCAGATGTTGTTGATGCCGAGCTAGTCATGCCCACTGCGATAGTTAATCGAAGCTTTCTAATAATAGGTTGGAGAATAAATTGTCCGGCAAGGGGTCATTGCGTAGCAGAGACTTAAATCAATGATCAAGAAAAGTAAAAAAGCCAGTACTTTTCGAGTAACTTTAACAACTACATTACCTCTCTATTGTATGATAATTGCTCGTTGTTTACGACAATACCCTCGAGCAAGTGTTTGTAAAACGGCATGTCTCTTGTCGCATGGAGCACGAATAACGTGTCGCTTTATTAAATCTCACCAACTTTCGTTCTTAGTTATGTCTCTTAGTGAAGTTTCCTCTAGTATACGGCCACTTGAACGATGCGATGCATTTACCAACTAAAAACTTGGAAAACAACGGTCCGCGAGAGGTGGGATCGTGCTGTACGTACGAAGCGACTTCAAGGAAGGTTCCGTTTTAAAGTTGAGAAACACCCTGGGAAAAGTTTATCAGCATGATATAGGATGATCTAAGTGTTACCTTTTAACAACTCTGGAAAGTATGTCGGTGTTCCTGTGTGACGGGTTCGCGCGAAACTTGCACTTGCTCGCCACGAATAATTCAAATTAGAATGGTACAAACAGTTATTTATATCGCGCGGTAAAGGATAATGCTGATGAGGCAAATTGTAGTCTCGTGCTGGAGACGAACGTGACGCATGTGAATGTGAAGACATGCGTTTGGAATACAAACTGTCTTTGGTGAACTTCTCTAACAATAAGAAGTCAAGGTAGAAAACTTAGGTTCGACTCAGGTTCGAATTACAATTCTATCATTTCTGAATTTTCCATGAAACACGATTAAGATCACTGATTGATATTGATTTGAGTAAAAAACGTTTTATCTAATAAAACAAATCTAAAGAAGTTATTGAGAAATCTAATGAAAAGGAAGGTCGACTATTGTTTGACTTGTTGCTGATACAAACAACGCCTTGACGATGACCAAGTCGTCGGAAGAGACGGTTTTACAGTTTGATTAATTGAGAAATCTCAAAGAAAAACAGTCGGATAGAAGGTCAATGTTAGATCGATCGTGTCGTGAATCAGTTCCGAGAGTGACTTAACCAATGAACCAAACGAGCAATTGGTAATCCGTCCGTGACTTAGAATCGTCGTTTCGAAAAGTTTGCCAAAGGTGGCCGTGCAATCAGTGATACGTGACGCGATGGCAGTTCAGAGAGAAAGACTCGTTACGTAAAAGTGGCACCTTCAGCGAAATGATCTCAACCCTCGCGTCCTGTACTTCTTTTCTTCTTCATACCGCGAAGCTGACTCCTCTACGCAGCAACCCGCTAAAAAGCACGTTTCACTCTAAGTCTTAACCGATTTTGCGTTCGTCAACCCGTTTGTTATTCGGGGTCATACGAGTCTCTCGCATGTTTTCCGAGATCCTAATGACAATTAAGACCCCCATTACCCTTATTAAGTTGCACAATACACCAAGTTGCGTAATATACCAATGCGATATGCAACCGGTAAATAGAAGATAATAAAAAAGAGCCTGTTTCAACTCGTGGATTGTGTTTGGAGTTACGCGAAGACCCTGATACGGTGGCACGTGTGACTAACTGCAATTATATAGTGACTGTGATACGCCCTACGTGGATGCGAACATCCCACAATTATGAAATCGCTTGGAATTCTTCGTCGTAGTATAATTTCGTTTTTTTTTCAAAAATTGAGTATTTTATTCATTTCTCTTTATCTGAACTTGCAAACAGTCGGTGGCATAAATTTCATTGGAAATATGGCTTTTCAGGTTCGTATTCAACTCGATGGTACCTGCAGACATGCGTATATTTGGAAAGCAACAGCTTGACAGGGAATAATTAACACCCGCGTTGTACATGGTCGTACGTTATCTTATCGGGTTTCGCATACGTGTTACGTCTACTCGTTCATAGCTAACAGCTTCTGTCACATGAGTAACCGTTAAGCACGAAGAGGAATCGTAATCAAAGCTTCTCTATCGTTCCGACTGCTTTATCGTTACATCCTTACTTACGTTCGAGACTCACTCCAGTAAATTTTGCGCGAGTGATTTATTGAATACTGCGCCAAGAAACGGCTTCCAAGCTACAACCGATTAGACACGAATAACAACAACGTAACTAGTGGGAATGGAAAATCGTGTAATTATGAAGACTCTCATAATTTGATCGTGGAAGAATCATTAGGGGGAACTTTGTTCATTGTCGATATATACTCGATAAGGCTAACTTGGGATTTCCATATTTTTCTGTCGCCAATACAGTCAGTGTCGCGTAAGACTCCTTTCTCAGACGAGACTTTCAAGGAAAAAGCCTACGTGATCCACCACTCGTCCACACTGACCAGCATCACTGGAAATCGCGTTCCAAGTGAAATAATTAACTAGAGTTGCGCACACGATTTGACTCAATCGTATTTCCAGCAAATACTCTCCTTTAATTACGTGTAGCCTTTGGTAACGGAATTACGAATAGGGGAGTTCGACAATTTGCAGAATTCAGGATGCTCTTGGTATTGCTTCGACAAATCGAAAACTTCCGTTCACGATGAAATCGAGGGAAAATTTAATTATATAATCTGGGTTAGTTAACTCTCCTTTCGAAACGTTTCTATTTATTTTATTTCTTAATCTTATTCGTATTTTATATTAAGATTATTTTCCATCATCTCGTTGAATACTTAGAAAATGTTCTCTCTTGGCTTTCGACAAATTACGTTTGAACCACGTAAGCTTACCGCGATCAAGGGAACCTTTCGAAAGGTCAGATGTAAATTCGCATGGAACGCGAGCACGCGATTAGCACGGTAAGAATCGTAGGCAGCATTCTTAATTTCGAGACAGACTCGAGCAACGTTCAAGCCTTAGTTTTGGAGTTGGTTCGAAAGGAAAACTTTGCAACAGAGACTGGTCGTCTAGCGAAATACATTACGGTGATCTACCACTTACTGTGTAATTGTGTCACGGTAGAGTTAAAATTCTGGTTGATCTAAAACCTAACGGTATACCATCTCCTGTCTTCACAGAGCTTTCAACTTCTCGTTTTATCTTTCGCGTTTCTGACATTTGTTTCTCGCTCTCTTGCGCCGAGATATTTTAGTACCGCTATTGGCACGTGCCTTCAACGAGCGAGAAGTCCGGAACGAGTAACTCTCACTCGAACTAGAAGTACCAATCGATCTACGATAAAATTGGATCGTGTAATGTCAATTATTACCGTTCACGTGAAATTTCAGCAACGATGCAATCCCAAAATACATGCGGATATACTGCACGCTTATTTGTAATCTTTTGCTTTGGAGTGAAGCACCATTGTATATTGCTCGTTTCGTTCCTCAAAATCCCAATCTATGCCGCGTGTCCATTATTAGCTCGATCATCGAGATAAAACCCGATGCTATCTCAAATCGACAATGTCAACGTTCCTTTGGCATTCGATATTTTTCGAATCTTCTACTGGTGAAAATATAAAAGATACGATTGTTGTCATCACATGTGAAAATTTCAAGATAACTATGCCAATTTGCGAGTTTTACCTCTGAATGCGGAAGTTGTGGCTCATGTAGGTGCTATCCAAGACTTGCCAACCGAGAAACGCGTTTGTTAAGTAATTTAGAAGAGACAGGATCAGTGTATTTAGGTTGACATTGTGCGTTTATATTGGAATTACAGAATAACGCGATGGTGCAATACAGATGATGTAATTATAATTCCGATATATTAATCGGTTTTCATTGTTGACGACACTGATACTAACTCCATCTGTACTATTAGTCACATGTAGTGCGATAATAGGCATCAGTCTCGTTGGCCAGTCAACAATTAAACTAGACCTTAAATTCGTTTTCTGACAGATACTTGAAAACGCTCACGCGACCTTGCGATATCACACGCGTTACAGATCGAACAATGAAACTCGTGTGAAATTCTGGCATCGATTTTGCATGAACAAGATACAATCAAATTCGTCAGATCAATCGGAAACTGCGACTCAATCGTGAATTTCACCGCTCGTTACATGACGTAGCTTTTTCTTACCCAGATTACAGCTTCGGAATGGCAAATAAAATGCAAACTTCAATAACGATGCTTTTAATCCTGGTGCGAACTTAATTTCGATAGAAGTAGAAAAAAGAAAGAAGAAAGTATTATTCTAATAGAATTTAATTAAGAGAATTATTAGAATCATGAATTATAATTACGATTCCATCGATAATCCGACTACGAAACCAACGGAGCGCAAAGTATGATATCGATGATCGAATGAAGCCAGCTGGCTAATTCTAAAGTAGTATTAGAAACAGTCGCGTGCTCAGATGATCTTATAAATACATATGTTTTTTCCTTCGCAGTTCATGGAGCGTCGAGTTACGATGTCACTGGCGCCGAGAGGAGGCTGGAGAGCAACGAGGTGATTCATAAGTCGAACAATATTCGTGGACATTGGGATGACTCGATCGCGAACGAAGATCACACCGATGATGAACAAACAGTCTACGTAATCGAGTTTGGTTCGGAACCAAGTGAAAAAGACGACAGTTTGTCGAATAAAGGGAAAGACACAACCAATAGTAAGTATCGTATATCCACCAATTTTTAATTAATATTTAACAATAATCACTAATAATAGATTTCTAATCGAACCACCTTTTCTCTGTTATTGTTTTTTCAATGCATGATCGCGAATGTGCGATACAATTAATTTCTTCTTGAGCGTCAACGATGCAGATAGATAACGCGTTTATCTACCTGCGCAAAGGGATATTCTTAATCCTTCGATTGACAGAGTTGATTCAGAAACCGCTGATTATTATTTGTAGCGCTCTATCAACGCAAACAAAATATGTATCCAGATACGCGATCGCTCAGCTGTTTAACTGCACACGTCCTGCAGCTCGATGCTACGTATATTAGACCCTTTTTTCATTAACTTGGATCAAATCTAAATTCAGCAATAACTCTTTCCTTTCTTGTTAGAATATATACTGCATATATTTCATAGTAAAATATAGAGAATATGACGATACGAGTGTTATATCTTTCAAAATAGATATTATTTCGAGTTTTCTTGATTATATTTATTAGAGATAAAATAGAGGCTAGTAAGCGGGTTAATAACTTCTAAGCAAAATTTGAAGATTGCCGTGAACTTGTGATCGTCGTTCGTCAAGATATATCGCGATTTTTGACATAGAGCCAAGTAGCTGACCAAAGTAATTAGTTACTGTAAACTCGCACCTGTCTCGGACTACCGTGTCAGCAAGTTTTATTGGCAGCTAATACTCGCGAGTAATTTCACACTATGGCAAAAGTACTCTCAATTCCGGTACATAATCGTTTTAAACCACAGTCAGAGGTGAGTGACGTAAAATTGACGTAAGTCCGATCATAAGTTCCTCTGCAATTCAAATCGACGATAAGTACTCCGGATCCCGAACTAAATCGCCCGTCTACCGCGTTCGACAATTACGGGACTATCGATCATCAATTACAAGCAATTCCTGTTAATCGTCTCGGTGAGTTACGTGCTGCGTGACGTAACTTTATACATAAACCTATTACCTTATAGACCGAATTCAATTTTGCGAGGCTCATCGTCGAACTCGGTTATACTAGCCGCGTATGCTAACAGGGATCTATGTATAACGTCAAGTGTCAATCTCACGATTAAGATCTTAGAATCCTTGCCCGCATTGCCATCATCAATTCGCAGAGTAATAACAGTCTCGCGAAAATATCCCCACTCGTAAATAATTCATATTGAAATTAGGTCACTGTTTCAAAATTAATTTAATTTTCTTGTTATAGTAAAAATAGATATGAAGTAGTTCTAACATTAAGATTACCGATATAACAATTACTAACCCATTACTAATACATTTTTCGTTTCGCTGACAGGCGGCTCTTTTTTTGTTCCAGTCGAAAGCGATAGTCAGAACTTATTGGATCCATGGTCGATCGTCTGGTATATCGGATCATTCGGTGGCCTAGTCGCTTTCTTCCTTATAGTGAGTTGTTCCGAGTGGTGTTGCCGACGAAACGGCAGGACTTTAACAGTGCCGTATGCTCAACGAGCCGAAGTGATCAATGGTACCCAAGTAGTTACGGAAACGCCACCACCACCCTATCACTTATTCGCACCACCACCATATGATTCCGTCAACTATGGTGATATAGTGGACAAGACGTCAGGAGAGAAAACAGACATCTACATCATATCGGTACCAATTCACAGACCAGTGGTCCAAGTCCCAGCTTAAATCTTGACGCTGTCCATCCCCGAGAAGGGAACCGGATCCAAGCCAAGTTCCATTGACACCCATCGCGGTGATTTCCTCATGACCCTCGTCATTGAAGAGACGCTCAGGTGCAACTCAGGACACTTTAGAAAGTTGCCCAAGGACCGTGGCGAGAGTAGGAAGACCCACGAATGGTGACTCGAATATATCCACTATCTAATAGTGTCGAGGTCACTTGACAATCGTCCATCAGTTTGCTGTGCCATCCTTCAGAGAACGATGTGTATTTGGTAGATCAAACGAGAGAAAAGGATAGAACGACCCTGATCACCATGGAACATGTTTCGCGAGTCGATTTCAAATGATGGTGATAATGGGGGTAAATTAAGGTGTGCCTAGGAACTGCGTAGACACCGAGGAGACTGTTGGACTTTCCGGTAAGACGTGGAGGAAGAATATGACGCTAATAGGATTTTTCATTGTTAGAGGAACATTATTGGCCTGGAGCCATTGAATTCTTTTACTTTTAATTGTATGTAATTGAGCCTCGATACGGAATCTTTCGTCAACTATCGGGGAGTGGAATAATTGTACTTCGAATCTCCGGGACGGTGAATGTATGACATATGATAGGAACCAAGAATAATAATTACTGAACACTACCTCCTATCCAAATGAATCAAGGCACCAACGTTTCAAAGTGTCAAGTACTCGATGAGTATCGTTCCAAATGATTCTGTGAATTTCCGAGAATTTTTGGGGAATATTAACGAGACGAGTAGAAGGAATATTAGTGATGACTTTTCAACTAGGACCAGTGACGAGAGATTTGAATTTTGTGATTTTTCTGACAGATTTTTTGCTATCGAACATTTTCCTTTTTCACGCAATTAGCAAAGTGCCAGCGGTAGATAGCGGTATACGATGACCGTAATAGTCTCCTAAACGCGCGAACTGTATCAATATCAATATTTAAAAATTATTACGAAAAATACTTACATTTGATCTTACAACCTAAGACAAAGAGATAAAATATTTGTAAACACTCCCATTGCATCATATATTATATTTTCGCGAAAAAAACTCGGTTATTTACCTCGGGTAATCGTATGCAAAGTCTTACGCGGCAAAACAAAAATCTTTGGTACATATTGCATAACTCACTGATTTGTATTGAATTTTTTATTCGCATTATCTCTATCAGAGAGATAATAAACGTGGAGACTATTAATCGATTCACGGCACCATTAACGATCCACGTAATGGAAATAACAAGGAGAACTACAGGAACAATTACGTATGATCGTTATTGTTTGTGCTAATACTGCCATACTATGCGCACAACTACGGAGCACAATAATAGATTTGTCCGTTTAAAAAACAAAGTAACTCGGCATCTTTCGAGACAGTAACTTTCGCCAATATTAAATTTACACGTTCCATTGTAATAATAAAACTGCCGTATTTTTTACACGCGCTGTAAAGATTCATTTCGAGGCTGTTCATTTAAGATACTGCCTTTAGCTCAGCGCACAAACTGTTTTTATCCTTGGACATTCAACTGTTCCGCTACCAAGTGTTAAATATAATCTATAAATCGATAATATCGTGATGCACAAATACAAGTGTAACTTTAACAGACGATTCACGAACGACAACAGCTCTTTACTCTGCCAAATAATAATTGATGCGCAAATGGAATTCCAGATTTAACCAAAACGCTTTGAATTTCGTCGCAATACACGTAATTCATATCAGTTTGAAAGGTAATTGATGAATTAAGAAATTGATGTTACAGCAATACGGAAGAGACTTATTTAGAAAGAAGTTAGAAAAGTCACGAATGTCTTGAGAGCATTAAAACTGTGAATTCGAATCATCGAGTGTTAGATTGCACAGTGCGAAATTGATTTTAGAGTACCGTATGTATTTGTTATCAATTGGAGACGTGCGCGAGAAGTTCAAGTAGCCCGCTACGTCGATGCTAGTGATTAACCTCAATTACAATCGTTTCAAGTCTGTCAATTGTGGGTGATTGCATATAAATTACACATTGACTGCCATAAAAAATGCTTTGGCCTCGTGGAGGCCAAAATGTGGCTAGCACGAAACACCGAAAATAGATAATTGACGAATTGTCATCGATGTATCGAACGGGGGAAAAAAAACTCGAGAGAAACGTCGGTTTACTGCGAGATTCAGACAATTAGAAAACTGTTAAACTGATTCAATGAAATTAATCTTGGTTTACGGATTTTTAGACTGGCTTCCATTGCAATTATTAAAGTTATTTATTACTTAATTATTTAGCGCCTAAAGTCTTCAATTAAACGCTGGACTTTAATACGAATTTATTACGACACGAATGTCGAGAAGGATATTTGACATATTGGTTAAAAGAAATTAATATGCGAAGCAATGATTAAAAATAATTATTTACCAAGATATATTATTTTTAATGCTGTTACACTGATCTCCAGGAACCGTTTAATTCTAGCGAATAATTCACGTTGGTTTCTAGTAATAACGTATGAATGAGTGTGAAAGAATATTGTATGCTTATAATGAATTAGATTAAGGTAAACCTTTTGCATTCGCACCTTAATAGATGTACTTTTTCTTCAAGACCTTGCGCGATTCATTTTCATCTTAGGTCGATTATATTTTATTGACTAATGCAACGACATAGGAAACGAGCTTGTGTGAAATGGTGTTATTCGATTATAACACAGGTCACGGTAAAAGTGAGAGTGCAAAGGGTTGAATACAAGGTCAATTAATATAAACATTATCGTTAGTTATTGGAGTAATGATTCTTGTTCTTATCATTTTCATTCTTATTATTAGTGATGTTATATTGTCCTTATGATTCGCTGGACCCGTAATTCTAATTGTAAGATGAATTACGGGGATTTTGACTCTCATCAAGATTCGCAGAATCGCAGCGCTGTCGCTATTTATTTTTTATACTTTTGTACCCACTCTTTATACACATTCGAACGTCTCTGTGTTGCCAATAATAAAACTTCTTTTATCATGAAATCTTCCTATTATTTCAACTGAGAAATTTACTGCTTATCGGCGTAATAGTATATTAACCGAACCAAGACGCGTACTCTAACCATGAAAGTTCGGAGACTTTCGTGTATTAAACAGCCGCGCGACACGCAAACAAGGCGATATAACCGAAATCACGCATAAACAAAAACTACCTCGCAGCTAATACGAAAACAACACTTATGCAGTACGTGACTTGCGGAATGTCAACAAACGAGAAACTCTGAATTACTATCAATATTATTCTCGGGGCACGCGTTACAACAAATTGTACATATAAATTGAGTATGTAACATGAAAATCAATATTGACAAATTAGTATTTGTCTTGACAAAGAAAATTCTGTCGAAAATGTGAAAAGTTGAAAAAAACAGGAAACACTTACGGCAGGATGTTGTGGGTGAAGGAGGCCGCCAGTTCATGATATCGCTTGAAAATCAAGGGAGAATTTCGTAGAGGTGTAGAAGATACTTCCGGGCACAAATACACAAACCGCGACGAAGAGGGTTTAAACACACTGCAACACAAGTAACATATCGCTAATTAACGATGAATTCGTGGAAAGTACGCGTCGGATAGAAATGCCGGGAACTGTCTGTACGAACCTGTTGATTCGGCGATTCGGCAGAGTTTGTCTAGGCTAGATGCACAACCTCTTGTTCTTCAGCCGGTCACGTAGCACCAGCGGCAGTTAAAGTAGATAGACACGAAATCAACTTCGGAACTGGACGGAAATGTTCGGGTGATTTCGCCCTATGTTGCTCGGAGTAACTTGAGATTCCGAAATTTATCAGATTCTGTTATAAACAGAATTATAACAAATAATTTATATATTTCATTACTTAATTATGTCAAATAATTGTGTGACTTTTATATTATACATGGACTGCAGATTTTTATCCAAAATATCCAAAATCGTATATTTTGCATCTTAATAAATTGTGAATAAGTACTGAGGAAGCAATATCGTACTATTTGTAGAGTAGTTGTGAGATTCACAGAAAAGGTTTATGTATTACAAAAATGCAATTTAAACCTCAATTGAGGTTGAAAAAGAATTCGAATCCAAAAACCTACGTAGAACAGTAGTTTCGGATAAAGCTTTTTATTGCTTCATTCTGTATCAAAATGGCCGATGTATGTTGCAGTATAAACAAAATGTGTTACTTGAATAGATATTTAAACATTTTAATATTCATTTACCTTTATTAAACGCAGAATTACGAATATGAAACAAGAAATCTGTCCTGTAGCACTTGTACGCGAAGCACTTGCACACGAAATCTACCAACTTAATATCTATGACTGACTTCACAATTGTATTTAATGCAAATTTGGCAGGCCTGGAAAATGCATTAAATATCGTCTAACTTCCGACTGCATTGCACCTGATTCAATCTTAGCCGCTTTTCCACTAAAATGTATAAAATTATGTCTTCGCATTGTCGTGATTGAAAATTATTTAGGGTTGTCGGAAAACAAGTTTGTATTCAAACGGGATGTATTTAACCAATGTGTCCAGTGACTTATAAAAATGCATAATACTTCGATTACGAGGATCAAATGCATAACCTAGTCATGGATTATCTCGGTGAGCTAGTTGCTCTTGGAATAGATAGCATTATCTTCGGTATTTGTCTGAGACAGTACTTTTATTGCAAAAATGCAATTACTGCAATTAAGGTATACTTATTATTCATCATATTACGTATTTTTTAAACGTATTTACTGTCAATGATCGTGAATGATTAACCTTGCTCCCCTAGAAAACGTTTTTAAAAAAACACTTTTTTATAAGTTTGAATATTTCGGACCTCATATCGCTATAACAGCGTGAATAAGAATCTTTAACAAAACCACTGATTCTTATGTCGAATAGGGAGTGGAATTTCACGAGGTTGGCCAAGAGCTGAGTAATATCGTTGACAAAAATCCAGATCACAAGGTAAATTACATTGCTATTAGGGGCATTGTAAAACCTTTAGGCAAGCCACTGCAAAGTATTAATAATGAGAGTATCACCGGAGTCATACAGAAGCTCAAAATCAAAGAGCATG
Organism: Trypoxylon attenuatum; assembly: GCA_963989405.1. Taxonomy (NCBI): domain Eukaryota; kingdom Metazoa; phylum Arthropoda; class Insecta; order Hymenoptera; family Crabronidae; genus Trypoxylon; species Trypoxylon attenuatum. The sequence goes on from OZ022495.1 coordinate 7,457,558, forward strand.
TCGTAGCAAGAACTACCGCTGGATTTTGGTAAATTTTACAAGTTTAATTCACCATTCATATAACTGTACATATCGCTGACGAATCATCATACTTAGAATAGTGTATTTCTTCTACGAGATATGAATGTAATTATTTTACATAGGTCTGACCAAGAGCGTACAGTACAAAAGATATATAATACTGTGCCTTTTGCTTTAACACGAGGGTTTCATGCTGTAGAAGTATTGGAACCTTTGTCAGCAGATATATTAGAACTAGACGTAATCTCCGATACTTTTGAACCCACTGTGCCAAGTTTCGCCGATCACATATGGGGATTTTTTACTGGTATTAAATACATAGATGCGATATACCCATAAAAAATTATACCCATTATTCTATGTATCGTTTAAATTCTTTTAGGCGTGCGTCAACGTGGCTTACAGTCAACGGAAGAATTGTTAAGAGAGGGTGCTATTATTACGGGTATCGGTGAACTGTCAAGATCGGGTATCAAGGGAAAGTCTCTCACTTTACAGCCCCCATCGGATGGTTCACCGTTTTATTTGACAAGCATGTCCATTACCTCGTTAGTTCGTAAGCTAGACGATCGCAAACGAACGTACAGGTGATATTATTTATAAGAAGACTCTATAAGATTAATAAGTAGCCATATGAAAAAGACGAAAAATTACTTTAACAATATATCCTCCAGGTTATTGTGTCTGATGTTTGGTGCAATCGGATTATTAATCGGAGGAATGCTAATCAGGCGATATTGGAAAGATAAGGAAGAACAAAGAGCAGCAGAAGAATTGAAACAATCTCTCGCAGCATCGCGACAAGAAAGAAGACAGAGAGCCAGAGACAGTGAAATTAGAGAGGATCAATTGTGTGTTGTTTGCCGTACGAACCCTCGCGAAATTATTCTTTTACCCTGTGGCCATGTTTGTCTGTGTGAAGATTGTTCACAGAATATCAATTATGACTGTCCCGTATGCCGAACGCCAATAGCGCAAAAAAATGCAGCATACATAGTTTAACTTGTGCGTTTATTAAAGGAAAATTTATGATATGTTTTTAAAGGATAATGTGATTATTTCCATATGGGGTGATTTTTTAGAATCTATATTCGCTGGAGTGTTATAATGCGATTAAGTGGAAATGCGCGCGAAGGTTTGAAACTATGATCTTAATTTGGAAATTAAGTAAAACAATTCTCACCTGCAAAATAACAATCGTCAATAGTTAAATGCCTAATTTGTGATTGTATGAAAGGTACTGTCGTTAAATACGTATTGCATAAAAGCTTAGAAAACCTATAACCATATATGAATAATTCATACGAATGTGTTTACTGTACGATTAACGTTACGTTTTCGTACAGAATATTCGATTATCGAATAATATCATTTGATAAGAAAAATGTAATCACTGTTGCAAATGAAGGACTGCTTCGGTACAAATACTTGATTCAATCATTGGTATATCAAAATCACAAAGTTCATCCACGCAAAGTAGGAAGCGACCAATTGACTTCTATAGCATGACGTATTTTAAATCATCCAAAGAGGACAATAATGTATATTATATTAGGAAGATATGAAATATATTTTATAGATAATTTATTTATACATAGTAAATATCAAAATTCTAGAGATTTCGATTCTTCCTTTTTCTCTTGGCCTTCGTTATTTTCAGATATTTTCAGAGACTCTAACGCTACCTTTACTTTATTAGATTTACCAATTCCAAGCTTAGGAAGACCTCTATTTAAACCCTCAAGTAATATACAAGCCTTGCATACTTCTTGACTCGAAACAAATCCACAACGAGAACAGTTCCTTTTTTCTGGCATCTTAACTGTGTCCTTTACTTGTAAAGTTTCACCTGAAAAAGAAAGGAAATGATGTGACGCATAAGTACAAGCTTCATTATGAATTGCTCGCCAGTTTTTAATTACGTACCAGAATGTATTATATCTATGATGGCTAGTGGTCGAACTTTTTCCAAATCCTTTAAAAATGTTCTGGCGTGTCCTCTGTATGCGTTTGGAGCAAATATGCACTCGGTCGAAAAGTATACCAATTGCTTAAAGTATGCATACATGACTATTTCTTTCTCATAGGCGTATTTCAATGGCTTGCATCTCATTATAGCATCTGCTCCTGTCTGTTTGGTATTTAATATTATTTCTTGAAATGAAATATCAATGAACGATGTCACGAAAGCATAAAATATAATAACTATAATTGATATACTCACCGTTATCACTGAAGTACACCTTTGAAGTCTAGCTATATCTCCTCTTAGAATATTCATCAACACTGTTTCAGCTATATCATCTGCATTATGTCCCGTTGCAATGCAGTTTACTCCCAAAAGAGCTGCGCCTCTATCCAAAGCTTGCCGCCGGAAAACTCCGCAAAAGGTACAATTGTTTTTTCTTCCTACCTATAATTGTATATTATACTGACGATATATTCCACCCGATTTAGCCTTTTTTGAAAAGTAAATATTTAAAACCTTACTGCAGCTACAATTTCGTCCATTGTCCAACCATACAGGTCTTTGTATGATAAAATCTTTAAAGGTAACCCATAGTCGACTTTATTCTGTTCGACAGTTTTAAGACTGTCATCTCGATATCCTACAATTAATCAAGAGTATTAGACATTGCAACTTGTTTATAAATTTTATAGATAATAATTTACAGTACCAGTAATTCCCTCGTCGATAGATAATAAGAATAATTCTATGCCATAGTTGTAACGATCATTCAATGTTTTCATGACATATGCAAGTACCGTTGAATCCTTTCCGCCTGATGCTCCAATTGCGACTTTATCACCAGGCTTGAACAGTTCGCCTGTTACTATCGTATTATGAATTTCAGTTTCGAAGGCCCAAAAGAAACAATCTTTACACAATGCATCACCAGTTTTTGGCCTCTGAAATTATTGTAATCGACATGAGACTTATATGGTTAATATATTTACAAATTGAAGTGGCATATATATTGATTAATCCGTTTATACCTTAAGTGCGGCATCTTTGCCACATTCTCGTGAACACGGAATAGGCATTGCAGTATTGTAAATATGCAGGGTTCACCTTTATCTTGAAGTATAACACTTTATATTCACAAAATTGATTGATTTTAAATGGAAAACTAAGAATATAAATTTTGTGTTAAGGTTAATCCGGACCCATCAATTATATGTTCTGCATTACTAATATATATTTTTCAATATCACCCAGAGTGTTTTTATATACAGTCCATAAACACTTTTGGATATTAATATAAAATAACTTAGACTATTATTTTTTCCAGTGTATCTATCTGGAAGTACACTCGCGCTATAAGAATTCTATCTTCTAGCACGTTGTCAAAAGCACTACACATTAATCTTCTGGCTTCTCTGGTGGTGGTCCACAAGGTTGCAACATTTTTTCCATCAGATTGAATCGGACACGGGCCTTAGCCTCGTTTTCAGCAATCGCAAAGAAATTCAATAAATCGTAATGTCCCATGTACGAGCTACAGGAATCACGATGTTGATTTACTAGCCATTCGAACTTTGTGGTATCCGCGTGTCCTGTACCGATATATTTTGATTGTAAATGTTCCAATTGACTGTGAATGTTATATCGTTCGCCCATTTTTTAACGATTACTGTATTATTGCTTTAGTAAACGTAATCTTATAGTTTTCCAACACTTTTCCAGACAGTCGATTAAATCGAAGTTTGAGATATGCGAAAGTCCAAACCGTTTACAGATGCATGTTTTCGTTTCCTGAAGTTGGAACAGCGTTCTGTAATCATCGATTTCGATATAGGAAATTTTCATGTATCGCTATACGCGACTTTAATATTTTCCAAATTGCAAAGGTAAATTATTCTAATTGATATTAACTATGAGCCTCGTATATAGTTTAAAATAATGCTTTCAATTGCAAGAGATAAAGTACGGCTTATACTTAAGTATTTATGTCCAGTTCCCAGTCTAACTAAAATTGTAAACAACAACGTCGTAAAGCAGTAAGTTAATCAAGATATAATTTGCGAAATATGTAAAAATTATATTATCTGTACTCAAATTTAAGCAACTAAACTATAATAGTCAGTATCGGTTCGACTGAGAAGAAATATTGAAAAATCCATAATTTTAATATTTGTGAACGCCTAAACCGGCTAGCACAGGATATGTGGATTACGTTTAATTCTTTGTCGTACATATTTCTGCGCAAAACATCAGATACTTTGACGTGCGAAGAGAGAACGCTAGCTCTTCGACATATTGAACAGAATTTATTGAATAAAATGTGAATTATCTTTGCAATTTCGTAAAATCCAGTCGAAAATTGAATATCTGCGATTGTTCAGTTCCACGCAGCCGCGCGAGGGCAGCAGCAGTACTCGTTACGTCAGACAATAATGACGTACTATTGGTTAATGGCTTCTACTTACTCGAGCTACCTTTATGAGAAAGCCAAATACAATCCAAAGAAAATTCATGAGACATGATGCATCGGCTAGTAAAATCATAAAAATATGATTGCCTGAACATCTGACTGCTGAAATAGCTATAAATTTTTGATTCGTGGCCTTGTGAATTTTATTCGTGGCCTACGAAATGTGTTGAAACTGCGAGGGAGCGTACAGTTAACGTAGCCGTTACACTCATCGCTACGTTGGACCAGCCCGATGCAAAGGAACCCAACATTAGACGCGATATCACAAGACTTTCATTGCACGTGAGTATCAATACAGAACTTTTGACTTAGGTGAGCGTGAAAATAATTGGAATCGGTAGATCACACAAAAAGTGGGTGACTCCCTTGCCATCCAGTCGTTAACAATGGCGGCTACGCTGAGTTGACCGAAAAATTCTATCTTGTAGAAATGCCCTATGAATTGACAAGTCATACCGATATACCTAATAAACGTTTATGTTTCACTCAAGTGTAACGTAGTACATTTAGATTATTCATTTTTTTACGGTGATCACGAAGTCTTGGGTGTTCCGTGGAGTATCGTTACATCGTACTAAAACTGGATAAAACTGTGTGTGTGTGTGCGTGCGTTTACCCCTATACGTGTAAATGTTATTATGTGTACATAATGTATCCATGACGGTCTGCTTGAAAGTATTGAAGGAAATCAAAATAGTTTCATAAGTCAAGACACTTTCACACTAATTTATAATATTAAGGTGAGTGAGAACGATGAGAGGCAGGTTTATATGAGAAAATTGAAGTAATGGTTAACCAAGTTTTAAATGTTATTGTATTATTACTTATACATGTACATATTTAGCCCTGTTAATAATATTTAGTGGTCGTCACTCGGATGGTATGTTAGTTTCTAAAAACTAGGACCATTAATAATCAGAAAAGTAGGACAATTAACAGGATTACTTAGTTCCTTGGACACACCTTAAAGAAGAAATCTTGCACAGTTAACGCTCTTACGTTATGCTTTTTTCTTCGAATATCCTTATTTCGTAATGTACAAATTTAGAAATAAAAACAGAGTCTGATGCAAAGTAATCTTTACCGTAGAAATAAACGATCTCTGTTGCGTACGCATAACATTAATATTGTGTACATTTTAGTAGGTGACATGCCTAGCGGTCGTGACATAGAACGAGCTGAACGTAATGGAAGATTTCGATCACGTAGGAGAGGTAGTACAAGCAGTGATATAAATCGACATAGTTTTGAAAGTTCAGATAAAAGACATAAGAGGCATGGAAAAACTAAGAATTCAGGAAAAAAGAAAAAGAAGAGATCGCGGGATAAGTCTGTAGAAGACGTCCCAACTGTAGCTTCGTCCGTTGTGAAGCCACTGGTCGAATACTCGGACGTGAGTAGCGAAGACCTGTCGGAACCAGAAGCAGGAGAAATACAGTCGGAAGATAGTAGAGGTAATAGTCACACAGACGGAGAAGTACCTGAGCCAGTCCTTCAGAGACGTTATTATGGCGGTAGTCCAGTGCGAACTCTCGGAGCATCGCCAATTAGTCTTTCGCCTTCTCCACCAGTGCAGCACAGGCATTCTGGCAGACACTACTCACCAAATGAACAGCAGCCCGCGACAATGCATGGCGGCGGTACACCGGAATACGAGGAAGAGTCGAGACGATACGCAAGGAGGAAGGAGAAGAAGCACAAACGGGAGAAGAAGAAGAAGAGAAGCCTCAGTCCTTCTTCGAGTTCTGGGAAGAAGAAGAAGCGAAAATCCAAAAGGCACTCTCACAGTATGAGTCCTCATCGTGTTCCAGATGAAATTATTATTAGTCCGGATCACGAGAAACCAAGTGCTAATTGGTCAGAATCTCCACCGTTACCGCTGAAAGACAGTACTTCGCCAATATCGCCCGCGACACCACAAGAACAGAGATGTATGAGCGACGTGGAGATTGAGATGACGAGACAATCCCGAAACGTAACTCCACCCCCACTCCCATCGAGACAAACAGAATCACCACATACACCGTTATTGCCACCAAGACCTACTACCCCCGAAAATAACAAAACGAATTTATCCGCAATGAAACACAGTCCAGAGAGACAGAAGCATAGTCCTAGTATTCATGTACGTCGCAACAGCGTTAGTCCAGGGCCAGCTAGTAGTTCGAGCCGTAGACGGCCTCATAGCCCAAGCCCACCATCGAGAAGAAGGGACCATAGCCCAACGAGAAGAAGGGATTTTAGTCCGAGTCCAATGTTACACAGACTCAGGCATAGTCCTAGTCCTGGTGCGTCTCGACGAAGAGAATTCAGCCCAAGCCCTGTGAGTCATAGACGTCGAGGGGAACCAGTTAGTCCCCCGTCGTCGAGTAAACGAAGAAGGAGGGATGATTCCGATAGGCGGCATAGGCACCATGAAAAAGACAGGAGGGACAAAAGGAAATCACGATCCACTCGAAGTCCAACTGGAAGCAGGTATGAAGCGGTATCACCGATATTTTTTATAATATTGATATAGTATTAATATTGATAATGTTTATTTTGTATTTCTCTAGACTGCATCTACCATTATCCCGATCTCGATCTCGCAGTCCGGGAAGATGGAGAAAAATGCAATCGCGTTCAAGATCTCGTTCGCGCAGGCGAAGTCGTACTCCAAAGAAATCCCGATCCCCGAGCAAATCACACAAATCATCGCGAAAGCATAAATCGAAAAGCCCACGGCCTTCGAGGATTCCTTCTCCTTCTCCGCATAGACCAAGGGCAAGGAGTCCGACGAGTATCACTGCAAGAAATCTGCGAGTACAAGCAAAAATTAGTGAAACTAGTTTATTTGCTGAACTGGTCAAAGACAGAAACATGAGGGAATTAGCATACAAGAAGTTGCAAGCAGCGAAAGAGAAAGCTGTCAATCAAGACGAAGTGCAGATTATCGAAGGCACCGATGATAAAGATGCTAGCAACGCATCTTCCGAGAACAAAACTTCCATTGACAATAAAGATAGACACGCGAATCACAAGGAACAATCAAAAACAACGGGTGAAAGTATGAAATCTCTCGATGTCGTCGATATTCCTGTTCCAGTGTCAGACGATAACACCATAGCAGGAAAGACACCGCCATTACCAATGACGCAATCTGCTAGTGCACAAAGTGTGCAATCTGGCATTAACCAAACGTCTCACATGGTTGCTTATACTTCACCCACGAGCAACACAACTAATTGTCCAATCAACGTGTCGAGCAGCCCAGTCTTCTCGGGTGGTACGAATGTACAAGCACCACCGTTGCCGCAAACTGAGCCCACCAACGCATCAGGTTTACCTCAAGCGCCTGTGCCTGTCCATATTCCTGTACCGGTCCCTGTGGCAGTTCTCCCGAATTTGTCTGTTCCACCACCACCTATACCGACTCCGGTTCCAGCGCCAAATACGGCAATGTCGAAGTTTAATCCTCCTAATAATCTAGTTCCTCTTAAATCGGTAGATCCTCCCAAACCTCCTATCGTAGCGTTCAAGACGAAAAGCTTGTCAAGGCTTCCTTTACCACCTGGAATTAATCAGAACGATTTGGAAAGCATAGACTCACCGCCAAGTCGTTCACCAAGTCCACCTAGTAAAGCACAAATGAAATTTCCAGCTACGAGCACGAAACCAGCCCAAAAGAAAGGCATTAAAGATCTACCCATGCCCCCAGGTAAGAAAGTACTTATCAAAATACATCCAAGATTTGCGTTCGAATTCCATTTTTTTGCTTCAAAGAAGCATGTGATTTAGTTGTACCTGGATCAGAAGATTTAAGTGGAGAAGACGATCCAAATGCAACACCACCGCGAGCAAAAGTCGAACGTGTCGCACCTAAACCAAAGCTAAAAAGGCCGAAAATCCTGAAACGTAGGGGATCACGAAACTGCCATACTCCTATGTCTGCTTCAGGCGGCAAGGACTGGGGTGAACGGTGTGTCGATGTGTTCGAAGTTATTGCTCAAATAGGGGAGGGTACTTACGGACAAGTATACAAGGCTCAGGACAAACGTGCCGGAGTATTGGTTGCATTGAAGAAAGTTCGTTTGGAAAACGAGAAGGAGGGTTTCCCTATAACAGCAGTCCGTGAGATTAAAATTCTCCGACAGCTCAATCACAAAAATATTGTCAATTTAAGGGAGATTGTCACAGACAAACAAGATGCTCTAGATTTCCGAAAGGTACTAATCTCATGAAAATCCAATTTGGATAAAAGCTTAGAATCGCATATGGACTACACGCGCTCTTTTACAGGACAAGGGTTCGTTTTATCTCGTATTCGAGTATATGGATCACGATTTAATGGGGCTCTTGGAATCTGGAATGGTGGATTTCAATGAGATGAACAATGCAAGCATTATGAAGCAACTTCTGGATGGATTAAATTATTGTCATAGTAAAAACTTTTTGCATAGGGATATTAAATGTTCAAATATACTGATGAATAACAAGTATGTTCATATGGTAGTATTATCGTTAGATTAGAAATTATGTTTTACACTTGCACTGTGCTAATTGCTGAATTTTCACAGAGGTGAAGTCAAACTGGCAGACTTCGGATTAGCGAGACTTTATAACGCGGAGGACCGGCAACGTCCCTATACAAACAAAGTGATTACGTTATGGTATCGGCCACCCGAGTTACTATTGGGTGAAGAACGATACGGCCCAGCTATAGATGTATGGAGCTGTGGTTGCATTTTAGGAGAATTGTTCTCCAAGAAACCACTATTTCAGGTACAAGATACAAAATTAAGAGAGCAATATGTACAATTGATACATGAAATAATTAATATAAAATCTTGTTTCTGTTTAGGCGAATGTGGAAATGATGCAATTAGAGATGATTTCCAGAGTTTGTGGTACACCAACTCCTGCTGTATGGCCATCTGTGATAAAACTGCCTCTTTGGCATACTCTTAAACCAAAAAAATCTCACAGACGACGTTTGAGGGAAGATTTCTCTTTCATGCCTGGGCCTGCTCTCGATCTTCTGGACAAAATGTTAGAATTAGATCCAGAAAAACGAATAACAGCTGCCGATGCTCTTAAGAGCTCTTGGCTGAAAAATGTTCAGCCCGAACAGTATGTTTTTTGTGTTATCGTGAATTCGTATTGTGAATTAAGGTAATAACGTTGAAATTACACTTTATTAGAATGCCGGCTCCGCAACTTCCAACATGGCAAGACTGTCATGAACTTTGGAGTAAAAAGCGAAGGCGTCAGTTACGGGAACAGCAAGAAAGTTCTACCGGAAAAATGTCGCTTCTTCCACTTCCAAATAAAGGAGGTCCCCATAAACCAATGGAGGATCTATCAGATGTCGGGGGGTGAGTAGTTGTGTAGTGAAACATATTCGCACAAGCTGCTGGGAGATGTTTCCAGTACTGACCAGAAAACTAATTGCTTACACACGTAGATGGCTGTGTACTGCAGTTGTGCTTGGCATTTATTTTCTTAGTGAGAATTGCGTTCTCGGAAATAATTATTGGAAAGAGTAAAAAAGAAAAAAAAAACCACTATAACTATGTAGTAGTTCCATTTTTCGTCGCCTGTGTTGCATGCAACTTTCAGTAATGAATAAATGAGTTAATTTTAATTTGATTCACAGTCGTTCAAACACGACGATGGCTAATATCCAGAACAATGGAATATAGAAACATGAAATCGCACAGCATCGTAATCTGTTCATGGATTTATCGCAGATTTTTCTCTCACTTGTTTCTTTTGCAAATAATGTCATCAAACTCTCAAAAATCCATATTGTAAACAGAATAAGTAAGTTACAGCGACCAAGAACTTTTTTTTTCACGAACAAACGTGTGTTACACACACACACAGTATTCAAGATTGCTGTAACTGAAATTAAACTGAATCGAAATTATGACATTGACGCTCATCAGAATTAATTACGGGACTGTTTAATTCAGATCCATTGATACAAACTCGCAGGAAAAGCCCTACCACAATTTCATAGTTAACATCGTTACTTAAAAAGAAAGGAATACCAGAAAGTAAAGATAATTAAGTTTGCTTCCGAGTCACGACGACGTTTGTACACTCCTCATGTGTTCAATTTTACAAAACCAAAAGTTATTACACACGAATGTACATACATATTGGCTTGTGCGTGTTAGCGAATATACAAATGCATATATCATAATATATATATATTATAATATATTTATATATATGCAAGAACAGAGAGACGTGTACAATTATATTTTGAGATGTATATGCATTTAAGTCTATACTCGATATGGTGCATAAAAACTATGGATTCCTGTAGCATCTACTGACATACCTACATACATACATACATACATATTTATCTCTTGCATCCTGATATAATGAGTTACAAACGAAACACACACACAAAAAAAAAGAACCGAATAGTAGCCTATTTGATTGTAAATAAACAGTCATGCGCGATAATCAAAGATAATCGAATTTTATAGGATTATTTGTCATACTGAATTGTTGGGCAATTGATAACATTATAATACGCGGCGTTGGGGTATTTATACATACATAGATGTGCACACGTATGCAAATTATATATCACTCTACATGCAGGCGACCTATAACATTTGAAGGTCTTATAGTGTAAATAGGTCATATGGGTACAAAGAAGATTGGTCGACGGAAGATTGAAGACACGGAATACGAAGAATCACGGCCAAATGTGAATGTGTTTTATGGAATGTAATAATGCCACGGTCAACAATGTTTCTTTTTATTTATGTTAATGCAATTTATTTAAACATTCACATTTACGGGTTAGGTATAGTTTAATTCATCATTTCTTTTTTTTCTTTTTTTTGATAACTGTTATAATTTGTTAATCTGTATTGTAGATAATGATCATAATAAGTTTCAATATACGAATGGCAAGTTCGAAATTTATTACTATTACGGCGAGCCCTCCGTGGGGATTTTTCTATTTTTATGCCATTCTTATAATGAAATCCCGTTTAGATAGTGTCTGATGTATTATCATCGTCAATGTAAAATATTAATGAATTGCTGTAATATACTTCCTGATTGTCCAAAAAATGTTTACCTGACGATTTTTCTGGACAATGAACTACGAATGTTATTAAAACATTTTATCATTTAATTTGTTTGGCCCCTTTCAGTGTCTTTTTTTTTTAAAAAAAAAGAAAAGAGAAAGAAGAAGATAATGCGATTAAGTAGACGTAACTATTTAAGAGAATATGAATTCCAAGATAAAATACTGGGACCTTGGGAATGAATTACATGCCAATATCATAATCACTCAAGTGACGTAAACTTAAAGTATATTTTGCTGTGTCTACCTATTCCACATGGATCCGTGGTGTGATTTTGTTCTTCTTATGCATTTTATTGTGTTTGCTTTATTGTGAGAAAGATAAATAAATGATGTGCTGATATTAAAGTTATTGGTATACACGGCACAAGAAGAACGAACAGCTGACTGTTATCGGATTTCCCCTGAAATTCGATGTTTTATACGTTTAGATAAAATGCACGTGCGATAGGTCGTCGATAAAGACATTTTCTTCATCTTCAGCGCTACGATAACCGGACGCAAATACCTATCAGGTACATACCATACCTTCGACAAATTGCAGATTTTCATCTTATGGTGTCTATACCCTACGTAAATGTGAATAGATTATGAAGAAATGTCAGGATGTATCAAAAGTTGAATATCCGAATTTTTATGTCACATTATAATCGATCCTTGAAAGGAATTCAAAACTCACAATTATGAACTTGATCGATGTATATAAATTTTAGTATATTTCATATGATAAAATTGTGATGCGTTACAAACATATACACAATAAAATGATGATTGTTGAAGACTTATTAAATTAATGGCAATTCAATTATAAATAGAAATAATAAGCTGTAACAGGCTGCTAACGTACTATTATTAGACTGCTGTACGGTTCTGGATCTTGTAACAGTTGCATTTGAACCTACTGTGGATTTCTTGAGATGTAATTATGAAATCAGACGATTTAATTTGTTACGAAAGCTGTGAACACTAGACACGATATATGAAATAAATAAATCTATTTCATACGGAATTATTTTAACGAAGTCTAAAAGAAATGCATGTGGAATGTGTAGAAGGTGACATATACTTTAAGTTCGAAATAAATCATATTCTAAGGGAATTACAATTGGCAAGAGATTTTCTAACGACGAACAATACATTATGTTTCAGGAAATAGTTTAATTGTGGCTGATTGATAGAAGGACAAATTTTATAGCACTTTTAAGAATATACATAGGTAATAAATGTTGCAAATTTGTTCGTACATGTTTATACCCAGGGTGTCCAGTTAATGATTCATGTTTGACTTGTCTACGCACCATATAACAATTCATGCGCTTGGGCTTGATGACTAAAACATGATGCTTTGTCACATTTCATGCGGAAGTTACGCGTCAGTTATGCAGAGCACCATAAGTGAGAATACGTGAAGCTATTTGCTCGACAATTTTGTCGCAATGAACGATTATTCTTTTCCGGCAGATCAATGAAAACGAAAGATTCAAATACAATATTTAGGAATGAATATTCATACAATATATATATATATAAAATTTAACGTTATATTGTGATTTTAATTGCATGCACACGAAACCTAGTTAGAACACTCTTTTTCGCGGATTCGCGGTTTGGAGTGACTTTGCATGCTTTCCATGTCTGTATTTCAAAACTTATCCCTAATTATGTGTATTGAGTACATTCTACATAATACATAAGTAGAATAATGGAAAGTTAACGGTTTATCTTAACGTACATGTTTTAGTTTATATTTTATAAGACTCGATTTAACGTATCCTTAGCATGTTCCGAGGTACTTCATTGATTAATATAAACCACTTATCCATCGTCATACAGTTCATCAGAAAATTGGATTCACTCTCAAAGTAAGTTATACTGAAATCATAGTTTACAATTTTTTTCCCCCGATCAACAATACATATATATATATATTATCATTGATCGAAACTATATTGATCCGTTTGACCCGTTGATACGAATTACGATTTCAGTGTAACTGCGACAATAATGCAAAACATGTATAATTCATATCGCTTGAACTTAATCTTGTGCTTTTGAAAATAAAGACAGCTGAGTACTAAGTGCATGTAAAAAAATCTGCTTAGCGATACGATAAAGTCTGTATTACTCTCATGATTATGTTTCAGATCCTCTAAGCGATTGAAGATGGAAGCAGGCTATAACTCCCATCCAAATCGGCTCAGCGTTGACGCTCATTACGGTGCGGAAAGCTTGTTCAACCAAGGTGGAGCCTTTATGGTTTCACCTTCATCGTATTATTACAACAGCCCACCACCCATTAAACCACGATCAAACATGAAAAGTGATTCGGGCGCGTACTCTATGTTGGAATACTGCGGAGAGGACAATCTTGCCCGAAAATTGGCTATCCTAACAAATGTTTTAAGTCAGGGAAAACCAATTCGCGTCGATGATCTCATGTCGCTCCGAGCTGAATCAGAGGTATAGGTTTTATAGAATAATTACAGCAAATTATTCTATATCCGTTACAGTGAATTTAGAACAAATTATTTGATTCGCAAACCCTTCTACTTGCAATTGATTGCCTTGGTATTTGGAAAAAAGCGCTATAATCATAGGTATATTTACAGACGGACTCGAAAGCGATACAATTGTTAGCAGAATTGCATACGGAGTTAAGACTCGCTGCGAGTACCCGCCCGGGTGGGCAGTTGGAGCCTCACCTGCCTGTTCTGAATCCACCATCTTTAGGTTTGTATTTAACTTGTGAATTAGTAATAAACACGCTAACAATTAAATGGAATGCCTCTTACAGACGTTAGTACGGGTCAAGCAGGAAGCTTCGACGCGCATGCAGTATACGCTGGCGATGATGCAATGAGCTCCGGAAGGTGGTCGCAGCTGGCTACGGTTGGCGTTCGCAGTGCATTATTGGCGCTCATGTCGCGCTATGGTTTGGATATTTACAATCCTTCCCCTGCTATCACCCGACCCCCAGGTAAACCAGCATCCGGCCTGACACAAAACCAATTCCTACCCTCGACATCCTCTCAGTCAGCATTCAGCTCATAATGATTTGCATATAATTCTTTACAGTGTCCTGGGCGACGGTCTGTATAAAGTTGGAAAAGATCTAAATTGATATTTTTTAAAAATTAATTAAGAATAGAGTTGCGCGATATTTGCATTCAACTTGTTTTATAGTCTTTATTACAGCATTCTAATTGTAAGTGCACACTTGGTGTATACTTGTATATAATTGGTATATCATTGATATCTGACCAGTTACTTAATACAATATCTTGTATCTTTAATAACATGAACACATTCTTTATAGTCGACAGTTATACAATACATGACATAATATTCTCGACACAATGGTAATTTAGCATCTGCATATTTTACGGAGGTTCTTTTCGTTTTTTTCAATACGCGATTTCTTGTCTACATCCAGATACATATGCGCAAATAATATAGGTGCGCTTGTATGCGTGTATATGAAAGATAATTTTCACTTATTCTGCAATTTATCACACTTTCAAAAAGGTATCTGCACGCTTGCAGTCCGCTTTTTGAACATATATCCTACAGATGACATAAAAAAAAGAACAAAGCAAAGTCAGACCGGTCAGCTGCATTCTCTTTTTTTTTGTTTAATGTAAGGTGTTGCTGTTTCCACTGTGTTTCCTTGTTCGACACAAGTATTTGCGGGATGAAATGTACATAAAGTTGACGAAATATAATAAAGAAACCGAACTATAATAAACTATGTCAGGCTGCTTTTAGGCCGCGGATGGAAACTGTAAAAGTTCAAATGAGACATTTTTGTTCGCAGGGATGATTTGATAGTTATAAAACTTAACTTTAAAAGGTTTCTCTGTTTGGTTAGTCGGAGTTCTCTCTTACACGCGAAATAAACGTTTTCGATCCCGATTAGACCTCTCTAATGAAATAAATTCGTGATGACCCAAATTAATAATGTTTTCGCAAATATATTTTCAGATTGAAGTGAAGTGACACGGAGACTAATGTACATATGTGATGAGAAAATATATAAAAGGTTAGATCGTGCGCCAGCATCGCCGGTGAATAAGGCACTTCAGAAATTGTCATGGCGGATGGTGTCCTACCTGATGGAACTGTAATG
Organism: Trypoxylon attenuatum; assembly: GCA_963989405.1. Lineage (NCBI taxonomy): Eukaryota > Metazoa > Arthropoda > Insecta > Hymenoptera > Crabronidae > Trypoxylon > Trypoxylon attenuatum. Next base: position 7,473,237 of record OZ022495.1, read on the forward strand.
TGGAAGGAAAAAAAAAAGGAGGGAGGAATTGTGTCTCGAGCGGAAATTCAATCATTGCCAATCCAATGAACTTTCCACCGTTCACCTGCATTCACTTAGGAAGTGTGACATCGTGGACGTGTAAACAATAAACTATCTGCTTCCCTTACTGTTTTCTACCTGTTCCTGGCACGAGTTCTCGTGATCGAAAACTGTGTAAAAACTTTCATTCGTTCAACGATCAACGCAAAAGTGACGCATTGATACAGAACGATACGTGATTCCAGGATATTTAAGAAAATTTGTACCACGGTATCTAACCTTGTGCGCGTACTCATCACGATGTCAGTTCTAAAACCGCTGTATTGTTGTATAGCACATCGCGACGAAAATCTTAGCACGATCAATCTGATCGGTTTCCTCTCCAAAGCGTATCAACAGGTTGTAAGTAAGTATAGAGATATATACATATACATATGTCTATTGTGAGTAAGAACTTTTCGGAGTTATTTGATTTGTTGTAATGATAGCGTTCATATAATGTACACTTCGATATTTATAAAACACATAGAAAACTATTAAAAAAAGTTAAGAATTTATTCAGGTGTCAAGTTGAAATAATTCGTATTCGTCCAATTGCTACAATTTTTCTTCATTTTCTTTTATTATAATTTCAAAGAAAAAATGCGTCCTCCAGTTTATGATATATAACAAGTTTGAAGATATGATCATCACATAAACGCAAAACAATGTATTTTTATCCTTTCAGCATTGTTAAAAGCACAAACAGGGTTAATGAGACAATGTAGACAAAGTCAACTAAAAAATATCAATTCTATGTTAAGCAGCCAAGAACATCAAATCGAGGATATGTAAGTATTTGGTATCGACATCTAATTGTGAGAATATAAAATATCTCTTGATTAACCACAGTATTTATTGGAAAGAAAATTGAAAGTTTTGTCATGTATCAATGAGAGTTTTCTTATCTAGGGGGGTGTTATCGGAAAAACTACAAAGCCTTATGGAAGATATGGGAAAATATATGGACCAGAGCTTTTTTCAAAATATAATTGTACCGGATCAAAATGAATCAAAGTTAAACGCGACAGATTTGGGTATGACGTCTTTTGAAAGCATCATATCCGAGACTGGGAATATGGAAGAGAACGAAGTGTCGAAGAGTCCGGTATTCAAAAAAAAGAAATCAAGGCGGGGAGGACAATTTCCTCAATATCCTGGTTATCGTAACAGTACGGATAAAATTCAAAGCAAATCAAATGCAAAGAACGATCAGTTGGAGAAAAATAATGAATCTAAAGATCAGATTAATCAGAAAAGTCCCCCTGCACCAGTAATCGCAGATCAGTGTTTGCATAATTCCCCTGGATTAGACGAAAGTCAAATGGACATAATAGAAAATACACCTGTGACCAAAACATATAAAAAAATTGGCATAAGTTCACTTTTCAATGTCGATACTATTGTCTTGCCAACAGGAAAGAGACTGAAACAAACGATGATTACACTTACTCCAAATTCTTCAAACCGAAAGTCTCCAGTGAACAAAAAATCTGTAAACTCAAAAACACCCTTACAGTTGTCTGCTTCCAGTAATAAGGGCAACGGTTATAAATCTTTAGAGAATAGCATTATTGGTGAATCGGATGATGCACTCGAAGAAGAGATAGTAGAGGACAGTCCTAAATGTGCACAGTTACAGTCTCATACAAAATACAAGCTAAAATCACCAAAATGTAGTCTAAAGAATAAGACGAAGAGTTTCGCAAGTACTAATGAAAATAGAGAGCCTAATAAAGTGAAAAAACGCCCCAAAAATAAGCAGAGTCTGTCTTCAATGGCACAGAATACAAAAACTATCAGTCTATCTTCACAGCGTATGCTTTCAACTCGGAAAGTATCTGATGCTTTGGTAAAGAAGAAAAGCTCTGACAATAAACTAATCTCTGAAGTCAACGCTGAGTCTGATCAACTATTGTTGGATGCTGGTTCATCTCCGATTCCCTTTGATATTGAAAATTCCATTGATAAAGACGTTAAACATGTAGATATTCGAACGACAGAAAATGAAAAAATAAAGGGGAACACTTCTAATATTCTCCACAGTAAAAGAAAGCTGTCTAATTCGCCAGAATATCCTGCGTCCTCCCAGGATGATACGTATTTTGCTCCTATGGAGAAGAAAGTAATGCGCAATGTTCCATACAAAATTGATCTTCGAGATTCTCAAGATAATCGAGAAGACAGACACCTAGATTTGGGCTTTCCTTCCACTAAAAGGAATCTTCTTTCAAGCTTTGACATGTATGTAATTCAAAGTGTGAACATTTCTTCATTTAAAACGTGAGCATGCAATAATAAATTTTGTGTCTTAATCTCAGAGTACCTCCAAAAGACGAACCAAGATTTCCACCTGCCAAACCTGGAAGAACCAAGGCAGAAAGAGTAAAAATTCCTGGGATTGAGTGTTGGGAATGCAAACTGGTAATTACTTATTATTTGACATGAGTAATGCGTTAAGTAATATGTCAAGATAATAAATTTTACTTAATATTATATTTTTAGTATTATGAAGGCCTCGGACTTTCCGAGGAAGAGATTAAAACACGGAAGAATGCTTGTTCCAGGCATAGAAGTAAATTTGGCGAAAGACCTGAAACACCCGAAGGTAACTAGTTACAAATTTTTTATACATATTAAAATTTGATTTTTATGGAAGGATGAATTAAAACTTGTAATAAAATATTTTCTAGGGATGTGGGACTGTGTATTTCCCGATACACATTCATCTACGTTGGCAGGTTCGTGATGAGTGTAACATATTAAATATATGTAGAGTATCGGGCAAGTTCCTGTTAAAATATTTGTATTATATTTCTTATTTTCCTAATGATAATAACATTAGTAGATTTACTTGTCAAAAGTGTGATAAAAAATAAAATTGTTAATATTTTTCATATCTTGTGGATGTAATTCGTTGCTGAGAAAATAAAATACAGTATCATATCCTGATAGCTGACATCCATTTGAACATAGAGTGATTTATTACTTTATAACATATATAGTATTACATTTTGAGTAACATAGCATAGCTTTGTATACTTATATTATTTTATTTGTATAGACTCATTCCTTCGCATAAAAATATAGAATCTGTCGTATAAATCCGTGCCGAGGGATACTAAGTAAACGCAGCCTTTGGTCAAACAAATATTGTTATTATATTGGAATGTTGCAATTGTTCAATTGGGAATTTTTGAAATTATTTAGATCAATTCCAAAATGAACATTTTTTAGCACGGATACACGATTGAGATGATGAAGAAATCATGAGAATCGGAGTGTTTAAATTATGCTCATTTAGCATAGTATCATTCACATGTCTAATTCGATAAGTTATACGCAACCACCAAAAAACGAGCGATTCGGAATAATTGCGTGTTCGTGAGAAAGATAAATGAGAGCTTTGGGAAGGAATCTAGATTACACTTTGCGTACGACCCAAAAAAAATCTCATTAAAGTAATACCAATAGCGATAAAAATTCAGATAAGAACAAAAGAGAGAAGGTGAATATTTGTAGAAATCGTAATTGGTCGTAGCCATAATTTGCATAGAACGTAGACGGAGAGTTTGGCAATCGTTAATTATGCAGGAGGTTGGCTCCACAATATTAACTAAGCCATATATCCAAAGCAGACACAGAGTTCCGATTAGCATAAATATTGGTATGACACATTTGCTTTACATTTTTATCCATACATTTCACAATTGTTGTATACCACCATTTGTGTGCGCGTATAATAGTGGTACAATCATATTCCCTGTTTTTTTTCCTAAACATTTCAAAATAACATTGTAAAATACACTTAAAGTAGCAAGTTTACATTACGTGGTCATATAGGGCCGTACAGTATAGCAGAATTTATAGCACACATTAGATCTGTTTTAATGATATTACTTCCAAGTGTTATCGTGAATTTGATACATATAGCTCGATCATTACTTTCTTTTGTACGACAACTGTCGTTCTGTGATTTATTATTTTTATATATTCGCGGCCCCATTACTATTCTCTTCCTTCTTTCTTTCTTTTTTTTTTCTTAAAACTTTCACAAAAAATATCGAACCTTCTTGAGGTCAGTTTTAGAGATTTGTAGGAATAGGTCACTTCGAAAGTATAAATATTTTTTGTTAATCCTTGTAGTTTTATCTCCTCAACACAGAATAGAATGTTTTGCTTAAGTAACACATATAGTACACATTCGCTATTCTACAATAATATTTCTAGGAACGAAATCCTTGAAAATGATATGATTTGCAGATCGATGTCCCTTTTTTTCTTTTTTTTTTTCTTTTGAATTGACTCATCGACTAGATTTGTGCCTCGCGTTTCATAAGAGACTTTGTTCGTAATATGCTGTGTGGTGTCACGTTAAAGCTGTTTTTAAACGTACATTTGTAGAGTTGTTGTTTTTTTTTGCCTATTTATAGACGTAACTAAAAAAATGCAATGACAATGGCATGGTGTAAAGGAGCTGCTAGATCATTCAACTGGAGGATTCACCACAAAGATTTTTTTGAAAATCATTTTCCTAAGTACCCTACTGTATCAAACCTTTCGATTGATTCTCCGTGAAGCGGTAATTGAGAGTTAGTCACAGGGATCAGTCTGACTAATATATTATACGATCAATAATAAAATCGGAAAATATGTTTGCTATATTATATTTTACATTGGCAAATAGGCCGCATTCAAACGAGTCAGAGGGCATGTGTCTAAAAAAAGGAGCGTTGCAGTTGCTGCATAATGAAAATAAATTATCTTACTTCAAAGTAGATATATAGTATATATATATGTATGTATATATTCTAGAAAAAGAAAAACTTAACGTTACGCGAATAAGAAACGTAAAAAATTCGTGGAGGAGGAAGCTTACCAGTTTAAAAGATTGAATTTAATAACAGAGGAAGACAGAAAGAATGAAGAAGACTCTAAGAAAAGAAAGTTTGCAGTAATAAAACGAGAATGGGGTTTACATAGTCATGCATAGTCAGAAATCTGTAGCCGTATCTTTGTTGAATACAACGAAGCTTTGGTTAACAAATTGACTCATCTCTTGCCATGAGTACAATTTCGAAAACTTTCGTATGTATTCATTTAGTTGGTAGCCTGCTGTGAAGTACTGCTGCTAGAAGAAGCAGCGGGTGGTGTCTTTTCCGCGGATGCTACTGGTAAAGCCTTCAAAATAGCACGTACTTCTTCCGCAACTGCTACGAAAACAAACTCGAATTGTTGCTTCGTAGCAACCATGCTTCCTCGCTGATCTCTTATATGTTCCAACGTTGCTGCGATATCAATTTCTTTAGCTCCTTTCATCATCCGATTTAGTACCATGTCGATTAAACAATAGGTGCCAGTACGACCTGCACCATCACTGGAAATCGAGAAGAATTTTTATAAAGATCTTTAGGCCTCGACTATTAATTCAAATAATAATAGATCTAAAGAAAAAGAAATAGCTATGAGATGATATTTTCTTGTTACACACCTGCAGTGCACAACAATAGGACATGATCTGCCACGATACGATTTGTTAACTTTCCTGTAACAATGATAATTGTATATAGTAATTGTGTAAGTATGTCATTTTCTAATTCTGTATAGTAAGTATACCTGCGGAATTCGAGAAGAGCTTTCGTCGACTGTGGTACCCTATTTTCTGGCCAGGATAAGAAGTGGAATTGAGTTACTGTTCGAGTTTCACCAGTTTCCAAATTTTTCAAATAAAACGAGCGCACTAAGTAATCATCGCAGCCTGGGTATTCCGATAGCAAATGTACTTCGTAGATATTGTACTGTTCAAATTCTTGTTCAGGCCAATACCGATGGCACATTGCCACGCCTTCTTCGGTGAGTCGAGTTAGCATTACGATCACTACACTGCCTTGCTCCCAAACCATTTGCCAGAAATCAGCAGTAGTTTGTGGTAAAGGTCCTTGGGTTGCGATATAAGCCGGATTTCGTGGATCGTGGTCCGTCTAAAACAGAAATTCGTGTTGAGTGTCTAATCATTTTTACGATATTTTCTTTTCTTCTGTGATGAAGCGAGACTAATTCCTTTCTTGGTACTGCGTGTATGTGTAAAGCATGTTTGTATGTAGACTTACGCGCGTAAGTCTCTGCAATATACATATGTATGTATGTGTGTACAAGGATATTCTACTTGCTCGCTGTTGCATTACTTCGATTTCTCGAATTCTTATTCAAGCTCAATCTAAATGTAAGCCAAACAATTGACATTCATGTCCGAAGTCGATACTGTCGAAGCATACCCACGCGTTAACTCGATTTCGTATCATCTCAAACAAGTGGAACTTTTCATTCTACTAGTTGCAAACGAGGGAAATGTTAAGCGGGAATTATATACGAACTACTTTATATCTAAAATATAATTTATATTCGTCGTATTCCTGCACCTTTATAACGTATCTCAATATGAAAACCAGTTATTAATGAACTATTAAACACAATGCATGTCACAAAATACTACTATAAAGCATTGCTTTATCATGAGATCGGTTGATCAGTCGGTTACTGACTCTGAGAACGAATCGCAAGGGGAAACATTGCACCACATGCTCGTCTCGTGACTTACCGATCTCTATATGTACACGATGCGGCATCCGGAAAAACGAATGCGCACATATTTCAGTACTGCATATTTTATTGAGTCTCTCAATATTCAGACTCGAGCTGATCTACATACTTCCGATTTTTCCACAATATGAAAACTCGTTTCCCGAGTAAATAACATTAATATATACTTACGATAGTGGAAGCATTTATATAGTCGGAATCATCAGCATTAGCCAAGTGGTTCAATACGAGTCTAGAATGATCATAAGGAAGTGGTGCACCGGGTCTATTACGATTTACGTTTTCCTCCATTTCTCCATTTTCCACCGAAAATGAATCTGCTTCGTAAGCACACAATGCAGCCCATTCTTTATCCAAGCGATCTTTATTCTTTAGATGGTCTTCCATATAACTCTGGTAATAAAAGTAGCATAGTAAAGATACCAGCAGAAACAACATATAGAAATAAGAAGACTGTTGCAAGTAAGAATATATATTATTACATACCAGAACTACGTGTCCTGTAGAAGTATCCATACTAGCTAAAGCTGCCTCATCACCCCAAGAGGATGTACTAGATCGATTGGAACGGGTATTATTGGAATCGTTTTCTCGAGATAAGCTTGTGATACGGGGAGATTCTGGTTTTTCGGTAGGTTGTTTAGCTTGCATTCTAGCTCTACACAAGTCTTGATAATCTTTCGATGCTTCTGGATCCGGTGTAGCTAAGCCTGCCAATTTAGCTCGAGATTTTGCATGTCGCCGGGCTATTATCAGAGTTACCGCTGCAGCGGCACCAGCTGCTGTAAGACCAGCGGCAACCGCTGCACCAAATAGATTGGAACTAATTTCGGATTTTTTTATCAGTTCAAACATTGCTGGTAATTTGGCCTTTGGGGAAAATGAAACAGAGTCAAAAGATAATAACTAACTAACTATATAGCAAAGTGTATGTTACATATATGTATTTTGTATTTTCACCTTGTCACCTATGCCTGCTCGGATAACTTCGACCCCTAGAGCTTTCTCCAGGTTTTCGCGAATGTTAACTGAAATATAACGTTTATTACGAATGTTTGACAAGAGTTTTAATAATTCATTGTGCTTGAAACGTACCGATATTCTTGACAACGTCGGTAGCATTGTAATTCTTATTATTTGGAACAACTTTAAACGTTACTTCCGCCCGACCAACACGTATGTCTCTAAGGCTACCTTCTTTTAAGCCAAGTTGGTGCCCTATCTTAAAATTGAAGTATAAGGTAAATTATTAGTACTATTGGAGAATGATTAGGCATGATGTTACCTCTTCCACAACGTCTTCTCCGTCGGCCCATACATAAAAGGGTTGTTCAAACTCTACGTAAACGTGATCCAGATCAACATTGTTGTAATTATTTAATCCGGTGTCTAACTCGTATCCATTACTAAATTTTTCCTTCTTTACGTAAGGTGCCAACAATACTTCGTTCTACAACAAAATCGAGTACTGATCCGATTTGAACCATCGATCACAGTTTCATGTGATACTTTGTGTTACATTTATTTCTGATACACTTACGTTTTCGCCCCCCTCTGCATTGTCTTCCTTTTCGGAAGCTAACCATTTTGAAGAAATGTAGTTTTAAGTGAATTACGTAGATCTTTATTAATTATTTCAATAGAAGTAATACATACGTGGTACAGTTTGAGTTTTGAAAGCATAATTATTAGTAGAAAAGAGAGGACCAGGTTTCTTCACGTCCAGCCGTTCGCGTCGCTTGAATCCTGCCAATTCGCGCCTCCATTGTAGAATATCGAAATCGTCATCGAGAAGAGGACCGTATACATTTTCTGTATGGAATTTAATTTTTAATCAAATCAATAACAATAATTTATTTCAGAATTATATTTCTGAATCTTACTATCGCAGGCTATACAATTGTTCATTTCATGTTTAAACTATATTTCAAATATGTTGTTGGCCATATGTAGAATATTAAATTATAAATTCAACGTGAATAATAAAAAAAACTCACCATCAGCATCATTCGATTTAACATTGACAGGTTCTACAAGACCCCCTTCAGCGTATATCTTGTCCTCTGTCATTGATTCATCATCTTTCGCATTATTTTCATTATTATCCTCCAGATTCTCGTACTCAAGACTTTCCGTATTTTCTTTTAAATTTTTCTTGACATTATCCAACCATAATTCGCCAGTCGCTAAATCTTCCGGGTTGGAAAACTGCCTCTGGTGTTTGTATTTCCTTGAAAAGCTTTTCTCGTCCTCAAGATCAGCTTCGGCTTGAGTTTCTTCTTCTTGCAAGGGGTAGTCCACGGGAGATGCATCATCTATCATAAAGTCTAAATTATCGTTTAGTAGGGATTCTCTTTCGGTAGAGACATCATCTACTTCAAGCATTCTTCTCGCAAGCTTTTCCTTCTCGAGTGCATTTTTGATCGACTGAATCGCATTGTCATCGTAATCTCTCAAGTTATATGGCTGCCTTCGGATCCGATACAATCTATCGTCGTAGTCGTCAACATTGAGAGGCGACTGTCTCGATGGCAAGTGATCAAGATCGCCAACGTTCTCATTGTTGGTCAATGAGTCATATTCGTTGTAAGTTGGATACCTCGGTCTATAAAGCCGATCAATGCTTTCTCCAGTTGGTTCCGCATACGGCAATTGTTGAATCTCATTGTCGAAGAATGACCGACGAACATATCGATTTTGTGTTCCAGGTGGATAATACAACTCGTTTGCAAAATCGGTTGCAACGTTACCGTTGTTAGGCGTAAATTTCACTATGGCTATCGCTGGTACCTATACACCGGAAATCGGATCGATATCTTATTAATACGAGCTGCGTGGATGAGATTATGCTTTAGGGCATGTGTTATCTATCCGCTAGCGTTACTCACAGCACTATCGCTTTCAAGTACGGCAAATAATAACTCGGTTCACTTACTCTAACGTCCTGATCGATTGTATTCTCGTGACTGTGTCGATTGTATTCTTTCAGGTGTTGGCAAAGACGGAGATCGTAGATTTGTCTGGAAAAATTTCATCGATATTACCTCTTTATTTGATTTATAATTCTAAGAATGAAACGTTTGTAAGCAAAGACCTACCCATGTCGGATATTGTATAAAGATGTTTCCATAATACATTGCGTATATGGATGCTTCCATTTGTACCCTTCGAGTTCCAGTCTCTCTAATTGCAGTCTTAATAGATCCAGCTGTTCGGGATTAAACTCATACCTATTTACAGAATTCATTGATTCAATAACGAGAATGTTGCTTTCCTGAAACGTGTCGATCATGCATGATATTTTTACTCAAATAGATTAATGATCACGTATGCACTAATGAGCGTAATACCTTTCGATCTCTTAATCGCCGGTATTTTCTCTCTCAATTAAGCGCGAAGTCGAATTAATCACGCGGAAATTATTACGACAACCGTACAGTATCTCCGGTTCGCTGTATATTAGTTGTGCAAAGTATTACTTTCATATAACACGAAGCACGAAAATAGCGTTCTTTCAAACGTGAATATTTTATCGAGACTAAAACGTGTTATGCTGACTAGAGCAGCGTGCTTCAAGTGTGCTCTACACTTGCATATATTTTCGAAAGAGTACTTTCATGTTAGCTGAGCAAACATTCTTATGCAGGAGGCTTGAAGTTTTTGGAAGAGCAACGCCAGACTAAAGAACGTTGTATGACGGTATAGGTTCTTTCGCGAAGAAGTGGAACGCCGTGCGTTTAATCAGACGCCGGAGATTGTAAGTAGTAGTACGGCTTTATAGTCGGACAGTGAATCAGTGCAGCGCTGTACGAAGCATCGTAGAGTGAAAAGATTCGCTTACCATCAATTCAACATTTATTTTAATTAAAATACTAAGTTAATATTTCTTTCCGATACAATATCAACGATCTTTTGTTCTATTCGAATACAATTGAAATGAGTGAAATTATTAAAAAGAAAAATGAAGGTAGTTGCTTCGTTATTAACCGGAATAGAAATTTCTACTCTAATAATATAATTCATAGTGACAGTGAAATTAATAAGTGTCACGGATCTCAACCCTCGCGATCCAATTACGTCTCGACAATGACATACGAACTAGATGACCCCACCCGGATTTCGAAATAAAATGGAGATCGATTTCGTGCAGATGATTCGTAGCTTTTCAGCTGATATTATTTTCAGACTTACTGATATAAGTCCTCCTCGGTTAGATCGCCGTATTGAGGAATACATTTTCCGAATGCCAGGTCTGCAAGAAAGCAGAAGATCGCTCCGAATCAATTGGAAATATATCTAAATTAAGTGAGTAATCAAATGAAGAATGCTGGATCAATCTTACCGTTATAGCAGGTCTCCGTTTCACTGTCACAGAGATGCCTACTAAACAGGCAACCTGAAACACGATATAGTATTTCGTTTCTATACGATCAAAGTTCAATGAAACGATTCCCATTTGAAAGCTGTAGAAATTAAAAACTCGAATTCGAAAAGTTATTCTATAATTCAGCTTAATGTTATACAAAAATACTTTGAATTTTTAGGTCTGGAAAACAATCGTTAGTTGAGAATAGGATGATTTAGGATTCACCTACTATATTCTTCTTGTTCATTCTAGACTGACGTAAACGCTTACGTCACGAGCATTCGTACTCGTGTGTGTCTATAGTATTCTGCTTTTCTTTATTCCGTTAGTATCGTCGTATTATGATTATAACATAAAATGTTGGAAAAATGTGTATAATGTGCGAAGAGTTTTCACATATTGTATAGTCTCTAGGGATATTAGAGTTGAAATATCCTGCTGATAACATAGTTATGCGCTTCATTTCCTCTCAACCTTCTATTCCTATTAACTGTTCATCCTAACCATCATCGTTATTTCCTGGCGCAAAGAGAATTCCTGTGGCTTAACGAGATTCTCAGTACATAAAAATTCCTGTTTGCCTCGTTTCTTCAGTAGCATTATCGATCAGTTCATATCACTTGTACGTTTCCTATAGCGAAGTTCGAGGATTTCCCTTGACACGCGTACGACGAGAAACACCCTATTCCGTCATCCTTCAGGCGTTAAAATCAATTTCCCCAAGTCATTGGATCGTGTTAACAACCTTATTTTAAGGCAGACGTTGCTTCGATTAAGATTATTACGGAGTAATTCCGTGTAGATCTCGAACGAATGCTGCGTCAAAACGTTGGGAGATTTTTCGTTGAAAAACACTAGCCAATTTCCAAGTAATCCCCAATGTAGCTTATCTACATGAACTTCGATATGAAAGAGGGGAAAAAGCGGAAGGTGAAAGCAATTAAGGAGAAGCGAAAAAAAAACAATAGTGGGAAAGGTAAACGATGAAACAATAGGAATGGTCCGTTCCAGATGAAAAAGAGGGGGAAGAGTAAATCGCGGAGATAATCCAAGGAGGAAAGCAGGTGGTAGATTGAAGTGTGAATAGAAGAAGAAAAGGGAACGGACGGAGAGAGGAGTTTGCGAAGGCGGTGGTTGCGTGGGATGTACAGCTCGATAACCGTCGAGAGGTGGTGGGCGAAAATCGAACCTGCCCCTTGAACCGACTCTTTTTAGCGTTTACATTCACGATACTACCTTCCATTTTCGAAGGTCACGAACAATTGGTTGGTTGACTTGCTACTAGGATTTTCAGAAGCAAATTAATTTCAATTTCTGGACCACCAAGAATTATAATTTCAACACGATACTAATTATTATCACAGTTTCAGATTTACCAGTTGGTGGGATGTTGATCAATTCCTCGAGGCTTTTCAGGCCAACGTCGTTGGAAGAACTCGAGAGTATTATTGTTAATGAAGAGATCATTAAAATTTAATTGCAATGGGAATCTAAATTTTTGGGAACTATTGTTTTCTCGTGGATATAATATGCTCGAAATAGGGGAAATGTTATGTGTTAAAGGGAGAGCATCCAGTACAGGATTAAACGTGCTTGCTCTGGATCTTAATACATTTTTTAGCGATTTAAAGATTCCCAGGATTTCTTAAAACATTTTGGTTTTAAGAACTGTTTAATAAAATACGATTGGTTTAAGTTCTGAACAATCTCAAGAATAAATTAATTAAGATAGTGTACTTGGAATAATGGCAAAGAGTTCAACCTACGTAGGAAACTATTTTAATGTTATTTCAGGGAAGTTATTATATCGCGCTGCTATCTTGGATTCTGCTACGTTTGTTTTCGATAGCATTTTACGTCGCTAAAAATATCAAGGTACGGGGATTCGACGTATCTCAAATACTGAACACGAAAATAGAACATTCTATGTTTAGTCAATTCTACATACAATACATTTTCAGTAATTGCCCTAATACGTGCAACTTGCACGCACTGTTTAAAGCATTACAACTTTCACTGTACAATATCCAGTTTTACTTCTCCTGTTATTCTTGTTTCCCGCATGTTTAGCTTTTTACCCCGTTTTCAAGATTTATGTATATTCTGCATTAATACAACTCCCACGTATTTCATAAGCATGAAAACCGTGTAAATATTGTGTCTCAATATATTATTGTTAATATAACTATCCTTTAATACAAACAGTGTGTTACAATATTGCGTGTTAACATATTAATCAATAGCTAAATTTAAGCAAAGTCACGTAGCCCTATATAGCCTTTTTTTACACATTTAGAGATTATGAGGTAAATCTTGGGTATACCACGGTAAAAACTAGATTGTATTGTGTATCCTGCGCAGAACCAACAATCAATTGTAATTGGGTCACGCATGCCATGGGGTCTGTTTGCTAGAGAGGGGTAAATTAAACAAATGCATCATTCTGAATTAACCATGCTGTACTGCAGTTTGCAGACAACAGCAATATTCTACCGTAAACTCTGATTTATGATGCAAGTACAGAGACAAGGGAATTGAACAGAGTTTTCATGCGACGCGTCTAAGACCCTTTTGTCAGCCGCTGAAAGGTTATTCCTTCGTAATCTTTTAAAGGTGACCTGACGCTTGTTTCTTTTATCCAACTAACTGAGGAAGAAACGTTAGCGAAGCTAAAAGAGAAATCAAGCTCTTGAAAGATGCATCAATCATGAATGAAAACTGAATTGTTCCACCGGGATCACTCTCTGCTCAGTGCAGATGTTCTCTTACGAATCAATTCGTAACAATTCAATCCACGGATAGCTTTTGCATACTCTTATGCAACAGCTGCGTTAAAGCGAGTCATCATTTAACAGGGTGTAAACAAAATTAACAAAGTTGGATTTATCCTATATTGGAAATAGGATGGGAAATTATTATTGATAGATTCGATGGATATAAATAAAAAGTGAATTACGTAAACTATCTATTTATAGCATGAGGTTTAGGAAACTTTTCGAAGATACTCTTCAATGTGAAATTAATGGTGCTACCCTCTGTAGTAGAATGTCTATCGCACCATTGTATCAGTTTCCCTTGTTCCGAAGTTCCAAGATACTTACAAGGCCAGTATTATGTCACTTTGAAGATATTGAAACACGTTAAACGGATAACAAGTGATGCGTGTGGTAATCAGACAAGCGATGCTATATTCTCCAGGAAATATGTCTTGATTCGTGTCAGTGATGAAAACAGCACCAAGTGGGCCATAAAATCGTTCGATAGGTACTTTGCGCATCCGGAGGGAAACTTCTTTATTCGGTTGACAGAATAATCATGAATCGTACTCACCAACATCGCAGTTGACTAGAAGGGCGTGATGGAGGATCAAGAGCACCAGCAGCTCCAAGCCTCTTAGCCACCACACTTTACGGCCCATAAATGTTTCTACAATTGGAAAACCCAATTTATTGAAGATTTCAAAAGTTGATTATTCGTGCTCTTACATCGAGAGGGTAGCGCGTTTAAAGATTCAGCGAAAACAATTTTGATAGTTGTTACGAAAAGCTCGTTATAAAGTCGCGGCAACCGAAACTAGTAAGAAGCATAAAGATAGTGAGAAATTGGTTTTAGCAAAAGTTTGCTCTGCACTCGACATGTTTTCGACTGTTAGTTTCTGCTTTGTTTTCGGAACTTTCGCAATATTCCAGTGCTCTGAGATTCTAAATGATTTGAAAATGGTGAGTAGCTCAGTCTTGGAAAATATAGAATTTGTGTACGTGTTTATTGAATCAGTAAACATGAATCTATTCAATGTGAAATACTATAAAGATTCTGAATTAAATTCTGTAAAAAACTGTACTTCCTTGTAAAGTTTTTATCTTTGGTTTACTCTGAAACTGGCAGCTTGGTTTGAAATATAAAATACATTTTTTAAATTTACTCCACTTCACTGAAGAGTTTGTATTGTCCTTACGTCCATATGCAATAAGTTTTCAGAGTCAAGTGGCAATTCAATCCGATAATTCCCGTAACCACTACAATTAGAGCTTGTGATGCAGGTAGGTAAACTGTTTATCGGAGTGTATTGTTCATAAATCCATTGACACGTAAACATAATGATAATGTGTAATGACACCACGGAATAGTCACGCTAATATAAATTTAACAAAGCATGATTTATTACGTCGATTTTCTGTAACTTTACTACACAGTGTACACGCAATCATGCGAAATTCAGCCATAGAACGGTAGACTATACGCTTTTGCGAAAAGACTTGACCCCAAACATCTGGATTGAAAGAACTGTCGACGTTGAAGCACCACTATAGCAACATCATTTCGCTATTCAAATAATCTTCCCACTATACCCTCCGAGAAGCAATATGCTTGTAAAAGTACTATATTACACCTTTTCCAGGAAGTGTACTCAAATGCCACGCAAGCCACAAAATTAAAAAAAAAAATATCAGACATTCTAGAAGGGAATTACGGAGGGAATATTATAGAAAACTGTGTTGTACAAGGAATGTAAAAATGTAATGAGCTATTTCGGAAAAATGCCCGGGTCGCTTGTATCTATAGCTAAGCATTTAGGGCTCGGAAGCATCAGGTTGTAGTCACGCTCTCCCTCCCTCCCTCGGTCTATGGCGAAACCTGCGTAGTGGCCACCCTCGATTCATACTCTTCCAAAGAGTTCATGCTATGAATTACGATTGCAAACTCACCTGGGCGTGACACAGCGCAGTCTTCTCAATTGCAGCTCATCGCGTGGTGAACTCGCGAGCTGACCGACCCTTCGGTCTCTCTTACTTCGTGAAATACGATTTCTTCGCTTGGTGAGCCAACTCGCCAGGAAGCCCTTAGAGCATCGCTTGTCTCGCACACGAGTCCGCTAATGCCGCAGCGGTGCTACTGACTGATCCCTCGACGACTTGGCACGAAAGCGAACCACAGGCTCGAGGGCATGCGTTGGATTTGAAATCGATTGCACCGCGCACATGCCGGCCGTGCCTCAATGTGCGCCCTGGAACGCGCGCGGATAGCGATGGGACCAATACCCTCGTGCGCACTCTGCCTCGTCATCCCCTTTGGCATGCTCCGCCTGTAAACAAAGGCCGTTGATCAATGAACACGATCAATTCTTCAATTTGAATTCATTAATGTCGAATAAAGGATAATCCCACCACTGGCCTAAATCTATCACTTGCAAGCAATTTTCATTTGGATATTGCCAAGCGAATGGTAAACGAGCATTGGATCTTCATTAATAACGATCAAATTCGCTAGCCCACTTTCCTCATCGCTGGAGAGTAAGGAGTTCAATGTATAGAACCGGGAAACGTTCGGAGATGATATCACGTGAAATTTGAGTTATTCCATTTTAGCTTGAAGAGGATGAAAGTAGGAAATGGGTTTGAAAATGCTTGGGGAAGTGAAATCCGTGACATCGCTGAATACAAATAAAAGATAGAGCTGGATAGAGAGCGAAAGGGGCGGTGGGAATAATACTATTGGCAATAGTAAAGGGGAACACCCATTGCTAGTTGTGTGTCTGGAGTGCCTATAAAGCAATTATAGCGTTCATGTTAGTTTTTGTATCGGAACGAAAAGCACGCTCTTTACTGACGTATTTATGTATTTATACGTGCAAAATATCGTACTTTATGCAAAACTGCAGTTGCTGCTACGAAAAGAAATTAATAATGAAATTTGACCTTTTATCGACGTAGGGCGCCTTCCCTACTGTGAGCACCTGTTGTTGAAAGGACGTTTTACGACCTCCATTCACCGTATCGTAAACCCACTAAGAACAATCACACAAGTATGTGTATTGTATCATAACATATGAAATCATTCTAACTTTTTCTAAGCTGTCAAGATTTTAAAAATATGATTGCAGAATATTATTCTATTGAAATTACAAATACAACTACTTCCTCACGGAATTATGGTGTGAATTAATTTTATATGAATTCCTGTGTTGGGAATTACTAGTCTTTAAAGATGAAGAAGCCAAACATACTTATAATGTGGTATGGAAATTATCTATTGTTCGTCTAAGAGAATTTGAAATATAACATCCTTAAAGGATAACTGTCGCTATATACGATTTTATGGAAGTATCGATTAGAAACACTTGTTGCAGCCGAACTGAACGCATTCCACGCCCTATCCGCCTCTTGCATTCAAAGAATGAACTTATCGTGCTTCGCCTTGACGGAAGCAAAGAATTACACTGAATCATTGATACAAATTTAACATAATACAACAACTTTATCAAGATATCCTATTTGTTACTATCTCTTCAGCATCTGTTTATTTAGATTTTTACATTTTTTGTTCTTCTAATATCTTTTATTTTTATTTTACTGCGTTACGTAGAATAAAGTCTGAAAGTAAATCTAACTACTACAGACTATTATTTACAACGGTGTAACAAATTACAATTAAATCATGTTTTTCAGGGTATAGTGCGCAAGTGGTAAAACGATTCGTATTACCGGAAGCCTACTCTGTCGCCATCTCTCGGAGACGGCGATCAGACAAAAATCCCGGCCTGCTGAATATTAGGTTAGCTTCCTTCTTTCCGGTGTGCAAAGTCGTGAGGTGTGTGTTGTTTGTCACAGTGCAAAGTAATCCAAAAACATCGAGAAATTATTGAATATTTTGACTGCATGTTTAGGATCATATCATCTACGTGATATCTTCGCACAGCTTTTGATATTAAAATTTTCTTCTTTGATAAATATTACATATATGTTTTTCTGTGAAACAAGACAAGACTACGTCGTGAATGCCTACACTTAGGATCTTTCAAACAGTCTGCTCTTCTTACTATATATTCATAATAGAATAACAGCATTACTATTTTCTTAATATATTGTTTAAAATCGAAATTTTGCAAATTAGGTTATGTAGCATTACTATAATGCAAAGTTTACAATTTGTTTGCATTCAGTAAGACGCGTCCTCTAGAAAAAAATTGTAATAGATTTAAAAGCAACACATGACACAGTAATAATTATGATTGAATTGGTAGAATTATTCCAGATTGATATAATTTGAAATATATTTGTCTATTATAGCACACATCATCAAGATGAAGATTATGAAAAATGGGAAAGTCGTACTGGTCCTTAGTGGCCGGTACGCAGGAAGAAAAGCTATTGTTATGCGAACTTATGACGATGGTACCACAGACAAACCATACGGACATGCTATGGTGGCTGGCATAGACCGATACCCACGTAAAGTACACAAGAGGATGGGTAAAGCTAAACTAAAAAAGCGCTCCAAGATCAAGCCCTTTGTCAGAGTAAATATACCTTCGTATTCTATCTACTCTCTATTACTTTCCACGCATTTGATTTCCTATTTTTCTTCTTATTTTCTACTAATATAAATCTCTGAGCTATAAGTTCTTCGTACATCATAATATCACGAGTTTTTACACAATGTGCATGTATTCCAACGTTCTGCACATGGTTATCTAAATTGTGTACTGTTTATGTAATTACTTATTCGCTTTGTTTATCAATGATTTGATTGTTTATTTACACGATGTTTATAAGGTTGTGGTTTACGGAGGAAAGAAATTTATGTTTGCTCCTTCGTGTTTCAGGTTTTGAACTACAATCATTTGATGCCAACTAGGTACAGCGTAGACATTCAGTTAGAAAAGGTGGCTCCTAAAGATCTTAAAGATCCAATGAAGCGTAAGAAGGTTCGCTTCCAGACCCGAGTTAAATTTGAGGAGAGGTATGTAGTATAGCGATATATATATATATTGTCTTTTAGAATTAATTGTATTAGTATTAAACTCCCACTATATTGAGCATATGTTTACAGGTATAAACTTGGCAAAAACAAGTGGTTTTTCCAAAAATTACGATTCTAATTGCTTTTAAATAAACAGAAAATACCGAAATATACACAGAGTTTTTTATATTTTCTTAAACATAAGACAGATCGCTCCATCTTTCCAATTTACATAATCCAATGTTTGCCTCATACAGTTTTATTAATATAAACCAGATGTATAAGATTTTTTTTTTTATAAATGAATAACATGACATATTGCATTTTTAGTTTATATGATTCAGATGTAGGTAAGAAAATGAATTGTGCGACATATATGAACATTGTCATTTTGGTAAATTTAAACAATATGTTAAATACTGAAAACGGAGAATTATAATTCACTTTCGTATTAGCAAAATTACATTAACGAATGCGTTACATTTCGATTCTATCACATTTTAAAACATGTTTTAAATAAATAAATTGGAAAAAATTTAACTTGACGATACCTATAATTAGGCTATATGTGCACTATTACCAATCAGTTATTAAGCTTTTTGATACGATCGTCCAAGGCAGCTATATTATTCTGTATGATTTCTAAATTTGATGCAAAACTTTCTTGCACTCCTTTTAAAAGTGATTTGTTATTGTCCAGATCAGAAGTAATCTGCGACTGCAATTCCTTTAATCGCGCGAGCGATTTGCTGAATTCAGCAGCTGAAAACAATGTTACAAATAAATAGTCAATTTCTATAGTATATATGTCAAATTCATAGTTACAAATATTTTTTAAACATACCATGTTGATGCACCGCATCCAAAGCTAACATTCGGTTTACAGTTTGTGGTAAAATCTGAGACAATGTCTCAGTCTTCTTCATAATTTCATACATTTCTGAAATCTAGAAAAACAAAATTGCACGTTCGTCTCAATTACAATTCATGTTTATGATAATTTGTTCTATTGTTCTTTGTAATTACCATTTGTTCCTGATCCGAGTCTTGAGCCAAAGCAGATTTTTTCTGCGCGATATTGTCCATTCGATAAACTAAGGTAGCTAAACGACTCTCGATACTGTCCAATTGATTAGTATCTAAAAGTGCAGATTTAGCGCCTAATTGTTGCACTGCTTCCATTATTCCTTGACATTTTAAATTCTGTACAAAGAAAATCATTTCAAAATGTCACTTGCGATAATTAAAAATACATAATTAAAAAATATTAATATATTACCTGTGAGAATTTTGTTAGCTTATCATTCGTTGTACCAATAACATTCTCCAAATTACAAAGCCTCTGTTCAAGTAAAGCGATCCTCGCAACTTCTTGCATTCTTGCTTTCTCCGGGAGATACATCATTTGATATTTAAGAACTCCAGATTCTAAATTTTCATCTGTCTTCGTCTCAGCTGTTTTTGTATCAGCTTCGGAAGATAGAATACTTGTTTCTTTGAATGCTTCTATTTGTGACATGAGTTCTCTAAAAATATCATTGGATAATGAAATCTTATTGTGCATTAATTTTGCGTAATCAACATACGTACTTCAATCTTGTTCCTTGTGGATCGGATAAAATAGACACGAGTTTTGGCCCGAGACATTCTTCAACTTTTAAACAATCCAATTGTTTTCCAATTTGTTCTACTTGCGAAATGATTTCCACAGCAGACTTCACTTCTTCTTCGTCTTTAGCCTTTTCCTAGACACATCATTTACGCATTTATAAAGAGACTTATAACTACTATAACTTTTCAAACATATTCCTACAATTTACCTTCAACTCATTTATTTCCTCAAATAATTCCTTTATTTCACATTGCAATCTTTGATATTTTTGTATTGGAGTTTCTTTTTCACCGTCTCCCGCACGTTCCCACTCGCCAAACCTAAGAGTATTTTATTAATACTTTGAAAACAGTTTTGTCTTTGAGAAATACTAACTTGTATCCGATCCTTTGTCTAAGAGATACTCTATCGGAAAAATCAACGCCTCTACTGGTGACATATTTATCTTTGAATTTATTAAAAGCTTCTGTGGCTGTAATATGAAGCTTCTCTATTGAATCGGTTTCATCCTGCAAGCAGAAATATCAACTCCAATTAAACGGCTCTAATCCAGATGGCAGTTTGTTTCGCAAATTAGACAGTAAATTTTTCACCTCCGAGTATTGAAATTGTTCAGCTTCAGGTAAATCGGTGGTTTCATAAACATCTGCCTGATCATATGCCTGGAAACGAAAAAAAAGAAAAATTAGCTAACCAAGACACAAACTATAGTTTGACAGATGATAGAATGTCCTCATTTCTTGTCATTCAGAATATTGGTAATAAAAGACACATTAGATTACACTGGCGAGAACCTGGTAGTACTTATAATAATGCAATTTGCGTGCAAATATTATGGCCAATTGAATATTGTCAAAGAAAATTGTTTAAATAATAAACATGTTGGAAAGGAGAATATGACTATTTGGATACATACAACTCCAGGTAAATCGGCGTATTTGCGATCAGCCATGTTTTACGTGATGTACCGGATTGATACACACAATACTGTATGAATGAACTCTGAAAGATAGGAACGAAATTACTCTAAAAACAGAAGTGACAGTAGAGAAGTTCGGGTGTATCACAATTGATCACAATTTATATTAAATCATATTAAATATTGCAGAGTGTCTACTGTCTACTGCGGAACGCTCTCAGTGAAGCACTGCTGTGGGTTCTGTGTGAAACACATCCTGCTCGTATTGAAATAGCGGTATCTTCAAATTCACTTCCAAGAAAATATTGTTTTGATCGCATAGTTATACACTTAACACTCTTAATTTAAAGTAACAAGAAACTTAGATCAAATCTAACATCGTATTTTTTCAAATCCTTTCTGAGACGGTACGAATATGTTAATTCTTATTATATATTATACTGCATACTTTGCATTATAAAATTTGTTTTACAAACATGTTCTTCCAAGTAGAACGATAATAGATGAGAATAATTGAAAGATCAATGTTTGCAATAGATTCGTCATTATATATTTCGATACATATAAATAAGATAGAAATTCGTATGCCGAGGTGATTGGACTCAATTGCCTATTTAATCTTTCCGATAGTCTAATACGTGTGTGAGTGTATATAAATATACGGAACGACCCATCATGAGATCTCTGAGATCTCAATGTAGAGAGCATATGAAATAATTGCAATCAATCTTTTGTTCTTTATTTCATCATCTTGTGTACAGAATATTTATATATTACTACTTATTATTTATATAGGTAAGGCACTAAAGATAGTGGAATAATCTCACGTTGTTTTTTGTAAATCGAAAACCGAATGGGGGGGATAAAACTGGTTTATCTGGTCGATAACTTCCGTGACGTCCGATTATTTTAATGAGTAAAATGTCAAATTCCATTATCCGTACAATTCCAAAGGTCCTATATTGAAACCGTTCGTCACTGATCTATATGTTTTATACCACTTATCGCATGCGTGGAAACTTAAAGTGTCATGCAATTGCAGCTTTAAGAGAAAATTATTTTCTGTGCATTTGGTGTTAAGTTATATGTCTAAGGTAACATTTACACAACGTTGAAATTATAATAAGATTCATAATCATGCATACAGGAAAAGTGTGTGATTCTAAGGAATAATGATGTATAGAATACTACGCAATATACAAAAAGTAAGTACTTGTTTAAAAGGGATATAGTAACAATATGGTGCTGATAATATATATTTCTCGTATGATTTCATTCACAGATGGGTACTAAATCCTGCAGTCGTTTGGGACAGGGTCCCAAAGCAAGTATAACAACATTAAATCTAAACAGTAAACCACTGCCAAAACAGCCAGTCCCGGATTTAAATAAAACTGCAGAAAAATTTCTAAGGTACTTACTTTGCTTCTTACCATTTTAATATTTTGCATTACATCAATTTTTGATACGTTTTATTAGATCATTGAGACCACTACTCACGGAACAAGAGTTTAATAATTCTGAGAAGGTTGTTATGAACTTTATTGGAAGCGGTGGAGAAGGACCATCGTTACATAAAAAGTTAATAGAGAGATTTAATGAGACTGAAAATTGGGTATGTCTGTTTTTATCAGAATTCACAATTACCTAAGACGTGTAATATCACACGATCTATTAGCCGATAGTTTTCTTTTGTTGATTTTGTCTTCAGATGAGCGATTGGTGGCTGTCAGCAGCATATTTGGGATATAGAGCACCTGTGATATTTAACTCTAGCCCAGGAACTATTGGTCCACCGGTAGTTTTCAAGTCTCCAACAGACATGCACTTATACGCAGCACGCTTAATTAGAGCTATATGCAACTATGATAAAATGGTGAAAAGGTAAGGAATGCCTCCTAAATTTGACAGCTTCTAAATTAAGAATTAGCAAGAATTAATGAAATAAAAAAGGTTTCCTCCGATCCTTACAGTGGTAAAATGAAACAAGAAATGGCCAGGGATGCGCCATTAGATATGCAGCCTTATGGTATGATCCTTGGGACTCACAGACGGCCTAATAGCAAATGCGACGTGCTATTACACACCGATGATTCCAATCACATAGTTGTTATGTGTAATAATCACGTAAGTGAAACATTAGAAATATGTTATATAAATAAGTAGTTATTTCTTTTATTTATTTGTTTTCAGTTTTATAAACTTTGTCTTATTGACGAGTCTGGTGTTCTAAGCGAAGAAAAGCTCACAGCAACAATCGCTGATATTTATGAGCGTTCTCGTCAACCAGGAACACCAGTAGGAGTTCTGACTGGACAGGACCGAGACACATGGGCAGACGTTTACTGTACACTAATAGGTTCGCACGAGTTCATTCATTCAACCTTATTCTAAAAAGACATTTGAGTAACTTTAAATTAATAAAATACAAAGTAATATCATTTAATAGGACTTGGGAAAAATAAGCAAATCATTGCGGATATTGAAACAGCTTTGTTCGTACTGTGCCTGGATAAAGATTTACCTAAAGATGAGTTTAGACTTAAAAATAATGCATCGGTACGATCCATTCAGGGTATGACTGGATATAGTAGTTCGACAAATACTGGAAACCGTTGGCATGACAAAACTGTTCAAGTGAGTATAAAACTAATAAATATAATTACAATGTATTAAGTACAACTTTAATTAAAAAAATAAAGTAATAATGCAATAATTCGTATTGTATAGTATATAATATCTACCGACGGATTTGTTGGCATGGAATATGAGCATAGCCCATGCGAGGGAGTACCGGTGGCGGTTTTACACGACTATGTTCTGAATACCATGTAAGTTTGTAATTCCTAACATTGATTGTAATAATTTAAAGACAAGAATTATTCTATGCATTCTCAAACATGTATTTTGATTAGTTCGTCTCAAGACGGATCATGTGAATCCACGACTAATAATTTTCCTAAAGCAGAATTACTGTGCTTTGAAACAAACAACACTATAGATTGTGCTATCAAGAAAGCCACCCGCGCAGTGGACACGTAAGATCTATACAAACTTTGTCATGCACAATACTAAAACACATATCTTGTAAAATGGAATTATTCTTTGCAGACTCTCGCAAAATATAGACATGGAATGTTTCAATTTTTCGGAATTTGGCGCAAATAAAATAAAGGAAATGAAACTTAGCCCGGATAGTTTTATACAGATAGCAATGCAAATAACGTATTACAAGATACATGGGAAGCCACCAGCTCATTATGAAAGTGCAGCTTTACGAAGATTCAAAAATGCTCGTACAGAATGTATTCGGTCTACTTCTTGCGAATCTGTCGCTTTTGCTGAAGCAATGACAAAGGAAGATTCTAATGCGAAGAAAAGAGAATTGATGGTGAAAGCAATAAACGCACATAAGAATCTAGCTGGAGAGGTATTGTTTCCTTAAAATAATATTAAGATTAATTGTATAATTAGAAAATGAGAGATTCTCATTCGTTTTAGGCTGCAATGGGTCAAGGAGTGGATCGGCACTTATTTGGCCTTAAATCTATCGCTCTAGAAGAAGGACAAAATCTTCCTGCAATATTCAAAGATATTGGATATACCAAGAGTACATACTTTAACTTAACTTCGAGTCAGGTAATTTACTTGAAAATTCTCACATTTTATTAAAATACTATTATAGTCTCATTTATGACTTAAAATCATTTTATACATCATTTTTACAGGTACCATATAAAACAGCATCATTTATGTGCTATGGACCTGTTGTTCCTGACGGATACGGATGTTGTTACAATCCTAGGCCAAACGATATCTTTTTCGCCTGTTCGTCGTTTTACGACTGTAAAATTACCGATACGAAATGTTTTGCGGAAACATTGCAACAGGCTCTACGTGATATGAGAACTCTCGCCTGTACTACCTGTTAAGATACTAAACACAGATCGTTGACGCTTGAATGGTATATAAACATATAAAGTTACTGGTTGGTAGAATTCTTATTTTTATATGAATTTATTAACAGTTATAAAAGTAATACTTATATCAAAGTACCTTCGTATAAGATACGAAGGGCTTGAATATTTTATAGTATTTAAATAAAAACAAACAAAGTAATCAGTTCTACACATGTATAGATGTGTAACGGCTGAAAGTCGTATTATCAAATATACGTACAAAACAATTGTATTTTCATATGATACATTAAACATCTACACAGACGAAGTATGATTTCTTTTTCTCCATTACTTCAGTGAGATGTAAACGCAATTAAATTGCTTTATAGTTCTTCGTGCGTATATGAAGATCGCTCCGCTGGAAAGCCCCAAAAGTAAGTAGGATATCCTTTAACTTCTCTTTCCCTTGCGACAAAAGCAGAAAAAGATGATATACAATTTCCTATGAAATAATTAGCTCTTCCCAAGATTGCCAGATCCAAATGCGGTGATGCAGGCGAATCTTGCTTAAATACTTTTACCTACGAAACGAGATTTCAAATAAAATATTTATGTTTCTATGTCTCATATTTCAATGAAAAAATAATTAATTATATTATGTGCATATACTTACTTCCATACGTGCTAGAGCTTTTGTGAGTTCGTTAATCATGTAGTTATTGTCGGAGGCTACAAATACTGATTTAACATCGTTACTATTGCGAACAATGCGTTTTAAGTGACGCACTATGAGATCGAATGGTGGTAAGCACATGGAAGATGTAGCTTTACCACGTTCATTTCGATATCCAAGACACTGAGGAGCAGCGAATAGATTTGGTGTGCTCGATATAAATTCACACGCACGCACCTTTAAAATGTAACGATTAAATTTTATATTATGATTGTTGTATAATAATCATATAGGTAGCTCAACACACCCAATCAATTCCATTACGCAAGTGAATGCCTATGAAACCACCTGGCGGTAATTTTTCTTTGATGAATTTCTTCGCATTCTCAGTCATATCGTTATTCCAGTTAAGGCACCTTTGTAGTTTCTTGTTTTCTAATTGGACTGGAAAACTAGCAGGTGCGCCAGTGAAAGCGAGCACAGGCCAAGTAACTGCGGGATACTTTTTACGCCACTGTGTTGCCACGTCGCTATGATAAACGTCATAGTGAAGAGGTCCATAGAATTCGGATTTAACGAAATCTATGTTATAGGTATCCCAAAATGGGCCAAACGGATTGCCATCTTTGGCATTGCAAGAATCTCCTTTTCCCCGTGGCGAATAACAAAATGCTAGAAAAATTATAAAGTTAGCGCATGTTACAGCATTTGTTATCTAGCTTTGACAACTTACATACTCTGTCCTTTGAAAGCCATATTCTCGAAGCAATATCTTTCATAAATTCTTCCATTAACAATGCTTTATGGCACGATTGGACTTGAGAAACATTGAAATAACTATTAAAAGGAACTTGTATCTGAAATAAACGTGGGTATATATTTTAAATTAATATGACCATTGTCCTCTTAAAAGCTATGATAATTGTTATTTATTTACCGATCTACTTTCTCCAGTTCTGTATTCAACCCATGGTGGTAGAACCAATGTACGGTTTACAGCTTTAGCAAAACCTAGAGCACCTAAGAAATGGTCTGCTTGATTGCCAAAGCGTCCTAAAATTTGAGTTGGTACAATCAATAAGCTTTAATATTCCTTTTATTACTGAAAGTCACAAAAATTTATACAAATTTTCCTATGATTTACCCATGCAAGGACAGTAAACAATGTAACCGTTTATGTCAAGTTCTAAATGTTCACAGTTGATGATGTAAGATCTTATCAAAACAAAGGTTAAAAATAGCACGATATTAAACATTTTTAAAGAATACTGGTACAAATTAGTAAAAACTATAGCGAACTACTCTAAAGCGATTTTAAACATTCTGTCTATTGCTATAGTTACAATCACGAAACATTTAATACCAAGATTGGTGTAGTAGAATTGGTTATGTAGTTCAATTTTGTCCCGATAGCTGTCCGGAATTATCTTCCGAAAATAAATAATTAAGTGGATTTAGGTTTTATTAAATACAATGAATACTACATATATATATATGTAAAGCAAACTGTTGGATATACCACAAAGAATTAGAGTGGAGAATTTGTGTTGAATTGGGATTCTGAGGATTGTTCATCTTAGCATTAAAGCTGATTGGCTAATATCTACTCAACACACGAATTGGCAATGCGGTTCAACTTCAAGACTCACAATCACCAATGATAAATCAGCGTGTTACAGCGCGCCATTTCTAAGTACTCACGCATTTTAATAGTACGCACATACGCCACGGGCTACGCTATTCTCCCAAGCTTTGTGATTCAGAAATGGATGGTTACCATCTTCCAATTGTAAACCTGAAAATTTTGCGAACTTGACCGCAACACAAGAAATGCAGGAAATTTAGCAAGCAGGCATATGCTACCAGTGTGATTTGTGGAAATATAATACTGAAACGTTTTTCTCGTGTGCACAAGACTAGTTGACCTCGACCCCTGTATGAGATCGTGACAACGTAGATAATCGGCATCACCAATCTTCAAATGGGTATTGTTTTTATTAAACTAACTCAGGACGGTGTCATCGATATTACAGTTTCAAAAAGATACTCTTGAAGATACGAGTTGTTTCTATTCTGATTGGAACTTACACAATTAACGGCCAAAAAAATGTCTGTAACCTTTGCTCAACGCGGTAGACCCCCACCGAACCCTGCACAGATACAAAAGGTACAAAAATACAATATTACTATTCTACGCAGTTGTTTAGTTAAAACTTTTCCCGATCTTTGAGATTATTCATTTTGCCGCCTGATCGTAGTAGCAATTCAATTTGTTAGTAGATAATTATACTAGAAATAAATTATTAATCGTTATTATTGCATATGTACGTACAATGGGTATGGTTGATATTGTGGATTAATTCATAGTACTTAACGCAAAGGAATACGCAATAATCTTATGAATTTGTACAGATGCTGGACGAAAACAGTCAACTTATACAAACGATACAGGAATATCAAAATAAAGGAAAGCCTCAAGAATGCATCCAGTATGTAAATTCATGTTATAAATCTATGTAATACAGTGTTCATCGTTAAAGCAAATCTCTTAAGATTACCATTAGGACTGATTTATGTTTCTCTAATTTTCCTAGGTATCAGCAAATACTGCACCGTAACTTAGTATATTTGGCCTCTATTGCTGACGCTAATCAGAATATTCAAGCATTATTGCCAGTGAGTAATAAAATTTTATCTCGGTCAGGATATAAGAAAATTGATTCAATGTAAAACAAATTTTTTTTCTAGCCTCCACAAGGTATACCAAATGGCCCGCAACATGGAATGATAAATCCGCAAGTATTGCCAACTGGTCCTGGTGGAGCAGCTGGACCAGGCGGAGAAATGCCTCCGAACAATCCACCGACGTTGCCAATGTCTAATTTTAATCAAGGCCAGCCAATGGGACAAGGCGGATACCGTGGCCCAGTCATGTCTGGACAAGGACCAACTATTAATAGGCCGCCAACTGCCCCAGGACCCCAACAGTACAGAGGTGGGCCACAGGGCTATCCTCAACAGCCATCCCAACAAGGTTATCCTGGTCAATATCCGAATCAAAACCCTGGTTCAAATTATCAAGGCCCACAAGGTTCTGCGTATACACCAGGACAACCGAATCAGTATGGCCCACCGAATGCGTCTCAGCAACAAGGATATAGCGCTACAGCTCAGCCAAATTATGGACCACCCAACACTGTGAATAGTTATGGTCCTCAACCAGGTGGATACCCACCTCCAGGATCGACTCAACCACCCAGTGGATATGGTCCACCACCGCCAAATCAACAAGGCTATCCTCCGTCGAACCCATCGCAGCAGAATTTTCCATCGAGCGGTCAACAACAACAGCCAGGACAGTACGGTAGCCCCAGTCCACAACCAAATTACCAACAACCTCCGTCTCAAGCTCCACCACAGAATGCATATGGCGGAGGACAAGCAGGATCTTATCCTCCTCCGTCTTCTCAAGCTTACGCCAATAGCCTTCCACCTCAGAATTATCCTGCGCCACCAACAAGCTCTGCTCAACCACCGCAACCGGGATCGCAACAACAGAACACAGGCCCTCAGCCTAATTATGGAAACCAGCCAAGTCCTGGACCTGGTGGCACACAATATGGCCCAACATCAACATCGCCACCATTTAGTACGAGTTCTGTTAGCGGTGGTAATACTTATGCTCAGAGTGGTCAACCAACGAGTACGCCATCGGCGTCAACTCAAACGTATCCACCTAACAGTGGACCACCACCGACCACACAAGGTGGAAATTATGCGCCTCCAGTGCCTACGCCTTCCGGATATCCTGTACATCAAACACCGCATCCTCCATCTCACTCACCGCATCAACCACCCCACCAATCAGCTCATCAACCTCCTCATCCCCCGCATCAATCGCCTCATCAAGCATCTCATCAATCGTCTCATCAACCACCTTCACACCAACCTCCTCATCAACCGCCACAACAATCACAGCAACAATCGCAAACACCACCTCAATCTCAGCAACAGCAATCTCAAAGTCCTGCTCCAAGTGGCTTTCAACCACCGTCAGGACCACCTCAAGGCCCTGCTCCTCCACCTGGTCCACAATCGCAACCTGGATATGGACCAGCTACTACGCAAACTTACGTACCTCCCACTCCAGGTGGACAACCACAGGTAATAATTTTTATCGTAATGTATAGTATAGATAAGCAGGAAAATTTGATTATTTGCAACATTTTTGAATTTCCAATCTTTTATATTAAGTTTTTCTTGGAGTATATAGTAGTCAAGACATGAGATAACTTGTATATTTCAGGTTTATACTCCTCATCCACCACAAGGGCAGCATTATGGACATCCACAATATCCTCCACAAAGTTACCCACCACCACCAGGAGGACCTGGATATCCCCAGTATCCTCCACGCGGTCCTCCAGGCGGTCATATGCCGCCACCTCCAGGTCCACAAGGGCCTCCTCCACCAAATCAGTATGGTGGTTACGGATATCAGCCGCCTCCTCAATAAAGTATACTAATGTACATTCGTATTTAATTATTACACGTTAAAATAAGTAATTAAGTTCTGTATTTGGATAAATTAGCGTGTAAAGTTTTATTTTAACGTCAACTATCAGGTCGTCCAGTGTTCTATGACATGTCGAAATTGTAGAGAAATATATAAATAAGGGAATTACGCTGCCGGGTCTACTTCTATCATTTAGAAAGAAATCTAATGATTCTATATTAAAATATAGACCTAGATGTTATAAAGAAATGCTTAAATATCTAATAATCGTTACATGCTATAATATATATAAATATTCTTGGAAAGGTTCAAAGACTGAACTTTGTAGAACTTGTGTAACTAAAACTACAGAATCGACTATGTGAAGAAATTAATAGAACGTAATTTTCATAAGAAAAGGGTTTTTTTTTCTTCTTTCTAGGCGCTATCGTGTTTACATATATTTTCATGTTAACTGCAAACATGTTAATTGTGAGGTTTATTTTGTCAATTTTTATAAGTGCTCCAACTGAAAGACGTAGCCCACAATTCTGAATATGTACATTTATTATTTTGTCGACGGTGTTGTAAATAACACAGCACAAATATGTCTATGATATGGAAAAAAAAACAGTATCATAAAATATAGTATATAATCTATTTGCTTCTTCCATATCGAGGATAGAATTTCTATTGAGATTAATTTTGTACTTCCTTCTTTGACTGTGTACTTTCATTATTAAACTGTTAGTAGATTTAGCAGTTTGTACTCTCTACTTTTGAATTTGTTTTTCCACGAATATCGTACAATAATATATTTTGTTTCCGTATTCTAAGTACAAATATAAGTTGCTTTCGATAGTGTGCATCAAGAATGCCACTTTTACACGGTTTACTTTCGTTTTGTCGTTTGACATTGTTCTATGAGGAAACAATTTCGGAACACTTGTATTTTAATAAACATATTTTAACTTTGTTTTATTTTTTTCACATAAACTCTGATAACATCTTTCAGCTTACATTTTCCGTTATATCGAATATATAACGTTTTATTATTGATGGTAATATAATTTACGTGACTAACAATATATTCCAGAACTATAGGAAACTTACAAATTTTAAGTAACACAGTATCTATTTGGCGTTCGACATCATTCGAATTAGTTTGCAAATAGGACGGAGATTATAAGTTGCGCTAATTATTATTTACGTCTATGGAGAACAATACAAAAATATATGTGTATAAAAAGATTAAACCTTTACTCACTCTTATATTAAAGTTCTTCTTTTAACCTGTTAACGCTATTGTAACATTTGCAAGAATGCTTAGGCTGTATCACTTCTTCCATATCTTCAAGTACTTTAACTTTACTCTTCAATCGTTTGCTCCATTCCTAAAACATCGAAGGGAAAAATTATTTTAAATAATTAACTACGAATTATCGCCCATGACAGATAATGTGATTCTTACACTAAATAACAGAGTATGATAACATAAAATATCACGAGGTAGTAGATTGTCTCTTGCAAATTGTCTCGCTGCATTGGCGATTATTCTCGCTTTCTCATCGTGTTCTTTAGCCCACATGACTTTCTCAACGAGATCCGTTAAATTACTTTCTATAGGAACATAATGAATATTCTGCTGAAGTTCATTATAGAAATATTCATAATATTTCGAGTCTTGTTTAAACACTAGTCCGTTTCCAGCGAGTAAATAAGGAAACCGATACGCTGCTACCGTACCATCGATATTTAATTGGTATTTGTACTGCGTAAGAATAATTCAACATTATTACCCTAATCGTTTAAAATTGTACTCTTAGATTCGATAAGAGTATGTCTTTTACCTTGAAAAATTGGAAAAGAGATACATGACTTTGTCCAGGACCATACCTATCGATTTCATCTTTAAAGAAAAAGAAATTTGTAATAGAGGCATTAAATAAGTCTGGATGCTGCCTGGAAATATCTATTAAATGCAATCGTTCTCTATTGGAATCGCGACCACGCCAAAACACTTTTTCGATTTTCTCTTTCCAATGTGCATCCGTATTGCCTTGTACGGATAACATATCTAACATCACTCTGTAAGAGAGAATATGCATGAGTATAAAAAATAAAGATTAAAAAATATTGTGAGAATTAATTTAGGAAAGAGTAGATCGTACCTTCCCATGGCTTCTAAGGATGATTCTGTTAGATCGTAAGATGGCATTACGATATCTTTTGTATCCGTTGAACCGCACCAAGAAAATATAGGATAATCTTTATCTTTCTTAGGAACGAGAGGCCAATCACCTAAATTCACGAAAAGTTCAATATCCGGTAAGACCACTTTCCTCGTGATAGATAACAATGTGGCATCCATGAATATTTTAAAGCCCACATGCTGTCCATAGCACTTCCTAAAAATCTAATATAGCATGCAAATTATTTGCAATCAGGTTTCATGTGATTATTCCAATTTAAAATAATAGTTACTCTGTTAGATTTTATCACATAGTTGCACAAGCTGACACTGTTTGGTTTATCATATTTTTTAATTATACTATTCCGTATCTTAGTCAGATCTACATTGTTAAAAGGAGCTAAATCTTCGTTTATTTGTCTATAACTTTTCTGACAATCTAATTGTTTCATCCAATTGTCTACAACAGGATTTGGACAGTAACATTCATCTTCGTATATAGGGCCTGGAATAATATTGTGACATTACTATTTATTTCTTTACTTTAAGAATTCATACTAATTAAATAGATAGCGAATAACGATGTTTACCTTTAGCATCCAAAGATAAAAGAGACATATTATTCTCAGTCAACTGTACGCTTATTTGTAAATTAAAGCACGTATTGTGAACTTTATATCGAATAATGAAACTTCCATCCTTGCAATCTAGTTTCTGTGTCCATATATGACACGCTTGTCCTTCGGATGTCTGGCCCTGTATTTTTACAGATATTACATCTTGTCCTGGTGATTCTGTTAAACTATAATAACAAATATATTTAATAAACGATATTTTCGATATTGTCTAAATTTATTTCAGTAACTCATTAAATAATTAATTTTAATTATTTATAATAATACATAATTGTTTATTATCAATTCGATCATATTATGCATACTTTTTACCGTGTCCATCCACAAGTTGAAGAAATATATATCTTGCTCGCATTGTAATTTTTTCGGGTTTCAATCCTGGTCCCCATATTATAGCTTTTGTAGGATCTATATCAACATTATGCCCTTGTGCAAAGTAGAGTAACAATAATAATAACATATACATCATTCTTCTTTTTAACAAATCGAAATATTTACAATTCGTATTCCCACTTCAAATTTTTTGTTATACTCGCATAGAGTGTATTATTATTATTTCACTGTACCCAATTATTCTGTATGCTATTTACAAAAATATTAACATTTTAATAGCACTCCAAGTTCGCAGTTGCGGTTATATCACAAGCGATTTTTCTTTCACTATACTGCATCGGACAGAGGGGAATGCCATCAGAATCGAAGGGATCGTGTCACGAAAATAATCGTATTTAGCACGATATAATGATGAAAAGCAATATCTAATTATAATTTTATATTAACTCATATTTTTCTCATTTTTATAATTATAAATACAATTATGTATATGTAGTATATGTTAGTTCTTATAGCGTAGGAGAGTATAGTAGAATAACTTTCTAAAATTTGGATGAAACCAATTTAACAGTGTGCATTGGTGTGAGTGAGTAATTGCTCGATTTAGGGAACTGTTGAAAAATAAAATCCGTTTTCCTGATAAACTAAGTAGTATGAGAGCATGAGTTCTTTATTGTTGTATCAAATACAGGTACTTCACATATATTCACGTCACATTATTGTATGTAAAAAGAAAATTCCATTTAGAGTGTTTGAACGTAAGCCCGCCCAAATGTTTTCCTGCTTGTAATGCAAAACTTTCACCTATCTATCAACATTCATAATAAACTTTAAAATATATTCCAAGTTGGTCGATTTTCTGCATAATATGTTATTATAACACTTTGACAAAGAGTATTGATACAGCTGCATTTAAGATCTATAATGGTTTAACGTTGAAGTAAGAATTTAACACGTTCATACCAAGAAGCAATTTTGTAGGTTATTTTTGTTTACGAGCCAATGAACATGTTTGAGTCTATACATTTTGTTTTAGATTGGGCGAAGGGAATAACGAACGTGTAATTAATAAGGGATATCATTGGAACTTAAAATAGGATTTTTTTCGTAAAGAGGATTCATGAAATCTCATGCTACCGCAATTACACTTCGAAAGTATGAGAAACATCATCACGAAGAGTCATCGTTTAAGTATAGTAGTTCTACTTTTCAATATTTTCTACGAAGACGTTCTTAGTTTGCCGAATGCAGAACTCGGATTTCTCAAGCAGTAAAACAGTAGGATCTTTAAGTCCTTTTATTAACAATTTCCAATACAATGGAGTGTGGAATCGACGATTTACCGGACGTGCTACTCGAATACATTTTAAGCTTAATACCACCGTACAAAGATCTTCAGGAATGTAGGCTTGTATCAAAGAGATGGTTCCGTGCGACCAGAAGTACGTATAATATTGTTGATTACGCATGAAAAGTAATCCTCGTACGGTATTCTTAATAACTACGTTGGAAATTAATTTACGTTGCAGACGTTATACAACATAGCGAAACACGTTTTTATAAATCTGTCGCATTTGGAACATTACTCTGGAACCCATTGCCAGTTACCGATTGGGTACCGACAATAGGAAAGAGGCATTCTCATTCCGCTTGTACCTACGATAATTCTATGTATGTCTTTGGGGGTTGCACTGCCACTTACACGACGTTCAATGATTTATGGAGATTAGATTTAGACACAAGGACTTGGGTGAGACCTATAACAATGGGCAGCTATCCCTCGCCGAAAGCTTGTGCTACAATGTTGTGTTACAAAAAGAATTTCATTCTCTTTGGTGGTTGGTCTCAGCCTTCGCCTTATCCTTTACATCAGGTATGTATAGTCGCTTCGAAACTAGCGTTATAACAATGTTATAATTCTTATAATTTACAGCAATGGAAATTATTTAACGAATTACATGTGTATTCTATCGAGTCTAACAAATGGATAGCTATTAACGCACTGGAAACACCACCACCCACGTCTGCACACTCTGCCACTATACATAAGAATTATATGGTTGTATTTGGTGGTATAAGTAATGGATACAGGTAAACTCTTGTCTTTCCTTTCAAAGATATAGTTCTCATTAAAAAAAGGTATATATTGCTTTTATATATTGATATAGATCCAATGATGTCTGGTGTTTAAATCTGGATACATACTCTTGGCACAAACAACTTACGTCCAATTTGAAGCCACAATCGAGATACGGTCAATCTCAAATTGAGCTTGACGATAATCATCTTCTTATATTGGGTGAGACATTGAAATCAAACTAGATCACTGATTATATATTCGATTTCTAAATGGTATATGCTGTATTTCTCATCAATATATAACTCGCAAAAAGAATTTTAATCTACCTGCTCTAATACTTTAGGATAGATTTAATGGCCTTAAGAAATTTATTTAAGCTTTTGTTAAACATTTATCAAACAGGAGGATGCATGGGTCCCAACGTAGCAGTGAATGACGCCTGGTTATTAAAAATGGAAGGTTCAACTTGGACATGGAAGAAAGTGAATTTACACAATACTGATTGTGCGCCAACACGAATTTGGTGTCATCAAGCTTGCAAAGTAAGAAATCCTTTTCACTTATCTGACTTATTTTATTGATCTAATAATTAAAAGGAACTTAACGATACACATGAGAATTCTGACTAAATACGTTCCTTGCATAGGTCGGTAACTACGTAGTGGTGCTTAGTATTAATAAGAGGCAAAATAAGCCAAACGATATGAATTCGACGGTAAAGAAAATGGTTAGCCAAAGGACTGCACCAACAAGGCCACCGGATAGCGAACCATTACATGAGAGGTACGTTGCTTGTTAGAAAAATACATCTACCAATTTCGGATCTAATTCGTGTTGATTTGTTACAGAAGAGGAAATGTACCAAACATTGACAGAGACGTAAATGTTAATGGTCGACGAGGTATTTTTTCAAGAGCTTGCTGCCAGAATGCACATTCTTCAGCACCGAGTTTCAACTTGAAGAAAACTTTAGCTTTATGTGGCGATAACGGTTTAAGTATGGCTGCATTTCGCGATGAACCATTGCGAAATGGACCGAACAGTAATCGTGAGAGGCAGCTGGAATCACTTCGAAGAATGGAAGAAAGAATACGAAATAGAAGAGCACAATTAAAGACTGTAAAGAAGACTGGTAACAGTTTGTCCATATTTGTGTTGGACATTACAAATGTTTTATGCGATGAGTGTAGTGCAAGTTGGATTCCGTTGAAGCAGACCAATCAGTCTGGTCCTGACGAAAGAATACTTTATTCTTTGGTAGCAGGTAAAGGTGAACTTATTGTTTTTGGGGGTATTCGCAAAGAGCAAGGATCTCTACAGGGTCATCCTGAAATGGATGATACCGAAGTTTACAACGATCTTCATTTTATTAATCCACCGCGATACGTTATTTAATTATATGTGGGAGCCGATAAAATCAGTATCAAAGAAACCTTCGATTATCAAAGATGAACATTACGTTTAATATCATTGATATACTATTTTTATTAACGCAAGGAAAAGGACCTCTTACCTTAATATGCGTCAATAAGGATGAATTATTGTGGTAATCTACTGAAAGTGATATCAAATTGTGCGTTTTGTGATAAATATGTGATTTTTCGAAATCTACGTACATTACCAATCTACATAGTAGGTTTTAGATAATTGGTCGTAAACTCATTATATTCAATTGTCGATAATTCAGCTTTATAAACACAACACATAATTATGAATCTTATGATTCAAAATCATGAAACACCTTTAGTTACAATTTATTGGTCAAATATTATAAATATCGTATTCAATGTGTACTTGGACTTGCTGCAAAATGGCAAACAGCTAATCGTCCTCTGCTTCTTCAGCTTTCAAACTTCCGAATACTTGCGATGGAATCATTTGTTTTTCAATCGGAATGTCTGCATCATGTAAATATATCAGTGTTTGAAGTTCTTTGCACAGGAAAACCGTAATAAAACAAATTGGATGTTAAAATTGTATTTTACATTACCTTCTTCTACATCGGCTTCTTTATCACTATCGTCATCCATGTCAATGTCAATTTCATCAGGATTATTCACTTGGGATTCAGGCTTCCCATCTTTTTCGGTTACACCGCGTACGAATTTAATACTGTCCTTGATAGTAGGTACATTATCTACAAATGTATTAACACCAATATTTAGCGATGTTTTTCTCATATCCAAAGTTTTTCTACGCTCTTTACGTACCTGATATTTTACTATCCAATAGACGCATAGCATCAACCGGTATATCCATGGTTTGATTAGTTGCGTTATTTAACATTTGTGCAGACATCATATTAACTTGTGTGTTATACATTGCTTGAACACTACGCTTAATTCGGAGCATTTCGCGCATAGTATCTTCGTTACCGTGTCTGACTTCAAATTCTTTCCATACTTGCCAGAAATTTGGTGTCACCTTAATGATATAAGCAACGTTAAATAATTTATGTATATTCGAAATACTTAATTGCAATACAGACAAATGTGCTTTTTACATACCCTAGGATCACATATTTGACTGCAATGTGCATATATTGCTCTCGCACGATCAACTTCTCCCAATTTTGTTTCCATTTCGGCGAACCGTAAACACATCTCTCTCGTATTCTCTTCATTGAGAACTTCAATAGCTTTTTCGTATATCTGTCTTGTTTTAGGAACTCCGTATATATCAGCAGCTTTTTTAATGTATATATTAAACATCTGTAAAGTTTGTAAAGATGAATAAGAAGGAGTGTATCGTTAAACGTAATTGACGATTAATTAAATAATATTTCTACCTCGAATCTTTCTTCAGGAAGAACAGCGCTGGTTGCTCGTTCGTATACTGACATTGCGTGTCTAGCTAAACCATGTTCTTCCTCAAGTTTCGCATACAACAGATACAATGCTAAGAAACGTAAATAAGAAGTATTATAAAAAATATGACACTTTGACTGAGAGACAATATTATATATAAACGTTTCTATACCTTTCGCATATTTTGGTGGACAATGTTCCAAGCATTGTTCAAATAAATCTCGTGTGCGCTCAAGTTTTGTTCCACCGTATCGTCGTAAAAATTTTGTAAGGTATGTATTCCATATATCGTAAACATTGGGCCATTTAAAAAGAGCAATCCCTTTTTCATATGCCTAAATACAATTGGTGCATATAGAAATGTATATTTAAATGTTTTTATGATTATATAAATATACTTACTCGGAATGCTTCTTCAAAGTACTTGTTTTCTTCCAAGAATAAACCGTAATTGATTATGATTTGTGGTGTTGCAATTTTTAAGTCAATTATTTTATCGTATACTGCTTTGCATGTCTGCGTATAAAAGAAACAATGGTAAGAATAAATGTGGTAAGTTGATTCAAGAATGAGAATTTGATTCAATACCTTAAATGAACCAAAGCTTTCTTCCAAGTCAGCATACATCGACCATACTTTCAAAGATTTGTACAATCTCATCTGAACAGTTTCAGTTTCATCGTGATAAGCAACTTTGCGGAAAGGTATTGTCGTCGCACGGTGCATCAGTTTCAAAGCATCGTTATAATTTCTATAACGTAGAAAAAGACAAAACTAAGTAAATTCTAAAAAATGCAAAGACAATAATAGTATTATGTTAATTATACTCTACCCATGTCTAATTTCCATCTCTGCCCATTCACACCACACTGAAGCAAGATCATCGACTTTTGTATAAGCAACGTCTGTCGCTTTTTCGAAAACTACTCTCGCATCCTCAATTTGGCCATTTTCTTCATAGAATTTTCCAAATGCCACCCACAATGTATGTAACTTGCCTACAGCTAAATGTGGTTGGACAGTTTGTACTGCTTCCGTATATGTGTTAATAATCTAAATTGATATCATAGTTATTAGATATGAAGATTGGAGTGTGATTTATTTCATGAAATGTAATTGTATGTACCTCGTGTGGTTGTCCTTCGTAAAGCATAACACGTTTATGCCATTCTTGTACGTTATGTGGATTTTGTCTCAACAAGACAGAGTTTAAGAGTAGTAAACGCCTTTCCATGAGGTGTTCGAATCTAGCTAATCTTAATTCTAGATCTATATCATCTGCAATAGCATTTTTATGAGTAATCGAAGATTTCAAGGATTAATTAGCGAACATCATAGAGTCGTATTGCATGTATAGTTTACTTACCATCTTCCGTTGGATTCTTTTCAACTTCTTCCATACGTTTACTGAGACTAAGCTCTTCGAATTGTGCATAAGCATCAAATACTTGTGTAAAATCTCTTACCGTAGTGACAGTTTGAATGGCTTCTTCATAAATATCTCTTGCCTATGAAAATGATATATAGGAAAAGTTGATTTTTCGTCGAAAGAAAAATATAAATAAAACGTGATTTGTATAAATAAATACCCTTTCGAATAAACCACTGCGGACATAGTAATCTGCCAAGGAATTCCAAAGTGGGCCTAATTGATCTGTGTACCTTCTCAAACCGCCTCTGATAATGGCATCCACGTTCAGTGATTTAATCTTAGATGGATTCTTCGATATTAAATCGCACAGTTCATTCCACAATTGGTGATTCGACTTTCCATGTTTAGATACAAAATCATCCTGATTCACAATTTGTGCTAACTTTAACGCAGCTTCGTCTAATCTCCCAATTGAGATCAAATATTCTATATATTCCTCTGTATCTTCAGGCGCAAGCTAATAACAAAATGTTTACAAATCTAATCAAATACATATTGGTATTATTTCTTCTTATATATCTATTGTTGTAGCTTACTTTTAGATATCTCCTGAAAACTCTGATGGCAGTTTCATAAACGTTGTGCTTCTTTAGAAAATCAATGTACAGTGGCCATAATCGATGATGTTGGGTAATTGGAAGCGCTCTCAATGATCTATCGAATACTTGAC
Source organism: Trypoxylon attenuatum (assembly GCA_963989405.1). Classification (NCBI taxonomy): domain Eukaryota; kingdom Metazoa; phylum Arthropoda; class Insecta; order Hymenoptera; family Crabronidae; genus Trypoxylon; species Trypoxylon attenuatum. The sequence goes on from OZ022495.1 coordinate 7,513,749, forward strand.
GCGTACGTGTAATGTAGCATTGTTCGGTCATTAGTGTACAGTAATCCATCCAGACTCTAGGCATTTTATGCATAAAAACCAAAGCCCTTTCAAACGCATTGTTCACGTCTTCGTAAAGCGGATCAGTAATACACCTGCCTTTCAATTGATTTATACGATGCCGAAGATAATTGTACCACAGTTTGTAACTATAATAAAAAATTATATATACATGTAAATTATGAGAGAGAAGGAAAAATCAAGATAAAATTTTTGAAGTACTACCTTCCTGGAAGTTCTTTCAAAGCTCTTTCGTATACCATATTTAAATTATTGCTTTTACTACTTTTCAGATGATCTATATAACGTTGCCAATGTTTTACTGAAAATGGATTCCGTAATATTTCTTCCTCGTACGGAAGGTCTTCTTCATTCTGTAAGTATTGTATTAATTTAGGATTAATAATATTTATATAATTAAGATATATCAGATGAATATAGACATTTAATTAAATTAATTCCATATACTTACGAAGACATACAAGTTGCCTTCGGCATCTTTGCGCTCGATCATTTTCGACAATTGTCTTTAACTATAATACGAATTATACTCTTTTATATTATTTTATTTTATAAACTGCATACTATATAACGCGGGTTTTTAGCAGTTTATAACGGATTATATCTAACCTAGAAATCGGTACAGTCGCGTGTCAGTGTTTTCGTTCACTCAAGTGCAACACGGTGCAACAACGCAACAACGAATGAGTGCAAGTGCGCGCTTACAATTAGGGCGCTATTCCATTATTCTACAACTACAATCTGTATGGGTGGTCTGGATCAATCTTAAGTACATATATATATACAATGGTTCACGATAGTTTTTCAATTCATATATTTTAGAAATTATTTGTTGCAAATTAGTTTTACCACCGGATTTTTCCTTTTCCTAATATTGGACAAAGTGACTGTAAACTTGCGTGTGTTCTATATTTCACTATGACTAGAAGCACATTATCTTCTACAAAAAATCCGTGAATCGGCTAGACACGGTTCGGCTTCTTTTTATACAAGAGTGGAAAGACATGTTGTCCAACCTGTTTACCTCCTTTCATGTATCATACTTGGTCATACTCCCGTGACAGCTGTCATATCAGAAGTATGACCACGAGTTGAATCATCAAATGTAAACAATTTAAGAAAAATTCGCTGTCATTCCTACGAATCTACCGTTGAGTGTCTATAGTTCGAGAAATTTTTATATCTGTCGATCATTTTCGTGTTGCTCCCGAAATATATAACATTATAAAGGATGACAATGGGCGATGAGACTCCAGTTACATCACTGGTTCTTCCTGTTATTTTACGGCCGATATTGACAAAGGTAATGATTATTTTCAATTAAAATGATAATAGGAAACTTGTTTATAAATAATCGACTATATTAATCTATAATTTGGATTAAAATTTTGCTGGTTCATTTGTTATACAATTCAGATTCATCTAGATGAATAACAATTGTTTGTTATTGATTGAGGAAGATTAATTCGTCTGTTGCTTACTATGTTCTTAACTAATTTGTCCTATTAGAATTTCATACTTCTCTTGGTTGATAGAAAGTAGACGTTAACGTGCTCTGCATGTTTTCTAGCTGGAAAGACAAAATGTTATGGCAGCACAAGCTTTACGAGCTGCACTTCTGAAAGCGGAGAACTCCCATCCTGGGATTACACATGATTTAATTCTGGGTATAATCCGCAGAGCAGAACTCAATGTTGATATGAATGAGAGTGTTTTAAGGTTACAAGGCGCAGCATCGGATTATGATGGTATGGCATGGATCCAATGAAACACAAATACACTTAATCGCATATCATACTGATCCTTCTTTAATTGCATATTATAACTTGTTGCAGTTATTGAATATAGGTCTGCTAGATCCGAGGATGCATTTCAGGAATTGAACCGCAAATCAACATCCTTAAAGAGAATATTAAGTAGAATTCCAGATGAAATTACAGATAGAAAAACATTCCTCGAGACAATCAAGTAATTGATTTGTAATATTTTTGTGTGACCTACATAGAGATAAATCTGCATTGCCTCACGATTGTTTTTTTCATTTCAGAGAAATTGCTAGTGCGATTAAAAAACTGTTGGATGCAGTGAACGAAGTCACGGCTTTTATACCAGGTTCTACAGGAAAGCAAGCTTTAGATCAAAGAAAGAGGGAATTTGTAAAGTACAGCAAAAGATTCAGCAATACACTGAAAGAATATTTCAAAGAAGGCCAGTAAGTATATCCTTCCAGCTTAATTGAAATGGCTTCGCGTAACCTGTTCTAGTAAAAATTTACCTTATAATTTTTCAGAGCGAATGCAGTATTCGTAAGCGCTTTGTATTTGATCCATCAAACAAATATGATCATGCTTACGGTAAAAGATAAGTGCGAATAAGTATAAGTTACCGTAATCAATTTTGAAGTTAACGAATATGCAATGGTATCGCCACTACTCAAAGTTATTGAACTATGCATATACAAAATCATAGTATACTAATTTTATTCGTTCTGTTATGCATCTGATTATAGAATTTAAATACCATATAATGTAAAGAATATATTATACTATCATTTTATATGGATTCCATTGTTATGATATATGATTGTGCACGCAAACATAGTATTGCAGATAAATGTAAGCAGATAGAACAGTCTTCGATTCGAAACACAAAATAAAATATGTTGATTACTTCCGAATGTTTTTAATATTGAGTAAATATACAACTAAAATACCCTGAAACGATAAAAGAGAAATTATATACACTGTGAAATACTGAGAAAAGAATTCACCTGAATGTATAAGAAATAAAAATTACTTTATTGATAACAAATGTACACAAATGTGCTGTATTTCCCATATGGAAAATCGAATGGTTTGGCTATCTACAGCCTCATTGTACTAACAATGACAATGAGTAACAGTAAGGAGTAATGGTAATTGTCATAATGAACATTACTGGAAAATGTACAAAATTTCAAGCACGTTTGCTATCGGAAAATGCTCGTACAATACTGCCTATACCACTGATGTTATATACTTTCTCGTGCCATACTAATAAATGGCTACTGCTACCTTCTGTAGGTATTTCGAATCCTCTGTAAATATACTTCATTAAAATGTCCATTAAATCCTGGTCTAATTGTGCTAAGCATTCATCCATTTGGTAGGATCTTATACTTAATAAAACTTTCAGTGTTAAGTTTCTTGCGTTGTCCTGAAAAATGAATAAAGTCGCTTGATGAAAATATTCCATCATCATTTCGCAAGTATCTTTTTTCTTCCCTATCTTATATATTGCAAGTTAAGGAGAACTAACTAACTCTCTACGCATTATACTAATTTTACAATTAATTATTACATGAAACTTAGAATGCAAAAATATGTAACAATAGAGGTTACCTTCACTTGTTGATTTTTACATTCGAGTGGAGCAGATTTCAATACTGATATCAGAGCCTCGGCATTCTTACCCTTAATAACGTGTTAAGGAAAATACAAAAAAGCGTATAGATATTTCGGAGATAACAGTTTAAACAATGATTAAGGCATGTAAAGGATATTGGCTAAGAAGTGTCAAAATTTCATTTTCATCTGGTCCAGTAGGTCCACCTGGTCCTCCATCGGCATCTTCTTCTTTAAAATTGTTATCACTGTATTGATCGACGTCAATCTTTCGAAATGTAGACGCCGATGTGTCTTTCTTCCCTTCGTTTTTTGACATTTCGATCTTCTGCTGACGTCTCACCGTGATCACGCCCGGCTCTTATCACTAACGTGCCCAAACGCTTTGAGCTTCGCGTATTGCGGTGAGTCTTTAATTTACCTCTATATAGAACGCTTACCATTTATGCGTGGATTTGATAAAAACAAGACGTACGTCATAGACAATACTGGTTTTGATTGGTTGTCTTATCCGCCTTTCCAATTTGTTATATTTTCGATTGTTTTGTTATAAATTTCGCAATTATAATCGTTAAACTAATCCGTTCTTTATCAGGTAAATTTTAACAATGAGTGCCTAATATTTCGGCCCTACTTTTACACCAATCGACATAAATTTAGACCAAGAGATTACGAAAATCAACGGGTTCGCTGACGGAAATGCACAATTGAAGACTGGACTTTAGTAAATTGTTAGAATTATTTATCCGTAATGTTGGCATCACTGACATTTCTGAGAGTGGCGCGTATTACGAACGGTAGAAAGCGAACTAATCCCGTTGATGTGACGTTCTTCTCCACCCCCGTGTAACTGTGGTTAGAGCAAGTTTTCGCATCGAGTTTTCTCACTTTGCACCTTCGATTTTCGAAGGCTCAAAATAAACACGTGCGAGGGGAAAGCGCGTGGGTCACGAGACAAAAGAAGTCGTCGAATCTGACAGATTTACGAGCGCTTACAGAAATTCCACGCATAACTTGATATTTTTTGTGATCCTATAATTCCACTTTGGATGAAGTCTCTCAAAAATTGCATTACTTCCCCGATATTCCCAAGAACGTCTCTATAATTACTTTCAGCCGCTTTAGCAATTTCTGTTTTTTTACACCGTTCCTATACAAATCACGAATCATTCGGTTCAAATTACAAGGCTATTGGTGTACATCTCTCACTATTAATTCCCCTGCGATTATCCAATTATACCAGGTGAAATCAAGCCGGTATGTAGCCTATTACGGCCAGGCAGGTAGAAATACCTATGGACTTGCATTTATTACTCGGCATTTAACGTTATACTCATAACATAACATAACAGGAGAGTAAAGATCAGTATAAAGATACGTATTATCAGAGTAAAAGAAGAAAAAAAGATTAGTGTAAGTCGTCTGTAGGATTTGAGAAGATTTGCGATGAAGAGAGCATTAGGTCGCGGTCATTGGGAACGTGACGTAAACGGATAATTCTCAATCAGTTCGGGAACGCGAGCGCGAGCGCATTAAGTATGTGCGTTAGGTAGAGAATGTGTGAATGCGCCAATGCATAATACACTATCTCATTTATTCAGTATTTCATATATATCATTTGTTGATGCTATCACTTTTTGTGTATTTTTACGCGCTGTCAAATTTCGAGCAGACGTAGGGCTAAGCTGCGAAGAAAAGGGTTAAAGAATCGGAGAAAAGAGTCAGAGCGCGTATCGACGCAGCTCGCTCACGGGGACGGTCGGACGTTGTCATTTGAAAACGGAAGCCATCTTGTGGCCGAGCCTCCCATATTATACAGGGAATAATAGTTCAGCGACTATTTGTCCCGTAAAATTGCTCCGTATCTTTTCCATTACTTCTAGACTATGCATGAATCATTGTATCACATGTTTACATAGCCATGGCTGCGTCGAGAAAGTTGCAAGGTGAGGAGACACTGTTTCCATCATGTTTACATTTAGAAATTTTGTATTGGCCCAGCACCACCGCGATTCACCTTCGCCCTTGCTTTATGCATTCTGCCATTCCCCTTAGTTTCATCATCGCATTTTCAATTGGTAGCAATATACTTTTAACTCATCTTCTGTGCTTGCATGTAGGCTTCGCTGCCTGTCAGTTGGTAGAGGTTGCCAAGGTATGACGGATTGATACATTGCATTCACAGTTACGCATACTTTTCTTTTACATTGGAGTGCTTCATCACAGAAACCATATTCTCTACGATATATCACAACTTTTCTCTCTCACGTTAACCTTCGTTTACTACCAAAAGCTATCGCTTGTTTGTAGTTCGGACTTTACGCTTTTATATTTGTGCTGGTTTAAAGAGCTTAGGTATAACGCAGTATGTTCCTAAGATGTGTTTTTAGGTCACGATGGTTTCTGTTTTATTTAAGTAGTAGCTCTGAAAACAGCCCTTGTGAGAAATAAAGAACTGCCACTGTAATTACTATGTTTTATTGCACCTGATACTCTTTTAGTTAGTACTCGAGTTAATGTTTAAGTTTGTACTACCGATTAATCGTTCTGAATTATGGTAGTCTCTAAGAGTTTTTGTGTTTTACGCAGTGTTACAGTTTGTGTAAGAATCTTTGGCTCATTTTCGTGTGTTTCCGATTGTATTAATATGGAGTTCACGCGAAATTATCCAACAAAGTTATATTATTTCTTTATTTAGATAACTTCTGTTTAAATAGAGCACACTTATAATTCATGAATTGCATTTGTACTGGATTTAACATATTTTTGGCAAGAGCAATCTTATTCAAATGTATATAATGCTTTTGTAAAGTATGTAACGTTTGCCTTTCAAATGTGAAAATTCTTTTGAGCGTAATCTATGTTTTTCTCATTGTACAAATTGATAAATACTGACTATAATGTGTATTCTTTGAGTTTCAGGTGAAATAGATCGGTGCCTTAAAAAAGTAACAGAAGGTGTGGAGACGTTCGAGGATATTTGGCAGAAAGTTCATAATGCTACTAATAGCAATCAGAAGGAGAAGTATGAAGCAGATCTCAAGAAGGAAATCAAAAAGCTCCAAAGGTTACGCGACCAGATCAAAAGCTGGATCGCGTCAGGAGAGATTAAGGATAAGACTACTCTCCTTGACAACAGGAGGTTAATTGAAACTGTAAGGATAACTAGAAAGATATTTTCTATCTTAATTTCCGATGGTCTATCGAACATTACTTACCATGTGCTTTACTTATTCTTTCAGCAAATGGAGAGGTTTAAAGTTGTGGAGAGGGAGACAAAAACAAAAGCATATTCGAAGGAAGGTTTAGGTGCAGCTCAGAAGCTAGATCCAGCTCAAAAGGAGAGAGAAGAAGTGAGCAATTGGCTTGCAAACTCCATAGATGCTTTAAATATTCAGGTATAAAGGAAATCGCGGTGCAGAATCATATCCTAAGCATTTTGTGGAACTGTAACATGCTGATGATTCATTTTGGTATAGATGGATACATTTGAATCCGAGATTGAGTCGTTACTCGCAGGGAAAAAGAAAAAATTAGATAAAGATAAGCAGGATAGGATGGATGAGTTAAAAGCGAAACTCGATAGACACCGTTTTCATATCCGTAAATTGGAAACATTGTTGCGCATGTTGGACAATATGTCTGTTGAAGTTAATACAGTAAGTGTGTCAGAGGTTCACTGTAACAGCATGCGCGTCATTAATTATGTTATTCTTGCACATTCGTTCTTTTTCTCCTATATGCACATTTTAGTTATTGGTATTCTTTTTAACAGATCAAGAGGATAAAAGACGATGTAGAGTATTATATTGAATCCTCGCAAGATCCCGACTTCGAGGAGAACGAATACATTTACGATGATATTATTGGTCTCGATGAAGTGGAGTTGTCTGGGGTTGGCATTCCCTCGTCGGCGACGACGGATAGCAACAATAGCAATGAGACTGGAGGTACACCTACCTCGACCAACTCTGGTACTTCGCCTATACCGTCACCACCATTGAGTTCCACCATGCACAACCATTCGAGCGATAGTTCTACCGACAATGACAAAAAAACGAAGGTGAGTAGAGGATGTATACGCGCTAGACAACAATATACATAATGATACATGGAAGAGTCTTGGAAGCAAAAGGAAATGAACGATAACGATTGCTTTGTTTTTCTGTTTCAGCCTGTGAAGCCAACAGCAGTCAGGCCACTACTGAATTCACAGGCGAGCATTCCAACAACGGGAAGCACTGCCACCATAAAATCGAATCTGTTGTCGAGCAGCACTCCAAGCAAGACCATTCCCATGACACCTAGCCATAGCTCGCCTAGTTCTACGAGTAACCACATCGCCACGACTAACGCAGGCAATTTTGCCACCGTAGCTGCTTCGCATAGCAATTCACAAGCCATCCATACTACCTCTAGTAAAACATCTTGTAAGTGGTACTACACTCCGATCGCGTTCTTATACCGCGTGGTGTATCTATAACGTACCATTTACCATTTGCTCTAGAATTTGCTCGCACGATTTTCATGCGTGAGAGTGTGAATGTATATATATATTCCTCGAATTCTTATGTTTTTTTTGCATAATTTTCCAGCTCACAACAGCGAGAATGGTCTGTTGTCATCATCGTCCACGTCCAGCGTTACCTCGAATGTGCCACAACCGATCTCGCAGCAGCACAATAATCCAGCGCCTATACAAACAGCACACGTGTTGCACAATCAGCAAAGTCAGAATCACAATAGTGAAACCGAAATGACGACGCCAATACCACCATCGTCGTCGCCACAATCATCAGTTAGCAGTAGGTCATCGCCTCTGCCTGCAAATTCTTGTTCACCGGCGCCCTCCACTGCCAATGGTCTCATCCCTAAGCTTCCCGATGGCATGTCATCCTTGAAATCTATAGCTCAACAAGTAATTGTTCGAGCTGGCTTGGAAATACCACCATCCGAGACAAATCGTAACATCTTTGACAGCGCTAAAGCGAACAACAATAATAACAATGCCACTTCGGAAGCACACATTCCTCCGTTGCTTGGCGTAGCGCCACTCGGGCCAGTGCCCTTGCAAAAAGAACATCAGCTGCAATTTCAAATGATGGAGGCTGCTTATTATCACATGCCTCATCCCTCCGATTCTGAACGTCTCAGATCGTACTTGCCGAGGAATCTTTGTCCAACACCGCCTTACTATCAGCAGGTAGAAAAATTACTACCTTAGCGCGGGGATTCCTTTTTCGTATTCTTCTAATTATTCTAATATTTTTCTAATTTTTCCTTTTTCTCATTCGTTAGGTCCAACTTCCCCATTCTGATACAGTAGAGTTCTTCCAACGGCTTTCTACCGAAACGTTATTCTTCATATTTTACTACATGGAAGGTTCTAAAGGGCAATATCTGGCAGCTAAAGCTTTGAAGAAGCAAAGTTGGAGGTTTCATACTAAATATATGATGTGGTTTCAAAGGCACGAAGAACCGAAAGTGATCAATGAAGAGTATGAGCAGGTTAGCAATCTAAATCATTCACGACACGTTTAATTCACGAATCGTTATACGGCAAGTCTCCTTACTAATAATTTCGTTGAATATTGTTTTTTTTTTTTTGTAGGGGACTTACATCTATTTTGATTACGAGAAGTGGGGTCAAAGAAAGAAGGAAGGTTTTACTTTTGAGTACAAGTACTTAGAGGACAGAGATCTGAACTAATGGTTGATTCTGTCCTTCGTGGAGTCTCCGAAATACACTATTTCTGTACCGGTATTATCAAAAATTGAAAAGACAGATTTTATTTTTTACAATTCTATATTTTCACAAAATATAATTTTATTTATTGGTAAAGAGAGAGTATCTCGCAACAAAAGTAAACGAGACAAAAAAAAAGAAAGAAAAAGAAACGAACAACCAGACAGGATCATGTGAATAGCAAGCAATGAAGGCACTTCATTATATTTCGATGATGCGATAGTAAATCTCCCATATATTCCTTTCCGAGAAAGAAAATTATACGAACATTACGAAACGCAAATTCGAGAGAAAGAATGAAAATGAGAGTGGAGAAGATGCGCGCTCGCGCTCGCGCGCGAACCTATCAGAGGTGGACATAGGAGAAAATAACGAAATACGGTAATCGGGGACAGTAATTGTAACTATAAATGATAAATGATAACGGTACGAGATGAGGCACCTGAGAGACACACTTGGAAGACGTGAAGTGTGTGGTGTGTGATAACAAGAGGAGGAAGTTATACTCGCTGGCGACTGACTCTATAATACCAGTACAAACATGCGTGCGGCCCATCTGCCGTTTGGCGGTAAGGTGGAGGGCGCTCATGCTATGGTATGTCTTAATGTTAGATTATAAGTAGCCTTTTTGTATAAAGTATATTGAGGTATAAAACCCTTAAATTGAATTACTGTACAGAATGTGTAGAAATAGTGAATAATAATATTATGGAATATATTTTATTTCTCATTTAAATGAAACCTAAGTTGTTTCAATTTTTGTCACACACTTGCACATCTTTGACCTGTATTCGGAAACATTCCATCCATTAGATTTGCTGCTCGATTAGGTTACTTATATCCATTCTAACAATTAAAACGAGACTCGAGCTCGTCGTCGAAGTTGATAGCTTGACTACTACGTGTTAACGGTAGCGTACTTAGGATAAGCTACTCTATCCGCTGTACGCCTTGTCAGTTCAGGCCTTGATACATACTTTCATTTTTTTCGAGGATTTTTGCGCGCAACGCCGAACTTTACGCATAGCGTTTTGTCGGACGTCGACTCGTGATAATCATTGTGCATATGTATTTACGACATACAAAAGCAAAGACGAAAGAAACCGAGCGAGAGAGAGAGAAAGAGAGGGCGCGCGAGAGATCGAGAGAAAGAGAGAGAGAGAGTGATCGAGATACAAAGCCACATTGTACGAATTATTTATTATAAACTGTCGGTACTATCAGCGGTGTAATGTTTCGGGAATGAGCAAGGGGAGGGAGAGAGAGAGAGAGAGAGAGAGAAAGAGAGCGAGCGAAAGGAGCAAGAGAGCCGTAGGAAGAAAAGTTTTTGCTAATGACCCATGTACATATATGTATATTCCTTAACTCTTTGATCTCTGAGGTTTCTTGTTGAACATTGGCGGACAGTATCGGCATTTGAAATAAATAATTTCAGATAGAGTCTTTTACTTCAGGAACTAAAGCAATCGCTTGCACGCGTGTGCTCTTTATTAACTGAAGAAGCCTTCGACAACGAGATTAGACATATGCATCCCTTTAGTGATAAAGCAAACATTGAATTATCCTCGTACGATCGATTAAACGATTAGCATTAGGATGGAGATCTACACAATTACTGAACAAAGCGTAGCTGACAGATTAATAAGGAGATACTCTTGTTACAAAAGAAAAAAAATGCGGCGACCGCTTATGTTTGCAAGACAGACCCCCTATCCATGAACGTTTTCGAGTTAACTTTAGAGGAGCCCGACGAGATGTATCCCTCCGAAGAGAATGGTGTTGCAGTAAATATTCATTTACAAGTTTACAGTATATTACAGATTTATTATTCATGAGCATGACCCCGCGGTGAACTGCTAGTCCGATTAATTTTACGGTGCTCCCTGCACCCTTACTCACATATAATGGGACTATTACTCGCTTCAGTATTTCAATTTTAGTATTTTCTCTCTCTCTGTCGCGGCAATTATTTCTTTACAAACTATAGAATATACTTTTGCCACTTTGTGCAGCACCATCCATCATGGTAATATTTTCAAATGCACCACCGATAGGATTCATACAGATGTGTATTACGGCATGCTTAATTGTGCCGTAGTGTTACGAGAATGGTGACGAGGACTCGTTTGCCACTTTATACAATTTAATGTCCTTGTAGATGTTAGATCGCATTCTAGCCATAAAGTTACATAGTGGATCAGTCTTCTGTTCCACGGTATTTTGTACTACGAAGATCCGTAAGACGCATCCATCGTTTTTTCTATAGGACTTTGAGAAAGAAGTTAACTTTACATCCGGTGTGCTGTGTTGTACAATTCTCCTTTCAATATCCGTTAATGAGTTTTTTTTTCTTATTCCTTTTTCGTATGTACTGGCGTACACGTCTGTGTATTTGCATTTTTTAATTATAATAATCAAAACAGGGCAATGCTTTGTAATCGCATTCAGATAGCAAGCGTCCGAGTAGTGAACTTGTTGGTTTTGTCTTCGGTGCTTTAGTATTGTCATTTGACTGTTTATACAGTAACTGAGAAGATATCGTAATGGTTAAAGAAAGCAATAGCAATTTTGTGATGTTTTATTACGTATCCTAATGTGATCTTATGAGTGAAATTATGATTTACTTTGTGCAGACATGAAAATCGTTATAATAGAACAATAATTTCTGCAATATTACAGTGCTTGTCTTATTTCCCGTTCTAGCTTTAGATACTGTCCATTTTTTCCATTGTAATTATCATGGATTGTTGAAACAGCGAACGAAATCGATATAGTGTACATTAGATCGATTCTCGTCGTTGATGAAGTGGGATCGTTTATGAAAGGACACTCATAAGAATAATCTACAAAATTTCTTTTCTTCTTTCAACACTTTATCAAAGGATAACAAATTATATCGCGTATGGTATCGAGAAATTACAATGCCAAGGAGATAATGGTCAACCCTTTCGGCCTTTTCCTTTACCATGTCCTTTTAATCGTTTCCTAACACCCAAAGATTGTTCGGTATCGTCATCTTCGTCTCCGTCTTGCCGTTTCTTTCGCTTACCCGATTTCTTGCTTTCCTCGATATCCTTCAATTCCTTAAAAACGAACCATACATATTTTCGCGTAAGAAACAAATTACTCGAAACACATGTAATTAGGTGCCAGTAGATGAAATATACCATTTTGACTATTCGCTGTGCTTCCGCGACACGCTCTTGAAGTACCATTACTTCTTCTTCTTGCGTTGGATACAATGGCAATTGTTTCGATATTAATTGTTCTATCCTTTGATATAATTCGACGTCATATTGCGTTACGAACGTAATAGAACGACCTGAACGACCAGCACGCGCAGTGCGGCCTACTCTGTGTATATAATCTTTGCTATGCGTTGGTATGTCAAAATTAACAACGATATCAACGTGTGGGATGTCAAGACCTCTGCAGGAAAATAAGAAACGTTTATGAGTTAGCGTTCCATCGCACCACTAATTCAAGTCAATTAGTATAAGTACCTGCTAGCTACATCCGTAGAAATCAGAATAGATCGGTTTTTCGCTTTGAATTTTGTAAGGGCAGCTATTCTCTTATTTTGCGACATTTGCCCGTGCAGAGGCACCGCTGTAAATCCTAAGTTTCGCAGGAGAAGCGCTGTCCGAACAGTATTGTTGCATGTTGCGCAGAATATCATGAAGCTATTGCCGGCTAATTCGTTTAGAATGTGTACGAGATATACATCCTGTTTAATTCGTATGAATCAGTAAAGTGAATCACAGTAGGTATTGCAAAAAGAAGCAAATAGAAAACAACAAAAAATAGTTTAACGTGACTTTACCTTAAATTTAACGGGAATGAAGATATAGTACTGTTGTAATTTTTCCACGGTTTGGTACTTAGTAGATACTTCAACTCTGACAGGATTTCGTAAAGAAGCACGCTGTAGTTTTTGTACTTTTTTCGTCATAGTTGCAGAGAACAATAATGTTCTCCTTTCCCGTGGTATTACTCTAAGAATTTTATCAACTTCTACTTCAAAGTCCATATTTAAAATACGGTCTGCTTCATCCATGACCTGAGAAATGATATTATTACATTAGTAAGGAATATTTATAAATCCTATTAATAAATAAACTATACCAAAAATTTTAACGATCGTAGATTAAATCCTTTTGTATTTTCCAAATGGTCAACCAGCCTTCCAGGAGTCGCTATGATAATATGAGGCTTCTTGGCCAGGATTAAAGCTTGCGACATCATATCCATTCCACCCACGATAACTGCGCATTTTACCCCAATGCCAGAACCTAAAATTACGTAAGGACTTTACAGCTAGTTCTCATGATATATTGAATTTTTTTCAAACTAAAATATGAATTCATACCTAACGCTTCAAATTGTTCCGAAATTTGAAATGCCAATTCCCTTGTCGGTGTTAATATTAACGCAAAGTATCTTTGAGGATTTTCTAACAGTGTTTGTAATATTGGAAGCGCAAAAGCTGCAGTTTTGCCTGAACCAGTTTCTGCCAAGCCAATGACATCTTTTCCTGTGAAACGATTGAACAATTCAGTGTGATCACAGTTTTCCATGGGTTAATCATTTATTCACAGATTTGCGATTATTCATTTTACCTTGTAAAGTTAGGGGTATTGCTTCTCGCTGGATTTTTGTAGGTACTGTCCACTTTAATTCCTCGCACGCTTTGCATAGTGTATCAACTATGCCCTTTATACAAGTAGTATAAACATTATTTTAATACTTAGTTCATTAAATATATAAGAGAATATGGTTAAGAGCTACACATGGGATAAGTTTATAAAAGTACTACTTTACTTTAACACTTACCAAATCTTTCCATGTTACTTCATCCGAATGTTCACCTTCCGGTTGAGCAGTTTCGTCTTTTTCCATAATTATTATCTTATAATATTATCAGATTGATTCATGTGCTAAAGTCAAAACAACGTGGGTCCACGCTTATTTACAGTAGTTGATACTAAGCCGCCATTGCTATCACACTACTCAACTATACTCAACCTGATCTCAATAGTTCCTGAGAACATGTTCCAGAGGGCGTCACCTGTAAACTTCGAATTTTGCCACATTGCAGCGCGTAATCACGTACGCGCAGGAATTAATCTTAATTAACTGTTTCTAAGTTTCATTAAAAACAAAAAATTATGGGGAGATTGAAAATAAATTCGTATGTACCATTATACAAAATTAGAAGGGACAATATGTGTTAAATACGTGATATAGTAATATTACGACTGCTACCGAAATTGAAAATGGGATGTTTGAAAACTATCTCTACGGGAAGAAAGGCTTTTTCCCGAATCCTGATCAATTATATTACAGAAGAGAATGTTTAACACACTGTACGAGACGGAAATATGTATTATCTTCTTTTTATCAGTTTAATGATATTCAGTATCGTTATATATTCGTGTTATAGTCAGACATAAATTTTCAATTTATAGTTCTTTCCGGGTTAGAAAAACTTATCGGTTCGGTTGTAAAACTATTGCAAAAGTTGAGATTATTTTCCTATTACTTGCATCGTAGTATTTCAACTTTATAAATACCGCTGAAAGTACGATTTCGTTGTCTTATTGTTCGTCTAGAAGATAGAAGACTGTTATTCAGCCCGAACAATGAATATCCGATCACTAATTCGATTTTTGCGATATTTTATAGTGTGCGTATACAATCTCTTCAATTATACATATTATTAGTTACACAGCAATTTAATATAATTTTTATTTACAAAACAGATGTCAGATTTTGTGTTTCTTCCTCCATACAAGGACAGATGCACAAGAGGCAAACAACGTAACATTCCATCCTTGCCACAGCGTTGCCTGCGAATCTTTATGTAATTTAAATATATATACAATTTTTTATTTCCATTTTCCTTATTACTTTTTGTCTTAATGAGATATCCTGTTGTTCCTTTGGACCATTAGCGAGACTCGTAAGGATCAATAGGGATACATCGGTGAATCCTTGTGAGGACTTTTACGAGTATGCTTGCGGAAATTTTATAAAGACTCACACTGTTTCTCCAGGATTTTACCGATACACTGTTTCGACTCCATACGTTCGTGATCTGAGAGAACGACAATATCGTATGTAATCTTGTATTGTGAATTGGAAAAGAAAATATTATTATTGACACATTCTTGAATCGAATGACTCTCATTGATGATATTCTTTTTAGGGCTTTTACAACAGCTACCACAAGAGTATGACAGTGCCTCGGCAGCCGCAGCTAAAGTGCAGTTTAAAGCTTGCATGAACGAATGTGTGTATCACCACTGTTATTTAAATAATCGCGCATTTCTTAATTAATGATTTTTATTTATGATTATCCGAAAATTGAAATTTTCCAGCGGAATTGGACGAGCTTGGTCTAGCAGACTTGCTGCACATCGTACAAGAAAATGGTGGATGGCCCATGATCCTTCCCGGGGAATTTCGGTTTACGAAGGACTGGCAACAAGTTCAGGATACGTACACTCGGATGACCGGCAAGGGTACTTTATATACTGTACTAGTGTTACCCTTTCTAGTAAGGTCTACTAACAACGCGATAGTCGTGAGTATCTTCATCCTACATTTATTCGCAGCGCGATCAGTAGTATAACATTCGCATTGGTCAGACATACAATAAAAGAATCGTATTTGTGACTTTACAGGTCGATCAGCCAGCGCAATTTCCAGCGACAAGCCTCAATAGATCAGATCCAGTCCAAGTTGAGAAGTTTGTTCAGTTTATCGCTACTGTAGCTGAAAAATTTGCCGAGGCAAGTGGAGCGTCCGTACCAAGAGCACGACTTGAGCAGGACGCACGAGATGTATACAGATTGTCAAAAAGGATCAACGAGGTAAGGAGAAGAATGAGCAATACTTTAAATCATTAACATTAAAATGTTAATATATTCTCATAACTCTGGCATTCAATCATCGCAGATAAGACATCCGGACGAGTTTAGAAAACGTGGAACGGGGATGACTGTGGCAGAAGCTGAAAGAGAATTTAAAAAACGTGCAGCAAACGCTACGGTAGATATTTCAATATATTTATAAGATCGTATATTATTGATTTCGACACGTATGTATTTAACTTCTAGTTTGATCTATTAACTGCATTGCAAACAATATATCGTGACGTCCAAGGAGTAACACTGACCGAAGATGAAGTGATCAATGTCCGGGAGATGAATTATATGAGAAGATTAATGCGTTTGATAGAGCGAACTGATCCCCGAGTTATACGTAAGTGCTTATGTGTTGGTAATTGCATTTAAAAATAATTACGTTATTAAATGTGAGGAATCTTATAGTGAACTATATACAATTCCACTTCGTCGAACGATACATTAGCTTTACGACAACGGAAATGAGAAATCTTATATATGAAACATATGATACACGTCCAGTGAATCGGTTAGTATTGTTAAGTTTTATTAATTAATCGAATAAAATTGTTAAGAGTATACTAATCGTTATGTTATATTAACAGAACAGTGTTGTGCACCATGATGCCCAATTTACGTAAGGCTCTTTCGAGATTGTACGTGAAACATGATGTTATACCATTCAAAGTAGCTGTGGTAAGTGTGTTTTCGTAAATAATACTTTAATTACTATTTAAATATAAATTAATTCTTGTTAAATTATTGTTATAACAGGCAAAACGTTTATTAAGTGACCTAAAATTCGCCATAAAAGTGTCCATATTGAGGACATCTTTCCTAGACGAGCCAACCATTCAAGCTGCTATAGCAAAGTTGGACAATCTAGTTTCGATTGTGGGATACACTGATTTTTTCGCCTCTGATGGACCAGTAGATGAATATTATTCAGCGGTATTTTTCTTGTTTTCATATCATAGATCCCATTATTTGGCAAACGTAATACTAAGTGTTATTTTCTATGTAACAGTTCACTATGGGAAATAATTTTTTGAAGAACATTCTCAATTACCATGAAATAACATATAGGAAAGAACTAGCACTTTTAAGGGTGCCGAATGATTTTGACGAACGTCGAACGAGGTATAGTTACTTTTTATTTCGTCTGCATTTTTAATAACAAAAATAATAATTGTGCACCTTGGTTTACCAGTTCAGACATGGATCCCAGTTCCCCAACAATCAATTATAGAGTACTGCAGCATAGATTGGGTAAGTTTAGTTGAAATGTTAGAGTTCAGCAATAGAATAATTATATCTTGAGAACGAGTATAATCGACAATTCTTAAATTATCTGCACTCCTGGTGATCGTAGAAATTCCTGCTGCTCTTCTGAATCCGCCAACATTCGATGTCATCGTTCCTCAGTAAGTATTTCGTACTTTCGATTAGACAAAAATGCGTTTCTTACAAGACGAGGGCTCACGCTATTTGAATATTTCTAGTTTCACTAACTATGCTGGACTCGGCAGCTTAATAACACTTTTGTTGAGCGACCTATACGGTGAAATAGGTAAGTCAAATACCTAATACAACATTATTAGGTGTA
This sequence comes from Trypoxylon attenuatum, assembly GCA_963989405.1. Taxonomy (NCBI): domain Eukaryota; kingdom Metazoa; phylum Arthropoda; class Insecta; order Hymenoptera; family Crabronidae; genus Trypoxylon; species Trypoxylon attenuatum. The sequence continues at coordinate 7,531,452 of OZ022495.1, forward strand.
GTTTTTATATGAGTTCTATTATTTTCATGTCAATTGATATTTCAGGAATGTTTTTCGATGATACGGGAGTAGTCGGACAATGGGTGTCCAACGCGACGTATCGTGTATTTCAGGAGCGTGCACAATGTTACGAAGAGCAGTTCCAAAATCATACTATTAAAGAATTAGATGATGCTGGGCTTCATTTTGACGTTTGTATCTCATTTAGTATTTTTTCCCCATTAGAAAATCTTAATACAAGTAAAGATTTTATATTAATAATTCAATATTACAGCTAAGTTCTGCATCATTTCGGCCGCTATTGGCATCGCTTGACTTTTCTTTGAAATACGCGTACGAAGCCCACAGGGCAGCAGTTGCGAGTGGTAAAACTGCAGTATTGCCATATTTATCAGAATTGAATATAGATCAACAATTTTTCTTGTCTTTTGCCAGTGTAAGTTAATTTGCATATCTCACTGGTATATTTAAAATGACTACACTCTAACTGTACGATTAGATTACTAATCATTTCTGTACATTTTTAGATGCAATGCGAGACTGTAAATCCTCAGGAGTTATTCAAGAAGTTGGAGAAGTCTTTAGTGGTACCGGCACGAACTAAAGTAAATGCTGCAGTAAAGAATTTTCCAGAATTTAGCAGAAGTTTCAACTGTGACGTTGGCACACCTATGAATTCACCGAAGAAATGCACCTGGTTTGATTAAATAAAGACACGATAGATACTACGCAATACGAACTGTATACAAAACATGTAATATAATCATTATTAGAGATTGACTAAATAAATTGATGTTAATGGAATATCTTGTATCTCTGTCTGTATCTCTCTATCCTACTGCATCTTCTTCCAAATTTCTACGTGGTTTTTCTATCGGTTATACACATGTATTATAGAATAAACGAAAATAAGGAGACTCCGGAGGAGAAGAGTGAAGCGCGGATTCATTTAATTTATTAATTGCGTATTAAAAACTTGCGTATTTCTGAAGCTGAAATCACAGTGAACTCAATTTCTGAAATAAAGTGATCGAAATCTATATCCTAAGAAAAACTGTCTTGATCATGTATATTAGAGACGTCATCGTATATGATCCACTCGTTATATTCTTCAGATATGAAAGTCCGACTTTTTATCTTTTTCCGGGTTACACAGCAAACACATTTTGAATTTAACGTGCTGCGGAAAACATGCGTCAGGATAAAACTATATCGATGCGGTTGTAAAAGTACTGTAAAAGCTAAAATTACTTCCTCATTGTGTTATTACATAGTTCGCTTTCTATAAATACTGCTAGAGGTGTCATTGGATACCTTATTCTCATTGTTAGTAGGAAACATGGAAGACTATCATCCAGCCCGAAAAATGAAAACTCAATGGATATCACGGTTTTTTCAACTTTTCATTCTGTGCGTATGAATATATTGTATCCAATTGTATTATGTGCCACTATGTCTTAACGATCTTTTGATAAAAACAGGTGTCAGATGTTGTGTTTCCTCTTACCTGCAAGTGTCACAGCAAGAAACGACTCGCTCAAAGATTGTCAATTACCAGGCTGTGCATTAATGTGTAACTCAAATTCATAATTTTCCACTATAGTGTTTCTCTAATTAAATATTTACCTGTTTTACTAACAAGATATCCTGCTTATTTCCTCAATGATTAGCGCAATTCGTGAGGGTTAATAGGGATAATTCGGTGAATCCTTGTGAGGACTTTTACCAGTATGCATGCGGAAATTTCATAAACACTTACACTGTTCCGGAGGGTTTGTTTAGAGTCACTGCCTCGCAATCGTTCCATCGCCGTCTACAAATATTGCAATATCGTATGTACTCTTGGATAATCAATTCGAACTCTGGATACGTAGTTGGTACGTAACAAATGAATTCTTTCTTTCTTAGGGCTTCTGACAGACAGGGAACGGTCAGAAGATAGTTCATCAGCAATTGCAGCTAAAAGGCAGTTCAAGGCCTGCATGGATGAAGGTGTGCATCAATGTTGTTTTCCCATTGCATGTAGTCACTTATTTGAATAATATTCGGATCTTACAGACGAATTGGACAGGCTCGGTCTCACACAGTTGTTGAACATCGTGCAAGAGAATGGTGGATGGCCCATGATAGTTCCCGGAGAATTTAACTATACGAAGGGCTGGCAAGAAATTCATGATACTTATACTCGAATCTCTGGCAAGGGTGCCTTGTATTCTGTATTAGTGCATTTCTTTAAGTTAAGATCCCCTCCTAATGTAATAACTGTAAGTACATATCTTTATCTCAGAACAGATCAGTAGTATAAATTCTCAACGGTCAGACGTAAAGCCACACGGCTCCTTTCGTAATCTCACAGATTGATCAGCCTTCGCAATTTCCGGCGGGAGGTATCAACAATTCCAACACGGCGCAAGTTGACAAATTTGTAACGTTTATAGTTAATGTCAGTGAAAAATTTGCCGAAGCGAATGGAGCGTCCATACCGAGAGAACGGCTAGAACAAGATGCAAGAGACCTATACAGATTCTTAACTCAAATCGAAGAGGTAAGTATCAAGTAGTATGTTCGACTATTCATTTTTAATTATATTAATAATTGCTCACATTTGCGGTACTTAATTACCGTTAATTACAGTTGAGAAATCCGCACGGATATAGAGATCGTGGAGACAGTATGACGGTGCAGCAAGCGAATCAGGCTGTTAAAGTACGCGCCAGATTTTCGCCGGTAAGTATAGTTTTGTGCTTATACCATTCTTTATTCGTTAATTTTCCTTCATTGACTTGTTTAGCTGATCTAAATGTTTTAACAGTCCTAATTCTGCCGATGGTTCTAGAGATACATGCACTTATTTAATTTTGTAGTTCAATCTTTTAACTACGTTGCAAACACTATATCGTGACGTCGAGAATGTAACGATCACTGAAGCCGATGTCATTACCGTTCGAGAGATGGATTACATGAAAGAATTGCTGCGTTTAATAGAACAAACTGATCGTCGAGTATTACGTAAGTTTCGATATATCGCTATTTACATTAAACAATGATTATTATATTAAATATGCGGAATCTTACAGTGAACTATCTACAGTTCCACTTCGTTGAACATTACATTGGTTTTACCACGAGGGAAATGAGAAATTTCATATATGAAGTATATGACACTGCTCCACTGGATCGGTTAGTATTATTAAGTTAATCCGTGCTAGTAGTTTTTCTAAAGTAAGTCTTACTATGAAATTGTTCAGTGTGCAATAAGCAATACGTAATGCCAACAGAGTCGTTGTCTGTGCATCTATGCCGAATATAGAAAAGGCTCTATCGAGAATGTACGTGAAGGAATATGTTCTACATTTCACCACTGTTGCGGTAAGTGTATTTATGAAAGTTTTTAATTGCAAAAATGTAAATGTAAATTATTCCTGTTATAATTATTATTACAACAGGCTTACCATTTATTCCGAAGTGTAAAAGAAGCTATCGCAGCATCTATATTGAGGACATCGTTCCTGGACAATTCGACTCGTGAAGAAGCTTTATCAAAATTAGAGAATTTAGTTTCGATTGTAGGATACGATGATTTTTATGACTCCGATGCCCCAGTGGACAATTATTATAGTCAGGTATTCTTTATCCCATGCCACAGATACGTCCATTTTGTTAGTTTATATTTAATTCTAGTTGTTATTTTATATGTAACAGTTTACTATGGGAACAAATTTCTTGAGTAACATTTTGAATTACAACGAAGTAACGTATAGAGACCAACTAGCATCAGTCAACTCTACGAACCAAGGAGACGATTATAGAACGAGGTAGCTAGTTAAAATTCCTGTTCCCTGTTTAGTTAACGCAAAGTTTGGGATGTACAAACAAATGATAATTATAATAATTGCCTCTTGACAGGTCAGAGACTCCTCCTATTTCCACGTCATTGACTTATAGATTAGGGCCACATAGATTGGGTAAGTTTTATTGTAATATTAAAACAACAATTATGTCTTCGATCGAATATAGTTAAGAATTCTTAAAGTTTACCCCATTATTGGTAATTGTAGAAATTCCTGCCGGTGCTCTAAATCCACCAGCATACCATTTCCTGACCGCGCCGTGAGTATCTTTCATTTTGTATCAAAATAATATTTGTTTCTTGAATTCATACCGTTAACACTATGTGAATTTATACCTTTAGTTTGGCCAATTATGCCGGCCTCGGATCGATGGTCGCACTATTGTTGAGCGACTTATACATCGACTTGGGTGGGTTTATTTCGTAATAGAATTAAGTTCAATTGTTACATAATCACAATTATTCTTGTGGTCATTGCTATTTCAGGTATGTTTGTTAACGATCAAGGAAATGTCGAACAATGGGTATCTAATACCACGCTCCTAGAATTCGAAGAACGTACGCAATGTTACGTGGACCAATATAAAAATTATACTATCAAGGAATTGGATGATGCTGGAATTCATTATAAAGTTTGTATCTAACGCTGACTTTTTCTTTTTGTGATACTGATTTAAGGTGGAACTATTGTGTTCTAATAAATTAATATTATAGCCACGTGCTGCATTATCACGACCGCTGCTGGCATCGCTTCACTTTTCTTTGAAATATGCGTATGAAGCATATAAGGTAGCATTAGACAAAGGTGCAATACTAGTATTACCAGAATTACCTGAACTTAATGCAGAACAGCAATTTTTCCTAACATTCGCCAGTGTAAGTTAATTTCTCGTTTTCTGTAAGTTAAATTAACTCTAGAAACATATTACTAATAATTTTTTTATTTCTTCAGATACACTGCGAGTCTGTAAACCCTGAGGCTCTATTCGAAAAATTGCAAACGAGTACGCTGGCAACGGGACGAACTAAAGTGAATACTGCATTGCAGAATTCGCCAGCATTTAGCAGGAGTTTCAATTGTCCCGTTGGATCCCCAATGAATCCGCCGAAGAAATGTGCTTGGTTTGATTAAATAAACATATGTATCCTACAACACAAATTGTACACAGATATTTAGAACGAAATCATTATTAGAGATTGATTAAATAAATTCATGTTGATTTAATATCTTGTATCTCCGTCTGTATCTTTCTATCCTATTGCATCTTCTTCCAAACTTCTACCTGGTTTTTCTGTCGGTTATACATATATGTATTATAGAATAAAAGAAAATAGGGAGACTTCGGCGCAGGAGAGTGAAGCGCTGATGCATTTAATTACCGAATTATAGGATATTCTATGATAAGAAAGAAAATTAAAAATTCAATCTCTGAAATGAGGTGATCGAAATCTATATCTTAGGAAAAATATAATTTTTACTGTCTTGATCACGTACATATATTGCAGACGACATCGTTTATTGTCCACACGCTATGTTATTCAGATATAAAAGTCTGATTTTATATTCTTTTCCGGGTCAAATGGCAAACACATTTTGTATTTAACTTGCAGTAGAAAACATGCGTCAGGATAAAACCGTATCGATGCGGTTGTAAAAGTACTGTAAAACTTAAAATTACTTCCTCATTGAATTATTACGTAGTTCGCTTTCTATAAATACTGCTAGAGGTGTCATTGGATACCTTATTCTCATTGTTAGTAGGAAACATGGAAGACTATCATCCAGCCCGAAAAATGAAAACTCAATGGATATCACGGTTTTTTCAACTTTTCATTCTGTGCGTATGAATATATTGTATCCAATTGTATTATGTGCCACTATGTCTTAACGATCTTTTGATAAAAACAGGTGTCAGATGTTGTGTTTCCTCTTACCTGCAAGTGTCACAGCAAGAAACGACTCGCTCAAAGACTGTGAACTGCCAGGCTGCACATTAATGTGTAATTTAAATTCATAATTTTCCACTATAGTGTCTCTCTAATTAAATAGTTACCTTTTTTACTAACAAGATATCCTGCTTATTTCCTCAATGATTAGCGCAATTCGTGAGGGTTAATAGGGATAATTCGGTGGATCCTTGTGAGGACTTTTACCAGTATGCATGCGGAAATTTCATAAACACTTACACTGTTCCGGAGGGCTTTTTTAGAGTCACTGCCTCGCAAGCGTTCCATCACCATCTACAAGAAATACAATATGGTATGTACTCTTGAATAATGAAATTCGAACTCTTGATACGTAGCTAGTACGTAACAAATAAATTGTTTCTTTCTTAGAACTTCTGGGAGACAGGGAACGGTCAGATGATAGTTCATCAGCAATTGCAGCTAAAAGGCAGTTCAAGGCCTGTATGGATGAAGGTGTGCATCAATGCTGTTTTCCCATTGCATGAAATCACTTATTTGAATAACATTCGGATCTTTCAGACAAATTGGACAGGCTCGGTCTCACACAGTTGTTGAACATCGTGCAAGAGAATGGTGGATGGCCCATGATAGTTCCCGGAGAATTTAACTATACGAAGGGTTGGCAAGAAATTCATGATACTTATACTCGAATCACTGGCAAGGGTGCCTTGTATTCTGTATTAGTGCATTTCTTTAAGTTAAGATCCCCTCCTAATGTAATAACTGTGAGTACATATCTTTATCTCAGAACAGATCAGTAGTATAAATCCTCAACGGTCAGACGTAAAGCCACACGGCTCCTTTCGTAATCTTACAGATTGATCAGCCTTCGCAATTTCCGGCGGGAGGTATCAACAATTCCGACACGGCGCAAGTTGACAAATTTGTAACGTTTATAGTTAATGTTAGTGAAAAATTTGCCGAAGCGAATGGAGCGTCCATACCGAGAGAACGGCTAGAACAAGATGCAAGAGACCTATACAGATTCTTAACTCAAATCGAAGAGGTAAGTATCAAGTAGTATGTTCGACTATTAATTTTCAATTGTATTCATAATTATTCACATTTGCGGTACTTAATTACTGTTGATTACAGTTGAGAAATCCGTACGCATATAGATATCGTGGAGACAGAATGACGGTGGAGCAAGCGGATGAAGCTGTTAAAGTACGCGCTAGATTCTCGCCGGTAAATATTGTTTTGTGCTTATACCATTCTTTATTGCTATCGTTATTATTAATTTTGTTTCATAGAGATGTTTAGTTGATTTAGATGTATTAATAATCCTAATTCTGCTGATGGTTCTAGAGGTACACACACGATTTTAATTTTATAGTTCAATCTTTTAACTGCGTTGCAAACACTATATCGTGACGTCGAGAATGTAACGATCACTGAAGCCGATGTCATTATGGTTCGGGAGATGGCTTACATGAAAGCATTGCTGCGTTTGATAGAACAAACTGATCGTCGAGTATTACGTAAGTTTCGATGTATCGCTATTTACATTAAACAATGATTATTATATTAAATATGCGGAATCTTACAGTGAACTATCTACAGTTCCACTTCGTTGAACATTACATTGGTTTTACCACGAGGGAAATGAGAAATTTCATATATGAAGTATATGATACTGCTCCACTGGATCGGTTAGTATTATTAAGTTAATTCCGTGTTAGTAGTTTTCTTAAGTTAAGCAATACGTAATTCCAACAGAATTGCTATGTGCGCATCTATGCCGAATTTAGAGAAGGCTCTATCAAGACTGTACGTAAAGAAATATGTGCTGCATTTCACAACTATTGCGGTAAGTGTATTCGTGAAAGTTTTCAATTGCAAAAATGTAAATGTAAATTATTCTTGTTATAATTATTATTACAATAGGCTTACCATTTATTACGTCATGTAAAAGAAGCTATCACAGCATCTATATTGAGGACATCGTTCCTGGACAATTCGACTCGCGATGGAGCTTTAGCTAAATTACAGAATTTAATTTCGATTGTCGGATACGATGATTTTTATGCCTCCGATCTGCCAGTGGACAATTATTATAGTCAGGTATTCTTTATTCCATGCCACAGATACATCCATTTTATCATTTCATATGTTATTTTATTTGTCATTTTATATGTAACAGTTTACTATGGGAACAAATTTCTTGAGTAACATTTTGAACTACAACGAAGTAACGTATAGAGACCAACTAGCATTAATCAAGTCTACGAACCAAGGAGACAACTATAGAACGAGGTAGCTAGTTGTAATTCCTGTTCTCGTATTAGTTAAAACAAAATTTAGGATGTACAAACAAATGATAATTATAATAACTGCCTCTTGACAGGTCAGAGACTCCTCCTATTTCCACGTCATTGACTTATAGATTAGGGCCACATAGATTGGGTAAGTTTTACTGTTAGAACAATAATTATATTTTCGATCGAATATAATTGAGAATTCTTAAACTTTTCCCCATTACTGGTAACTATAGAAATTCCTGCTGGTGCTTTAACTCCGCCAGGATACCATCTCATGATCGCGCCGTGAGTATCTTTCACTTTGTGTCAAAGAAATATTTGCTTCTTGAAATCAGGACGACTACAATATGTGAATTGATACTTTTAGTTTGGTCAATTATGCTGGGCTCGGATCGAATATAGCACTTTTGTTGAGCGACTTATATATTGACTTAGGTGAGTTGATTTCCTGACAGTATTAAGTTCAATTGTTACATAATCATAATTATTCTTGTGGTCATTGCTATTCCAGGTATGTTTGTTAACGATCAAGGAAATGTCGAACAATGGGTATCCAATACCACGCTCCTAGAATTCGAAGAACGTACGCAATGTTACGTGGACCAATATAAAAATTATACTATCAAAGAATTGGATGATGCTGGAATTCATTATAAAGTTTGTATCTAACGCTGACTTTTTTTTTTGTGATACTGCTTTAAGGTGGAACTATTGTGTTCTAATAATTTAATATTATAGCCACGTGCTGCATTATCACGACCGCTGCTGGCTTCGCTTCACTTTTCGTTGAAATATGCGTATGAAGCATATAAGGCAGCCTTAGACAGAGGTGCAATATTAGTATTACCACGATTACCAGAACTTAATGGGGAACAGCAATTTTTCCTGACATTCGCCAGTGTAAGTTAATTTCTCTTTTTCTGTAAGTTAAATTAACTCTATAAACATATTACTTACTAATAATTTTCTGTATTTCTTCAGTTGCACTGTGAGTCTGTAAACCCTGAGGCCCTATTAGAAAAATTGCAAACGAGTTCGTTGGCAACAGGACGAACTAAAGTGAATACTGCATTGCGGAATTCGCCAGCATTTAGCAGGAATTTTAATTGTCCCGTTGGATCACCAATGAATCCGGAGGAGAAATGTGCCTGGTTTGATTAAATGAACATATGTATCCTACAACACATAAATTGTACACAGATATTTAGAATGAAATCATTATTAGAAATTTAATGAATAAACTGATATGCAAGTATAAATAGATATTGTGTGCTTTCGTCTTCCATAACGATGTATAGATAGATTTCAGTTTAAGAATAGTTTAACTTAAGTTTGCGAATAGATGACATTATTAAGAGAAATTATGTTCGAAACGGAAGGATACCTTCTTCGAAATTCCCGCTAGTTTGCTACTGGTGCTGCCCTGGGAAAGTAATGTGTTACCTGCTAGAAACTACCCCTCGTGAGCAACCCCTTTCTATTGGTTATAAAATAAAAGAAGATAGATACTGCGGTATCTAAAGAAGAACTGCGGTGAAAGAGAGGGAAGCGCGGTTATACATTTGAATTCAGGAGCTGCTGAAAATTTCTGTGAAAATTAAAGAAGTGAAGAAATGGCGCGATCGAAACATAAGAATATATTGTACAATATACTAAAAGTATATTTTCGTATAATCGTGATAATTTATATCGCAGAAGGTAATATTTAACACACTTGAGAAACGGAAATGTTTATTCTTTTCTTTCTTATCAGTTTAATGCTATTCTGCGTCGTTAAATATTTATGTTATAGCCAGACATAAATTTTCAATTTATTATTCTTTCCGGGTCAGCAGAAGTTATCAATATGACTGTAAAAAGCTATTGCAAAGTTAAGATTATTTCCCTATTGCATTATTATATTATTTGTACTTGATAAATACTGTTGAAAGTGGAATTCCGATGCTTTCCCGTTAGTCTTAAACATGGTAGACTGTCATCCAGTACGAAAAATGAATACCGAATTATTAGTACGATTTACACGATACTTTATTCTGTGCGTATAAATCGCTTCAATTGAATTTACTTGTTAGTTGTATTGAACTTTAATAATTTTCTTCTTAAAACCAGGTGTCAAATTTTGCCTTTTGCTACAAGTTTCCAATCACTGTTTCTATCGCAACCTCGCTCTACGTCCCCGGTGTGCCACAGCGGCGACTGTTTCTTAGCATGTAATTAAAATACATAGTTTATATTTATACTTCTTTACTTCTTTTTATGCCACACTGTACTGTACTTAAAGTGACTATAGTTAGATTTGTGTATTAATAAGATATTCTGTTTTTCGTTGCAACGATCAGCCAATACCCTGAGGAATCACAGAGACAACTTGAAAGAACCTTGCAACGATTTTTATGAGTATGCTTGCGGAAATTTCATAAAGACTCACAGTGTACCGGAAGGATTCGTCAGATACACCGCTTTAGATCCTTATATCGCTGATGTCGAAGCAGCGTCATATCGTACGTAGCGTTGGATATTTTTAATTTCAAGGAATATAATTACTGACACCGTCTAAAAGAAACCCACAAATTAATTCAATCTTCTTTAGGTTTTCTGCAAGAGGCTCAATCGCCAAATGACAGTTTTTCGGCAACTGCAGCCAAACTACAGTTCCGTTCCTGCATGGACGAAGGTTTATATTGGTATTGTATTCCCATTTTTATAATTACGATTGTAAGAATATTCGAATTCTTCAGATGCATTGGACAGTCTGGGTCTGACAACTTTGTTAGACATAGTGAAAGATAATGGTGGATGGCCTATGATAGTTCCCGGAGATTTCAAGTACACGAAGAATTGGCAAGAAGTTCAGGATATCTATACTCGATTAACTGGTAAAGGTCCTTTGTATACTGTACTCGTGGAACCTCTCAACCTTACATCTCCCACTAATATAATAACTGTAAGTATGTATTTCAATCTTAGAACTCCTATTCGATAAGTAGTATAAATCGCCATTGGTCAGGCGAGAGTATCACAGTTGTATTCGTGATTACACAGATTGATCAACCGTCGCGGTTTCCGTCGAGACCCCTGAACTGCTCGAATACAACCGAAGTGCGGAAGTTTATTACATTTATAGTTAATGTGGCTAAAAAATTTGTCGAAGCAAGTGGAGCGAGGGTGTCAATAATGCGACTTGAACGGGATGCACGAAAGTTGTACCATTTTTTAGCTGAGCTCGATGACGTAAGGGTTCAACAGTATTTTTAATAATGAATCACAAGTTTCTTATGTCTTTGGTATTAATGTTATTAAACACTATAGCTGAGACGTCCGGAGAAATACAGAAAGCATGGAATGCGTATGGCTGTTGCAGAAGCTTTAGGAAAATTTCAAGGATATGACGCAAATGAGCTGGTAAGATATTTAGATAGATATTTTCGTATTCTTATAGAATTTTGATTGTAAATGTTTTTTGCTAATCAAGTTTACAACGTTTCACGCAACGTTTCACGTATTTAATCTTAATACTCGTACTACGTGCTCGTAACTTTTACAGTTGGAACAGTTGAAGCAGTTTTCACCGGAAATTCGGAACGAAACGAATCCAGTTGAAGCACATGATAGAATGATTAGATTGCTAACTAATTTGTCTAAAGCGATTGCAATGGCGGATGAAAAGAATGAAGGAGGTCTCGGCAGACAGCTAAGAAGTGAGATTAAAGATGTAAGGATCAAATTATATACTAGACAATTAATGTAGAATAATATTAATAACTTCCTGCATTCTAATATTTAATTACTGCAGCTGCAAGATCTATACTGGTATGCAAAGAAAGAAACAAAGATGACTGTGGCAGAAGCGGATCGAGAATTTAAAGAACATGCCAAAACCTTATCGGTATGTATTTTAATTTGCTTAATATGATTTTATTGAAATCCGTCGATCATTCTAAAAATGATAATATTTTAATTTTAGTTCAATCTGTTAAGCGCATTGCAAACAATATACTTTGACGTCGAGGATATAATATTGACAGAAGAAGAAATTGTCAATGTCCGTGAAATGCATTATATGAAAGAACTTTTACGTTTGATAGAAAGAACCGATCATCGAACTTTACGTAAGTTCTGATATATTGTTAGTTGCATTTATATATATTATTTTTATATTAAATATTAAGAATCTTTCAGTGAACTATATACATTTCCACTTTGTCGAGCGTTACATTAGCCTTACAACAAGGGAAATGAGATATTTCATTCGTAGAATGTATAATATCCAACCACAGGATCGGTTAGTTCTACAAAAGTTATTGTATATTCTACATATTTCGTACGTGTTAGTTAAACAGATAATATTATTTTAATGTATTTTTAACAGAAGGGTTTTTTGCGCTTCTATGCCGAATTTAAGTAAGGCTATTGCGAGATTGTATCTAAAGAAAGAAGTGACGGACTTTGATTCATTTTTAGTAAGTAAATCTTGACGAATAATCTTTTTAATGCTCAATTTAGCACAATTTATTCTCGTCAAATTATTATTACAATAGGCCAACTTTATACTATCCGACGTAACAGATGCCATCAAAGCGGCCATATTAAGAACATCATTTCTCGACAATTCTACTCGGGATGAGGCTATATCAAAATTAGACAATTTAATTACTATTGTAGGACACAGTAATTTTTATACTTCTGATCAAACAGTGGACCGATATTATGCAAAGGTATTCTTTATATTAATGTGCGTTTCTATTCAAAGGTATCTTTACATTGTTTACGTGTAACAGTTCAATATGGGAGCAGATTTGTGTCGTAACATTCTAAACTACGATGAAATATCATACAGAGAACAATTAGCACAGTTAAGAGTTACGAACGATCGGTCTAGAAGAAGGTAGATATTTCTAATTTATTTTACTAAAACTAGGTGTAGAAAAAGATTGTATTTGATTTCTAAAACATTGGTATTTTAGAGCAGACACTGCTCCCACTTCGACAGAAGTGACCTATAGCGTGCTATCAAATAGATTAGGTAAGTTTAGCAAGACAATCGTAACTATACCCTGAAAACGCGTATAGTTAAACATTCTTGAATTTTCTTTGTTTCTGATGACTGTAGAAATTCCTGATGCTGCACTGAATCCGCTAGCGTACAGAGTCATGGTTGCATCGTGAGTATTTTCTATTTTGTGATCGACAAGAATTCGTTCTATGCTTATGCTGCTTGAATATATGTATACTCTTATAGTTTGGCTAATTATGCCGGGCTCGGGTCCGTAATAGCATTCTTCTTAAGCGAGATGTTTATTGACTTAGGCAAGTTGATTTTTCAATATTAAAGGGTTGAATTCTTAAACGTATAAACTGCAATTATTTCCATTGTAACCGATGTTTCAGGTATGTACGTTAATCATAAAGGAGATATCGTGCAATGGGTGTCGAATTCCTCGTTTCATACTTTCGAGGAACGTACAGAATGTTACGTTGACCAGTACAGAAATTATACGATCAAGGAATTAGACGATGCTGGACTTAATTTCAACGTCCGTATTCAATCGCAATATTTCTATTTATCATGTAAGCTTGATCGAACCTATTATTATAAATACTAATAATTTAACATTATAGCTGAGTTCTACATCTCCTCGATCGACATTGGCATCGTTCCACTTTGCGCTGCAATACGCGTACGAAGCACATAAGGAAGCAACAAGCAAAACTACCCGACTAAAATTGCCATATTTCACGGAATTGAATGTAGATCAACAATTTTTCCTGGCTTTCGCTAGTGTAAGTTAATTTGCAATACACAGAAAATATATGTATTTAGAATAAGTTTATGCTAACTGTATAACAGGCTTACTAATAATTCCTATACTTTCAACAGATGCATTGCGAGACTATAAATCCTTACGCTCTATTTAAACAATTGCAAGAAAGCCCTGTGACAACAGGACGCATTAAGGTGAATTCCGCATTGCGCAATTCGCCAGAATTTAGTAGAAGTTTCTATTGCGACGTTGGCACACCCATGAATCCGCCTAAGAAATGCATTTGGTTCGATTAACGAAACATATTACGCAATAGGAATGGGTGTACAAATCTTTGTTTAGTGAAACTATTAATCACTGATTGTACATTATCGTAATAAAACATTAACTTCACTATTCTTTGTAATATATATCATCTACAATATGTCTACTTTCTGAGCTATGTCTACAATACGTACATTATCAATTGATTTTTGTGAAGATTCGATATCTAGTCGGTGATAATTATTTTCGTAACGTAACGTTTGGAAAATCTTGAGTCTAGTTACAAGGTTGTCTGCTAGACGGCGTAGGTACGACCTGGTCGTTCGAAATATCTACCTTACTCTAAACTCCCGCCTCGTTGGCGCTGGTGCGTAATAGCTGCATCACGGATCACGGCACCACCACCGCACCACCACGGCTACCGAATGGCGACGCAACCGCGACAGCGAATCTGGTGGTAGGTAGCTGTTGGCCGTACGTTTTCTACGAGTGGTGATTTAGTATAAAACGAAACTTAAGAAGTTCTTCTTGTGTAATCGTTTACAGAAGTGAGCCCATAGAGTCGAGGAACCGCAATCTACATGAATTCAGAAGCTTGAATTAGTGATGTCAGCGCGCACCTTGTCGCAGAAATCGTTCAAGCCAGTGCCGCCCGAAAAAGGCAGCTTTCCGCTTGACCATGAGGGCCATTGTAAGGTGCTCATGATCAAGTATATGCGCTGCCTTCAAGAGAACAAGAATATGAATACAATGTGCAGAGATGTCGCGAAAGAATATCTTGGATGCCGAATGGATAACGATCTAATGGCGCGTGAAGACTGGTCCAAACTCGGTTACGCCGACCAGGTCAAGGAGACGTAACAACTAGTGCCTGGAAATCACGTACAGCCTCGGAGTGGCCTCTTACATCCCTCGTCACTTATATCTGTGTGTCGTCGGTAGTTTCAACTTGAAATTACTTATGAACTGTTAACTATATGCTGCAAGTGCTCCCTACATTGATCGCGCGAAGTCTCTTTACCACGGAGGATTCCATGCGGAACCTCTTACAATTCTGTACATAAGATGCGGAAAATTATATATACACCGATATATCTATATACACACACGTCTATATATACACGTACGAGCATGGAGATATAAATCTATATACACGCGTTATCGATATACCGATAAATCGGCACTGTTTTAATTTTTCGCCAGTGTTAAGCGTTCAATCAGGCCACTGGTTAAATAAGCCTGGAACCATTGTAATTTAGCTCGTCATCCTCCTCAAAAAAAAAATAAGAGAGATCTGTGCTGCCAATATAGCATAAGGGTTTGTTAAAGATTCCGCAAAGATTTAGGCCAACCGGTATATTAGAAGCATTAGGAAGATCTTAATAGTGGGATTGGCTTAGGGCATAAATAGTAGATCGCCAGTTGTATAACCGACCTTTGGTATACTGCCACTAAGGTAGCCTAAGATCATAATACCGTATATATATACATCTATATATTAAGACCAGGCCTATCCCATATACGTGAGTTAAGTGTATTAGTATCGGGTAAATCGTACCAAAGATATACGTATTATATAGCAGTCACTGCGAATTAAACAAGAAACAGAGTCTGTCAAAGGGAACACAGTAGCGATACTGGATCAAATGACAAGTATTCTAGGTCTCGACATGGCTTCTAGTTCCGGAAAGAAAATCCTTATCGGATGTACCGGTAGCGTTGCCACTATTAAACTCCCAGAGCTCGTTCGAAAATTGTGGCAGAAACACTTGGACATAAGGATCGTAGTAACAGAGAAGGCGAAACATTTTCTGAAAGAGGCAGAATTGCCGACTGGCATTCAAGTCCTATCGGATACCGTAGAATGGGCTGCTTGGCAAGATAGAGGCGATCCAGTACTACATATCGATCTGGTTAAGTGGGCAGACCTGTTTCTGATCGCTCCGTTAGATGCTAATACACTTGGCAAAATGGCCAGTGGCATATGCGACAATATCCTCACTTGCGTCGCTCGTGCCTGGGATACGTCAAAACCTTTAGTATTCTGTCCTGCCATGAATACCAGGATGTGGGAACATCCTGTTACTGCGCCACAGGTAAAGTACCTTTATAATTATGTACGTTTTATTCAATGACACTTCTATTGACGTTTGCCTTGTTTTTGAATAGGTGGCCATGCTGAAATCTTGGGGCTACAAGGAAGTTAATTGCATTTCTAAAACACTCATGTGCGGTGATACTGGGATAGGTGGAATGGCAGAAGTGGATACAATCGTGCAGGCTACTTTGAGATTGCTGCATCCATGGGAGCAATGGGATCCGTACTATTCGTCGGATTTGCACCTCTAGCATCGACGAAAGGACAAGCCGTCCAATCAACCGTACGAGTTCGAATGATTATAAAAATACGCGGAAGAAAGTTTCAAACGGTTGAAATATGCTTGTCCTATGTGCTTATTAATCGTCGGGTTCAAATATACGCTTACGGGTGAATTTAAGTCTAGCAAATTACGCTTCTCCGAATGCTCCATGATCTGCAACATTCTTTGCTCAAGGAAAAAAAGTTTACAACTCGTACGAGAGAAGTTATGGAAAAGGGATTGCGCGCGTCTATTTGTCCAGTTATCGAAAAAAAAATAAATATAAAGAAACTATAAAGAAAATTCTGTTGACATATCGTTTAAAGTTGATCCACACCAAATGAAAAACTGTACATGTTTTTTTGTTAAATATATAAGCAATTAAAGATTCAGCAAAGCTTTCCTTTCTAACTCTCATTTTCAATAACCTTTCACGAATAAAATCCACAAAACTCAAAAATATATGTATCAACCAGGATGCATGTGTCATCGTTTTGAATATTTTAAAAATGCTTTATTTTTTAATATGTACATATCAAAAAGCATATGTCATTATGTTCGTTTACGTTGACATTGTTCCAATGATGGGTATAAGGAAAGAATTTTACAAAATACGGTTAATCGTTCTTCACCTAGTCTTATCTAGGTTTGTCCTGTTACAAGCAAAAGTAGTCATAATCTCCTAACCATATATGTATATTTATAAATATATTGTATATTTGTCTGTATATAAATATCACAGTTTATAAAACTGACGGCTGTGGAAGTAAAAATTTACGAAGCATTCCGATTTTGTCTCTCGCGAATGCTTCTTCAATCTCCGATATAAGTCGCCATGCGCAAGCTTTGTGACCTATGCGCCATATTTGGGCGCTTCTCAAAATTTCGCCTGCGCATGTTCCACTTGCTTACGCCAGCGACATGCATCGTTCCTATATGGTTTCTCATACATCCGTAGGATTTAAAAAAAAAAAAAACAAAAATGTATCACGATGAAATCATGTTGCCTCGCAATGTTCAACCACCACCGACTAGTATAGAGACGGTCATTTTCTTTTAAAAGACATTGTAACTTATTATCCTTCGTTTGCGAGACAATTCGCTTTTTACGCTAGTCTTATTATTCACGTGTACAAATATTGTTTGGAAACACTCGCCTCTGTGAAAGATCACAGAGAATTGGATACAATTATAATTAAGCACGATTCACGGACGCCTGCGTTAGACGATTACTTATATAAATTACGCGACAAAAGTACTTTTACAAAGTTAAGTTTACGCAGCGGGCACACCATCATCACGTTAGAATAATGAAATTCTGAATTAGATATCCCGCCAATATCGACTAAGAATAGCGGAATCCTAGAGTTATGCAATTTAGATTAAGTCTGAACATTCAGATGTGTGTGTGTGTGTGTGTGATGACGACAGCAGGCATCATCATCCTGCTTCGAATTTTCGTCAATCGTTAAGTGGGTCAAGCTAACTTAACATCCTCATGTATTCCAGTCAATAAAACATATATTTAAACAGAATAAAACATAATAGAACATGTAGTGAGAGACTGGATGACCCAGTAGCCGAACTTGAAATAATTTTTGATTTTCTTGGTAGACTTCCATCGATATCGTTCGTCTCCAATTCGCGTGGGCAGCCCATCCAAAACGGTGCAGAAAGTTTCTGCTTCTCGTGTGCTACTTTCATTCTTTGATCATCGAATTCCCAGAAACCCTTACCCTTAAAAAAGTACGTTTTGCCTGGAAATAAAATCGAGGTAAGTACAAGTGATTCTCTCACCAGATTTACTACCGTATAAAATGAAGAGTATATAGATTTGAAGAAATATCATACCATCTTTCCATTGAAATACAGCGTCTATGTTATTTCCAACACCCGCAAACATGCTGATGTCTCGGGGATAATCGAGTTCCACGTAATTCACGGATTCATCGAATCTGGAATAAAATAGTAAAATATAGTTAGGGAGAATCTACACAGAGATATACAATATCGTATGGTAGTTAAAAACTGGAGAGGCAAAGTCTTTATACCTCCAGTACTCGGATCCACTGAAAAAGTAGGTACGTCCATTATGTCCCCAAACCATCGCTCCGTCGATTTTCTTTAGATCCCCAGGTAGGCCAAGGGTGGTGATAGGCTTCGGATAGCCAGGTTCGAGTTTGTTCGCGTTGAAGACATAGTACTTCTTGCCAATGAAGAAGACTATCTTCTTATCAGGCCTCTCGTACACGGCATCCACGTGGTCGATTTCCTCCGGTAAATTGAATAGGCGCGTTATTTCCGCCGGGTACCCTTCGTAGAGCCCTTGATCGCCGATTCTCCAGAGATACTGCGATAAATTAAAACCCTCCATAAATGTCTTATATTCGCACCGCAGTACATCTCAATTCTGCAGCTCTCCCAGTAATCGAAATCTAGGAAACGCTTTCCCTGAAGTCAAGTTTGGATGGACAAATCGATGGGGCGTTTGAAGACCATAATAATAATAAGAAAAAAAAGAAAAAAAAAAATACTGTAGAGAAAGAATCGAGTACTCACTCTGCCAGTGAAGACAAAGACTTCTCTTCGAATAATGCTGATAGCGTCATAAATGATGTCGCACTTGTCTGGCGCATTCTCTCTTGGTGTCCATCGGTCTCTGGGCCTTTGCCCGTAGCTGGTCCTCTGGGTGGTCGTCGTCGTTCTCTGCGTGGTCGTTGTCACCGCAGCGGTGGTGGTATGGTGCCTGTGTGGTTTGTGCGGTCTCTGAGGTCGATAATCTGGTCTCTCTGTTCTGTAATCCGGCTTGCGGGGATAAGGGTAAGGGTACGGTTCGCGACGCTCTCCGTCATCCGGATAGTGATTTGGCCTGGTTGGGTATACTCTCGGGGGTCTGTACGTGGAGACGCTCGTTGTCCTTGTACTCGGTGTCGTTGGTCGGTGCTCTGGCCGTTCGGGCCGCACTGGACCGCTCGGTATCTTGCCCCAGAGTTTCCCTTCGGGAGAACCTGCCGACCATTTGACACTTAATGTTAACTGACCCGTCTACATTCAATACTGTTGCACTCTCTTAATTTAGTACAGCGACTTTCTACCTTTCTGGGCTCACGGAACCCATCGACAAAAATAGAATCACTTCTTTTTATTCTTTTGTTTATATAAAGTACAGATTAGAAATTAAAGTTTTGAAAATCGCTGTTCTATCATTATCATTGTTGGTAAAGTGTGGGTGTAATAATTCTTGGAAGATGGTTAATAAGATAGGTATAGGCATCTACAAGAAACAGTATCTCTGGTTGAAAGCAAAGCGAAGTGCGTCGATCAGTCGCTATTGGAATCAGTCTCCCGTAGTTTTCTTTGAGCAGCCGAATGCAATTACGTACGGTTTTCCGGTGTACCCCGGTACCGCTCTTTCACCCTCTCAACCTCTACCTCTTTCCTTCTTCCTCTATCTCGTGCAGAAGCGTCGGTGACTTGCAAATGAAATTTGTCGCCGATGGAAATCGCGAGGAACTCCGTCGATTTCGTTTAGGCGACAATGAAATATTCAAGGGGAAGAGGATCTTCGAGCAGCACAATTCGATTTCCAGCCGGGCAATATTTTTAACGAACATCGCGAACAAGACGTCTGGCAGAGTTCTCGTTACCATGATGTTATCGAAGAATCGAGCCGCGTAATGCGATGTAACCGGAATGAAAGGGACGCGATAAGCCCGCGGCTTATCGGAAGCGTATTTACCAAACGTGAAGAGTCTCTACTCTCTACAATCCCTCCGGGTGGAATCCCAACCGCGAATTCGCGAGTGTACCGAGCGTACACCGAGTCTACCGAGAGAGGAAAAATTTGTTCGCTGCACTCAAATCAATTTATCTTGTCGGTGTCTGGGTTCTCGTTTTCTTCCTTCACTCTCCTTTACAGCCTCCAGCTTCGTTACGCCTATATCTGCAGTGGCGGGTAATTCGCGCGAAATCGGACGTACTTCTCACGGATATGCGAAAAATAGAGCAAAGTGCAATTTGACTTTTCTCTCTGGTAATCAAAGGAATTGCCCCTCATCCTGCATCATGTCCAATCACAAAGCTCATTCATAAAGCTACATCAATCTTTGAGCGCCGGTGAAATTCCGCTTGGATTGATCGCTTTGGCTCGACATGATAATTAAGTAAATATGGTTATTTTAAGATTCTCCTCCGGATAAAATCCAGAAGGTAGAAGTGTTGATTTTTCGCGTACTCGTGCGCTAGTCGTCTAAAGAGACCGAAGGAAGTTTGAGTAAACTTCAGCGAGCTTTTAAGTTAATGGTGAAATTTGACCATCGTAAAACGCGATCTTTCGCTTCCTACCGGGAATTGCTAGTTACTTTTATGCGACGAGCGTGAAAAGTTCTCAAGAGATCTATAACAGTCTCTACTTATATTGTGGCAATATACATATGTATAAATCTTTACAGTTTGAGACAACGATGGTAGATATTCTTGGTACTTACATGCGTATTTTCCAAAGACATTCGAGTTTTGGATGAATTTGCATTCGAGGCGAGAAGTTGACCAAACTTTCGCGGAAGCAAGCATCCCGAATTACTTGTTAATTCGCACAACTCGGAGGCTAAAGAGCAAGTCTTAAGAGTTAAGGGTATAGTCGTATTTTTCTCGAGTCTACTGTATTCAACTTGTTAGAATTTGTGCCAAGGTGGATTGCGGAGATTATGTACATTCGTACAATCTACCCTGCCATTTCCAATTTCAAAACACAGTGTCTTACTTCAGCTTTCCAGGAAGAACGTTAATAAAAGCTTTTCTCAACGGAGAAACTTTAACGGCAGGGTAACATTCTTTGCTATAACTGGCGACTCTATCTCACAGGAATATATTAAAAATTCTATCCCGACAAGAAGCATTAAGATTCGCCTGGGTATTTAAACCTTAGTTTCTGAGATTCATGTTAATTGATCTATATCTATTCCACTTGTCAAGGAGATTATCGTTACTGGTTCGAATACCATTTGCATTCAAACGAACCTGGACAATGGAATATTCAATAAAATTTGCAAGGTACTTTGAATTTAACTAACTGTCCATTGAACTTTTACCGATAAGTTTTATAATGAAAAAAAGAGGTTGTAATACAAGAATTAGTTAATAGGAGAATATACAACAGAGTACAGAAACTAGATGTGTCGTAACTATAATGGAACCCATGATGAAGAATTTAGATTAGCTTCGACACATTATTGACTCAATGCTCTGGGTTCTTATTCGATTTGTCTGCGATTATTCTGTTCTATTCTGTTCTACCCTTTCCATTAAAATTCACTCGAATTTGCTGCATTGACTAGACTCCAGCAATTGGTACCTTCCTACCGAATGTTAATTGTCACCTTGGTCTGTGATCCCTGTGCGAGAACTGTGCGTCAAGATAACCGACTGCACAATGCAGGTAGCTGCTTGGTATGCTTTCCAGTGGCTGTGTTCTGGTAACGCGCTCATGGGATTTCCATATAAGGCTTCTAACCCGCGTGCGATATCGAAATGTGCTTTAATATCGTGTAGTTTAATATCTCGTAAAGGTAGCTACTGCCAGTACATTTTCATATTTCCCCTTTCACCAGCAAATTCTCTAAGCTTCCAGGATCGGGCGATAAGAAATTTGGATCTGGGGATGGCTATTTTCCAAATGTGTTCCTATGGAAATCGTGCTCGAATAACTGTTATATACTGCAATCTGTTTTTGATGGTATAGTGTTATCCGACTCTAATACAAATGATCTGTTTTGTTGCCTGACCTTTTCAACACAGAGAAAAGACGACGACAGTCAACCAAAATTATTTCGGAGTAATTATTATCGGAAACAATCGGATATATTATAATTAAATGATTATACAGGGTCGAGTTTACGCTTGCGCTTTTAGCAGAGAATTATAATTATTAATCCAAACCATAATTAGAGTTTATAATCATATATTAATCAGAAATTCCTCCGTAATTATGCGAGCGTATAACAGGAACTATGTTAATAATTCAACGATGGGGAACCAATATACATACAGTATGTATGTAGAAATGTGTGTATACTACATGCAGGAGTCAGAAAGTGAAGAGGTTGCTGAATCGAGGACATCGTTAACCTTGCTACCCTCTGTGCAAGACATTTCTCTCGTGCGAGCAAAACTGCTGCTAAAGTTTACAGCTCCTAAGGGAGAACAAGAATTTTAGTGGCGATTCTTGTTCGCTAAGGGTGTGAGACAACCCTGAGAGTTGTTTGAAACCGGCATTGAATTACCGTCGTTTATGGTAACTTCTCCGGCAAACAGCACGAAATTGAAATTAATGCCTGAAACTCACGACCTTCTCAGCTAATTTTGGAAGCCAGGAAAAAATACTTGAGAACAGTAAGGGTGGTTAGAAGTCGCTTTAAAGCCGCTTTAGAGCCACTTGAGTGTTACTTGAGTTTTGGAGGGAATAATCACCGCGCTTAATGTGCTCGCGAGGAAACGAACGCTTGCAATAAGCGTGCGAGGAAACAGAAATCCAAACGCAGAATAGAGCAAAGAGAGAAGAAGTCGAAGCCAGGATACCAGAGGGGTGAACTTTCCGTGAGTGTCGACGGTGCTCGAGAAAAGTGGTTACGGGGGTAAATCCACGCGGTTTCCCGTGGACTTAGTGGATCAACTTATTTCACAGCACGGCCGACTTTCTCCCAATGAAAGCGGCATCGGCTCATAGATTAGTCCTAATGAAAAGCTGTTCCGCTAGTTTGGAACCTCATTCGACTCCTACCCTCTTCCTAGACTTTTCCAAAGTGTTCTAATTACTTAGACCGGCAAAAGTGATTTACCAAAGCGACCTTAATTTAAAGTAAATAAAGCCTTGGACCGTTCCAGCGAAGTTTCTCTCGCCTTCGGAACAATATTCGTTTTCACGATTACGAAAGTTGGCTAATTAACAAGAGGTCTCGCGCCGAACTAGATTCTGAGACTGTAGATCTACGAGAGGAAAACGATCGAGACCGCGAGCGCTTAATTGTGCGGACTGTTCAGCGGAGGGGGGGAGGGTAAACGGGAAAGAGCACCGCGTGCGGCCCAAATTTTCGAGTGTGATATACGACGGTGGATGTGCTACCGCCCTCGCCTCGCCAGTAACGCTCAGCGACTAATCCTTAGGGCGTACCGGAAAAGTTACCGGCTCTTCTCCTCGGCATACGAAATTAGCTCGACTCGTTAAGAGCGCCCTGGCAATTACGAAGGACTCCTCTAGTCGGTTCTCCAGACTCACTTCTTCGAGGCTCCTCCTGCTTCGGGCGCGATCCGCACCCTCCGTGGAGACAAACTGACTCGCAATTAGCAGCTGCTCTCTAACATGCAAATGAATTTTTATCCGCCTGCCACATAAGCGATTTCGTGAGAGTGGTCTAAACTGCAAGAAGTTCTTGCAACTCAATTTGTTCCTGTCCTTTAACATTTTTCATACCAAGGAACATAGAATCCTATCAATATTATCGGAATTCAGGAAAAGATTCTTTCACTCTTTTCGTTTGTATCCTGATAATTGATGGATAGCAGTGACTCAGTTACTGGAAAGAAGCTTGATCACGAAGAGAGTTCATTTCTCCACGTCAACGAGGATCGTCAGTCTCCCGGGAATTGAATGTCGTTTTCTTCTTGGTGCAATACTCCATTTATTCGTACCCAAGTTATTTCTTTTGAAAAGGCGGTGCGAATCAACATATCAAAAGACCAACGATAAGGCAAACGCTTATGCATAAGGGTGGCTGATGCCCAGCAGGGTGTAAAAGAACGTCATTAAACTTTTCTCTGCTGGAAAAACATGGGACAAGTTTCATCAAAGCGACCAAGTGGAAACAGCTGCAAAAAGTCACCAGAAGGAGCTGGTTAAATCAAGGAGAAGCGATCGAGGCGTGATGGATGAGGAGTAAATCGCGTCTAACCACGGTAGCTTACGTCAGAGGAAAGATAGAAGAAGAAGGTAGAGCACCAAGTCTCAAGGGTTCTGTCGTTTATATTCTATGTGGAGCGAACAACAAGAAGATTCACAGAGAGTGATCATTTGGAGAGACATTCTGGCCATACGGCGAAAGCTGTTCCAAGAAAGGGAACTCAGGTACAGTGTGGTACCTTGCATAAGACCCAGAAGATTTAAGTCGAATGCATCTGCATTTAATGGCTGCACTTCTAGATAGCTCGTTTTTCTTCGACGCAAATTACGTGAGATAGACGCAGACAGTGAGAAAACGTTGTTCTCCTCTGACAAGGGGAGGACCACAGATGTGGGTCACCGATTTTGATGAAATTTGGTGTGGAGCTTCGTCCGGTCATAATATGAACATGGGTGAAGTAAAAAAGCGCACCATTTGTTTATTGCTGAGATATTTAATGTTAAAAAATGAAAGTTTTTCGATCGACCTAAAATTTTATAGACGTATATAAAATCGAAAAATAAACAATACGTATTTCTTGTTTTTGCAAATAAACAATGTTTAAAAAATACGTGGCCTATAACTACCGGTACGGTGACAAAATTTCCAACAAGGCGGCGTAGCTGGGTGAGTAAGGTAACTGATTGGGAGTGTTATGGTTTTGGGTTCGATTCCCGTCGATGCGTGTTTTTTGTAACTATATTTTTTCTTTTTCTAATCATTTTTTTATACGTTCTGTAGTATCTTACAACTGTCACAACACGAAAAAAGTAGTTTGATTAAAACGACAAAGCACGTACTAACAATTGAAAATACAAAACTACCGCATACGAAGGAAAACTGGGAAAACAAGTCGGAGTATATTTATGTCGATTTATTTCAACTACTTATACAATATACAATACATTCTTTTGGATGATATTTGTCATAAAAACACGTGAAACATAGTCTATTCCTTCGTATACGGTAGTTTTGTATTTTTAATTGTTAGTACGCGCTTCGTCGTTTTAATCAAACTACTTTTTTCGTGTTGCGGCAGCTGTAAGATACTACAGAACGTATAAAAAAAATGATTAGAAAAAGAAAAAATATAGTTACAAAAAACACGTATCGACGGGAATTGAACCCAAAATCATAAAACTCAGAGTCAGTTACCTTACTCACCCAGCTACGCCGCCTTGTTGGAAATTTTGTCACCGTACCGGTAGTTATAGGCCACGTATTTTTTAAACATTGTTTATTTGCAAAAACAAGAAATACGTATTGTTTATTTTTCGATTTTATATACGTCTATAAAATTTTAGGTCGATCGAAAAACTTTCATTTTTTAACATTAAATATCTCAGCAATAAACAAATGGTGCGCTTTTTTACTTCACCTATATTCATATTATGACCGGACGAAGCTCCACACCAAATTTCATCAAAATCGGTGACCCACATCTGTGGTCCTCCCCTTGTGAGAGCAAGAGCAATGTTTAGTACGGTCAGGTAGCGTTTGTATTTTTTTTTTTATTCGCACTGCAGTATCCTTTATCTTACAGTGGATTGCATTTCGAATACCCTTGGGATGCGGGTGAGCTTGCACCATCAGCTCTCCAGGTTCTTTTATTTTTCGATCTTTATTGGGCCGACGTGCTGCTACTAAACGTACTTTCCCAGTATTCCTGTGGCACTCATTTTTTCTTTCTTGGTTCGAGTGGCGCCTGCTGCTACTATTTAACTCTTAACTCTTTTTTCTCTTTGAGTTAAAATTGGAACGTGCACATCCTTAGCACGGGATATCGGTAATGAGATCAGGCATCAAAGTTTATAATAGACATCGGAGGAGACGTGGTTTTATTGATCAAAGGGGATTCTATTTCACTATAATCATTATACGAAACTTGATCGAGCAATATTACGCGGATGAAATTATTAATGTGTTCCTGTTGAAAATTTGAAGCAACCATAGCGTGAATTCAGTTTGGAAGGGAGAAATTCCGGTAAGCGGATCTCGAGTGAAGAAGAAAATTGTTGGATCGCTTGGCCATAAATTATCCCTAGCGTACTATTTCCCAGAGTTAATAAGACGGTCAAGTTTGCCACTCTTGCACCCTGATAAACTTCCACGTTGACGTTCGACGGCTCAATAAAGTTTGCGAGCACGAGACTAAGTCGGTCCTCTCTGCACATGCCATTTTCGAGCACCCCATACTTTGTCTACGTCCATTGCGCCACTCTCGCCTGGAGTTAAGGAACCTTTTGGGACATCAGGGAAATTTTGACAGCCTTTTACTCTGGTAACTGGGGATTATTATGACGGGAGGAAAAGTATTCTGACATGGGGTTCATCACTAGATTCAACTTCAGAGATTATTATTCGCTTCGCATCGAGCAAAGTTCTGACACTTTAACATCAAAGTTACATAGAATCTTTATTTTTATTCAAAAAAGGGTCAATCGTGATTCTTGAGATTGGCTGTTTTACCAAAGTTCTATCATTTTTACGATTGCAAAGGAAGAGTTGTTTTAATTACTTTCGACGGTAGTACTAAAGGTACGCGAGAGCTGGGAGCGTTTTTCCTCAAATGATTTGCATTGCCCAGAATTCATTTCCGGATAAGAAACTCCTGTCATGCCGCTCACAAGAAGGATGCAAATTGCGTCGTGTCGCGGTAGCAACGAAAGAAAGCCATGGAGTGGAGAACTCGAGTGGTGGCACACGATGGGATCGTATAAAGGGAAGCTTGAAAAGCGGCTTGGAATAAAAAGGCTCTTTTCCAGTGACGCCACTGAAACGATTCTTCTACTGTTCCTTATTATTTTTCAACAAGATGCAATATTGCGCGCATCACTGATACTCATTCGTGATTCAATTATCCTTGAAATCAACGGCAATCTTCTACAAAAGTTGTCCTTAACTCTATTCATATACGTGATTGCAAATGCAAATAGGAATTGCCAATAAATTTCGAACGTTTCAATGCTGCGATATGAATGCATTAAACCAATATTTTCGTTGGAAAATCACTAATGAATTAAATTGGTGCTATACACATTATATGTGTATAAATAATCCTAATGAATTGGTATTGCCAATTACTTGAAGCGCAAATGCTCTGTATAGTACAGACGGAAATCCAGATTGAATTACCCTTCAGGAAGCTTTCTCGTAAAAAAGGACTTTCCAAAAATCTTTTTGGGAAAGTTACGGATAAACCAATGCAAAATCTGGTTGCGATCCATTTCCAGGAGCTAGAGTGGAGATTGCAGGGAGCAATCGCGTTATCGAATTTAGCGCGCAGTATTCGCGGCTGTACGATCTAAATTACGGTAATTTGATGTAGAAAAGCTGAGCAAAGCTGGGACGAACGGTTCCCGTAGGTTTCTCTGCGCATTTCGTTGACGCCGCGCGCCGCCCGTTCTGGGAAAATAGCGGGAAATAAATTTCCACTCGTACTCGCAGCTAAAACGCCCGGCCGAGGCAACCGTAAATTACTCGGAAAAACATTTGCGGTGTAACATTCGGCCTTGATTATCGGAAATCGATGCAATCGGGGATATTAAATATCTGAGAAGCATCGCACGCTTTCCTCCGACAGAGTTTAACGCTTAGTATTAACACATTGATTTCCACAGCGGTCACCGGTGACCAGCACTTGCCGATGATGGCAAACAGAATTAAATCATTTTGCAAAAATTGATAAAAATTAATATGGTACTTCACGGCGAGAAATCACCGAAGGTATTAGACTTCCTTTCGTCGCGTTGCCGAGTTGCACCGGGCAACGGATGCACAACCAAGCCAGCAAAATTCCTCAACTTCTTCGCCGGTTTTCCATTAAGCCGAGGAAAGTCCGATGCAAATGCAAATCGTCGTCGGAACGACGCTTGCTGGACCATTTCATTCTCATTATTATTGCGGAAGCACTTGCGTCGAGAGGAATTCGTTACGCGTTGCAATTGCCAAAACTCCGGCCAACTGCAGCACGCTCTTTCATTGATAGCATCTTTCAAGAACCAGAGTCTCGTTTCATTTTTTCCTCCTTTTCAATGCTTTTCCACTAATTCAAACGCCTTATTAACGCGGAGGTTTCCGTTTGCGAAAACCTTAAAGCACCCGCGGTTACCACGTACAATTTTCGTAATAAGTAAGAGAGCAGCATTAATTGCGGTGCTCTGGATTACAGTTCGCATTCGCGAGACTCTGCAAAGCATTAAGCGGGGCGCGATTCAAAGGATGAAACGTATCCTGCTGTCAGTCTAGTTTCCTTTTACAATTATTGCTGTACGTCCCCGGGGACGAGTTTAAAGGCCAGGACAGTTTTGAAATTTCCCTGAAAGAGAACAATGTCGGACAAGGAGATACCGTAGGTAACGGGAGGACGACGCAGTTTTCCTCAGAGTTTGAAGAATCAATCCTAAAGAACCACCTTGTTTCCTGCATCTATTTTCCATCCGAGATATGAAATTTAAATGTAAATCCCGTCGCCATCCAGTCCAAAACAAACGCATTTTCTCCAGAAGCAACAATTTGCAGTGCACGCGGCAGTCGGCAGGATTTACTACGGGTTCGTTGGAAAAGGTGAAAATAAGGGTGGGAAAGATATCTAAAGCAAAAAGAGACTCGTAACAGGCGTGAAACAGAAATTGAGCAGAAAGAGCTGAGATATGTGCGACGGTTGAGAAAAATATGGGGAACGACTTTAAGTCGGATTTGACCAGGATAAGGAAGGACAGTCGGAAGGCAGATCAGTTCTAAAGGCAGAAGGGAGGAGCAGCTGGCAGACAGTGGCCAAGGTAAGCGAAAAGGACGAAATGAGAAGACAGTCCTCGAAGGGAGGGAATAGAGGAAAAAATGAAGGGAAGAGGCCTTCCAACACGATTCTCGAGTACCGTTGGAACAGTCTCTCTCCCTCGTAGATAATGAGATTCCAGGCTGGAGGAGGTCGGCTTCTACAGCGGTGCGGAAGAATGTGTCCCGGCCTGAGAAAGAGACAGCGAGAGTAGGAAAAGCAAGAAAATTGTGCTCGAAGAAGCCACGGGAGCTCGAATCTTCATTGATAAGGGGGCAAGAGAGAACGAGCCACGTTGGTCGTCCTTTTCGAAGGTAATAAAGGAACCGCAGGAGTCACCGTAATGTCCTGATTTCAGGGGTAATGTAACGAGCGTTGAAGAAAATTCGTACAGATAATTTTCTCGTTGCCATAAACGTTAATCGAGCCTCATAAAGGATTTGATATTTTTTTTATACATGTACATATGTATATACACATCCGCATGTTGTACATTAATCAACAAAATTCACCGTATCGTCAACTGGCGTTGTCGCAAGGAAGAATAGCTGGTCGTTCGTAACAGCACGGACAACAGCAGTGTGAGCCGTTGCAATAAACCGGCGACGTATAAATTTGTGCACCTGACAGGGTGAAAAGTGAAAAATGCATTTCCGAGACAGCGAGTTGGCGAACCAAAGTGCATTCAGACATCGCACCGGGCTAGAAGTTCGCGCGAGCTTGGGCAAATTTGCAGGATTCATGCGCACCGTGTATGTAAACTCAATGCCAGCGGGAACAATTTTCCAGTGAAATACCCGAAGATTTTGCGAACAAAGAAACACGAATACTCGCGGGGGAAAAAAGTGACGATCCTTTTTCTCCGCTCGGAGTCAACAAAATACCAATTCCAATGCAGTGAGCGGATATTTACCCCGCAATGTACCGGAACATTCAAATTGGATGTTAAAATGTAATTCGTTAAATTTAGTCATAAAACTTTTACGAGGGCTTCTTAATCAGGGGAGCCAGCGATTGGACCGAGGTAAGGAAAAGGGGATAGCGTGGGAGAAGATTTCATCAATATCGTGATAGGGGATGGAAGAGCTGCTGGTGGTTGCCAGCAAGTAGTTTGGTGGGCCACGATGAATGGCACAGAAAGAAAAAAAAATGAAAGACTCACAAGTGAATGATCTTTGAGGTTTCGTACGTACTTAAACGAAATGAGGAGGCAAAAACGAATCCAACCCCCCGAGCTTCCGTTTCTCACCCTCCCTTCCCGTTTCATTTGCCCTTAAAGTGGAACGACTTCCGTGAAACTTCACGAGGTCAAATTTACGAAGAGGTACGTTACTCGTTTCCAGAGCTAGTGTTAGAATTCTACGAATTCCAGCTGTACATTGTCCTTAACTGCTCCAAAGTACGTAATATTCGTTGAGAAGATTTCCATTCAAACGATCTCATAAATTGAATGTAGAATTTCATTGATGAGAAGGAATTGATGTAGAGTTGAATGTAGCGAAATACAAAGGAAGATGAAGTTCATTTTGCCGAATGGGACACTGGCAATGACCGTGCATTCTTTTTCGGCGGACTCGCCCGAAGCAATCTGTGAGAAAGAGGAATTCCTGCCAGAAGAAAAGCTGGGCTTGTAATACTTCTTATTCCGGGAAAGGCAGAACCAGCCATTCTTACGTAATCGAAAGTAAGACCAGATCCCGAGATGAGAGGGTTAATCTTGAATCTAAAGAAGTGTTACCAAATGTTGTAACCTGAACTATCGTAATCCGAGGGTAACCGCAATGAATTTTAATCTCTCGATTAAAAGATACGCTCCCTTTTTCCAATTCGATTACGTACAACAATTTAAAGTTTCTGAACTGAAAAGAAATTTTTATATAACCATTTAACAGAATGCTGTAGAGATTTGAGAAGAATTACTTTATTAGGAGAGAAGTCAATAGAACGAAAATAAGATATTATAATAAGAGAGTCAAGTAATGAAGAAAGGTTTTAATGGTAAGAGAATCACAGGTTTCTTTCGAAGAGAAGGGAAAAATAGAACGTCGTGAGACTCGTGGAGAGTCGAATAGAAGGAAAGTGTCTTATAATTCGAGTGGAAGAAACTATCTTGCTGAGACTTGGAGAACCTTCGTCGTGTACCACATTTTGACCTGCTTTCTTAACGCAAATTCGGGACATAGAACATTGACCGGAAAGCAAGTAGTAAAGTATTCAGTACATGCAACAGGGAAAATTCTGTTTTGTTATTCTCATTGCGCTATAAACCGTACTGATTTTCCATAGTACCTGAACAGAATCATTGGTAACAGTCCTTCAGAAACATTGGGATTTGCTTTCATGGGAAAACGATAAGGTATGTTCAATATATAATTACTTCCTTGAGAAGCCGCAGTGCGGACATTACAGAGGAGTTGCGTAATTCTCCAGAAGATCGAAGGCAGAAAAGGAGTCTAGGAAGCAAGGAAGGAAGAAAAAGGACGCAAAGAGTTCTAAGTACTGTTTCATACAGCGAAACAATCTATCGACCTGGTTTTTCAAGTTCATCGGAGTGGAATAGATAGATACATGTTCTATGTTGAAACAGTGATCTCACATGTTCAGGATAAAAGAATGGACAACAAACGGAGTCTTTTCTGCTGCTTGATCCTTTCTTAAAGGGGAACGAATCTCGAGTCTTGATAAGTGTCCTTCTGTCAAAGCATTGATGGGTGAAGAAACCGCAAACAGATGAAATGCATTTAGCTGGTTGTGCAAGAAATACTGCGTTGCTCCGTAACTTTATCGGTAGCAGAAATTGCGAGACGACTATTATCCCGATGTGCTCGTTCTCCTGGCAGACGTCGAAAAAGCGTGACATATTTTTCTCCCTGCATGGGTCATCTGCTTTCCAGCTTTTTGCCAGGAAGTGCGATGCGGACGACTTTATGGGGGCAAATATTTCTCGACTTGCGGTGGATCGTTGTGCGTTAAGACGGAGGAGCACGCGGATGGGATGTAATTCCTCTTGAAATTCGTAACACGATCAATTTGTAGAAGAAATAATTTACTTCAAATTTTACTTTATACGTATAATAAAATTTGTATAATATTTCTTGTACAGAATTATTTTGAATCCATTAAAGACAAGCTGATTTGCAACTCGGCTGGAGTAGACGCGTAAAATGAACGTTTCAAAGGCAAAAAGTTGCTTTCGAGAAGTTGGAGAACCGAAGAAAGAAGGAAAATATGCATAAGACTGTATGTATATCAGTTCTCGTGGACCGTACGGTTTTCTTATTCAAAGTGAAGAAGTTTCTGTCTGTATCTCCTTTTCCTGCGAGTCAAGACTTTTCCATATTTTTACCGCATCCACGATTTCCCAGGCAGTAGCAGCAGCGCGACGCATTCAGAAAAATATTTAATAAACCAGAGCGGTGGCGTCACTTTTGCCAAGCGTGGAATTGCGAGTGCAGAGGAACGGACATATGAATGCGTGCCACATAATTATGTGGACGACATAGCTCGAAGAATTTCGAGGTGAAATTTTTCTGCTTGTTTTTCGACGATCGAAAAAATGACAGTATCTTCAAATATTCCACTGTGACAGTCAACTTAGCGTTTCGGGTATCGAATTATTAAGTAGAAACAACCGGATGCCAGTCGGACAATTTTCATATGGTTTGCTCCCTGTCAACAAGAGACTGGTATTCAGCCGGAAATTCTCACGCGTTCCATAAAAATAATCGAATTCGAGAAGCGGCCACAATTCCGCGTCGCGTTTCGCCAGACGGGATCGAATGTGAAATGTTTGTTTAGTCTCTATTGCCGGTTTCAATTCGTGGCTCCCGTCATAAAAGCATCGAGAAATAATGCAACAGCATTGCGCTGGGTATTTGATCAATTCGGTGTCACAATCGAACCGTTAAGCTCGCGTTTCTTCGACACGCGCGGGTGCTTGTCGATGAGAAAGCCGACGAAGGCGTTTCGTCCGCTTGCGTTAAATGAAAATCGCTTTATCTCGGGCTTCCATCGAGAGCAAAACCCAATCGGGGACGGAATGAGAACGCGTCCCGTGTCGCCGATAGAAATCAATTGCTCTTTAACAATTGCTCTTTAATTCTCCCACCGATCTCGGGTGAAATCTAATTGCATTAACAGTTAATACTCTTGATGAACTTTTTGCTCTTATAAATGAGATTAACGATCAAACGGTTCAATTGTCGGCTACTTGCGGCATCCGGGCAATTAAAATAGTCTGGAGATTAATTGCAATTGTAGGGATATAGTCTATGATCAATTATAAGAGGGTTTGATACATATAGATCAATGAATTGAAATTACTCGTGAGAATAGTTTTCGGGTGATTCGTTCGATTCAAGCGATAAGTAGGATGAAGCTTTGGTATCTCTCGATCGAGGACATTGAACAGAAAGAGAACAAGCAAATATGGAGTTTAATTTCCTCTTGTAAATGAGATGAGAACTGAAAATGGACAGTTACATTCATTGAAATTACCCACGATTACTAATTTGGAATCAGCCACAACTAAAACTAGTCGCAGTTAATACAGTGAATTAATTTTGTTTAATTGATTGATCGATCGCGAAAAGGATGAACTGATTGACGGCAAACGTTCCTCTCTCTATGTGTCGCGGTGCCGCGAAATGTGGAACAACGAGCAACCGCGTGTAATTATGTCCAATGGGATTAATATGCAATGCGCTCCTGTGGCTCGTTACGTGCGACTGCAATTGTCACGATAATTAATTATGTAACTAAACCTGTCTGGCGTGAGCTTCAACTACGATATCTGTTCCCGTCTTTGCTTTCTTTAACGGTATTGACAGTTTTCTGCGGAAAAAAGCAACATTTTGCTTTTAAAATCTGGAAAATCAAGAATGAATTGATGAATGCAGCGAGCCGAGTGATCCAGATATATCGAACAATCGATTCAACAGGATTTAATCGAAAAAACGTAAATTGCGTCACAAAGTTTCGAAATATTCACAAATATAAAGTGTTTTTCGCGAGAGAAGAAATTAGTTATATAAAATTAATTTGTGCGAGATGCATGTATAATAAACGAGCATAGCGTCCCACTTCTATTCATGAGTGCTCTTTGAATGCACTCATCAGCAGTGCAAACGTTACGAGTTGCATGGGTTAGCTCGAGTAGAG
Source organism: Trypoxylon attenuatum (assembly GCA_963989405.1). NCBI lineage: Eukaryota > Metazoa > Arthropoda > Insecta > Hymenoptera > Crabronidae > Trypoxylon > Trypoxylon attenuatum. The sequence continues at coordinate 7,565,788 of OZ022495.1, forward strand.
AAGTGCAAATTCCACGGTTGGTTCGTTCGTCCGCATCGCGTGCCACTTGGTAAGAACAGCCGGTGCTTTGAGGCGATACACCGAAGAAAACCGTGTCAGCGCGCGTTCATTCCGACGTAAACAATACGACGAAACAAAACGATCGAGCTCTTTCCGTTCGAGCACGACACACAATGGCTCATTGATCTCGCGACGTAACCACCCTTCGAGACGTAGCACAAACACTTTGTTAATTATTGAGTCAATTGTCGCGTGAATGAAACTCTTTCGAAGAACGATTCTCTGGTGTTACTTCGTTCTCTTTGCGTGTACGTTTGCCAGCTTTTACAGAGAAACTTTGAAAAAAAGCTCGTTGAGTTGAGTAGTTGTGGCCAACCGAGGAGTGTCCTGTGAATTTCGAGTTAATGAGGGTAATCAGATGCAGTGACGAGGGTTACAGATCTGCCAAATGTCTGTTCGCGGCTACTGCGGCTGAGAATAGCACTAACAAACGTTGTTACTGACCGCAGACATTGCTTTACCCCGGTAGAAATGTACCAACAGCCTGCGATAAAACCACCACTTCCCTGGTAACGTCAACCATTCGGATGGGAGTTTTTAAAATCAAGTTTTTTATGACGACAATTCTTCACTAGTTTTCTCGAAGCTGGTAAAAGCATTCTGGAATAACTATTCGCGAAGTTTATCGGGCAGAAGGGAAAAATTGTCAAAAATCATCTTGGTAAGGGCGTTCGTAAATTTACTCGCTTCTTATCGAGAAACATCTTCTCGATCGAAACGAATCTGCGGTATTTATACAAACTTATTTAGTGAAATCTGGGCTGAATTATGAAGTGAAAATTGAGGAAAGATGATCTCATTAGAATTCTCTGCCAGTGGCAGCCGGTACGGGTTCACGGGTCAACGCGATCGTTAATCACGAGTGAAACGGTACTACGATCGTAGAAGCTCGATAAATCACGTATTCTCTCCGAAAAAGAATCGCTGTGTGGCGATCTTCGTTCCACTTTCACGCGACGGTGCAAAGATAAACGCTGGAAACAAATCGTGTGTTAAAGGATCTCGCGGGATGCACTGCTCAACTGTTACCACTAACGTCACTCTATTGTCACCCTTTAACCAGTTCTTTACCTAAGCTTCTAGCATTTTCTGAAAATTCTGTATCATTTTCTGTTTCGCGTTTCCGCATTATCAAAATTCGCGGCACTCCAATGTCTTCAGATATCAACGATTAATGGGGATGAATCCCGAGCTATACTTCGCAGGCCGATATTTTACCCGATTTTCTTTCGCTGGCGTGCCCAAACTCTATATCGATTCCACTGGGTGTACTGTAGTGTTCTAACGTGTTCGAAAAATGTTTGCTTACTGGTGAGCTCGTTTATCACCTCCGTATACCGGGTATCAGGTGTAAATTATGGTCCTACCGGACTCGGTCTCTCTTTCTCCCCATTCGACGCGAGAAAAATGCGGATAATAGCGAGTGCCGATAAATCTCCCATCGACAGGTAAATCATTCGTTAATTTTACCTTGCCCAGAAGAGTATCAAGATACAAAGCACACTCGTGTAGTTCGAAAACTTTCCGAAAGATACCATTCGGATCGTACGCGTTTATCCTCATTCGAACTGTTTAAGAAATCGAAAAGTTAGTAATCCGCAACATCCTCTTCAATTGAGAAGCTTTGTTATCGGCAATCAAAAGTTTCGCGGTTCGCCAAAGTTTTATTAGACTCGATAACCAGTTGATCGTAAGGTGAAATTTGGTAACTGCCAATTTGGTAACTGGTACCAATCGAGAAGGACTATTACCTCTGCTGCGTTGGACTAATCGTGCTTGCCAACAGAGTTCATCAGAAGTTTGCTGCCGACGCGCTGCACTACGTCGTCCTTCTCTAGAATAGGCGACGAGTTAAGACCGATAAGACGCGCAATAAATTCGTCAGGGTTTTACGGGCCGACTGGCGAAAGTTTCACGACAGATAACCGACGAGATAGACTTTCGCACTGGCGATATTTCCGGGCCAGCCGCCGCCTAACTTCCGGCCAAAGTGAGCTTCAGGACCCTGGCGAAATTAAGCAAAAACTCCGGGGAGAAGTTATCCCAGCGAAAGCAAAACTTCAATAACGAGGCGGTTGTCGGATGTTAGATTTTGATTATACCGCGATATAAGCTATTGTTCCGATCTTGACAAATACAAGAATTTAGGAAAATTCTATAAAACTTAAAAAAATATATAGATTTCTTGTTTTTGACTGCACCTCAATTTTGAAACAGTTAGAAAAAGCAGGAATATTCTCGTGCGATGAATTTCGCGTGTACCGCAATAATTTTAGTAATGTCTCTGTTGGAAGTTTGTCTGGTTTCGAAAGAGACAGCCGTTCGAAGGAACCTCAATGGTTTCATTGTTGGTAGAAATAAGGAAGTGGAGGTGGTTGTGTGCAATGTAATTATGAAGTGTTTAGACTGACTCACCATACATTTGCTGAATCCCGTGTCTGTCGTCTTCCGGCAGCTCATAATTGGGGCTCAGTCCCTGATACCAAGGATACATGAGGGCTCCTTGAACCGAGCTGTGCGCTAGCCCAAGGGAATGTCCAAATTCATGGGCCGCCACTGCGAACAGGCTGGTACCTGGAATTTATGCGAGCATTCGAGTATCCTCTCACGTAAATCTCTCGAATCGCCTTTCGTCCCTTGGCCTACTACGCTCCATCCCCTCCCAAGATGCATGCAGCGCCTTATTTATTAAGGGAAAAACACTCAACACTTTCATTAAGGCCTCGATAAATCTGGCGGAACGCTGCGCCCTGCAATAAAACGTTCACCCAGACTATTTCCTCTTTGGGTTTGGCGTGCTTGGAAGGGGAAAAATAGGGAGATCCGGATTTATTTTCAGTACGGATGAAACAGGAAATTTCTTGACAATCGGGCAAAACTAGCAGCTTACGGTGAGTTTGTTACAAATTGCGAGAATGGGAAAAAAACCCTGAGAGGTGATACAATTCAGAAAACGTTCACGCAATTTTTGTTTCCAATACTCGGGGGTCCAATTGAGGAAATCCGCGATCAACAAATCGATTTGGAATATTCATTTTTTTCTGCATTAAAAAACTCTCGGTTCGGAGCAGTATCGCGGATAGAGCCGGTTAACTCGATAATCCATTTCGCCGATAAATTCTGGAGAGGGAAAATTAAGCGTTCGTGAAAGATGAAAGCGCAACGAAGCAAATGCTTGAGTGTGAGTGTGAGTGTATGGTGCTCGGATCAAAAACGAGCCCCGCAGGTGTAATTGCGCTTCGTTCGTTTGTAGAAACGAACGAACAAGCGGGCGCATTCGCGCAAGGGACTCTGAAATAGCTGGAAGATTGATCAATTGCGAACACTGGGTGACTCGGATTAAAACTTGTAATTGTTCCGGTTAACTCTCGGTTCGAACTCCTAGCGAGCAAGGGAAATATATACGTTTTAACTTTTGTTTAGATAAATCTGGAAATAACGTTCTCTCTTTTTCTTTTTCTATTTTTAGTTACTCGAGCTTTCTCAACAACAATAAGCCGCATAGCTATTTCGTTAATAATTGAAATCTCTCGATATTTACGCGAGCGTTTCGCACAGAAATTTCATTTCAAGGTTCTCGAGGTGATCTTAAAAGGATAAGCCGCGTTTGTGCAAATTTAATCCAGCCACGAGGTTTAATTTTCCAAATTAAAATTCGCCTGGCAATCTCAAATACCGAGCTGAGGATTCGCGAGTCAGGTAGAAAGTTTTTCGAGGGTGAATATAGGGCACGGAAGTCGATAATCTGAAAGCGATATAAATTCCTTGGGTTTCGAGGGCGTAAAGTGAATTTCAAGTTGCGACGTTTAGATTCGTGGTACGGATGCATCCTGCTTGATATCTACATACATACAATTTCGCGATTCCTCTCAGGAAACTTTCTAACGAAAAAAATTGGCTCTACGATATTTTGCAAATTGACCTAACAGCTTTACTTTCGAATGACCAATATGCACGATGGATTCCATATCAATAATTAATTGATGTACAGAGTCCGTACAACTTGTTAACAACTATTTTATTATACTATAACTTCAACACGGATAAATTTAATTGTAGAATTTGAATTCATTTTTATTCTTACGCTTGTTTGCTCGTGTTTATGGCACAGGAATTAGGTAACGAGTTTTCAACTTTGTTACTGCCGTTGGAAAGTTTAACGCTTCGACTATAATTGTTATTTAAGAGTTATTACCCGAGAGACTGACTCGCTTCGACAAAACCAGAAAACTGTGTATATATATTATATACTACGGTAATAACGAAGGATAAATAACTGGTGTTAATTTCATCGAGGATAGCTTCAAGCGAGCACGAATGATGGTGACCCTCAGGGGATCACTCTGTTCGTTTCGAGGAGAGAGAAAGATGGAAGTTCGTAATAACGATCACCGCGAGCGCGTTCCTAATTCGTTCTACTTATTTTAGTCCGCGTCACGAGGCGCTCTTCCGATTAAGGGTGCTTGCACTCTTGCGAATTGCAGTCAGCTGTCGTTAACGTCGCGATTCCAAAGTATCCTGCCAATAGAACTTCCTAACGAGATAATTTTCACGAAGAATCCAGCTAGTTCAGATGCACGTTCTCCAACCGATTGTTTTCCTCAAGATTGAGTTTCTAATCCACCGTGGCAGCGGACTATCACGCGATTGAGACTATAGCGCGTAACTTCAGGGAATATTGAATCCGGTTAAATTTAAGGAGGCAGCGAAATGATTTTCCGCTGGACTTGCAAATGCAGCATCCACAGCGAATAATCGGGGCCGCTGTTGGAATGTGTCATGGTATGGAGATATTAGCAATTCATAACTAGCACTAATACGAGATATGGGAACCGATAAAGTGACCCCGTTTGTTTTACTAGCGCTGCGATCTTGCGCCAATTTGAATACGTCCCATAATTCCCTTCCTACTCTAGTCGCAATTTAATTATCGATTCCAGTCGGCACAACTAATTACTTCGATTCCGGATGCAATCGCAAAAGATTACTTACGCGAGATCCGAACTTTAAATTTAAATTAGTCCAAAAGATCGATGATCGGATGTTGGCTCACTTTAAATTCATCTTATTCCTTAGGGACTGTTAGTTCCACGCGAGTCCCACCAGTATCCTTAACCGGAACAAGCGGAGATTAGATACTGTTTTAGACCACTTTCACGATAGTTTATGAAAATAGCCGTGAATAGCCTAATCGAGCTACCACGATCACCGAAGAACAAGGGCATTGATAATTGTTGATTAGCAATTTGAGACCGTGCACAATAACCATTAATGGTCATTGCTAGACCCCCCGAGGCTTCGACGATTATAACTATGCTAATGAAAACGATACGTGCTCCGTGTGTAAGCGTTAAGCTTGATTGCATTACCGAGTCCTTCGAATTAATAATTTATAATAAAATAAAGTATCGAAACTTACGATTCATCTTAAACTGTCAAAGCTTACGATCGAAGGAGTCAATTACTAGTGGGTTAATTTTAGGACGAAAATAAAGCTCTTAATCCGTAGTACAAGTTTCCAATAGTACACTGATACGTTAGTGCGATACTAGTCTCTACGCCAACGCTATCTATCTATTCCAGCACTATCGCTCTGCCATTATTAACAAGTTGAACTGTTGTAACAGCGGAGTAATTGGATGGCATAATACTGAGTTTACGTTATCAATGATGTTATCGGGCGGAAGAGGCAGATCCCTTAGGACAGAAGGACTGTGTGTGTTCACCTTGGTACGAAGTGCGGGTAATTCGAGATTGGCAAAGGGTAGTATGAGAGAGCGCATATTGTTTTCCACGTTCTCGCGAAGCTTACGATCCCAGGACAATGGCCAATAGCGGATTATCCTTGCGGCCTCTTGTCTTCGTTATGGCGAATCGTTATGGCAGCTTCATTGCCACGTTGTTCAATGGTTATTTCAGCCCGTCTGACCCGAATACAGGGTAAGCTTTCCCGAGGTTAATGCCTCGGGAAACAACCAGCAGTTTACGATTTAGCTACCTTCGTCTAGATAACGTTCTTCACACAAAAATTCCATTAATATTTATTTTCACTCACTATTATAATCTCTACTTTAATATTTCCATTAATTCCCATCAATCCGAATTAAATGGTACAATCGGTTCGTCATCGTTTATATTTCCTGGTGATCAATTTTCTCAGACGCTATTCAGGATAAATGAATCGAGGGTACGGTTGGTTCTTTGGAGCGGAATTACCCCGGTTAAGTTTCTCCTCGAGTGACCCGTATTCCAGGGGAGCTACTTATTCCTCGTCGAACAATAACCAGTACACAATGGAGAATGTCTCGATTCATTCGCGGAAGGCTTAGTGGTATCGACAGTGGCATAATGCCTGTCGAGTTTTTACTCCTAGTGCTTTCGACAGTGGGGCTTGTTAGTCGGGGAACTGGGCAGTGCTTGCTGTGTTCTCAGCTGGCATGCCGGTAATTAATAATATGGTAATTAAACAAGCCACCACGGAGGGAGCGATTCGAATGCGGTAGCACGTAATTGAATGCAGAATTGCGGCTAGCTCTTGGTAGCCCTGCTGACGCAAGGGCTGTTTGTTCTTCACTCGCTAGCTAAGAATCCTACAGGTATTCCTTCTCTCTCTCTCTCTCTCTCTCTCTCTCTCTCTCTCTCTCTCTCTCTCCCCCTTTCTACTTCTCCCTTACTCTTCGTCCCGAATGAGCTTCCATTCCGGATTAGAACTATTATGTGATTATGTAGATTAATATCGTGTTTAGTTGACGTATGTTAGGTCCCTAAGCTCAAGCCTTTAGCTTATTAAAGAGAATTAATGTCTTGGTAAAAAACCATCATTACCATACTGTTTTATTAAATTAAATTCTGCTATAATTTAAGACTAATTTTACCTACTGGAAATATTGATAACGCAAATTCTAACTGCTATATTGTTAAGAGTAAAGCAAGAAAATGCATTTAAGAACGAAGATGAATAGATGCGAAAAAACTAGCAGGGCAAATGGAAAAGTTGCGTTCAGAGGTGTTACAAAAGTCCTCAATCACAAAATCCGTTTTATTGTACGTGTCTTTAATCTCACTATACTTTTATATACTTTTACTTGCATAAATCGATTCGACTCATTTTACAAAAGAACAGTGAAATTTTGAAACTGGATCAAGCGAAAATCGATGCGGAAGATCTTTGTACAAGTCACGACTGTCTAATAAACGAAGGATTAGAGCACTACCTGCAGTAGGAGGACAATGAATTCGAGTGACGAAGGATTTTTACCCCCTTTGCACCCTGTTTTGTCGGGTGGTAATAGGAAACATTGCCCGCGGGGCACAGCCGGCCAATTATTGGAGGTTTAGCCGGCTGCTCCGACCGATTAATAACGCAGCAATTAAGGTGGCATTAGCCTGGACCAAATGAAAACCCAGAGAGAAGAGGATGACGGTGATGGCGGGAGAATGTCTCACTCGATTATACTCAGATTCTTTGCGCTACTCAAAAGTACTGGCCATTAATCACTTCAACAGGTTGTTTTTTCAGTGGAAGGTGGAATCGCGTCACGCTTTACCTATTTCTTGACTAACGTTCAATCTGATTTCGATAAAAGATATCACCCAGACAAAGAGCATTCGCGAATGAATTAAAATTGATGCCTTTGGCGTCTTTTTAGAGATAATCCCTTTGAATCTGTAGTTATTCGTTTCGCGATGAAGCCAATTGAGACTCCTGAATTATTCTTTTAGGTTTCACTGCTCTACCCTGGAGAATCCTGGCTTTCGGATGTGACCCGATGTTCTTGGCTCCCTCAGGGAACAAATTGTCGGGCTTGGAATGGAAAGCGAGATGGTATTGATCGAAAATTGTAATACCGTGGATGGGAAACCTGAAGTGACATCATTGACTATTCACGTTATTCGTTTCGAGCCACCGAATTGGATCGTTTTCCAAGAAAGTACATACATACGTAAGACGTAGAGATGGCAATAAACTACGGCAATTTTTAGCTTTTGAGAATCTGCATTTTTCAAATCTCATATAGCAACGATTTTTAGCAGTGAAATATGTATAAAACGTGTCACATTCAATTATTTTACTCGAAAATATCACAAAATTTCTTCTGGTTGTAGAACCCTGTTTGCAGAAAAAAATAAAACAAAATGGGATTTGCATGAAAGCCGCGCTGCTCCGTGAAAAGAATTTATCGATGTTTATGAAATGGGGATATTTTACGTTTAAGACAAGTAGTACGTATTACTGTGGATGACGCAGACTGTATAACGCTTCTAGCAATACAGCTACCACGGCCGCTTCAGTTTCAAGAGGCAACATCTCATAAATCACCTCAAGCTTTAAAAGTGTGGACGAAGCCGGGGTGTCATCCCCCTGGTGGAGAAAAAATGTTTACGCCCCGCGAGCGACGCGTTCTCCGCTTCTCGAGTTAATTACTGGATTATCGTGTTACGGGACTGTTATACATATTCTCATGGTAAAAAAGAGATAAATCAGTCTGCGAATCACTATCTACGACACTAAAGAATTGTAGCCTTGAGATTTGTTGCAAATAACCAGTGAACAATGTATACAAACAATATACTCGATTTAATATTTTATTTAAGAAACAAATTAGAACATTTTCATTGATATATATTGCTACTGAAAAATTGCTAAGAGATGAAAAATTCTAATTGCAATTTCTTTGAGAGATTCACAGGGTTCTATAGTACGTTTTACAGGATTGGCAAGGATATTCGAACCGAAGGAATTAATTAGAGAGTGGTAGTTGAGTTTTCGCAAGGCCATATTGTCTGAGCAGTGTTCGCGATTGCTGAAAGGTCAATAAGAAGACGTAGCTGCATCTCCTTTTGCGCGGTACACAAGATCAAGGAAGTGGAAGATACGCGACTTATTGAATTTCTTCTTACCCTCTTCGTTGCTGTCGTCCTGCAAGAGCCATACTTCTTCTTCGTCGAAATGAGCGTCGCCACCGCGATCCTTGCCCGGGAAGAATGCGTGTGCCAGGATCTGGCCTCTTCCATCGAATGGATATCCATCACCATGATAACCCCTAGAAACCGTGGTAACCATAAACTATCGGTAAAATACCAACCCGTTGTTCCCTGAGATTAAAAGATCAATGATTCTATTATTATTCTATGAATTATTCTGCTTTTACTTAGAAAATGGATAGTTATTTGTCAATTGACTCAATTGAATATTTAGACTCCTTTTGCTAATTTACAATACACTCTTAACAAAGCTATTTAATTTGGAACAGGTTAGTTATGGAAATTTAACTGAAATAGTCTATTTGTGATTCAGTCACGACACGCACAGTGGCATTGACGCGTTGGTAATTCCCACGTAGCATACGTGTCATTCGAGAAAGTGATCGATTGTACTGGTTGCAGTTGAATTAGCACGCGAATTAATCGCGAGCAAACGACATTGCGATGTTTGAATAACTACCGTGGCAACGTTAGTAGACGGATAATAAGCGACACGACACGCTGCAACGAAGGAAGCTTCAATGAGAAAGCGCTAGGGCAATGGTGCAATTTTGCCAATTAGGGTGTCTTAATGAGGAGACTGGCGCCAGGCGTCAGACGAAGTCGCCCCTTGTTTGCCGAGGAAACTCGCCAAAACTTTACGAACGTAAAAGAGTTTAATATCAATCATCCTCATTCAACTTTCGACTATCCATTACGATGAACTCATGATTTTCTCAATGAGATCGACCAGTTTCCTTGTAAGTGACTTTTTAAGGGATTTGAATAATAAAAGTTAGATAAGGGTGTGAAATTAATACGAGCCACAGTGGCAATGTTCGTTGAGTGAAAGAAGAAGCTAAACTAAGAAGCTAAACACTTGATAGAAAACTAATTGTAAGTTCTAGTGGAAAACAGTTGGGAGGCATCGATCGAGAAAATACACCACTCCCACGCGGCAAGCAAACACCGTCGATTCGCACGCGACGCGCGTGGCAGCCTTCGGCAAACTCACCGACGAAAGTACACGAGAATGTCGGCGTGGTCGCTGTTAACTTCCTGGAAGGTGAGCTTTGAGTTTCGCGCCCAAAGGTTGAGAGCTCGGCTCAGCTCGAGTCGTACTCCACCTGTGTCTAGACCACCAGGCTGTTCGGTTCTCAAGCTGTAACAGAAAAGACCATATCCACTCTTAGAATGTGGTTCTTCCTCCTCAAACAGTTCTCTTATTTAAAAACAAATAGTTATCGATTAGTTCAGGTCACCATAACTTCTTTCATGACTAGCTTCCTTTAATCGATTTCCGTCTTTTTTTTCTTATCAATATCGTCAATTTATTGGCTTCTCGATCCACTGGGATGATTGCCAGTGGCAAAATACGAATGTCGTGCTCTCGGGGCTACTCGTTCGATTCCATTTGGCATTAGGGCGAGAAGAACCCGTGGAATTACATAAATTCTACCGAAGCACCGCAGCGAGAAGCAAGCAATAAAGGGAGGGTTGCTACCAGGCGAAATTCCGCGAAATTGCCTGGGATCGTGTTTCGACGAAAGTATGAAGAATGCTTTAAAGGAGATGCAGGGTAGACAAGAGAAATACGAGGATGAGACTCTGCCTGCCTCACGCGGTCGAGACAAAAAGCTTGGAATTGTGTATTCTCGAAATGACATTGCGATAGTGGAATTAACTTTAAGAGAAAACCGTGGGTTGGAAAAATACTGGAAATTTTCCTGGAACCATTAGGACAGGAAAGTGATCAAGGTTAGCAACGGATGCTACCGTTCCCTGTAATCCAATTAATTTGAGTGACATTTCGACATCTGGTCCTACTATGTAATTGGAAATTCTGCACACCGCGAAATAACAGATGTCTGATATACATAGTAGTAGCCTCCCGATCAGAAGGATATATACTACACCGAATGTACTTGTAACATTCCGGAAGCAAACTTTTTTAAAAATCGTACTGTGCATTGGTAAAAGGATTACGAGTTGTGCAAACGATCCAAGATATATTTGCCTTATAGATGGATCGACCTATTTCAACGACAAACAATCCGCTATCATTGTCGGAATTATTGCCATGATCCGCGGTACACGCTAAGCCGATTTCAGGATAAAAGCTAGAAAAAGACTTTCCGATACATTTTACTCGAATCCTTATGTTCTTTCCTACGAATTTACAGGCAGTTATTATTTAAAGGACACAGCTTTATCGCGTCGAGCCTTATATTCATAAAGCACCTATTCCATAATTCAATGGTGTTGGCGAATTTTCTGTTTTCCGTAATAAAGGCTACTAAATAAACCAAAGTCATCGAATGTATTAGCATTATAAATCGGGCCGATTCGCGGAGAATCGAGAGTGTTTTGGGGATGGAATAGCGGTAAATACTGTATCGAGTAGTGAGTCTTGATAAAAGTGGGCGTATCGACTGGCGTAATAGAAGGGAAATAAATCGACGTCGAGTCGCGAGGCGAGTATCAAATTGGCCTGGTGGTGTTTCGAGGGGCGGGCCGAAATTTACGAGCAGATAGAAGCGGAGAGGATCGAGGAGTAGATCGATTCGGCAGGGAATTTACATCGAAAAATAATATCTTGCTCGATGTACGTCATGTGGCCAGTAGGGAATGCTACACTGCATTGTTGGACGTTGCCTTATGATAGATGGGACCAACGAATCGATGTTAGCCCTTCTCTCTTTCAAGTTTCATTCCACTTCACACATCTCAATATAGGTATATGCGTAATACCTGCGGCGAATTATCTCTGACTTTTTTTTCCCTCGCGTCGCTCGTTTCAGAATGATGTTTGGAATATGAGAGAGAGAGAGAGAGAGAGAGAGAGAGAGAGAGAGAGAGAGAGAGAGAGAGAGAGAGAGAGAGAGAGAGAGAGAAAGAGAAAGGCGGGGGTTGAAAAGCGGGGACAAAGTTTCAACAACCGGAAACAATAGCTCATTCCGCGAGACTGGACAGCAGACGGATTATACGAGCGATCGGACACCGGTCGCGTGCTAAAAAGTCCGCTAATTGCTGGGTGCATTTTTTAAGAGGGTCCGCTACCGCTGCTACTGGTCGTGGTCACGTTCGCTACGAGCCACAGGCAAAAATTCTGCTCGGTTTGCATGGATGGAGCAAGGTTTCGCAGGGGGGGAGGCGACCGGAAAAAGCTGCGTTATCGCTCGCCGGAAAATATGGGCGAAATGCGGATATCGCGACATGATTGCAGACCCCGTTTTTTTCCCACCTTCCACTTATTGTCGCTATGGTTCTATTCAAAGCCCCTTTCGCTTTTTACTCTGAATTTAATGACAATATTTTTATAATTCTTAATTCTCTGATTTCAATAGATCGTCAAAGTTCTGCCGTGTATCATTGTGTCTCTCAGAACGAGAATTTCTGAGGCAAGTGAACAATTGATTATTTGAACGTTATTTATTGTATGTCTATCTTCTTTGCGAATGAATCTTTTGCGAGCCAACGACTCGTACCTATTTGTAGATGAATCGAAGTCAGGGTCCAATTCGACTGTGGACTTTTCTCGCGAGAAACCAAGTCAGCGGCTCGACCTCGCCACTAATTAAAAAGCAGCCAGAGTCGCTCAGTGGAGGCCTAATTAAAGGGACAGGAAGGAGTGTCAGGAAAAAAGCGCAAAGACGGATATCCTTGGGTGAGGCGAGCTGAATAGAGCTGTGAAGAGAAGAGAAAAAAGAAAGATGAATCTGAGAACAAGGTCGAGAAGAGTTACCGTCGAGCTTGGTTCGTTCTCTTCTCGCTTATCCGAATCACTTAGCGACAAACACCTTGTGAAACTTGAGCAAATCGCGCGAAGTTTTTCTTATTTTTCTGAACCCGAGAAATACTTTTTACAAGAATCCTGCAGAGAATGCTCTTTATTCGCATGCTCTACAATACTTGTTTATACTTCTTTATCTATACGATCAGTGTTCGTCTAATTTGAAAATAAAAGTTGAATTTTTCGACAATGTCTATTAGAATAATTTTTAAGCCAATTTACGATTAGAATTCCAACATTATTTGAAAATGTTACCATTGTGCAAGGATACCATTTGTAGAGATGATTTTCTACGTGAAAAACTTTGAGATCGCGAGAATCGAGAGCTTAAAGAGCCATCGGATAAGAGTTCTGACCTTGCAGTGGTCGTATGTTCGTCTCGCCAGTGGGCGATAACTCCCAGGAGCGACAGCGACTTTCTTTATTCCTGGGAACGATCCATCATAAATTTGGCAAACGGGCCTCGCCGCGTTACTTTTATAGTTCCGTGATCTCCATAAGTTCGCCAGCAGCAGCGCGGAAATACTGCACTCCCCGGAAATACGAAATTTCAGGTTGCAGCGTCGAAAAGAAGGGAGGAAGTAAGCAAGACGATTTCTTCCTTCTCGTTTCCTCGTTTCAGCTTTTGTTCGTTGCTTGACGAGATACCTTGTCGCGGAAATGTACATTGGCGAATTTACAGCTCTGCGATCGATGCTTTTCCGGTGACAAGCAAATAGGATACAAATCTTCTGGACAATCGATTCACTCCCGAGTCTCAGGTTTGCGTCTTTAGACTGAAAAGATATCGATCCATGACCTTTGTATTTCATCCTTGACAACTTAGCTCTCAGATTTTTTTCTCCTTTTCTCGAGAAACGTAAAATCCAGCATTAAAATCGCGATAAATTAAGTTGGTGCTTCTCTCGAGCAAAGGAAAAAATTCAAACGCGTTGGAACCCTCTAAAAAGTTATAAAAAAGTCACTTCCAAGCGCGATACTAGTATCATCGGAGTGATCGCGCATGAAATTCTTCTAAACGATGCTCCATTCTGATAAATTGTAGGACACGATGGGCGGTAGTAGCGCGCTCCAGTCAAAATTGCTCGGCAATATTTACCTCCGGGTTGGCAGTAATGCGCCGTCGAAACGAGTTGAAAGGTGAAATTGGAATTGCATCGCAGTTCGAGCGTCGCTTCGTCGTCGCGATTCTACGCGCGTGCATCCCCTCGTCGTCGACAAAACTCCCGGACAAATAAACCTCGAAATGAAACAATAGATCACTCGGCACGATATTAATTTTCTCTGCTGGACTGCCCGATTCTTCAGTTAGAAATTTCTAGCAGTTCGCAATTATTATTCGCAGTTCCCATTAACGAAGCAGTATTTCCAGGAGATGAGACTTTTGAAGATTCGTAGGTGCAAAGTGTGAGACGAGTACAGTTTAATTAATACCTAATCGAATAATTCCAAGTTGAAGGATAAATCACGCGGACATTGGATTCACACTCGTGCATCAGCAATGTTTCTCTCTGCGGTTTGTCAACCGCAGGAATTCGCCTCGCGAACTTGACACGAGGCGACGGTTTAACAATTGCGCTACACAGTTTCCTAAAGAAAACCTTCCACGAAATAGCTTTTTAGTATTTCTCGATCCTACGAAACTGAAATAAAAAGGATTTTTTGCCGCCTCGTCTCATTAATCCAGTGAATTGAAAGTGGAACCGGCAGGTTCAAGTTTCCAATTAGCTGTAATACGATACTCCGGCCATTGAAAATATACGATACTCAAAAGTGGCAGTAAACAATAATTTCATGGAAAATCAAATAATTCAACTGCTCGTTAAAATCCTCGTGTCGACGTCTGTTACCGAGAATAGTAATGAATTCAATTCTTTCGAGGGTTTCGAAATACGTACACGTAAAATTCCCAGTTCACATAAACTCTCGGAGTCCAGTGCGAAACGCGACTGTTGCAATTATGCGAGCGGCGGGTCAACGCCAATTATTGATAATTGATGCGAGGCTTGCATCGTTTCTGCAGGTTCGGCATTGTTACTAATTACCGTGCCGTCGATGCGTGCAATTTAGTATGGCCGAATGATCGATGCGTCTGTGTCGCATGGTACTGGTGTGTCTTGGATTTCAAAATTGCACGCCAAGTGCCGAGTTGGAGGAACATCATTGAATAATCCATTGCAATCTGGCCGTAAATAATTTTGCTGACGCATTAGGCGACACTGTGGCGCAGCACGTTGCAGGAATCAATCGATGATTGCCACGTGTATGAGGATCAAGCTAATGACTAATCGCAAATTCATCGATAGAATTCTAAGGAAACGATATTCTCTCGATACATTAACGTGAAAAATACTTCCTCGAAAAAGTAAATATATGAATTCCCTTTTGGATTAGGATACAGAAGTTCGCTCGTCAAATCTTTCCACTAGAAGTTTAAAACGTTAATATAAGTTTGAAGCACGAGATGGTGACTGTCTTGGAAGAAAATCGGGATAACAGTGCTGAGGAAGAAAAGAGACAATGTCGCGAAACGAGAGACTGTAAAAAATCTCGAAAAGCAACGACTTTTATCGGAGAAATTCTCTTGATTTTTCCTATTGCTTCAGCTGTTACGAACGTTTGTCGAAGCTTCAAGAGCTACCGTAAAAGTGTCGTTCCCGTTACGTACAGATTTTGCTATTATGACGAGCAAACAGAAATACTCCTGTCGAATTGCACGAATTCCTACGTCAAGGAAATTTATTTATCAACGTTAAAAACATCGAGTTCCAGTGGATTTAGTGGTTTTGGCAGGTGCGTACACCAAATCAATGCCAAATTCTATTTTTTTCTTTTTCCATTGGAATGGAATGGGGAGCTGCATTTACCGTGAAAGCTCTCGAAGCCTTGTCCTGGATTCCGCGGTGATCGAGAGATTATCAAGGACCATCCTGTTCCGATCCTGAGCAGCCTCTCACCGCGAGCTCATCCGATCAAATTCCGAACTCGACTGTCACTCCTCGCTGACAGTGAGAGAATTCCCAATCGAATAGAGGCTACAGCGACCTGGCTTCTGACACCACACAATTAGATCCATCACCAGACTTTTCAGTCTATCAGAGATATTGGAATTGCGTGTGTTGATCTCTGACACCCTCTTTTGGAAGTCAATATTTCGCGATGATGATCCCTCGATAACTCTCGATATTCTCGGATAATTACTGGTCGCTAACTTCTGTTCGATGCTCCATTCAATAATTTATGGAACCGAGATGCAATTCGTACTCTTCGCAACCTCATCGTTTTATTATTTGGTGTGGCATTGAACACATGATTTATGAACGAGTGATTTTAACTTTTTACAGTGGTGATTACGTTTATCGTTTTAATGAGATGAGAAGAAGCGGTGAATTATAGAGCAAATATAAAAAGTAGCGAGGTGGTGGTGGCCACGAACTTGCTTTGATGCGAGACAAAGGCCTCTGACAGTGATTGCAATCCTACTCAATCTTCTCCTACAACGTTTCGTCAATCGGTGAACTGACTGACACATCGAGAAAGGGGGAGATAACAAGAGAGAAAGAGAAGTATATACTTGAAACTAAAGTGTTAGTACAAATAACACCAGAATCTCCAGAGAAAAGAGAAATTACTGACTGTTGTGTTAAATACTCTCGTAATGAACGAGTATCTATCAGTGATGTTTTTGCAAATACAAACTCCATATGTTCAAAGCTGAAGTATATTTTTGCCAGAGGTAGAAATATGATGAAGAATATCATTGGCAGTGGGTATTAATCATCAATCATGAAATCAATTCGGATGCGGTTTAGTGGGCGCATAACGATCCGTGGTAGTGATTGATTTATTTCTAAAAGTGCGCCAGGGGGATAGAAACCTCTCTTGTTGAACTCTCGCGGATCGACGCGTCAGTAAACTTGTTATCGAGAGCGGCCGGCTGCAACCGTCAGTTTTCCCCAACACGTTTTCGAGGCGGCCGCGAACAATTTTCCCCACGACACCGAAAACTTGCTCGCTGCTACGGCAACTTTTTGCATCGTACTGCTGCTATGCTACGATTCAACGGCGTTGCACCGACACCCGAAAAGTTGGTGCAGTCGAAAAACTCTAACTTTCGATAAGGTAAAAAGTCCGAGGTAGCCTTCGGATTTCCAATTTCGTGGAATTATCGTAACTCACAAATCGCAGGATCTTTAATTCGCGGTTCGAATCAATGACGTTAATTAAATACCGCGGTGATTTCGCGGTAGTGAGATTAACTGGTCGAAACATTCGGTGAATTTTGCGAGCTATTTCCGCCAATACAAGCTTTCTCCGTTAACATTGCGGTGAGTCCCACGATTTTTCTCCTGAGCCTTTTAATTCGCGGCTCGAAACAGTGACTTCGATTAAATACCGCGGTGATCTCGCGGTGGCAGGATTAACAGGCTAAAATACTCGGTGAATTTTCCGTGCTATTCTCACCAATACAAGCTTCCCTTTGTTAACATTGCGGTGAGTCCCACGATTTTTCTTTTGAACCTGTGCGAGTGTGTCGCTAATTATCCCCGTGAAATCGTTGCGAGTGATGTTGCGGTTCGCGCGACTAATGCTCCGACTATTTTGTAGAATTTCCTCGCAAAGATATTGCCTGTTTCACGGTGGGAAGCAAACGTAATTCGATTACGCTCGTGCTCGATGGGACGTGGACAAATATAATTCGAATCATTGCACATTGGAACTTCTAAATAAATATTAATCAACGATCTACCAGTTTTTGAACTTTTACGTGACAAAATTATTCGATCGACAGGATTGTCAAACGCCAGAAAATCCACACTTTTTGACAGTGGCGATAAAAAAAAGGGAAAATAATTAAAACTCCAATGGAAATTTCTAAATTCAAGGGGATATTGGAAAATTTGTAGTTGACAGTTTTCACACTGTCGATGTAGTTTGTTGTTCTCTTTCTCGACAGGACAATGATGGATCAATATTAAGCGTGTCTCGGCCAACTACTTTGTCGCGAAACAATATTTCTTCGCCGCCTTCGCCCAACCCTTCGTGGCGCAGTCATAATGAATATGTAAAACGTATGCTGGTCACGGTTGCTAGCCAGGGACAGTACGCGGAATTAATTAGCACATTGGTTCGTGCTGGCGCATTTCACTGGACTCTATTATGTTTCCTAACTTACCAACATTATTTTCCACGTTCGTTTAAACTCGACATGCTCGCGGTCAAATTTGCAATTAATATTACCACCTATATTTATTACCATTCTCCACCAAAACCTTTTGCAAATTCGCTATAAGAATATTTTCTCATCCTACAGGTACGTATGATTCCGCTATAATATTATAAAATAATGAATAAAGGGATAAAATAAAGGAATCAACCGTGTTATTTGTAAATATTTGTCGTTGGATTTCAACGCGTACCTCGAATTAATCTCCCTCTTTTACGTTCTCTCAAAGTTCCCCTGATCCACTGGGAGCTTTCCGGTTTCGCGAATCTTTTTTTCATTCGGCGCAAAACGCAACTATATTTTGCGCAACAGTTGCCAGATCCGAATAACGATGTTTAACGATGTTTAACCAGCACCGACCATGCCGCGAGGAAAAGAGAGAAAGAGAGAAGAGGGGAAACCAGACGAAAGTGGTGGAAAACACGAATAGCCGCTGTACCTGTCCGACCACACGTTTACCTATACTACTGGGCCGTCGAGTCGGAAAGTCTCGTTGGTGCTTTTCACTTTGCGCCTTTTTATCGAGCACGCGGCTCGTTAGGAGGCTAACGCTGGGCTAGCTAATACGAAGCGAGGTGCAAGCGCCGGATTCCATGGAATTGATTGTATTATTATTAGCGTCGTTAACGGTTTAACTGCTTTGGGGGTGGTATTTCGGGTGGAAGAGAGGTGAGGGGGTCCGGAAGCAACGGAAATTAATTAACGCTTGGGCAAAGGAATAACATTGCGCCGCTTTACTCTTCACCCTTCGCACCAGGACTCGCCCGACGAAACTTATCGGACCCCTTTCGAGCGACAGTACAACGCTGTAAATGTAAATCATCAATGCAAAGTAAGAATAATATCAACACCATTAACGCGATCTGACTTGCTAATCAGCTCAGCCGCGCGTTATCGCATTAGCGTTCGCTCACTCGCGCGAAAGCCGTCGCGAGTAAATGCTCGACGAGCCGCCAAGAGGCGAACCGAGCGAAATGTCTTTCAGTCGCGTTTCCACCCTTCTTGGTTATCGGCTTGGGCCAGGAAAAATTATGAGACGTCACGCAAACGTGTCTTTGTCTTCCAGGAGAAAAGTGAATTCATCGTCACGTTGCTCGCATCGATCCACTTTTCTGTCGGATTCGTCAAATTCTCCGAATGCTTCAACTTTCTCTAGAGAGTACTGTGGTCGTCGCTATTAGACGATTGCATCAAATGCTATTTCGTAATTGCAAAACTAAGTAACTTCGTCGTCTTCTGCTCGAACAAAGTCGAGTGTTTGACAGTATTATAGATCTTCTGACTTGGCTCAAGATCACCAGCCGAGTTAATTCTTGCTCGTAAAAATAGAGTTGGGAGAGATTAAACAAGCGAAACCACCATTTGCCTGACACAGCCAAGATAGGATCGCTATTGGCGGACAGATTACCGAGAGTTTAATTAACGGCCGGCACGTCGGGCATCCGCCAAGCGGAGCCGATAAGAACTGACGGATACTGTCTCCCAAAGGGCTTTCTCCAAGGATTACTCTCGGTCCTCTTCAAGATCCGGCCAACAACAAACCCTACTTCGCCTTTCCCTTACCCCTCCCCCCCCCCCCCTTTCTCTCTTAGGTTCGGCCGCAAAAACCAGCGTAACATCCATCTTCGAGCTAGAACGGTTACCCAATTTCTCGTGCCATTAAGCAAAATCTGGAAAACCCATTCCCGCTCAATTCCCGCAATTTGTTGCTTATCCTTAATTGCTTCGGTTCCCGGAGGGTATTTAATTATATTTCGGCAAAAGCGGCGCATAGCGGTGAGAGAGGCACGTACTTACAAATCGAGCAGCAAGCCCAGTGGTTGGCACTGGACAAGAAAGTTGGCCACGTGCTGTGGACGTGCCCGAATTTTTCGATATCGGACTCGAGTGGACGAGAGCAACTCGAGAGATTAATTCGAGGGGATGGTGGAACGTCCTCGACAGGATCATCGATTGACGAAAATTGGGAAAAGAAAGCAGCTTCCAGCCAAACTTTCTTTTTACTAAAGATCTAACTGACTATGAACTACGATCTAATCTTCAACTTGTGTTTCATCTCGTTCCAGAGGTAAAAATGGAAAATGTTATATTGGAATATTGTGGTATCACTTTCAGTTTCTACGTGGAAAGTCCGTGGAAAATGGAAAAATTCGTACTGTTACGAGTTTTATCATGTTTCATAAGGCTTGACTGGCACAGTTTTGGCAGAATCCCAATTTCAGAAAAAATGGGCGTTACCTTATCCCTTAAATAAATATAGCGCGGTGGTTCTGCCGATGGAACCACCAAATCTAGCGTATATTCCACAAGATACGAGCTACTCGTTTAATCCTTTGCCATCCCAAGCCATCGCGGCTTGGGCTAAACCAATATCCTGAGAGGTCTTTGTAGAATCGAATTTCTACACCTCTTCTATCTTCGACTTTGCACTTGTTCCAGTATCAGCTATCGGTTCCATCGATCTCATAAGCTGTATCCACGGTCACACCCGACACACATATCTCACGTGACATCTCGACCAGAAAATGTAAGGCTTGCTGGATAAGCTCGATCGATTGCCGTAGAACTTTTCATATTTCTGGGGGTGATTTTAAGTCAATCAGGGGGTTGAAACCCTCGAGAAACGGGCTCGTCGGTTCTTGTCAGACTCATTAAAGTTTCTTAGTGGTTCACAACTTGACCGATTACTTTAAAGCGGTTAAGGCTTGTCACCCATAATAAAAGTCCAGTGGAAATTACCTTGGAAACGAGAGAAGGACATTTTCCTATTAAGAATACCCTCCGTTTAGCTATCAATCTCACCTCGTAAAATTACCAACAACTTTTTACGAAGAAAATCAACCAAGAAATCTTGTCGATTCGTCCGA
Source organism: Trypoxylon attenuatum (assembly GCA_963989405.1). Classification (NCBI taxonomy): domain Eukaryota; kingdom Metazoa; phylum Arthropoda; class Insecta; order Hymenoptera; family Crabronidae; genus Trypoxylon; species Trypoxylon attenuatum. The sequence continues at coordinate 7,586,699 of OZ022495.1, forward strand.
TATAGGACATTCCTCGGTTCTTCCGATTTTATTCGGCGAGCCAAGAGCGAGCAGTCACTCGAAGCAATCTATTGTCCAATCTTGCGGGATAAACAATCGTCTCGGTGCGGCGCAAGGGAAAACAGAGGGTCTCGGTAAGCTTCGGGTTTTCCAGTTTGCAGACTACAGAAGGGATGACAAACACACTTCGCAAGCAGATAAATCGGCGTGTGCGACTCACAACGCGATTTCGTGAAAAGCTTTTGACAACTGATAATTGGTTGAGTTTGTGACAATTTCATTCGCGATAAAATCTTATTAGAAATTTACGAACAATTTCATGCGCTTCAAAAGCATTAAAAGAGAAAAAATGATATCCCATTTCGCAAGATTCGTTTTAACGAATAGCTTTTTCCCAAGTTCCGGACCGGTAGCGCGATGCATAAACACCCTATTCATCATTCAGGGGTGCAAAGTTAATTAATTCCATCGCGGCGAGTAAGTCCGCGTTATTTCCAAAAATAACGCTGTAAAATAATCCATAATAAGCCAGGGACTCTTGCGTGGTATGAGAGCGAGAGATCGGCGGGAATGGTTGCGAGGACACGCTGCAGCGTGTTCGCGATTGGAATTAATAAAACGGCTGTGACAATAATCCCCTGGCTGGTTCGCCCGATTTTCACTCCATTTTCCGGCCTCTACTCGACCCAGGGACAGCCGATCTCTAACTACGCGTGCCATTCCTGATAATTACAGTAACAGCAAATAAATTGAAGTTCTACGTTGGCCATGTCGCTTGAGAGGGTTATGCATTCATTTCTACTCTCTGCACTAACCATCCCTTTTGGTTTCCTATTATTTCACAGGGAATAATTAAATTTGAAGGGTGACAGAGGTTGCTACATAGAGTGGCGCGAAGAGAGTATAATCTATTAAAAAGAAAGTGCCAGGATCTATCTTTTAGCCAGACCATTTTTCCACAGCTTGACCAGCAAAGGCAGTGTTTAATCAGGTTACCTGGCCTCTTTCGCATTATCTGTCAGCGAGTGAACGGTCCAATGGAATCCCGAACTCGATGTTCAATTAGCCTAATTAACCTAGCCACTATCCGTTGCGAGGTAAAAACTCTCAATCGGATTATCCTCGCGAGCCCGCGCGTCGAGAGGGTTATTACGCGTGGATATTAAAAGTTGGTGGCCTCTTTAATTGCCAGGGTGCCACGATAGCTGCAACACCCAGTCCGGAAACGACCTCGAACTAGAAGGACGAGTCACCACTGGACACTGGACGCTCGCCCGAGTGCGCTGTTAACGGCTAAACCTTTCAAAGGGATGACTCTATCTCTCTCTTTCCTGTCTCGAGATACCCTTCCCTTTCCAACTATTTCCAATGAGAAGATACTAAAATCGTGAATGTTCCTCATCAGCCATCCCTAATAATGAATCTTGATCTCTCATCTTTTGATAAAAATGTCAAATGAAAAAATAGACTGTCGGCAATTATTGTGAAAGCTAGAATAGCAGTTAGCAGGAAGATAGTAATTCCAGAGAATTCTTTACAAAACACATATAAGTGTTTGTAGACACTATTCTTGTTGTTAAAAAACAATGTGCTCAGAGTTATTTATCCAAGGGCAAAAGAAACGGTTTCGCGAAGATAAGAACCAACTATGGAGCGTTTGCTCGCAGTTTACAGGGTCGAAATTACAGGGCACGACACCGAGACGACATAACACGTTAATGAGGGTGTGCCAAGGTAAAGAGATCGTTCCTTCGCCAAACAAAGGTCTGAAAAGGGAGTACACGGAACTGGACGATGACCGTACGCCTGCAAACGCCACTAAGCCGTTACACAAGCATAGTCCTTACATTCGAGAAAATCCGTCGATGATCCGTGAAGAATTTTTTTCTCCAAGATCCTCCAGAAAATCCGTTTTCTACCTGGATTTCAGCATCATCCTCCTAATTACCGGCTACCGTGTTGCTATTAATTAGTTCAGTCAGACATTGCCAACCTTCCTGGGAAATTGTGCGCGTCTTAACCAACGCTAATTGGGATAAATAAATCTGGAGAGCTGACTTCGTTACAATGAAGCGTGTTCAGGGCGGCAGACGAAGCAGTATTACGCAAGAAACGCTTATAAAACACCGAGGGGACTGAGTAGATACGCAAGTCCAATGTAACGTCTGAAAATCATGGTGATGTTCAAATTTCCTGGGGCGTAGCGAAACAGCGTCAATTTTATTACAGAACTCCCTTGCATCCGAAGTTAACGAGTTTGTCTTATCGCACAGATGCGATCGGCTGTGATCGGCGAGTGGTAGGATATTCTTCGAAAAGAAAATTCGAAGAAAATTTGAAGGAAATTCGGAGGAAATTCGATGGAACCGTCTCGCGAGGGTGATGCTATGGCTTCAAGTGGATGCAGTCTGTCTTGGCCAGACACGGAGAATACCGTGAGGCAAGAAATTTGAGAGTCTGGCGCTGCGGTAGCGTCGTTCGCGATTTGAGATTAAGTCTCGCGGGGAGCCCTTTTGTCTGGGGGCCTCGATGCTGCTGGCTTCCCTTTGATTCCTTTTGTTTATGTACCCTTGCCCTTGCATCGTTGCACCCTCCAGCGCATCGTCTTCACGAGTGCTCTCCGCTCAAGAACCTCGCCTGTTCCCACTCCTATTTTTTTCCCATCCACGACTCCCCCTTTCTTCTCTTCTTTCTCTTCTCTGCTCTTCCCAACATCAGCTCACATCCAGTTTCTGCCAAATTTTTTCTGACCCACCGACGAAAAACGCAGACGCGCGAAAGATGAGAGATCAGTAAGTAGCGAAGCACGAGGCTAATACAGGATAATTGCAGCTTCGAAATTTCGATAGAATTATTATTGGTAATAATGACGGAAGTGGTGAATTAAGCGGAAATTAGAACCATTTGATGAGTATTGGGTAAATAGAGCTACTAAATGTGCATATTGTATACTGTGCAAGGAGGGAGGAAACCTATTATAAGAGAATAAAGGCCGAGGGAGGTTTACAGGCACGCGTGCGTGCGTGCGTGCGGGGGGAAGTGTCTTGCATTTCGAGGAGTGCATTCGAGAGTGTCAGCGGAACGGAGTAAGAGGAATGGGGAGCTAAAAATTCAGCATGAGACCATGAGAGACCCTCCGGTGGAGGCTACGCCAGCCATGCCAAGATAAAAGATGAAGATGCTCTTACGAGGACATGCAGCTCACGCATGATCCGAGGGAACTATCGGGGTTGCATGGAACAGGTTCCCTCTACTACCTTGGGCATTTAAATCACACCCTTGCAAGGACCTTCACCAGTCCTTTTAACGGATCTCAAGTCAAATTCACTTTAAATAACACTACGATCTCTTTCGTTACTTAGTTAATTTTATTAGTATGCCACACTACAAAGAGAAGTTTGAATCAACGATGGACGATATTAAAATTCCCCGAGTACTCGAGTAATAATATCCTAAATTTCCGCTCCTGCCGATACTAGACTCTAGTAAACCTTTGTGCCAGCCGCGTATCGAGTTTAATAACAGCACTTAACTGTATATCAAACTTGCCTCTAGCTGCTGCACATTAACCCAACAACGAAATGCCAGAAATGTGCTTGTATAAAAGGAAGATTCACCGAGATCTCTTTAGACTTTACTTCTCAAGCACTTTATAACATTAAGTACCCTACTTTAAAAGAAACTTTACACTGAAAGTGATTTGATATTGATCGCGCTAAAGAAAGCGAAATTGAAAAGTGCTCAACATAGTCCCGGTTTCTAGTAATTTCATTTGCACAGACTATCGTCGTGGTGGAGAAACGCACGCAGAGACCAATTCGCAAATCAGTCGAGGATCGTGTTGACGAGGCTGCGTCGATTCGATTTTTCCCCAGTGCAATGTGCATTGAGTGAATGGCAGGGAACAAAGGGCTTGCGATCGATCGAAAAGAAAACTATTTGTACGCGCTGTGTCGAATCGTTTAGTGGGAGGCCGAGCACGGTACCCGAGCATTTAGACGAGTCTAATTCGATATCGCGAGCAAATTCTATGAATCCGCTGCAAACTGACTCTGGCTGGCCGGAGGTCCATTTGCAAAGCGTTACGTCCAATTACACTGGTGCTCGAGTTTCGTTTGCCGGTCGTACCCAGTGTCACCCATCGTCATTATTTGGCACGCGCCCCCCCCCCCCCCCCCATTAATAAATAAATCGGTTCGCATTAGCAAATGAAGAGTCACTCGCCTTCGATGAAACTCATCATTAAAATCCTGCGTTAAGTTAAATGATTTCTGAATCACTCAGATTCGCAATTCTAGTGGAGAGGGGTATGTCAGTAGAAATGTCGCACGATTTGTAAAAGAGAAGCAAACATTTTATATTTTGAGCAAGATATACGATCTTGTTCTATTTTTGCACTTTACGACGTGGTTAGTGAGCTGGAAAGAACCAGGCAGATGGGTAGGTTGTTCCGCAGCGTGACAATTTAGAATTAAACCTATTGTGGTTGACCTATTTCAACGAGGAGATTGTATCCCTTTATGGTCGCGGTACACGACACAAAACTTGATTTTCTCTCGCATCGAAAAATCTCTTTCAATTTAGAGTTAATAACATAGTGGGCAATATCGTTGGAAAAGAGAAATTAATATCTCGTTAAAATACCCTTTGCTGTAGCGTCTGTACGGTGAGTATACTATAACTGTGAAGCTTCATATCGCTCCTATTTCTAGCTCATGAAACGTTTGTGAACCCCCGCGGTCATCTACCATTTCTTTCTTGAAACGTATTCGGGAAGTTTGAACGTAACTCGGAACCGGCCCGTTCAACAATCATAATTCAAAGTTTAATGGCGTAGGTGGGAGTCAGAGTGAGCTCGAGTCACAAAAAAATTCCATGGGTGCGGAAGGAAAGATTTATGGAATTTATTTTTCTAGTGATTTATTCGTTGTAGAAGTTGAAATACGTATATATAATGAACTAGGGCGTTGAAACCTCGCGTAATCGTCAGTTTTAACAATCTCTTCAATACAACGCGCTCACTAAAAACTCGTGCGTTCCAGCGACCATTGTTGGAACTTTAATTCCGAAGCGATAAACTCGTAAACTCACCACCAACAATTTTCATTTATTTTTAACATACTTTTACTGTTGATCAATAGTAGTATTTTACTCGGCGAGTAAAATAGTTTTACTAATCAAAGTTCAAAGCTATTTATCGAAGTTATTAATATTATTTTATATATCGATTAAAGTTTTTATTTCGTGACGGTTTAGAGCAGAAGGTGAATTCCAAGTTTCCATTGAACGCAAAGTTAGAAACACCGGTCGTGATTCTGTTCGTGGCTCACAGGAAGCAAGCTCCGATCTCAAGTTGAACCTGTGCAATTCTGTTGAACGACGCCGCGTGTGCTCGGCACGCTTTGCAATTTTGCGACAGACGTTTCACTTTCGCGACGACACTAAGCGATACGATGCCCCGAAATCCAACGTGTCCGGGTTGCCAGCAGTCTTGTCGAAGCTGGATCCACTCACTCGAGGAATTTCCATTTTCACGACTAATCTCTGGTCAGCGTGACAGTTCGCACACTTTGGAATGTGCCCCTGTATCGAGACTCTAACCATTCTCGACATTATGAGATTATTAAGACCCAAAAGACAAGAGGAATCAATAAAAATTAACCGGGAACTAAAAAATTCGATTAAAATACCGAATCCACAATTTGTTATATCTACAATTTTTGCTCTTCCATCTGTGATTCTGATGATCATTGGAAATGATACGAAAGGAAACGCGTTTCCAATGGGACGAGACTGATGAATTTTCCTGGTTTGTTTAACGCCGTAGTCATTATCCTGGACTGCGTCCAATTTCTCCGGTAATTGCGTCAATACGTGGGTGTATCCTGAATCTAATTCCACCGAGAGCAATAATGTACTCGCAGCCAGACTGCCAATCGAATCCCGCCGATAAAGCGGATATCCAACTGCATTATTGAAAAGGCGATCGACGCCTCTAGAGATTCTTTTAACGCAACCGCGATTACAATTAACAATTACAATTTGTTTTTTAATCTCTCGATATCTGCTAAACGAGCTGCTTATTGCACAATATGTGTAAAAGACCATTGCGAATTACCTTCTGTATAAAATAATTTCATATCAATATTCATATAGAGGAATATCAATTCGCAACTTTTCCATCACGGCTACAATTAATGCACATAACATCTTCTACCTATTATGCAATCACTATTCTTGACTCCTTTCCATCGACTCGTCTAATCGATGGATTTCAATTAATACGTAATAGCCAGTTATTCGCGATAATAGTACCTCGTTCAATATCGGCACTATACTAGCAAGAGAGGATTCCATTGGAATCAGCGTGCATCGAAACTGCTGTTTTGGCGCAATTACACTTCACCCGACGATTTTCCGCCGAGTGTAATAGCTGATAACGTTCTCGCATTTCCAGAGACGATTACGTAATGAAAATGTTGCTTCTGGCAGAGTGCAAGCGATACTCGTGTCTCGATATTTCGCCCGAGAAGAGATATTCGATCGAAACGTGCCACGTTCTGCTCGAAATCATGCAGCTTTTCAATGGAACACTTTCGCAATTTTTTTCCAAAAATCCGACATCGTTACCCTCAGGAAATACTCCATCCCTTTTCTGCCTTTTTTTTTCCTCTGAATATCGAATAAGAAATTTCTTCATGCCAAAGAGAAAAAACTGCCCCCATTTGATCCTTGATTTCACTCTGGATCCATTCGTTCCTCGTGATCTTTATTCCTTTTTCGTCTGCCTTTTATCCGAGTTCGCTCTTGCAGAAAGAAATTGGGCCTCGTTTTCGCTAACATGGGGCTTTGGCGAGTGTGCATAAATTCAATAAATAATTGCCGTTGCTCTGGGTACTCTTCAGGCTCGAAGGAAACCAATCCCATTATGGCTGTTGGTTTCATTAAATTAGAAAGCTTCTGAATAATAGCGAGCTTTGAGTCTCTTGCAAGCGTCAAGTATAACTCATGGCGAGCCGCAAATTCTTATCGTTAACTATTAAATTTCCAGTGGTGGCGAATGAAACAAGTCGAGGCTTATTGTTAGTCTGATCCTTGGACTTTGTTTCTCAAGCTAACTTCAATTCGTTCCAGCAATATTATCAATGCATACGCAACTGATAAAAATTCAGAGTCTGTGATCCATTTATTCGGGGTAGTTATGACAATGCCTTCAGCGGGTGCTTTTGTTCATTACAGCTGTAAATGTTGCTGTCGTGAGATTTATGATTCCGGGGGGCGAGTTATGCACTCCCAGAGGGTGCATTTAGCGAGTAAACGCTACTTCATTTCACAATAACAGAGATTTATCGTCAGGAGAGCTGTATATCTTTGCAACGACGGGTTAAAATAAATGCGACCACGATGGCCGCGGGCCTCTACCCGCAAAAATGTGTCACTAAATTTTGCCAGCCAGTCCGACGGTTCTTCCAAGCGGACGAGATCTTACCTCTGAACCTTCCAGTTTCTCATTCGGCTCATGTATTAAACCGGAGCTGCTGAAAAATACTGCCCGACCAGGAAAAAAGGTTGTCTCTTTAAACTGACAAAAGAAATGTGTTTAAGAAGATTTTCCAGGAACGATTCCCCAACGCAAAAAGTTCTTCAACTAAAAAAAACTTAATTATCCAGTAAGTCAATCAAGGCGAGATTGAAAAATAGCAGTTAAAAAGTGAGATAAGTAAATAATTTCCTGCAGAGAGTGTGTGTCAACTGTAATCGGGATAAAACAACAACGTCATTAATATTCGCAAATACCTTGGAAAAGGGTAGTGTTTAATCGAGTCATTTCTCGCAGTGTATCGCAGTGTTTTCGGACGAAACGAAGCAAACGAGGAGGAGTAAAAGAGGCGGGGGTGGTGGAAAGAGGGGGATGAACAGGAAAGCTTCTGCTCAAACGTAGCAGCGGTGGCCGCATTCAGCGAATAATTACGAGTGCAGCGTAACGCTGAATAATTGTAAGTATTACAAGCCCGAGGAACACAATATGCATTGTGTTCGGTAGAATGCGTAAACACAGTGAGCGAGTTTCGCGCATAGGTCGCGTAATGCTGTCTTTATTTGCGCTCTCGCATTCTGCATGGATACGAGGCCCCCAACATCGGCTCATTTAACCAGTTTAAAATGTGCGTTTCAGTCTCCTGTCGTAGTCGTCCGTTCGCTGAAATCGAAATGGAAATCAGAATCGAAATTGAAAATCAAATTCGTCCGTTAAATTCACCATGAGAATGTGTTATCCATAATCTATTTTCATTCATTACCGCGAGTCTTCTCTCCTATTTCCTTTAAAAGTAAATTTTCGTGTATTACAAAACTAAGTATCTTATCAATGTAACGATATTAATTTCAATTACTTACTCTAGCAAGAAATTCAGATTCGGTGTATCTTATCAGTGATATTGAAGATGCGAAGATATTTGTCGCAACTAAGGCAGAAACAATTGGACGCAAAATTATATTATTTTTCCTTCTGTAAAAAATTGATCCTTCGAGAGGATAACGGATCGAGGTTGACACTCTCGAGTTTATTATTTATAAAGAGCAAAGGGTGTCGAGCGTGCGTTGGGAATGTAATGTGTGAGTACATATGTATGTAGACGCGCGAACAAGGCACCCCATGGTCGAGGATAATAATGGTAATCACGGAAATCGGACACGACGGATAAACCGCAAATCGATGCCCCGCAAATGGAGCCACGGAGTAACCAAGGAAACGGTTCTCTTAGTCTGAGACAGATGTCGAATGGGGCTCTCGTTCGACGCAGTGCCCTACAAATTGATGCCAATTGTTCGGCGCATCCTTTCGACCGCCACCAATCACCCTGGCTTACTTTGTCTTACACGATAATGCTGCACCACAGACGTGGCACTATTCCTCTATTATGCCACTGTTGCATTCAGTCTCCACAATTGCGGCCACTCGATATAGCAATATTAACGAGGGCAAAAGACACACACCGAGGACAAAAGTAACTTTCCAAATAAAAACATATCTCTTGGAATAAATACAATTATTCGATAATCTACTAAAAGTATGATGAAACGAGAAACAGTGAATAAAATAAAAATTTAGAAGAAGAATATTGAACAGTTTAGTTTATACAGTATAATATGATTCGTATTGAAGTAGTCGATGATGCAATTTAAAGATGTATTTGGCGACCAGTTTCAAACAGAAAGAATTCTCTGTTTCTTACTGTGTAAGATACCGAGGAAAGTCTGGTGTTGAAATTTTAATGTAACGTACGTTGAAATATCAGTGAAGCATGTATGGAATTGCACTTAAAGTGGCGGTAGAAACGAGAGTTCTATGGTGCAATAATGTGTCGTCGAGGCAGCGTTAAGAATCGCTCGTGAAGCTAGGAAACTTTGAGAAAACTTGGCGAAAAGCTCGTCCACGAGTGTGCTGCCGCTTTGTAAGGTGAATTCCGGGGGTCTGGAAGGTTGAAGTGGTAAGCAAAAAGCTAGAGGCTTCATCGTAGTATACGCTTCGCGAGACCAGACCACCTTTCCAACTCTTGTCTTACTTCTATTCTACGTGCATCTCTAATTGCAGACAGACAGATGTTTCACGCCGTAGCGCGGAGCTTTTTAAAGTACCACAGAACAAAATTTCTTCGGGTCAATTACTCTCTTTGTTTCTCGTTTCATTCGACTGAAATGCTTCGATGCTCTTTTATCCAACGCGAAGAGTTTCCAGCGAATTTGGCAACCAAGAACGATCTCGGATTTGGCAGAAACAACCGACGGGGGTCATTTGCCAGTCTCTTTAATACATCATGCATGAGCAGAGGAAGCTACAAGCAAAATAAAGAAGCACTCGAATCGAACGGTAAACATTTGCGAATTGCTGTATCTTCTCTATTTCGCTTTCTTTCAATCGATCGTTTCCTTTCATCCGTCTCTTCGATGTTTATCTCAATTTCGCGACCCGTGGTACTTCGTAGAATATTTATAAGAAAAAAAAAAAGAATAAAATAAAACGGAAACACGCTAGGGCAAAGTTCAGCTAAAACTCTAGTAAAACCGTAATGTTCGAGAGGTTCGGCAAACTTGCGAATGAAATCCTAGATAAGAGAGTCGGCGCAGAAACTAAACCGAAAACTAAAAGCAAGTAGCGCAGACGTAAGCCAATAAAAAGGTCTGCCCGAAGAAGAAACACGAAAGAGGCCAGAAAATTCGTGCGCGAAAGCAAACGCAAAGGGAAACGAAATTTGCAAGTAACGTCTATACCACGGATGTTAGAAACCAGATGCGAGGAACTTGGCAAGTTTACTCAAAGAAAGTTACCAACAGTTAACCTGGATTCTCGTTATCGCTGTTCCAATTTTCTTTTTAACGCAAAGGACGAAGGAATACTTCTAATATAAAATCCCACGATTTACGATCTGCTACTAGATGAGATAAAAAAAGAAAGTTATAGTTGACGCAAATGGGAAGAAGAAGCATTGGTGAGTCGCGAAAATACTGCAGTGCGCCCCCCAGGTCAAATGTGAAATATCGCGCAAGATATTTACCAGTAGTACGTATTTTCGCACTCGAACACGGTATCTCTATTAATCCGAGCTGTCGATACTCCGCATCGCCCATTACCCTGAACGACACTGACGCTTCGGTCTCTCATCAACACGAACCGTACATTACCTTCGGAATGGGGCACACCGGTACCCGGAAACTGGGGGAAAGTGGTCTGTCACTATGTGGACAGGAGTTCCTTTTTTGGAGCAAACATTTCGCTCGGAATATCCCTCCTGTATCTCTCTAGTAAGACGGATGAGGATCGTAACTCGTCCAAGTCCATCCGATGTCTATCTGAATTCTAATACTTCTCCCTACGTAAAGTTTCTGCATATATCACCATACCAATCATCACACTATATTGAAAGTAAAATAATTACAAAAAGACCATTGAATTTTTTCCGATAAAAATACGAATCCTAGAACTTTAAATTCCATAGATTTTTCTTTGTAGTAAACTTCTACTTATTCGAACGACGAGTTTCAAGAATTAATGTTATTAAGTATTTTACTGTCAATTGAGCATAGGGCTGAATTCCACTGTTCGATTAAAAGCAATCAGTGATAGAATGACGAGTACTCGTCTCTTAATAGCAAAGAGTTTCAGGTCGGCTAATACCAGTTTAGCTAGTTTTGCTATAGCAATATAGTCGTGATACGTTGTTGCGTATGTGTAAGTATGTAAATACGTATGAGTACTCCTTGATTGTAACTTTGCTTGGTCGTATGTCATCGTCGATCGTCATTGGAGCAGAGAGGAGCGTCAATTAGACAGATCGATCGGCCTCGAACCTTCCTTAGCTGCGACGCCTCGGCGCCAGATCGGCTGGTGGAATTGATATTCCTGCCAATTTGTTCGGAGCATCACGTGATTTCTACGTGATTTCTCGTTGGCATTTGCCTCGCTGGAGACGGCCTTAGCTCGTCTGAGCTCTCATCGTGATCGACAGCAGGGGGGGAAAAAACGAGTAGAAAGGCCAGAGACCTTTATCGATCGATCGGATCACTCGCCGAAGAAAAATGGAAATTTCTCTCTGGTGAAATGAATAAACGATTATTCGGAATCCGTGGATTTAGAGCCAAACGATGACAGAGACTGGGACCTAGCAACTGGTGTGTTCATACAGTGGAAACGTTCCAGTCTTATACATTCGTCCTACAAGCAATTATTTCTCTCGTTTTTGAATTCAATTGAGGTACTTGAGAAATTTGAAGAAATAACTTAAAGTGTGAGTGGGTTAAAAGTATCTATCTCGAGTATTAAAATTTGTTGTAAATGCAAAAAAAAATAAAAGAAGTCAGGTCGAAGTAGAATCTCTCAATAGCTGATGCATCAATTTTGTTGAAAGAGGACCTTCGCGAATTGCATGTCGGATATAATTTCATTGAAGTCTATTAGAAGATCCGATAGCGCGATTCGACACGTGGTCAAAAAGTTAATTCCTACGTAACCAAGGTTGCTAGCTCTACTCAGCTTCTCTCAGCTACTCTCAACGTGGAGGAGAACCCGTGTCCTCTTCGCTGTTTGGACTCGGATCGCGAGTTGAGTGAATAAATTGGGTCGCGACCCCATTGAGAGAAAACTTGTACCCGTAAGAACGCAACCGATGCTTGCTCAGCCAAGTTACTCTCTTCCCATGGCTCTCGAATGTGCTTTCGCTCTCTCTCTCGAATCTTCCCTGTTCATTTTCTAGCCTCCTCCAATCGTGCTTTTTATTGCACTACTTTATTGTAAAGTTGCTCACTCTTAGTCTCTCTATTCACTGACTTTGTGGGTCGGCCAGTCCAGTCGACGAGAGTCGTCCATTTATCTAGCCGTTTCGTTTCCGACCTTTTCTAAGCTTTTTTCCTATCGGCTATTATACTAACCGAGAACTGTTTTCGTTCTTCGCTTAATTCGCCACCCGACACCGATTTTTCTTCCTTTTCTCGTCTTCCTCGATCGCTGTGGAATGTTTCGAATTCTTCTGGTCCTTTTTTCGGAAACTGGTCGAATTGACGATCGCGTTCGCTCACTCAAAAAGGTTGTGATGACCGCTCGGGCCTGATTTGTAGGCAAGCATCACACCCGGGTTGAGTGAGTCCACGCAATCGTCACCGATGTTCGGTGGTTTTCTTTTCCCATCAGTTTCTTCGATCGATCTTCCTTCGGGTTCATCCGTTACATTTTTCACGAATCTTCAGCTTGGATTACGAATTCTTCGCACCATCTCGTCTCGATAAACTTCTTCTTTGACACTCGCGTCGTCGTCGACTTCTCAAGAGCAAAGAGACTTTGGCACGTTGCTGCGTTGGCATTTATATAAGGGACAATCGCTTGAAATATAGCCCTGATCTTCTGGGATCAACTGCCTGACCGCCGCGCAATTGGTGGACGAGATACTCTCTCGGCCCCTGTACTTAACTTGGAATTGTTCGCTTCGTTCTCCTCCGATTAATCGGACTTGGTGCTCAGCGTAAATAATAGCGAAATAACGAATTCTCTAGTCGAAGACTACCACCGATTGCCTACTATCGGTTCTATTTATTACGACTCGTTTAAGAGGGTTACCGATTGTACGCGGTTGAGATTCTAATTACAGTGAGCCACCATTTATCGGAGGTTCATTTATCGCCTCAACGCTGAAACCAATGCACTATGTACCTCCGGACCGTGGACCATTCGATCGATTGGCTTCTCAAACGACAAGACAGCCCTTCAGAATGTTAATGAGATTATACATCAATAAGGTAATATTGAGTTTTCGACAAAGTTACGTTTATTTAGCGAACGTTTGACTATGCTTAAATAAGGAAGATTTAACATTACGTTTGTCTTATGTAACTCAGTTAAATTGTAGCTCTATGATATTTTCATATAAACTTCCTATTACGCAAGAGGTACGGTTCGAGAAATTGTCCGAAACCCTCTCCGATAATCCAAGAGCAGAGCCATCCATTGACTTAGTTGCAGAAGTTTCCAAGTACTCACCCAACAACAGTTCTCTAACTGGAGGCCACTCGGGCAAACGCTAAATCCCAAAACTACCCTTATTTCCGGCAAGTAAACGAACAGTTCGTTTTATCGAAGCAGCGTAACTTCGTGTTACCGCAAAGATCTCTGGAAGGCATGGAGAATCTTCGTCCCTCGTCTCGGAAGGGAAGTGAAAGAATTCGCGCGGATCGGTGAACACTACCACATTTGGAAGAATGAAAACAATTCGCTTGGAATTTCCCTGTTTGCTGAAAGCGAATCTACCGAGACTTATATCGCGGTTACCAGATGAGCATCCTCGCGAAGAATCGCATTTTCACGGTGAGCTTCCGACGGAAAAGCGAATCGCAGGAAATCGGAGGTAAAGGCGAAGGACGAATAGAAGCGGACGGACGGAAGGAAGGAAAACGAGCCAGAATGCCGTGAAACGCGATGGCTGACATTAATCTTTTGTTCAGCGATGTTGTTTCGCGTGCAGCCTCCTGTTTGTGCGTTCTCCGTTTACAAAGCTCTTCAGGATCCCTCTGTTACAAGCGAATCTCTCTTTCTCCTCTTTCTTCTTCCTTTGCTCGTGTTTACATTTTTATAATTGCACTGCTCAACGTTCGGTCTGAATGCCACGGCCTTCACGATCCTCCCATGAAAATTCCTAAATGCTCGCGTAAAATACCACCACGACTTTCTACCTGAATTTTAGATCCTTTTGGCAAATACTGAATAGAGGATCTTGACATGTTGATACTGGCATCTATTTTATATATTTACACGCGAAAATCCTGTGTTTGAACGTTATTAAACGTGAGTCCACACCTGTTAATGACTCGTAACTTTACTATCGTCATTAAAACCGGTGGAGCTCTCAATTCAATCGGTTAGCATATATTCTTCTTTGCCAAATATATCCTACGGAATTATATCTGTTTTTAAAATCATTTGCTAGCTGAGATTAAACGTTAAATATATCTATTTGGATTCGTGTTTGAAACATTTATGTCTATTTCATCCTAGAATTATTTTTTTCTTCTATTTTTCTTTGGAAGTTTACCACATAGCTTTTTGAAAGAACTCGCAATTTCGCAAGCGCAAAACCGAGAGAGGCATCCTCGATTTTCCATTAAATTTGGGCTACTCTTTTTTTTTTCACCGAGAACCGCACTTTAATTTCTCCGCAAGTAAAGCGCAGTCCTCGAAGCCAGGCGCAGCTTAACATAAGCAGGGCAATCTTAAGTAAATTGAATCTTGAGCGGTGTTCGATGCATTGCGGAGAGAAGTGGAGAGAAGAGAAGAGAAGAGCAGAGAAGAGGTAACCGCGGTGGTCGTGCTCTCCAGGTGCGCGTAAGTGGTTCGCTCGCGGTGGTATTCATTTTTCCGCGAATAAAAACGTAAGCCGGCAGATCGCTACGAAAGTCTCCGGACGAGGTTTTATGCAAATCCTAGCGAAACGACCGTAAAGGTTTTCTCGCAGCTGCAATAAGGAGACCGATCTCGCCCGGTTAACCGAGCCCCTCAGCATTTTGGTCGCTCATTTATTCCTACGGTAGCCGGATTCTCGAGAATCGACGCAAATACTCCCCTTGGTCTCCTCTTGGAAAAACTGTTCTACCGATTTTCTAACGATGCCATTCTATGGATACTGCAAACGCAAATACCCTGGATATTCCTTTGACACCTGAATTAATATGCCACATATAGATTTATACGTATACAATAACTATCCAATTGCGAATAAATATTCTAATTTAGTAATATTTTTAGCAGTGAACTATTTATGTACTTTATATTTTAATACTATGTCTGTATACTCAGATATGAAATGTATCAAAATACTAGCACCGACTAAGGTCCAACGTGTCCTAATCATTTACATGGTCACAACCAGAATCCCTTGAATCAGCAGAAACTTGAATTAGATTTTTTACTATTTACGCTAGATTCTAAAATTGAACCGCATATACTTGACCGTGGAGAAATTCCTTTACCCTTTCCATCAACAATCTATTCCACAATATCCTACCAAAATCACGATTTCAAAGTAAAGCGAAAGAAGACGCGTCTCGAGAGCCACAGGACGAATACCATTAGAGGAGTGAAAAGAAAATCTAACGCGGATGCTAATGCGATTGGAATGGCCATAAAACCGTGCTAAGGGAAGGCGATTCGGCTACGTTATTCGATTCACGGCACGTTGCAGTGGTTTATTCATTCGGTCTGCAAACGAATGTTCTCCTATGGAGAAGCTCTGCGTCGCCTATTTCCCTTCGAGAGGATCTTTAAGTCTGGCATCCTTGAAATATTACCAGCTAATGACCAAGGTAATCGACGTCCATTCGCCGAGAAGAAAAATTCTAGTTATTCGCAGTGCAAGTTCGCGAATAAAAGCGACAGGTACTATCGGTTGTGTCGAATAAGTTTATGGATGGTTCTCCTGACACAGATTTCTACTACTTCACTGTTAGAGTTCTTCCATCTTTTTCTCTTTCTTTCTCTTCGCTCTAGCCATCTCACGCACTTCTTTATATCTGTCTCTCAATCTCAGTCCAAGGACACTCTTCAACTGAATTGGCAAAAAAGTTTATCGTGCGAGTCTTCCAATAAAAATGAAGCCTCAAAACCCGAAGTGTACTTGATTACTGTCTTTTATCAGAGCTCCGCCGGAAATGGCGCAAGATGGTCAGGCGATTGTGCACCCTGTGCCGGACACTGCTAGTGGCGTGAGAGATGCCGTTTTATGAGGACGAAATCCGCAAAGAGCTCGAACGCCACTCGAACGGAGAGCGATTTACTTCGGCACTTCCCATCGCGTTTTAGTAGCTTATTCATCCTGGACACTAAGCGCGCTTGTATTACACTACTAAAGCTGAATGCGTGCTAATACTCTGACCACTTTCCTCGAGGAAAGAACTCAGGAATCCGCGATTTTCTTCATGCTTTCGATACTTTCGTCTTTGCCTGAACAGACCGTCGCTAACATAAATCATCTCTTGTAAAAATAGAATATTATTTTCTAAGAACTGAAAATTATTTCTACAGTTTTTCGTAGTGAGTAACACTGTTTCATGTGGAAAGTGTGATTCAATGATACGTACATGGTATGTTAGTATAACAGTTGTATCTTTCGCACGGTTTGTATTGAATTTCCATATGAACCTCAAGTTCGGGATAATCCATGAGAGTATTAAGCGCGTAAAATTCTGTTTCTCTGTCGATTGTCTCGCAAGGAAGCTACTTAGAAATTCTGTGCGATTCATAGTTCACTCAAACCCTAAATCAAGCGAGCCTCCTACCGGGAATACGATTCCACCGTGGAGAGTATGCGAGTTGATACCGGCCACTTCATGCGATATTCATTGCGCATTAACTCTTGACAATGCAATCCACCTAATCCGACTTACGGAACAATTATTCCATAATTCATTCTCTGCGAATACAGTTGAGATCGTCCTCGCCCCGTGCGCGCGCGCGCGCGCGTTACAGAGTGTCGGCTTGAAATACTACGAAAACGAGAGGGAACCGAAGGGTGAGAGGTATTCCAGGGTAATTTCCGGAATGGGGTGAGAGCAAGTGAATTTGGTTGGTTGGTGGGGGCGAAGACAAGCCGAAGGGGAAAAGGAAGAAAAAGGATGAGAGGAAGGAAGGAAGAAATAAGGGAATGAGAGAACGGGTCGAAAAGGGCGATAGAACGATGCCGTAGAAAGGAGGGTTGGTGGTTATCGAGTGTCGGGAACCAGACAGTCACCAGCCGTTGGTTTCAAGAAGCGTCGTCGTAATCGAAGCTGGCCAGAAGATGGCGGAAGGAAATAGGACCAGCGAGACAATGACGAAAGCGCATTCGGATTATCGGCCTGACTGGAAAAGGAGCGGTGCGCTAGTCGTTTCGTCGGATTAATGGATAAAATCTCCGTTGATTGGCTCGCATTCTACCCTTTAATCGTCGTCAGCTGGATTTTATATTCGCTCATGTGTAATTAATAGCCCTCTTTCGAAGAAATAAATTTTCCCTTGATTGATTCGAGAAATAATTTCAATTCTATCTCTTCGAGGCTTTACGTAGAAATTAAGAAACTGAATTTTCTTACACAATCTACTCTTTACGAGAAGAGAATAAATTCTTATACGATACGATTATTTCTCTTGGTGAAAATAACGCTAAGACCTTTTTTCATTAGTTTCCCATGAGGCTTTCTTTGAAACGCAGGCGAACTTTGAGTCGCTTTGGATCAAACATCTGAATACCTAACGATCTCGTTAAAGACCGAATCGAATACACTGGAAAATTGAGCACACGATGAATCAAGCGTTACGACGTGACGTAGCTAGAATGTCGATAGAAGAGTAGAGAGGTAAGACAGGGGATAAAGGTAAATTGGCGTCTATTTGTCGGCGATCGCCTTCATACTTTACGTCAAGGAACCTTCGGCCGACGGGCACCTGGCTCATTGCGAATTCATTGAACATCAGGATGCCAAGCAATTCGGGTAATTGTCCTAGACGAGTTTATCCGTCGGAGGTACGTCTATGTATTTACGTCGAGGTAGAAGTGCTTTCAATCGTGCTTCCTGACGAGACTCTAGAAGGAAGAGTCGAATGGCCAGTTCCGACGTGATAAAGAATTCATTTTTCACCGAAGGAACCTCGATCGAATTGAACCGGTAGCTAGGCTGATCGATGACTGCCTCATTCGACTAGGGTTGAGGCTTGCTCGGAAATTCAGGGGTTTCCGTGTTCAGACGATCGTCAGGGAAAAGCCCCTCAAAGTCTCCTTTCTCGCGGTGTCGACTTACACGGCCAGTGCCAGTGGTAGCGGCAGCAAGAGTAGTAGTGGCAGTTACAGTGCTAGTATCGTTGCCACTGTCACTGTTAGGGAGCTACGCCGCTTCGTCCAGCACGAGTCGTGCAATTCTGCTCTCCTCTCTCCACGCTCCGCTCGAGGACCCTCCTGGTGTCTCCCTTCGAGCACCCAAAGTGCTCCTCGTTGATCACGAAACGCAACACCGCATCGCGCGGACCCAGCGCCGAGAAGAACCCTTACGAATGTCAGGACAAGGCACCGCAGACTTTGGGGAGGTACATGGGAAGAAAGGGTGACTGATCTCAGGAGAAAACTACCGTCGCATCGCACCCTGGTCTTTTATGTTCCGGAAGGCTTCCTTTTTACAGGATGTGTTACTGCTTTCGCGGAAGATAAAACCTGTCTAGTTAGGGATCGTGTCACCTACATGCTCCACTTTTCTAAATTTCCTAGTTTGATAAATATCTAATTTCTCTTACGTGGATAAATTCAACGAGATACATATTAACGAGAACATTTCGCTGACGATTAACGCAGAATTTTTTAACGTCAACGATTTTATATATAGGATATAAGCTAGAAAGAGTTTTGAGTAAAAATATCTACTGCGTTGGTGTAAATCCAGGATAAAAGGCATTAGCTTCCGTGGATGTTAGCGTTGATTTGAACCTGCGGAAAGTCAGATCCGCTTTACAACGCGTTCCACAATCTATCTGCCAAACGGCAGAGCCACTCTGTCAGCGCGACCGCAGAGATTTAACAAAGTGAATCTCTCTTCTGCGGTATGTACTCGGTAGACAGGAGCAGAGTGCACCGGTGTAAAAAGGAATCCCAGTGCTGTTCACACCTCGCAGACGGAACAACCAAGAAAAAAGGTAGAGGAAAGAGGAGAAAAAAAAGATCGCGAGACTCGGTTGGCTGAGCTCATCAAGGACCAGGCAAAGAAGTACTCGAGCGGATTTTGGCAGTGGGTATCGCTGGAACGAAGCTTTTCTCTCAGAGGTCGCGAGGAAAGTCTCGAGGGTCGATCGGGACGAGCTAGCCAGCTGGAAACGAGAGAAAGAGCCGCGTAGAGCAGCTTGCATCGACACAGAACAGTTTAATGACCGTCGTAATTAACGTAACGCTCGTTAAAGCGCCTGACGTGGGATCCTTGGGCCTCCGTTTTCCAGGGCTATTAAACGGCGGCTTGGAAAAATCGAGACGAAACTTTTCCGTAGCCGTCTTTGACGCTATACAAGAATCACCAAAAATGAAGTCGATTAACGTCAAAATGACGTGCGACGTAGACAGATTCGCTCTGTTGTTTTCTCTCCTCGGGTTATTAGTTTTCATAAGAAAAGAATATTAATAGAAAAACAGATGTATTCCTAATTCCTTTAATGCGAACTATTTTAGTATTTCATATCGACAGGCTTAAACTGGTTTCGAGATTTCCCAAAATTCAATCATACTTGTAATTATGAAAGGAGAAAGTTAATTACTATTTGATTAAAGTACGAAATCCTTTCAGAATTAAATCGCTACAACAAAGATGGTCTAGTACCAATTAGTTCTGTTACCAATAGTTGTGGTAAAGAGCTATATAAGCTGGTTCTAATCGCATTGTATGAATGGGTGCCTTTATGAATCAATTAGTTCTAGAAAGGAAACTGAATCTCTCCTGACTCGTGTAAATTTCAAGGAGTGTTTGCCAAACGCAGAAAATACGCCGGACCAGAATTTCTGGGCAGTATTGTTTATTGGCGAACATAAATTGCAATCGTGCGCTGTGTAAATTAAGCGTTAATCAATTTCCCCTCTTATTACATTCGAGAAGCTGGTAAAAGCTGTAACCAGCCACCGTGCCAATGTAACCAGCTACTATAATATTCCGTGCACACCAGTGACCCAATAATGTTCTTCGGAAAAATTATGAGGCCAGGAGTGATACTTCCTACCCAGGTCTCTAGCCACCCGAGGTTCAATTCCATCTAGCAAAAACGAGGGGCTTTTACCGTTATAAAACCACCGTCTACTATCTTCTCTATTTATTGTCCATACCCTAAAACTGTCCATCAACTTTTCCCGAAGATAATTAGCCACAAATGCTACTGTAGATAATTAACCACAAATGCTATTAGCCACAAATTAAATGCAGAATTTAACTAGTCACGATATTTCATGATCACGAAATTCAAATCAAGGTGAATTTAGAATTGTAGTAGAATTGTACTACATATAAATCAGGTCTCTAACTCGCATGTGTAGGTCTAGCGTTCTATCGTATCGAAGCCTGGAATAGTGGAACATCCTTCGTACGATTCCCGGAACAGGATTAGCGTGCGCTTCACAACACTACTGTTTACCTGTCTGTACAGCCAAACCTTGCTCGCTCACCGTTCACACATACGCAGCTCATACCATTGTCCTCTGCTCTAAGGTGGATTAACTCAGAATTTCGCTACCTCCGTCTCTATAGCGAAAGGTTGACAATCCACTACAATCTCTCTCTCTCTCTCTCTCTTTCTATGGTAGGTTTCAAACAGAAACATTGCGAAGCACTAAGTATTTAGAAGTTTCGACTAGAATGAGTGAGAAACAAGACTAGTTGTATGCTTTGCGAGGAACAGAGGCGTTAGTTTAACATCCGCAGTGCGATCGCTTACAAGCGATACAAGCGTTCGCAAAAGCTCTCTGTCAAGTGTAGCGCGTAGCCATAGCGTAGGATAGAGGATAGGTTAGAGTAGGCAAACCCTGTCCGGGTTTCCGCATTATTGTAGCCGGAGATAGTTTCCGAAACGGCCGTCACTTCGGGTTACCGGGCCGTTGGTTGGTTAGAAACGCCAGTCGGAATGATTTTGTTCGAGCGTGACAGGCCCTCACCAAAATGAACCGTCTTCCGTGAATTTCGCAGAGCAACACGCGAATTTCTCCTTCAACGTTCCGAGTGGAAATTTCCTGAAATTGTTTTCAACTTGAGTAAAAGCTTTTGCTAATTTTTTAACGAGCTTGCTTGATTGACCGACTTGAAGAGGAAAAATTAGCTGTTATAAAAGTCACGGTGGAGTTAGATTATTTTTCGAAAGTCAAATTGAATTTACTTTTTTTTTTTTTTGCGGGAGATTCCGTTTCACTGTTGGAGTCGGCAGTTCGCGAGAAACGAACTTCGAGAATCGGATTACACGAGAGCGGTATTCGCGAGTTCTTATTCGAGCCACGGACATCCAAACCCGAGAGCTAAGAGAGTTCTTGAGAAAATCTCCGCGGATCGAATCAGACGCGAGATAACTTTGCAAAGACGAAAGCTCTTGAAACTCGATAACATTGCCGCTGGCGTACAGGTGACGTGCGCGATAAATTTACCTATCGTGCTCTATGAAAACCCTCTTCTTATTACATCAACAATTGGCAGAGTTTCACTTTTCACTGTAATCGCTTCGCGAACGGATACCGAGACAAATCACTCGACCGTGAATAATCATGGAAAAATTCCTTTTTCATTCTTCTAACTCTTTGAGACAGATGAATCAGAACGACCGAATACATTGACTTAATGAAAGAATCGTTCTAAAAAAATTCATCTCGTAGAATCATCCAGCTAAACGTCTCACAGTCGATTAAATCGACTTTTTCTCCAATGAATCGTTCAATGGAGAGTCCGAGTGGTCCGCCAGGAAACTGTTATTAATATCGGTTGCCGATCGATCCTCAGTCCTGAGTTCTCTCTAACTGCTGCACGCGGCTAGCGTGGATCCGGGCCAGAATGAAGATTGATATCAAATATCGATCAACGATCTATCTTTCAATTTGCGCCGGTGACTTCCGCGTCCAGACAAGCTTCCTCGGACGATAAATTTTTCCGTGTAGTAATCGGATGAAAAGTCTCGGAGGCTTACTTCAGAGTGAATGCGCGTGAGATTATCTTAAAATTGCGGATCCGCAGGGAGCGAATCGAGGCGATTCTTTAAGCGACTAAGCGACCGTGTAATTCAACGATCCAAGGATCCACAATGGCCGTGGTCTTCCTAGAGTAGCCAACGATCAAGTTGATCCTCGTGAATCGCTAGAAATAGGAACAGTCTTCTATTCTCGAAGTTGTACAACTGAACTTTTAATCAGAAACAAATACAAGAACAGCGATAAACCTAGCAGGGTTTCTAACTTTGATTCTTGTGGAATTTGCTAGCCGTTAATCTTCTGCTTTAAGATAAGTTTGGCTGCAACTGAGCTATTCGGAGGCTTTTGCTCGCCAGTAAGCGGACGGCGATAATGATGTCAAGTTGAGGCAGAGGGAGTCGAAAGTGGTAGAGTTAGTGGTGCCGGAAGGGAAAGGGAGATGGAACCGTCGAAATTGATGGGTGCAGGACGCGCAAGTCGCGTGGAGTCTGGGAGGTTTGGGTCTCGCTAGAGAGGGTGTCAAAGGGGGACTACTACCTCGACGATTCACCCCGAAGAGACAGGCTCGTACGCGAAGTGACTGTAACGCGATAACGAAGGACTAAATTAAATTGAAGGCTGTCCGTTGGCAGACGACCCTTCGCGGCTTTGCAGCTCGCGCGCACATGGTTAACGTGGCCTTTCAACTAATTAGGTCGTCTTCCTGCAAGGAGATACACCACTCGTCTGGCACGTACATATATATACCGCGCTGCTCCTCCTCGCCTCGTCGATGCAAATGTGTACGCAAAACTAATAAAAAAATTCTACTTCTCCTTTTTCTCTTGCTCTTACTGACCCTTTGGCACTAGCTGACTTCTAATAACATCAGCGGGAGACTCGTGAAATGAGACCTAAAGCCAAGTGCGAGTTAAGGTCTGAAATGAACTCAGTTAGAACTGGCTGACTTATACTCGAGTGACTCGATACTCAGGCTAAAATAAGGATTTATACGTTATAAATCGAAACTAGATCAATTTAAACGAAATAAATGAAGAAACGGGATTTGTCAGAGGTTTTTTGTCTTTAGAAAAATGCAACTTTCGGATATTTACGAAAATACTAAACAATTCTCGACTCTGGGAAGGAATATAAATTGTAGAGGAAGAGAAAGGGAGAGAAAGAGAACCTCTATTAAAGGCCGCAGCTGCAGCCTGTGCCAGAGCTAATTTCACCAAATTTAATTGAAAATCTCATATCCGGAGGTGAAAAACTCGGGAATATCCATTGCATGCGTGCCAGTCGTTATCGCTAGAAACGGTAGGGTTCGGTCGGTGCATTTAAATAGCGCGCAATTGTACGAATGAAACAATAAGCGTTGGTCGAAAGAAGACTTGGCGCGAGAAAATTATGAAGGTGGAAAAAGGATTTGGCTGTTAGCGAGACCCTGGCCATGCATAAAATGCGTCTTGAAGCTGAGTTCCGTCTTCAACACAAGAGATAAACCTCTCCCTTTCTTGAAAATACTGCCAGTTTCGGGAGTACTGGGGAGAGTTACGAGTGGTGCAATTGCTCTTCTTCCAAAAGAGGCGGAGCTTTCATTATCCCAAAGAAACTTATTCAAACAAATTTAAAGGAAGTAGAGCGTGACTTCTCGAGATATAAATCAGTTGGAGCAATTGATCGAACAGTCAAATTTAGTTTTAACCCTTTTACACTCTAATAAATTCCATTGAAAATCCATCGAACCAACATTATTTTTTCCGCGTTTACTAATTCCATCGATATCACTCGTAATAAAAGACATATCGTATATAGATATATCGGGTGAATCTCTTGGCACAAAGTTGTGAACGGTGAACAATACGATTTTTCCACTTAATACCGAAACACTGTGGAACAGAAAGTAAAGGGTATTCAGTCGAGGGATCGAGATAAAGGAAATCGCGTTCAATTGCTCTAAAGGTAAAGGACCTGTCTCGTTCTCTTTCTGCTCCAAGCAGCGCGCGGACAATGCGGAAAATCGCAATTATTCCCGCTGGAGACAGAGCAGAATCGTTGAAAGGTACCGACGCTGTTTTATCTCCGGTAATACGTTCTTTGTAGCAGGGTAAACGCTGACGACGCGAAACCGAGGATAACTTTAAAGGGATTCGAAAGTAACCGGACCGATTTTGATCCGAGTTGCCTTTCAGTTTGGCACATAACCGAAAAAGTTCTTCTTTTACTTCGGAGAAAAGGAAAAGGTCGCGCGTGAAATCGTGACGAGAATGGGACATAAATTGGTACGAAAGATGATTAGATCCTTAGCTCATTCTATCGGGTGATTCACATGATTGCTTTTACTTTATCTCTCGCAGCGTTGCTTCCAAATAATAAGCGTTTATTATGTTATCCCGAGGTAATGGGGTAAATAGATTTTTTCGCCTTTGGGGGTAAGAGCCATGATGCGAAGAAAACGTGGCATATGCCAGTGGGATATCTTCTTGTTTTCCTTGCTCGAGAGCTCAAGAACGCCGAGTGGTTCCGGTTCAAAAATGAGGAAACGAGGAAATTGGAAGGGTGGATTTAAGCTAAAGGAAGAAGCTGCTCCGCTCCTTTACGCGAACACATAATTTGCATGGTAGCAGAAGCTACTGGAAGGAAACCTGGGAACAAAGTTTTCCCTGATTTCCGAGAGCGTGCTTCTACAATCTCGCGGTAGTTACAAACTTGTTCCAGGGTTCGTTCGATTCTATTTTTCCCATTAGTCACGGTTCCTTGGTTCTCGCAGTAACCCACTAACTTCGACGATGATGACTACTACGGATCATCAAAGCGAAAATGCACGATTTCCTCGGAATAACGCGACGATGCAACATACAATTTGTAGTTTGCATTCATTCTTAATTGACGGAAAGAACTTGCGAGAGAGAGTTCTATTAGCAGCGGTAAGAGCGGATCTCTGAATAAACAGGTACATAATATTAAATCTTCAACTTGAGAACCAAGTAAGTTATTTCTGCCATGCTGCTATAATCGTTAGTTGCATTCAACAATAATTCAGCGGTATAATTAAATAAAGATCCTCCTTTTCTATCGTGGTTTCAAAGATTTCAAAAACAATACACTTTTCAACTAACCTGATAATTATTTGTCGCGAAGGAAGAGGCTTAAGGGAAAATCGATTATTCAAATTCTACTCAACATTGTGAACCGTAATGCTACTCAAACTGAGAGGACAGTTAATTGAATATATAATTTGATAATCAATCAGGGATAAAAGCAGGTGGAATTAAGCCGATTGCGGTTCGGGCAAGCCAAAAGCTCTCTCTATGGGAAAACTGGCTCCACCAGTTTGTACGTTTAACTGCTGATCGTTTGGCCATTCAACAATCGCGTCACGCATCCGCGGAGAGTTTTCCAATACCAATTTACCGGAGGATGCGGATGGTCCAGGTCTATCTGCGCATCGACACTTTTAACGGTACGCTGAAGTTCCTGGTACACGAACCATCAACGGTACCCCTTTATCCCTCTCACTCACTCCTCATTGTCCACCCTACGTCCCGTCCAAATCTCCTTCGAATTGAAATTCAACTACCTCGTCCAATACGTTGAACTTCGGAACCAGCAATAGAATCAAACTAAGTTCTTACTTAACCCTATGCTCTCTGATTTTGACGCGTTAGGAATATTCCATAATACTTAGAATCCTCCCGAAATTATATTTCCACCAACGTAAAATGGAGATTAGCAAATATTAATTAGCGATCAAAACCTTTGACTGACTTCTAATGAAAATTGAAGTCGAGTAAGTGCTCGCGTTGTATTATTTTTGGAATCGATACCATTACGGGAGAATCTACTACGTCAAAGGAAAAAGGATTAAAGGTAGTGGAAGTTAAAATTTAGCATTTCCTTCGAAGGACTCGGATGCTTTTAGTGGCGGTGCCGCGGTCAGTGAGAATCCCAGCGTCCCAGAACTCAGAATCACGTCGATCGACGACGAGCACTTAGCAGTAGGAAGCTCTTTAGATTCGAGTAGCAGACTCCTCGAAATCCCTGGCGAACGAATTGAGTTAACTGGGGTCGTGCGGAAAAAATTGAAGCCACGCTTCGTATTCATCGCGAGAATGGAGTAAGACAGGAAGAAAGAGAAATAGAGAGGAGGGTAAAAGGGGACAAAGTCGCACGTCCGCGGATCTGGAGCGTTTCCAGGATCGTGTCGTCCTCGCGGAGTCTGCAATGAGAGGACAGTCAGGGCTCGAACATTATTTTATCGAGTTACCTGGTTCCTGGCTAGCTCGTAAACGTTCACCGATTTGCAGTCGATATACTACCAGAGCGTGGACGATTGCCCACTTACCAAGAGCCACGATCAATTCCTCGATATCAATGCCACATCCTTCGTTCTCTCGTTTCACCTATATCTCTGCTTCTTTCTCTCGCTATATATCTATCTCTATGCTCCTTCAGTCCAAGCGGATCAGCGAAATTTACGGTCTCCTTTTATTGCAGTTTTCGGAATATTTCTTTAGCCCATTGCTTGCCAGACGAATCTCGTCCAAGCGTGATTTTATTACGAAAATTCAAACCTTTCTTGGATTTGAATCCAAGCCGAACTTGGAATCCAATTGCATTGAAAATAGGACAAATCATAATCCTTCATGATTTTCCTCTTACGATAAGGTTTTTTTTTTTTCTATTCAGGTGACTTAACATACAGAGTGATTATTTACATGTCGTTTCTCACGAGAGTTATTACGTAACGTTTTTCGCGTTCCGCATAAAAATCCGCAGTCCCTTGATCAGTGATCTGTATTTGCATTAGGTATCAGGGAACGTCACGAGGGGAAACGTTGCAAATTGGTTTTAATTTTATGGATAGCAGCTTCCACGCGGATGATATCGTTCGACTGACATCCTGCTCGTGACAGGCTGGTGCGCGAATAACATTGATCAAAACATTTGTCACGATGGATTTTAATGCGGCTGAAAGTTAAAACTCTCGTTTTTTCATGTTTAAACCAAACACCGGGGCTGAATTCCTAAATTTCCTGCTCATCTTCCTCCTGTTTTCACTGTAGATGACTTGCGAGATCGCTAATAGTTATTTATTATAGTCATGAAAAAACCCGGATCACGATCGCGAATAACGTTAAATCACTGTCCTAATATTTTCTCTCAGCCTCCAGTGTGCTGGAATGAATTCCCTGACTATAATCATGATTTTTAACATGAATTAAACTATTTTACTCTCATTCAGTTTTTATATGAATTTATATGACGGTTACTCGCAATTGTGGAAAATCATTTCAAATTATAAAATTGTTATTATATTTTATAGAATTATTTGTGTTTCCATTTTCCAATCATTCGTTTATTTTATTGTTTTTTCCGATCGCAATTTACGCGATGCGAAGGGATTGAAATTGCATTTTTGCTTATATCCTATTCATTATTTGATTTGCCATGGGTAAACTCACTTGTAATCAAAGTGCATTGAATTTTATTCTGGGATATCAATTTTATATTCATTGATCGTGAAATAGCCAGATACTCTCGGATACTTTTGGTTCGATAATTACCGGTCAGCAAAGTATTAAATGACGAGTAATCACCGGCAAAGGAATCTTTATCTCGTTGAATATTCACCACAATTAATTGAGAATTGCCGTCTGCATCTCATTGTCGAGAATTTCCGCGAACAATGGTATTAACGAAAGTATTGTCATCATCATCGACAGCAGCTCTAATTAACAGCAGAAATATCTCACATCATACCCTTTTTACTCAAACGTTTCATTCAACTATTTCGCTCCATAAAAACGGGGATAATAAAATCCCTGGAATAAAAATTTTATCCTTTGTCCATG
This sequence comes from Trypoxylon attenuatum, assembly GCA_963989405.1. Classification (NCBI taxonomy): domain Eukaryota; kingdom Metazoa; phylum Arthropoda; class Insecta; order Hymenoptera; family Crabronidae; genus Trypoxylon; species Trypoxylon attenuatum. The sequence goes on from OZ022495.1 coordinate 7,614,735, forward strand.
AGTCAAAAAAACTACAGGTAACTTTATTGGTCAATTCGAAATAGTGCATCGAGTTGACCTAGAAATTATGATTTTCTCTCTCGCAGTTCGACAGCTCTGTATATCCCTGTTCGATACTCTTTCTTTCGCGTGGTAGTTGTTCTCGAGAAGCAGACGAAACTTTTCTCCAGTCGGAATGGTTCGGATAATTTCAGAAGACTCTTGACAGGAAGAGAGCGTCCAAAATTCATAAGCGAGGTAGTTCGATATCGCCGTGTGGCTGACTGTTCCACGGATTATCGAGGATAGAACTTTCAAGTTCGGACCTTCTCCTTCCTTCGTTCTAGCCCTCTCACCGTTTTCCTATCTCCACGGGCCGCTGATATCTCGCGAGTTTTAATGGAATTTCGGGCTGCTCTGGCTTCTGGCTTCCGGCTTCTTTCCTCGAGAACTCCCTCCTTCTCGATGACCGCCCGAGTGAGTAAGTTTACTGGGCCATGTGGACTCATCCCAAAATTCCACACGTCAATGGATCGTTATACATATGTATGTATGTACTGCGGCAAATTTTCACTTCCCTGACTGCGTCAAACACGCCCCATTCCTCGAAATCGCGCATTTCGATTTTTCAAATCCAATCCAAAATATGTTCTTGATTATTGTAATGAAATGGAAATGCAATAAATTAAATCGAATGCAAATCCAGTTGGATGGGAATATATAATATTTGAATTGATTATTATTTTTCGCAGAACTTCTAGTATATGTTGTGTTTTTGGCAGTACAATAATCTACTGGATTCAGATACAACTGTGCAACTCGAACAATAATAAATTCACCTATGTTCCGTCATGTCAGTGGCATGTCGAACGCGATAGCACCGTGGGCGCTTCCGATTTTGCTGATGAGGCAAATTCGATTTTGAAATAATTGGCTGAACGAGGCATGTTGAATTCGTGTAACGGCATTAACACGCGAGAATTTCGGCTTCGAACCAACTCGTGGTCGTAGCCAACACGCACCTATTTACGCTCCAAGTGGCTCGTGAAGGTTCTTATTAAAGGTCTACTGAGGTAACCGAGGGTCTATTAAGCGTCAGTATGCTACGCCAAGCCAATTAACCATAAGTCAAGAGCCATTTAGCACGCCGACGATCTAATGCATTCTCACCGATCGATTGCAAATTGATTTCCCACCGATTCCCACCCACGAGCATGAGACATGTACAAAGAGAATTTTACACCCTATCATCCTGCTACGGATGATTCTATAGGAAATTTGAGATCGACTCTGTGACACAGGAAGTTAAATTTTGTAATACTAACTACTGTTTACCACCACATATTGTTTCACCGAAGTTACTGCTAGAAATTTATGATCTGCTTCAGAATAATTTTCCGTTCCTCAAAAAATAGCAAATGTAAATCTATTTAAGATAGCTTTTGTAATAACTATTTCAAATTATTTCTGTGCAACTTTTGAACATTTATTCTAAAACTTGATAGACTGGACGTGGTTAACCGAACCAAAGTGGTTCATTATACAGCCATAAGCGATTATGCACGCACTGATAGGTTCTCCACTCCCTCAGCTTTGTCGATCTCATTTAGTCTTACAACGCGATCACGTGACAAGAACTATACATACTAGGACCGATTAAGTAGTAGCAACTATAAATTAGCCCAGAGTACGTAGGAGACATTCGCGGCAAGCGCAAAGCACCGAGCAATTATTTGAACCCGATAGCGGCTATCTCTTGAAAAATTGCTAGCAAACACGAATATCTCGCCGCGGCGACGACGACAACAGGTAAGTTCTGGTTTCTGTCGGCGCGACTACGCAGTAGATCGATCTCTACAGGTACATGTATCTTGAGACCACAAGACCCTTTCGATAATAAATCACAGTTCGTATCATATATTTCCAATGCTTTCAACTTGAGCCACGTTGCTGAACTTCTTTCCAATTATTTGCCACCTTTTAATTATTTATACTTGTCTCTAAACTTAATCGATACATAAAATTCTGTTCTTCCTTCGACTTTCGTTACACAATATTTTACCCTTCGCAAAAAGTCTGCGTTATGTATATCGGTAAATATTTAGGCTGCCCATTGAACCGAAAAGCATTGTGCATGGATGCCAGGAGAATGAAACTGACAGGGTCATCGACTATTTATGTGGAGGTGAGATTTCAAGGCAGCACTGATGACAAGTCGTGCGGCTGACAGTGTCCCGTATCGCGAAATCGTAAAACGCCAACGGTCACTCAGCATTGAGATTTATGCAGTTGGGCAAGCGATAATGATGCAGGATTCGCAGTGCATATACCTCGGTACTGCGACAGCAGACAAGGAACAACGTTTCCTTTCATTCGAATCGCTAATCGGGTCCGCTTAACCCTGTAATCCTTCAACTTTAGCATTCCATTCCACTGGACGAGCACAATATCGAAATTTTCTTTTTCGCCAATTCCCTTCATCGATTATTCAAACCCGCTTGCACATTCTCGTGTGGGTAAGTTTGAACGAATCATTCTTTGCAAAAAAGTCTACCGCGGAAAATGGGGAAAAATTCCGCGAAGAGAAGAGAAGAAGAAGAAGAAGAAGAAGAAGAAGAAGAAGAAAAAAGGGAGGAAAGAGCGAAACGCAGTAGCCAAGAGATCCATCGGACATTTTCCATCGAGGTTGAATGTGACGCGATCTTTGATCAGCATCAACCGAGGGACTCGAAACGACTACGTGGGGGTTCTTCGTTTCCAAGAGTAGAGCGAACTCCTAGCTAACCCAACGATCTAGCTCACCCCTGCAAATTTTCGGAGCGATTCCCCACGAAATTCCGCGCGTTCTGCCGAAATTCACCGAGGAAGTTTACACTCGACGAGTTTGGTTGGCGATCCTTCGCTCGCCCCGAGAACCGATAATAAATTTTCCCTTCGAATTTTCTACCAACACCATATCGAGTCTCACGTCGAACTGACAATGAATTTTGCGGGAAATTGTAATTGTCCAGAAAAGCCGATAAGAGAAGCGTGGTAAGCTTTCATGCACGAAGGAAGGGTTTCGCGTTTGCGGAGTTCATTAAGAATTAAAAGCGACGTTGGTTTCGTGGAATTTTGCTTAACGGAGTGGGACACGCGAGAACACAATTATCGGACATTCGCATCGGCACACGGACCGTTTTAAAACAATAAAACCTATGAAAGAATGGAATTTGGCTGCGCTTGTTCAAGTCCAGCTAAACAGAGAGATAGAAACAAAGACAGAAATCCGAGCGACGATTTACCAGCTTCGTACATTGCTCGCGCAATTTCGCGATAATATTCCGGGACTACATGCAAATGCGATCGCGTCTTCACGCCGGATAATTCTGATAATTCTGACAACCTAACCGTGCCTGATTTACCGGTCGATTGTTCCCTGCGTTCGACATGTTCTCCCACTAGTGACAGCTGGATTCATCCGCGAATATTTCGCGATACAACGATAACGGTACCGATCACTGTCTTGAATTCCAAAGGAAAATATATAACAATATAAGCAGAAGCTTTTATTCAGCTTAAATGACCGGCATGAAGAAACCGGAAAGTTTATGAAGCCTCTGGAGATGCTGAACTCGAGATGCTCCTGTTTCTTAATTCTCCTAAACAGGGAAACTTTGAGTTATTAGTACACCGTGCTTCCTCCGATTAAGTGAAACTTTCTCCCCTAAAAGAGAAACACTTTGAAAACTTCTTTATTTGGAAGCTTATTCTCTCTCTCGAGGCTCACCGCGAGAGAATCGCCTTTGCGGAATGATTTCGTGTTGGAAAATTCAAATTTGAAATGTACAGAGATTGGGGGATATCAATTGTCATCGGCACGCGATTCAGATTCGATCGAGCGATGAATATTCGCTATGGCTTGCACATTAGTTAGGTATGCATTCAACAGGGGCAACAATGTTGTAGGGACGATGCTCACCAAGCTGAATGCTCTCCTACCAGTCCTCCTACCGATATACATGTAGTATATGTATATGGTTCCGAAGAGACAATACAGTCGTATTTTCGATTTATACTACTCGCGAAATTATGGCAATTTTTAGTTGCACCCTGGTAGCACCCTCCCTGTGCTCTAGCTATCCTTTCCAACGATGCCGATGCGCGCCAAAGATAATTCGGGCAATGGGCAATCGCACCCAGTGCATTAATCGATCGGAGCAATTTCGGCTTTTGTACTCGCGGCTGCCCCGCCGATAGTGCTTTTTCATAGTTTAATGGGATTATGGCTTTCAGCAGCGAAATGGAATCCGACCGACTAGAAACGATACCTAGCTATCCTCGTTAAAATTTTTTCCCAGCTTTCTACGCTAGCATCGAATGGCCCTACTACTAAAAATCGCGTCGACTTGTATTATGGATCCCTCGGTTAACTATCTCGCTTAAACCAATTGCGAACATAGGCTCTTTGACTCTGCAACAACGAGTTCAAAAGACTCACGCAGAATTTTCCGTTTTACAAATTTATGCTTCCAAAATCGAATCAAGCAATTTTGGTCCATTCTTATTCCTAGTTCATATTTCTAAATTATACAATAAATGCTAAAAGACCAACTTAAATGAACAATTTTGTTCACTGAGGTATTTTATGAAAAAGTCCATTTGTTTCAGAACTACAGAGGCAAAAATATGTAGAAAAAATCGTGAGTAGTTTTATAGTTAAAAGCGAATTTGTTAGGCGATTATATCATCTTTGCCTTATACCGTACGATCCGGTGACTCTGTTTACTGGAACTGCTAACGAAGGACAAAGTTGTATGTTCACACGTGAATGTAAGCCTAGCGATGCTTCAATCTCTCGTGTTCCTATTTTGCCAACCATTTTTTTCTACACATACACACGCACGGTGGCAGACAATAAGATATGCGAGGAGACCAAAGACAAAGCATCGAGCGCCACGCTTGAAGGATGAAAGGTCGTATTCTTTGTTTGGAGCCACAGCTTGACGTAGGCTCGTTTTAATGCCTGCCCCGCGAATAGAAAACGCCGTAAACTAAAATCACCTTGAATATTACGGTATTTGCATGCGTGCTAATTGCACTTTGTCGCAGATTGCGCACTAAATACCGAGGGGCAATATTTCGGCTTTGTACGCCTTTCATCCAGCGTGAGTTTTCATTAGGTTAATATTCGTGACTAATTGACTAACCACCCAACGAGAAGTAGTTAAACGAAGCTTCTAGACTCTGCGAATATTCGCATCATATTCCCATATGATACTGCGAGTAAAAGGGTAATAATATATCATAATTATTTCCGTGAGTGTATCGCAGCCGAAAACCCGCAATCTACCGCAACTCGAATGTAAAGCTAGTGCTAGTAAGCTCACGGTCATCTCGATATCGTAAACAAATCAGGTCATTTCGAGCTTCCCTTTTGGCTTTTGATTTACCTCGCTCGAAAAGGCAAGCCCGCTTGTCGACGTGCCCCGCGCGATGGTCAGTTCGTTCGTTTTGCACAGTACCAACTACCAAGTTGCCACGCTTTTGATTACCCTTGGGTATAAATTTTTGTTTCTGCCCTAAATGAAAATCTTTTGAAATGTGCCTCGTAATAACCACGGAGTATACGTTCTAGAACCTTGTCATACGTATGACTTATAACGCTTTCCGTGCAGTTAGGAATTAGTATAAGATATTCCTATTTAAGCGTAAAATATTGCTGTATCAATTCGAGGAATAAAAAGTAACACACGTGGAAGTGTTTTCTTTTTAATGCCTTTACAAACTTTTTAAATAGTAAAAAAGCGCTTGAGATAGATAGAACCCTTTAAAGTAAAAAATGTAAAATTAATGAGGAAACTTGCCATTTTGATGCCTCTCGACTGCTTCTCTCCTCGGTCTAGTCGGGAAGTCCAGCAAGAGATTCGTGTAATTGCGAATCACTCGGAAAATTGTCGGAAAATTGCGATTCAGAGGAAAATGCTATAAGATACACGCGAGTCGAAGCGCGGCGGTGAACTGATTCTGGCGCGGAGCGGAGCTCAACCAAAAGGTGCCAGTAAGGGTCCGGCATGGTGGGGAGCTTCGATGGTAGCGCATGCGCGAACGCAGTATCGTCAGTGAGTTAACTCAAGGGAGGCAGTATACAGACTGCGTCTACGCGCGAAGACACCCCCTCTATGTTTTCCCCGATTTTTATCTTTTTACCCAAAGAATTTTTATAATAATACACGAATATTGTTAGCCAATGAAACACACCAGATTTCGTGCTGCTAATAACAAAATATTTGATTTTTGACTGCGGCAATCTTCAATCTTCTATCACTGCCTTTCAATTAATTCTTTTATATCTCAAGTGTTTAGAATCTTGCAAATAGTTTTGCAATAAGTTCACGCGCTTGAGCATCAAATTCCCAGGATTTATTCGTAAAGTTAACGAGAATTTTGTTAAAAGTTATCCTGTGTGGTAAAAATGATTCGCAAGAACTGCGTGATGTTGAAAATAGTGATGAGAGTAAATTAAAATATTGTATTCCAATAGAAATCAGTTCTGTAAAATTGATCGCGTTAAACTTGCTCCGGTAAGGGGCAGATCATCGGCACAAGCATTGTAGCTCATGTGTAAATTTGCATCGTTCGACCACGCGAAAATTCATACCAAATTTATTGGCATTTAGTAATCGGCTTTATAGGGAGCCTTTGTGCGGCGAGTAATCCTCCGCGAAAATAAACGGCAACGATTGGATGCGCGCTTTGCCCTCCGGCTGCTATAGTACAACTGTCGTATTAGAAATTTAAATTTGATTTCCTCCCGTGCCTCTCACCCCCATAAATTTTCCGCCAATAAACCGTTTACTGGCTATCGAAGGTAAAAGGCTGCCGACTGAAAGAATGGCGGAAATAATGTTTGCGGTCGTGGGCGATGTCAGCGTCGAACACGAGGGAGAGTCCTCGCGAAAGAGAGAGAAAAAGAATTTATCTCGTGCGGAACAATTTGGTTTCACAGTAGATCACGAGACAGTAGCAAAGAATTATCTTCGTATAATTCCTCGCCAATATTCACGGTGTCTCATGCCTAATATTCTATTCATAGAACAGGCCTGGTCTTCTTTCGGATCTGATCGGTTCTGAATTATTAAATCGATCAAATATTAACGCGAAATCCAGCTGCGACAAAGATTGGAAAGACCGGGTAAAATATTCAGCTCTTGGTTTCGTGGGTTATAACGATCGCGGTATAATCCATGAAGCTCCAGTTTGCTGACCGTTTGCCAAAACCGATCGAAAATCGGGCAGCATCCTTTTGAAAGGTATGCCAAGGTCCGCACTGGTTCTTATAGCTTTGTCAGATCAGGCTATCTTTAACGGTGCAGTCTGATAAAAGAACTTACAAGAAGAAGAGAGAATTGAAATTCTTTCCGTGAAACGGCCTTAATTGTGGAACTCACTTCGCTGTCTGCGTTGCATATAAATACGCGAGATGTAAACCAACCAGAAATGTACTTGGACCCCACGTGATCTAGAACCCACAAGATTCTCCTAATGGACTACATTCTTATGTAGATTGAACTCGTTATACCACCATGTATTTGATGTGTTTGTCTTGTTATTAAGACTCTGCTGGCTGGAAATATATATTCTTCCAATTATAATATATTCAACTGCGAAAAATTAGTCAGAAAGAATATAACAGTTGTTATTTGAATAATCCAGTCAATAAGTGTTACACGCAAAAAATCAGCAGAATCTAGAGAAGGGAATTCCATTAAAGATGTTTCGCGAAATCCTGACTATTTGGAAAATTGATCGGAGGGCGTGATTCCCCGCGTACCATTCGTTCTTAAACAGTGGAAGGGTCCGTGTCGCGCGAGGTGTGAAAAAAAGCAAACGTTGGCCCAGCGATTTCGCGGTCTGCTGCGCAACGGTGCACAGGAACCCGTCGGGTTTTCGGCACAAAGGGGGTGGTCCTGCTAGTAGAAGAGTTTCGAGAACCTATTGTCTGGTGGACCATGCGCAACGCGCTACTCGAGACCCAACACATACATGCGTGTAGTGCATGGTAGTGGTAGAAATTATGGTGATGGTTTTGCCAGCCAAGAAAACAAGAGAGAGAGAGAAAACGGGATTGGAATAGGGTAAGAGTGCACTACCAAGCTATCGGCAATAATTGTTCCTTATTAAAAGGGAACGAGCCTGCAAACTTTTTTAATAGTTCACGCATCCTTAACAATCCACAACCGGTAGAAAACTAACAACGGGATTCAGATTTCACAGGCGAAAATCTTCCGGGACAGGTTTCACGAAAAGAATCTGAAAAATGTGAATCTAAATCCGGCTTTTATTCCAAAGGAATAATAAGGAGAATCTCGGCTGAAATGATTTTCAGCGTGACTGTTCACTTTCGGGTGTGTGTATCGGTTCGACCCGATAGGGAAATACGACTGGCAAGCCTCATTAAAAGCCCAGCATGCACGAACTGACTAGCGATCGATAAGAAAATCGTGTCGGAGTAAAAATGGATCGCGATGCACTCGAAAAAAAGAGAGCTGATGAATTATGGAGCCGAGGACGTTTCGGGCTAGCGTCAGGAGCGGTTAATAATGCAGACAGGAAGGCGGAACCCAGTGCTGGTCGCAAGAAATATCGTGGCCGCCAATGGAAAATTATCGTCGCGGAAAAGGAGGCGCCGCACTGCATCGCTCTTTTCAGTGCATGTGTTTCGTATCAGTTCCGCAGCGACTGATGAGAACCCGCTGCGATTTCGTGCCGCTCTCCCAGTGGTACAACTGCGACGAACAGGCGACCCAGTCTTCCCAACGAGATTATGAAATCTACCAGCCTCGGGAACAGATAAATCTAATTTCCTCATGAAAAATGTGAAATTCTACACCTGCTTCCTTTCTTTAACGCTGGTTAAAAGCTCGCCTTTTATCGCCAAGCGAAATTATCGTGTGCATTAATTAAAAATTTCTTGAAACGTGGAAAAGATGTCTCACTAATTAAAAGATCGTTATTGGACAATATCGAAGAAACGTTAAAGCAAAATCTATGATCATGTAACTTATTCAAGGATCTTAGTTCCCATGGGTTTCACGCCTACTACTAATCGGAGCATAGTTTTTGTCGAGCACACTGCAGCTGGCACCGCAGTAATCGGCTCGATTTGGAGAACAGGCTACACTAACATTTGCACCAAGGCACATACACGCACACACTTTCAATAGTCAGTGGTGCGAAGGCGGAATGTCACCAGTACACTGGCGAAATCCTGCCGATAGATAATGGCCCGAAAGTGAGACGATAAGCCGGTATCGCCGCTAAACGTTCCTATTCCATCCTGTTTCAGCATCCGCTACAATTTTTAACTCAAAACCCTCGACGTTAATTAAATCATATGTCAGGGACCCCCTATTACAATTTTACGATCAATTTGTTTCTACCTAATTTTCCTCGATTACAATTTATATTATCGTATTTGAAAAATGATGCCTAACACTTCCTGAGTTTTCAAACTCTTATCATATTTTAGAGAGAAATTCCAAATCCAACAACGTCATTTTTCCAAAGTTGGTGTTCGAGTTGTGAGAACAGCTGTAGGAGTAATTGATCGTAGCTGGATCGACGAATCCAACTTTAGTGAATTCGGCGAAACGACGCGACAGCAAGGATAGTCAGAATGGATGCAGTTTCGTAATACGATCTCTCGAAGGAAGACGAAAGCCGGAAGGCAATGGTGGCAGGAGAAGCTCGATCCACCAGCTCGCCATACTGAGGGGATGCGCCCCTTTCAGCTCGTCTTCTCGACGGCACTTTTCGATGACGAGGAAAGTGCGCGAACCACTCGAACGCGCGCCCTTTCGAGGATCTTTCCTCTTTCCCTGTCTCCCGCTACACCCCCTTCGAGTGCATCCTCGCTCAAGTCGATTCACCCTCGCTCAGTGAGCGTTACCCTCGAACTTCCTATCCGAAAAAGTTCGACGACCAATGCACCGCGAAACCCGATCTTTCAAGGTTCCACGTACAACATTCAGCCATACGTGTTGCTTACTTTCTCTCCCAATCGATCGAATCGGGTGCGACAGTTGGGATCTATTGATCAAGAGTCTCCCAGTGGGCTAAAATAGCTCGGGAAAAATGTGGCTCGAAAGAATCTCCGTGTCGCAGGGTATACACCAAGTATATACCAAGCCTCGCGAAGAGAATATTCAATGTATCCCTACGGTCTTACAGTGAAATAATCCTAAAAATGCGGCATATCCAAGAGACGAAGCAGCGTGAAACGCAAACTTTGCAAGACCATGCCTTATTCAGCCAAGGGAGGTATGTCAAACAGCATCAGAGAGGAGCCTAGAATTCCTGGGAAGCATCTCGTCTCAAAGACGAAACACACAGGTAGATAGTAAACGGTACATACAATAGATAACTGTGCATACCAATGGAACTAACGATTTTCAGTCTGAATGTTACTTCCCAAGGATCCCTTTACCGCGATGACACTGAGCGAAATAATTCTATATCTTTGGTTGACGCGTGTTAATCACCCAAAACCGCGCTGCAACACCCTCGCGGTCGTGCAAATGAGACTAAATGCGGGGGAGTATGCATTACGGATACATCCGGGAAGCGGGCTTGCCCTCTGTGTATACTTGTAGATGTACGTGCCCTTCTTAGTTCAGGGACGCGTGAAACTAGGTGCTGCTCGAGTTTCTGGATGCGCGGGGTCGCTGGTAACCGAGCAGAACTACCCTGATGCCCCTTGTCTTAATATATTTTCCTGTGGACGAGGGATTCGAGGATTATAATTTATGGTTGCAGATGCGCTGTACATATTGGAGTACTGCACTCTGTGGGGTCCTATCCAGAGGAAACTACAATAGTTAGCTTAAGTCATCGACACAGTCTTATGTTAGTTCTCTCGAAAAGTTCTCTTCGTTTCAACGTAAAATAATATTGTCAAATTAATACTTATACGTGCCAATCCGCAGTTAATAATTACCATTTTTTTGATTTGTAATTTCTTTCGAATAATTCCGGAAGTTTTAGCGGATCTCAGAGGAGACGAACGAAAATTGTGAGAGAGAGAGAGAGTAGCAGGAGCAGATGCAGCGAGTATTACTCATTACAGGTGGGCTGGAGCCAACGCGACGTAGCAGGAAGGTGCATTATATGCGCGCAGCTCCTAGTTCGAGGACACTCGAGCCAAGACCAGGTGTGGGTTGAAGCTTTTCAAGGAGCCACTGTAGCCCTGCGCAACGGGTCCTTCCACCAACTGCCGCCGCACTAGGGGCTCCGCCCTTGATAAAGAGACGAGGGCAGAAGGAAACGGTGAAGTAAAGTAAGATTAATTAAACTTAATAAGGCTGCTCGATTCGACCCAAACCGCTTGGGAATAATACTTCTCCTCTAACATCCCACTCCCAAAATCTTCTACTTCTTCAGTCCTCCAATGTTACTAGCTCTCAAGTTACAATTTGAAAAAGTTTCTTAAAAAGTAAGGTTCACGAAACTAATTCGAAAAATCGGATTTCTATTCACTACTAGAATTGGAATGAACAAATGTGACTTCGAAGTGACGTAGTAGTGGAAAGGGCTAGCGGGAAGCTTGTCGTGATTTAGGAAACATGCAATTGGGAAGCGAGTACGGTGGGAGTGTTTAGATTAGCGTGGGTCGAAGGTGAGGCCCTTGTGTGGGCGAACACCTGTTAATAGCTAGTCAGTTTACCTGTAGACCAGACTGAATAATTTCTCTGGAAATTATTGGCCCTTCTTGGTCAAAGGAACCCATCGCAGTGTGTATAATCAAGATGCTTGGACACTAGGATAATGAATAATTTATCTGATGTGCAAATAGTTTAAAAATCTAACCAGATAAATCCAAGTATATTCCAGTGTCGAAATATTTTCGTTTCTTATTGTAAGTAACGTCGGACACGTTCCGATAGTGTACGTGGGTGGAAAACCGTGGGCACCCTGTGAGCACGGGGTCTGCATGGTGTGTGCACGTTGTCTGCAAGCCCTCTGCACACAACGTGCTGGGTCACGCGGAGAAGTTAATAAATCACTACCGTGGAAAGGGACACCCCTCAAGCGTTACGAGATCCGAGAGCCAACGGTGAGAAACCAAGTCAGAAGTTACGGCATTTCGAAAACAGGCGACACGTTTCCTTGGATCTTTCGCGGGATAAATCCATGACGCGACTTGGTTTTACAAATTCATTCCCTGGATAAACTAGTTGGCGAAAACACTAATAACTGCGTGACTAGTATCGTAAATGAGTTGAAATCTCCCTCGAAATGATCCACTTTTATATCGTCCTTTACCGTCGCTGCTTCAAGTAGCAATATAAAACCGAGAAATGTGAAGATACTGGTGTATGTGCTTTTGGAATTACGTAGCACCTCAGAGAATGAAATATGTGGAATGCGGTAGAAAAAGGATATTTTATTCGTCGGCGAACTACTGTCGTTTATCTGGCTGGAGTATAAATCAGCAACAAGTGTTTCCAATTTTAGTAACTTTAGATTGAGATAGCTCAAAACGGGAAAATCTCGCGAAAAGTACCGCGCTGTTCATCTTAGCCAGGAGTAATAAGATACGTATCTATCGGTAAGACGATTCGCGTATTTTACAAATAAAGTGTAGATTGTGCAATAGTTGGAACGTGTTACGATCCGCAGGTGAAAGCCTCGATTTAAAATCCACCTGCGGTTTGGAATTGAAATCTCCCATTCTTGAACGGCTACCGTGATAGAAATCCACCACTGGAAGCAAAAGTCAACGACGGAGCAGCTAGTAATCCACGGGTCGACTTTTCCAGATTTTTACAATTGGCCACCACCGTAATCGTGGCAGAATCCACCGTGGGAAACCGCAGGCGTGTATTTAATTCCCTTTTTAATTTAGCCAACGCAACGGACGTCGTGCCACGACAAGCGCCGCGGGATTTAAGCGTGGATAAAACGCGGATAAAACTACGGGAGCTGTGCCACGGGGTCGACGTGATTCAAAATCCGCGCGAGATCTTAATCTCTCGTGAAATACGCGCAACACAATACAAATTACAGAGCGCGTAATAGGAATTGGAGCTTTGCGTAATGCGTTCTGGGGGGATAACATCGAGCATTAAATACTCAGGAATTAAAATCGCAGCTCGTATTTTGAATTTTACAATAAAGTTCGAGCAGTCTCTATTAAAAACATAACTTATCGTTAGATGAGAAATAGCTTGAGATATTATCAGGCAAATGTTTAATCAGGATTGATTCGACGTTTATAACACGACCTCAGGATCGATCTCCTGAATCCTGTCCTATTTACAGGGTCTCTAGAGATAGCCCGAAGGCTATTGGTAAACTCTCGCTCCCTGCTACAACGGAAATAGCATGTCGGAATAAGGCTTCGGGCACAGAAGGAAAACAGGAACTCGCGACTGGAGTGTGTCTTTTGCCAAGAATAACGAACGAATCGATCGACCACACGGATGTCTACTAGTACACACGTTCCTTTTCTCAGGCAAAGTGAAACTGGAACATATATACAATTGCATTCTCGACAAACACCCATTTCAATATACCTTGCCGGTCTTCCTGGTGCATCAGAGAAATGGAAATGCCCATCCGCGAGGAGCGGCAACGACAGTAGCACTGCCACTAACTCGAAGACCCAAAGTAACGAACTAGTGCTAACAAGTGTGAAGCACTCTTCAGTGGAGAAGGAAGGAAGTAAAGTCGATATCGGTGCATCGTCCTGGTATAAGGAGCGCAAGGTGGTCGACTTGGGTACGTTCGAGCTTTAAATGAAATTAAATCGACCTTAGACTCGCGAGGCGTCGCGACATCAGAGGCCTCGTTACCCGGTAGGATGAATAATTAAAACTGCAAAGAGTGCAGCCAAGTTCGATATGCATTTAAAACAGATCGTTACGGGTATTTGGTTGTATAATTATACTGAAAGTAATCTCTCTTGTTCGTTTAAAAAGAAAAAAAAAGACACTGGCTCGCCGCGAAGAGTCGTCGTCGATGAACTGGTCTTTGAATATGGAACGAGAGACACCCCCCATTACTTCCTGGCTCATTTGCCTCGCTCACCATCACTGATCTTGCAGAGGAGATCGTCTGCCTTTCGAGTCTCTGGTTCTTTGATCTTAAGGAGAGAAACACCTCCTTCGATACTAATTGATTTTCGCCTTAGAAGCCCGCTAAAAGCTCGGCCGAAGCACTCTCCCTATTTCGAGGGTGCTCGCTGGTTCCATGGGTCAGGATTTATGCATATAATAAATCTATGCGACTGTGAATATGTACCGTATCGTAATGAACAGATTGAAATGCATTTCGAAGCTTCCTGCATCGATTAATAATTAATTAAGGCAGTTATATGAGAATATCCTGCATCAAATTTCCGCTCTCGTTCTTCTTGCATTATTTGTTAACAGTAATGACTCAGGACGAACAGTAATAATTCATAACAAAATTCTTCCATTTTCAACTCCGCACACTGATCGAAGCAAGTTTCTCGTCAATAATATTTTTCTATTGAATTCTACGGAAAAAAAAGTAGAAAACGGCAAAAGTTTTCCACACAGCGAATGTTTTTGAAATATTTAGGACAACGAAGCTTCGTATACTTGGGTCAGAGGAAAAAAAGTTCCATTTGCACTGGCATTTGAGTAGACCGAGATAGAGAGAGATAGAAAAATAAATTGACGGTACAGGGTTGAATGACGGTAATTTCTAGAACCCTCAACTATTTTGACCGACAATTTTTTGCTCTGTCGATTCTCGTAGATCTCGCATCGCTCAAAAATTAATTGGCCTGACCGAGAATGCTTTTCTATTGAGAAGTACCACTGGTACACGGGAGCCTAGTTCCTAGCGAGACGCGCGTCACTGGAGCACCCTTAAGAGGCATGCACCGCACCGGGGATGTCATCGCATCGCTCGTGTCTACATAAAGCACCCCGGCCGTAACCCGCTTCTCGATCAAATCGCAAAAGCACCGTCACTGGATGCGACATCCATTGTAAAGATGTATAGCTACGCTTCACTGCTAACGGAAAAAATGCCATGACCATAGCCCGACTGGTCGCCGAGTGGCGATATCACCTTTTAACACCTTCCCAATCGTAAATATTTTTTTCAACTCCGATTATTATCTACGTAAAATGCACTATTAATTAAAATGCGAACTAATTTAAGGTTTTGTCGATTTTCAGAATCGATAATTTTGTTCGTTGTACGAAATGGATAAATTGTACCTTGAGAATGACACACGCGCTTTTTTTCTTGCGAAATCTGGCTAACGCGTTCTACGGTAACATCCGTAAGCGGAAATCATTTCCCACCCTCTTACGGAAATCGTTTTCTTAGTCGATAAAACGAAGACTGTCAGGGGTGTCAGAAATTCTCCAGGATTTCGTCGAATTCTCCTTAAAAACCGGAAGTTCAGCCTACCACAGGATCCTGCCATTTTCACCCCTGACTTAATTGCAAAATAATCACCAATTTTCTGCTCACCCTCTGAATCTTAGGATTGTTAAGTTGAGACTTTTACAGCTTATTATTTAATTACAGATTCTACTAATGTGTCCTCTACAAATTGATAATTCTGATCAAATCAATATGAATTGAAAGATCTTCGTTGATCTTCCATTCTCTTAACACGAATTTAGCATGAATTTATAGTCGCGAGGTACAAGTGCAATATCAATAACTTCTAAATTACATTCTTATTCTACGAATAAATATTGATATAGCAAAAGCAAATTGATATAAAGTACGGCGACTAACGGAACCGATAAGAGCACGAACGTATCCGGCTTGAATATTAATCACTCTGTCTACGATTTCCCTTTCCAAGCTCTCAGATTAATCTTTGGCTTCTCGCTACCATTCCCAGTACTACTCCCCTCCGACTTTCCGCCTAATTACGAGAAACTCATTTCTCCTCCGGACGTAACGCAAATAGCGAGTGCCGACGGTGTTCGACGAAAGAAAGCCGGATGAATTGAGAAGAAGAGAGCTATTTGAAAATCACGGTATTTCGCTGAAAGTAACAAAGCGAAAATCTTCGAAACCATTGGAAATCGTCGTAGACAACGACTACGACTGACGACAAGGGCGATCAAAGTGTGATCAAAGAATTAGAGATCGGGGTAGGTGGGGGGATCTGTCAGCGATATAATCCTTCGGGGTGCAAAATCAGGATGTGAATCGACACGACCCCATTCTGTCTGGAAACCTCGAACCCTCTCGCTCCTACCATCCCCTATTCCTCGTTTCCATCTCGCAGTTTGCTCGCTCTTCTCACCCCTAGCCCTTCCTTCTCTCTTTTATTTTTCAGCACGGACAATAATTCCATTGTTTCTGTCAATTAAGAGGCGGGAGAGAGGTCCACGATCCGAGGAGCACTAGACAGAGAGCTGGGATAGGAAATCCCCAGGACTCACTACGAGAGCTGTTTCCTCCTGAGCCTCCCTCTCTCTCTCTCTCTCTTTCTTCTTTACTCTTGTTCTCTCGCTTCCTCTACGGCCCTACAGCCTCTCTCATTCCTCTCGGCCGCGTCTCTCGCACTCTAGCGATCGGGATACGTGATTGGCTGCCATTGTGCCGCCACTGATCTCCGTGATTCCGAACAAAGGACTCCTCGCTCGACTGCCTGTCATGGTGCCCTATTGTCTTCCGGTTTGTTTGCGTTATTCGCGCTGACATACACTACCCATCAAAAGTTGAAGGCCAGTGCCTTCCTTTGGATTGTTTTCTTCGGAAGAATCCGAACATTCCCGAGCTGCAATTATCTCACTTTGGTGAGATCTTCCCCAACGATCAGTGGAACATTTAAACGATTGGTTCGAACCTTCAAAAAGACGAGGCAGAAAATGATAGTACAAGACTTTCCGAGAGAGGGTAAGTCGAATTCTTTGGAATTTTTTAAGGCTAGTGTAAGGGAAAAAGTGTGGGGTGGCATTTGGGGTTGGTCCATGCCAGTGGTCTTTCCGGGGTGACGCGTCGCAGTGACACGGTGCCCTCACCGAGGGCAAAGGCCGCGAGGGAGCGTAATTAACGAGGCTCGATCGCTGGTAGAGCGACTCGACGGAACTGATTCCATGGAATTCCGGTTATTGGGATCACTCGCGTCGGTCATGCCCACCGACAGAGATTCCACCCTCCCGTTCGACTTTGGATTTCGGAGCAATGATCACGAGTGGGACCACTCGTGGCGCGGCCCGGCGCACCGTGCCTACTGAGAGATTGATCGCTGAATTCAGTTTACCGAATCAACGCGTCCAGACAGACGTAAACAGATTTGGCGAGCTATCGACCTCGCACTAGTTTGCCTCCATTATCCGACTCGCGGATGTATTTTGGGCTTGCGAAGTTACGTACCGAGACATGCTCGTCTCGATTAAGGTTTTCATTATAAAGTCCACGGGAAAGACCCGTAATTAAGACATACGCAATTACATCGGAGCAAAGAAATTCTGGAAATTTCAGATAAATAATACTAAAGGATCTTGCAGTTAGTAGAGCAAGGGAGCAGAATTACCTTTGTACTTTTTCACGAGGATTCGAAAGATTCGCAGAGTCAGGGTTTTTGGAAAGAGCAATGCAATTTTACCCCGTTCCTTAGAAAAGTCTAATGCGAGAAAGAGAAGCTTGGACTTGGAGTCTCCTTAGAGGGCCGTGTAGAAATTCGACAAAGTTGGCATCGCGTGCCAAGGATCGATACGGTGTTTCTTTTACGCGAGACAATGTCGAGAACGAAGGAAAAACGCGAGACTCGCGAATGGCACGATATCGTATCGGGAGACCTTGTTGGTCCCACGGGAGCTGACCTTTCCAAGCCTACAAGCACGAGTCGTGCCAACGGATCTTACAAAATGTTAGAATCCAAAGAAGAGTAAAAGAGTATCTTATCAAAGGCAACTCGATGCCACGCGTCACTAGATCCTCTTCGAGTATTTATCACACACTGGTTTCAAGGAAATGCACCGGAAAGAGACTAAAGCTGTCGACGAAACCCCGGAAATGCAGCCGGCATTGTCCGTATGGCAGACAGTGATAAAGATCCTCCTTGAATCCTTGGTTCTATAAATCCAAGAAGTGTAACACAACCGTTCTCATCCGTTTCCGTAAGTTTGTTCTTACCAAAACGAAATTCTGATAGCGTGTTACTTCCAGCTAAGTTAAGTTCAAGCTGCGCATCCTACGCTTTGAAACGATTACCACTTGGAGAACGAGAGTGAGAAGGTCTCTCTATAGGCACAAGGTATTTGGAATGCTTGTTTCTACCACTTTGTAGTAGCATGCTTCCGCAGGGAACAGATGTAAATGGTAGTAACTCGCGAGTAAGCGGGGCGTCTCCCTCCTAAGTATGTAGCTGCGCAAACGAAATTAATCGTACTTGCTTAGTCGGCTGACTGCGAAATCTTACGGACCAGTACCGTGTAAACTCTAAGTAAAATGTTGTTGACGACGCGCGTTCGTGATGCAAAAAGCGCCTGGGTTGGATAGAAAGTGATTTTTCAAAATGTTTGCCGAGTACGTCTTGAGAGTAATATATTTTGAGAAACACGGATACACGCGTACTTTGAGGAAGCACATGTAGCCAGTACTTCCAAGGAAATTGGATCAGCAGCTTCTGGATGGTATTTCGAGATCTGCCTTACCCGGGATAAAACCATGAAATCTTTCGTGAAAACCGTGAAACCAAGTTTTATCCGGGAAACACCCTCGCGAGTCTAATTCCGACTTCAAGTAGATTGTCTCCCTTCGTGGTTGGACACCCTCTTCGCGACTTACTACCATCCTCCTTTCTTTTAGTATTTCTAATATTAGCCCCTCGCGTGTACTTTTTCTCCGACTAATCTAATTACAGGGAAGTAATGGAACGCGAATATCAGAGATGCGATACAAGGTATTTACGAGGATAATTCGGTACTTTGGATAAAATCCAAAATTCCAAAAGTGTAAAGTGTAAAGCAGCTAGACAAGCTGGAGTATCGGTAACGCTCGTGCTAGATCGTATTGCAAATACAGCAAGAAAATTTGAGTAGAACAATAGCAGGAAGAAAGAGCAGGATTCCGTTTCAAGCGTGCAACTCGAAGAACTTAATTTCCGCGCACTCAGCCTGTAATCTGGCGAAGCAAAATAGAGAAAAGTAATTTGGCAGAATCGGGTCGGAGAATGCGCGAGGAATGGGGAAAAAAGGGAGCAGCTCGGATTTTCGCTGCTCGTTGCGGAGGTTTGCCTGGTGGGTTTATAGGCCACCAGGGGATAATTTAATAAGTCGAAATCGGAATGACTCGCTACGCCGCCACTGGCACAAATTGCAAGCTTGGAGCGCGTGCATTATGCATGCACCAGCCCTGAGTGTTCGTGTCGGTTTAATTTCTCTCGTTGCGCACCGTCTGTCGCCGCAGAGAACGCACTTCTGCCACGGTTCAACCTACGATTTCTCTTTTAAACGTTTACTCGTCACTCTCTTTCTCTCTCACCATCAGTCAGCTTACTTCCTTTTAATCGGCTTATTTTTCTGCCTCGTGAAACTCTCTTTTGCCTACTTTTCACCCATTAAGAGAACAAAAAGGAAATTCGAGTTAATAGAGATTGCATAAAGTAGCATTTAAGTAGAACAGTATTAGGTTCATTATTGCAAACTACCGATATTAAGAAGATTATTATACACTTTAAGTCAGAATTAATAACTATCCACGAAGGTAATTGATTCGACAAACTCAAATAAAAGTGTGGAAATTCTACTAGAAAGAATCTAAAAGCATACTGTTTTAATCTCAGATTTCACTATCTTACCCTCTATCTTGTTTAACGCAGTCTCGGAGTCGACGATACGGAAAAGCAGAAGGAAACAGTCGGGAACCGGATACACTTACTTAGTTAACAGTGCTTGAAACTTTCAGGATTCCTTTGTAGAGAGACAAATTGAAATTAACCAAGTTCCCGGAGAGTTTCGCATTTTTTCCAAATGTAGACTTCTCTTAGCTTGTTCAAACAGTACAGGAATTCTACGTGGATTCCGAGAGTACATGTGCCACATGCTAAATGTTCGTGTAAGCCGTACGATTGCACAATCACTCGCTAAACAGGTCTCGCGAGTGTATCTAGTTCGCGAAATTAGCTCGTCGGGACCAAAAGCTAAAGCTCCCTTTACGTCAAAGTGCCACTTTACCGGCAATTACGCGAAGGCTAATAAAAAAATCTAAGCGGATTACCTCGGTCGGGTGTGATTCAATTTTTACGCCACGCTCTTAGTGGGAATAAATAAAATCGCCAGTTAATGCCTTCCCGATACAATTATACGGAAATTACGTCAGGAGCGGAGAGAAAAAGCTCGCGCCATCCGGGAACCGAGACCCCGTTAACAGGATATTAATTTAACGAGCCAGTAATCGGTTATCGTAATGACATAGCGATTAGATTTCTAACGCGGAAATGAGACAAATTTCCCGATTCATAATCATTTTTCACTAATATCTTAATTAATAATTAACAATAAGATACTACACAGGTCTAGGAGACATCCTTGTTTCAATTAATTACTGTTGTAATTAGTGTAAAAGGAAGTAACTCGATGAAAAAATTCACAAAACATCCTTCGCGAATGAAACGCGTAAAGATGAGAAAGAACTCGTTTCGCGGACTCCTGGCACCAAACTGCGAACTATTCGTCGCTCCACCGGTTATATGGAATTCCAATTAGGGCTTCCCATTTGCTCGGTGGATATCGCGTAACAAGCGGCTAGTACTCCTGGTGCATTAATTAATCGAATAGAATACAGAGCTACGAGTGAAATATTAAAGTTAGAGTTACGGGGGTGTATGGTTAGTGCTTACGAACCTCGTATTCTCGAGCTCGTTCGCTTTCCTTTTTCTCTCCGGTACGTGCTGCATGTTCACAATCCCTGCATTTACGAGGAATTCTACAAAAATGACTTTGGTACCTAAGCGCTAGTAAGAATTAACGTTGAAAATTACCAGTGACTTAACAGAGAACAAAGAATTCTTAAAACTAAACGTTATCTCGCGTTGAAACGAGGCTGAATACCACTGAATTTTCTCCTACGGTAGTCTCCATTCTTTAAAAAGAAACAGGTTATACGGAAAAAGTTAATTTGAATGTACAGTAGGGTAATAGACTCAGTGGCAATTTGGCAATCCTCTCGCATATTTTCGAACAAGTTCAGTAACAGTACTATCCACGACCATGGAACGATTGCAAATTTAAGACTTTTGAGTAAATTGCAACGATATGCATTGATAAATATCGTAAAAGCAAATATTCTAAAATAAACCGGCGGTTCTTGAAAACGCTCTGCACTCACTCAGCTCGTTATAAATAATATTCTGGTGTAATTCGCGTAATGGCGATAATTCCGGATAATCCTTGCGGTGTAAGTACAGTTGTATAATTATGAGAATTTGAAAGAGGTATAATTAGAGGGCACCACGGAGGGGCATCCCAGACACCGCAATCGGTAGCACAGAAATGCTCGTACCGACCAGTGTTGAAAGCACTTACAATCGATAATACCCAAGAGCTAAAGAGAGAACTGTACTATCGACGAATACCACCCTCGACCCGAAATTACTCACTAGTTTGCAATTATTCGCGCAACAAGAGTTAACTTTCGCGATGTTACCGTACACTAATTAACGTTTTTTTAAGACTCACTACAAAATAGAATTTTGAAAAAGACTGGGCTTCCAATTATGACTACATAGGTAACACCCCTGGTCTTGCAACTCAATCGAATGATACAATTGACCGTAATCTCGCAATACTACTCTGTTTGCTCCAATTGTACCGATTTCTGCCTATTCTATGATTGCTTCTTGAATTCATTTTCACGTGTACACGTATAAACAGACTGCTCTGGTGAAGATGCGAGTCCAAGAGTACTCGACCTAGCTAAATTTGCACAAGCTCGCCTACTCTTGCTAGCAGATGGGTCCAACATACTGCCTGGTACAAAGCTGGAACTCCGAACAAAACATCGAGCAAGCTACTGTCGTGTGAACCAACAAACGTGCTGTGTACCTCATCCAAGAGATTTTGAAAAATCACTGACAGCCAAGCGGACGTCTCAGCCACGAAACTAAATCGAGAATAACGAGGAAAAAAAAGGAAAAACATGGTATAGGGATGGAGAAAACATAGGGAGGACAAGGCAGAAGGAAGGTTTCGAGAACTTGCAAAGTTCGCAGTTTCGTTTCGAGCCCCCGCGAATTAGCACGATTTCCACGGTTGGACGTGGTATCGCGTCGTCGGGGTTTTGCAGCTGCAGCGACATCGTCCAGACGCTGTGCTGCGTCGTGCTACGCCGTGCCGTTGGCCGAGTACCAACAATGTCAATGGCATTTCCGAGCAGTTTGCAAAGAGAGCAACCAACCTGTACTGTCTTCTCCCTTTTTTCCCTCATCCTAGCTTATTTCTCTCTCGCCTCGCGGCCGGTTTGCCTTCGCTGTGGAGCTCCCAGCTAGCAATTAAGAAACCGAACACCGAGCACATTGCTGAGACAACAGGTAACTCGTGCAATGCGCCGCACCGCACATGCTGCCACCGACGAGTTGGACCGATTCCTGCTGAATAGCGTCTGCGAGCTGTGTTTCGGATTTCCATGAGGATTTCCAATCTGTCTAAGGATTTTCATGTTACGCAGACCTGTCGCACTTATTCAGCAGTCTCCCAGGGGAAAATGAACCTCGAGAGACTCATTCTCAATCAAGATGCAGTTGAAGCCGCTGATTTTGGTATTCTTCATACGACCAAGTTCGCGGGAAGATAGAGATCCACGCGATTAAACCAATGATTCTCGAGGTGATATCGGATTTGGAAATGTTGACGGAATGACATACCTCCAAGTAAGGTTTCGATAAGGCCACTGCTGACCATGGATCGCGAAGCGTTTGTGCCGACTTCTCGAATATCTTGGGTCCGGTTTGTCCGGCAAGCCGCATCTCCGTTTCTTCATCAACTTCCTCGTTGCTTCGTCGATCTCACCCGTTACTGGGATGCCACCAAAGCTCTGGAATAAAGTATCTTCTTCCAATTAAGTATTCCAACGTGTCTTTTCTCAAATTTCAATTTCCTAATATTTCTTCAAGTTGCAAGTAGGTTTCTCGACGCATACGAAAAATCCGCACACTCGAAGAAGAACCTCGTATATCTTTACAATAGGAAACCCTAAATAGTTTACTCTCGAAAATTCCAGAGATTCGTATGCAGATATACGTAGTTTCTCCAAATGTCGAGGATTGAATGCATGAAATAAGAAGGAAAGGGAATCATGAGCAGTGCAGCGGAGGAATGAATTTTTCACGGAACGACGGAGCAGCAATAGCGCTTCGCGTAGCAAACTTATGCGACAACGTTTCTCGTTCCCGTGCATTGGGAAACAAATGAACGAGCGTGCGAGTTCGTGCGAACCGATTTCATCGTCGTTCCAGTCACGGTCGATTATATTGGCGGCCAATCAGAACACTTGGTGGCATTGTCAAAAGAACTCACAAGTTCCAGAGAGGCCTGGAACTAGGGAGTTTACGGTCTTGGCCACTAGCTTATTTCTGTCTGGCAGAGTTTTCTGGCAACCGATGTCATTCGAGAACTAGTACTTCACTAACTCCGACCGATGAGGACGATTTTCGTCTACGTATCTCCATTGAAATCTGGAGCGCGAACTCCGAGTAGAATGCGAAACTTCTGAGCGATGAAGTCGTACAATAAGCCATTTCAACCAGCAGTAAAGCAAACATCAAATTGCACAGTGCTGAATTATTTTCCAATTGATACCGGTAATAATAATATGAAAAAAAAAGAAAACATTTTCCATTTCTACTCGCGATACCGTAACAATGAATTCGTAGATCTAGCGATTCTATTTTGCGACTTAAGGGAAGGTAGACTAAAGGGAACATGTTCAGGTAGTAAAGTATCGTTGAAATATTCCTCTCACCTGTAAATTTTTAATGGCGTCTCGGAGCTGATCCTCCGTCCTAAGGTTTCCGGTCTCCAAGTCGGTTTGCGGCAGGTATCCAAAGTTCATGAGATAATTTTGCTGCAACAGAGAAAGAAAGAAAAAAGGTAGTGGTCAGTGCGAACTTTTTACGAGACGTAGTAACGAAGCAGAGAGGAATTCTCGGCCACTACCAAGAGAAAATGAAGCTTTTAAGGGAACGTTAAATCTACTTTTACAAGGGTAAGAACTTTGTCACAGAGTTCTTCTTAATACTTGTCTTTCTATACTGTGAAAAATATTTGAGTCTTGCTCATTTCGATAAAACACATCGATTGAAGAAATTCTTTCGGCATACTTTATTCGCAATATCTATTCCTTGCTAGTTATAATTCTTCCTCCGTATATATCAGGCCCGTTAATAACCCATACGGTACGATCTACGCCCTGATTTCACGCTCGCAGATAAGCACCAAGAGGACGTAAACTGTGTAAAACAAGCTTCAAATTTACGACGCTCCCGCGGCACATTTCAACTTTGCGCTCGAATAATAACCGCCTTTTTTACGATAAATCCTAGCACGACAGGGTAGACGAGTGGTTTTTCTCATTCCGCACCGTTGTAAAGCTCGAAAGTGGTGAAATATTCATCGGTAGGAGAAACGAGTCAGAGAAAAAAAATAAGGTAGAAACAATGCGGAGGGTATATCGAGGATCTTATAATGTTGCCAAAGAAATCGATGACCACGACGGCAGAGCCGAGTGAAGGTGAATCGATAGTGGACATGTTCCAACGACGTGTAATGGTACTGTCGATAAGTCAGACGAACTAGGGTCACTCTCGTTAAGATACCAACGATCTAGTGTCGTGTAGAATCAGCAAGAGGGTGGAGTTCCTCGAAAACTGACTCTAATCGTTTAATCTTACGTGAGACATCAAACCAACTCGCTTGATAGCATACGTGTAAATACGCGTAAAAAGAATCATAAGAGAACTTTTTATTAAAGAATATTATTTTCATTCGATTGCCATTTGCGAAGAGAGCTATTAATGTTCGCGCGATAGTGCATCGCATGATAGACAGATAAAAGTGTCTCTCAGGATGAAAAAGCGAGTAGTTGCGTAATGCGATGAGGAATTCTAAGGGCCACGGACTGAGTGTCATAAGTCACTCTACCAGCGATATGCATTGAATTGCGCCACAATATTTATCTCGCCCCGGTTAATAAAATAAGGACGGTTCTGTGCTCAATCGGAGAATACGAATACATACACAGATCCCTAGCGTTTCTGTTTGCTGAGATTAAATTGTGAGGAGCTGTCGCGACCCTCGAAATCTCGACATCCAAGTCATTATTGCTAATTAATAGTTCCAATGAATTCCAATGAAATTCCATAATCAAGGATACCACACACATCGTCGAGATTCTTACTCGTCTCTCTTAATCAATATTCCCATTAATCAAACCAGCAAATAACTTTGTTTCGTACTCTTCTTTTGGCTGGGAGATTCTAATTGCAGTAGGAGAACTTAAATCAGTTATGATTTTCGCGGAAAGGCAAATGACAAAACTGTCTGGACGATAGCGTCAGTAGGGATAGCTATCTTTAGGAATTCCCGAGGAATCGAGGGAGACGCGACGTCTCGTAGTTACCAAGAGGGTGGGAGCCAAATATACGGAGAAATAAAAATCACAAAAATCCCACGCAACCCGCTCGCCGTTGCACACGTCCCCGCAGGAAACAGCGTTTTACGTAACTTTATTTTCGCCAGACAGCAAAAATGCCGACTCCCTGAATATTCTGAGAAAATGACGCGAATATCCAGGGACATAAATCAGAGAAATAGAATTTTCTAACGGAGAGTACTTGCTCTCGATTACCATCATCGACGAAGCAATTTCGAGGGAGTGTTAATTATCTGAAATTAATAAGGCAATGTACTTCTAAGAGGAAGCTCATCGAACTGGCCGGTTCAAGGCGCGTCGCGTCGACTCTCTTGAGAGAGAAAGCCGATGCAGTCTTCGGATAGCGTAAGTACCTATCAATTAATTGCACTAACGCGTCTAGCGTCTAGCGATCACATCGATCGTAGTCATCGATCCACCAAAGAGCCGCATTTAACGCGGCGACACGCCGCTGATGAGCGAAATTGGTGCGAGAATCTGTGACGGCAGCTCCCTTGACTACAAATGCAATATTCTCCCACCACATAGCCTCTCATCAAGCGACTGTCTCCTATTAAATTTACCGGATCATTAGAGAGTCGACGGGGGATTCAGTTTTATCGAATTAATACCGAGGCAAATTCAAATAACATTATCTACTCGTGTCTCGTGCAAGAGTTATCCAAAGGTATTCGATCGGTACTAAAAGCCCCGTAATTATTACAATCGAGCCAGTGAATAATTTATTCAACCTATTGGCCACATCTGTTTTATTCGATTTGACTCTTGTTGATGCTGCTTTATTAAAGATGATCTAACGAGTACGATTAATCTTGCAATTAGGTCAGTCGTGTCTGCCTCGATTAATTGAGCAATCCCTATGGAGAGTGAATCAGCCTCGAGAGACGTATATTCGTCCGAAAAAAAAAGGAAAAGAAAAGAAGAAATTCTGTCTCGTGGTATCGAAAGAAACGAGACCAGGAAACTAAGGGAGGAAGTAGGTTGTGGCTCTTATTGCTGATCTGGCGCATTTCAAATCAGAGCGGAAGCTTACTGAGGCGCACCGAGGTATATTCCGTTTCACAGCATTCAAACCGATCTGGTCCATCCCAACCACTGTCAGTCGAGTATAATTTTGCCCGAGCTTTTTGCCTCTCTCTGCGTTTTCATTTTACGCCCCGAGAAGATCGCTGCTCGCTCGCTCGTAGGATTCCAGTTCATTCATTAGCCACGAGTTACTTTCACGTGGTGGAAACATGCTCGTTCGTGAGATGAAGATGGGAGAGAGAGAGAGAGAGAGAGAGAGAGAGAGCTGAATCACCCGATGTTCCTTCGCATCGTTTACTTCTTGAGAATAATAATGATACGAATTTGGTACGGGGCGACGCGCGCGCCATCCTCCCGAAGAAAATACGGTTCAAAGGTCAGAATTACATAGTCGTACCAACTTGCAAAATTATGATACTCTTGATGCACTCGTACCTTATTACTGAGGAAAATGCTACCACGATTTTCATCTGTTGCTTTAAGTGTACTTAAGAGTACTTACAATGAGTTAGAGAATTTCTTTGCTTCGGCGAGAATATAAAAATAAGAGATCTATAAATCTAGTTTAGACTGTAATAAAAAAAAAAAATTAACACAACGTTCACCATAAAATTATCTTCACCTTTACTATTCGATTTTATTTACCGTTTTATCGAGAAGAAATCATTCACAATTTCTTTCCTAAATCTCAGCCTAATGCGATTATAGGTGAAAGACAGAAACGTGCGAGCAGTTCCGAAATACTAAAAAGATAACAATGGGGAACGAGAGCATGGCGAAATGGAATTTCTGACAATTTTCACCGTATCTTCCAGCGGGAAATTGTGCAAGAGAAACACTTTGGATAGGGCACATCGCGTTTAAGACAAAGCTATAAAAGCACGAAATCTCATGGTATTTGAGATACGCGTGTCATTCGTTTGCAGTGTTATGACCAGAAACAATAAACTTGAAGCCCTTTGTTGAATGTACTCTATCAAGGCATCGGGGTGCTCCTAGTCTTTAATTCGATCTTTCCTCGAAAGCGAACGACCAACTATCGTATTCTGCTTTGCAAATGGCCACTTTATTATACAGATCTATAACGAGTTTTCTATTTCCTCAAGATCAATCTCCTTGACAGACTCAAGCCGGAAGATAGATGTTAACCGCTGACACTGGAAAATCTCTCGTGGAATATCAAGCGAACCTCATTTATCATTCCACTGAATGATGAAAAATCTAGTCCTCTATCTATATGTATACGATATTTAAAATGAAACGTTTCTGATTAATATCTTATAATGGAGAACTAAAACTGTATCAGTTATACTTTTTTAAGAGTATACACATATCTGTGACTTTTTCTTGTTTAGTTAAAGTGCAGGAGATTAAAGAGGAAACATTTCGTGCAGCTAAAGTAGATAGTGAAGCAATCGTGTCATCCAATATTGCATTTCTTCCGTCAAAGTAGTGGAGTCTGACAACGAGTGGAAACGATCGAAAGGTACCAAGGTAGCTATACCGGTCGTACTTGACTCTCTTAAAAATACATCCCGGATTGCAGAAGTTTGGATCTTGAGAAAAACGGTGAGAGGATAAACTGGAAGGAGCGCATTTGCTCGGATTGCAATCACCAAAAGCGACGTGTAATAGAGAGCCAGGGATAGATAACCGAATGTTTCCTCATCCCTTTAACTTCGGACGTTTTTTTTCTTTTTGCGTTTCTCTCGATGGGAAATGTGCTCGATGCGGCTAAAGAAAAAACAAGCCTCGCTCGATCAAAGCCACCTAACTAGAAAGAAAACGATTGACACACCGATATCGGCTTTCCTTCTGAATGGAGGTTCCTCGCTCTTTTTTTCTCATAATGCTTTTGTTTCCCTAATCGAATGCTCTCGTATGCAGTACCGAGTGCGAATGCAGAAAAAGGATTCTCACAAACGTGTTCACTGAATAAAGTGAAAACTCTTCCTAAAGAATTACTATTCTCCACCGTGCAAACCGTAAAACTCTACGAGTCTAACAAAAAATGGTATATTGTATACGTACGCATTAAAACATTAAAACACATTATGCTGGAAAGTATGTTTTAATAAATTACTTTGGAATAAGAATTTTTCCATTACAAGATTACTTTCATTTTGAGTGAAAATCTCAGGAGCTAAGAATGGATTTTTAAAAACAGGCACTTGTGAGAACACTTGGTTTCGTGTTTATCGTGATTTGCTTTTCTGGATCCACCTACAGATTCGTGGGCTTATCTCCGAGGGTTGATTACGAGGCCAAAGATAACGAGCGCCGATAGCAAGACCGGAAGAGCACGCATACAGGATAGAATCGTCGCCAACTTTGAGAAATCTTTCAACTCGACAGTTGGGAGAGTTGCTCCTACCAAAATTATCCTAAAAACGTCCTGCGCCCTTTTCTCCATTTCCTTCGACGATATAAAAACGTCAGATTGAAACATCTCACAACAGTAAGACCCTCTCGTCTGTAGCTGCATTCACCGAGAGTGCACCTAAGTGCAAGACATTTCTCTTCAGCAGGGCTGCTTAACAGCAGAAAATGCAGCTCGCCTGATGATCCTAGATGCGCCAACCATCCCTTTCACTCCATTAAAATCTGTCCGGTGTACGTATACATATAGTATGTACACCATTGTTGCTTTGAAAAAGACGAATTTTCGGTGAGAATTTCAAGAATAATCATTTCACTTGGATGCGCACTTCTCGATTAATTGCTTCATAATGATCCACATGCTGACTTTAAAGAGGTGGTGGAATCTATACATATGTATATTATATTGTAATCTCCTATATTCGTACTCTTATATCCGCTGGCAACGTTATCAACGCCATAATTTACAACTATCCGCGTTTCATTTTCGCCGGCACAATTAGTAGCCACTGATAAAGTAACCTTTCACTCACATGGAGCCGAAGCAGTCTGACTAGCAGAGACTTTCGAACCAGTCAACTTTTTCTAGCGGAATCTGACGTGGTTTGCATTGAAAAGAGAATTGGGATTGGTGTCTTAAGATTAACAATAAGTTGACTGAGCTTCGTAAAGTGGCAGGTTCGACTAGACGTGCACGTGTGTGCAACGTAAAAGGCAAAGAACGAGTTAGACCATCTATGGTCATGAACCAAACGCAACATTTCTCCAGCATTGTTCCGCTCCCTCTATCCTCCTTGGGAACCGGTTGCATGCACGGCTGCTGGACACTCACTCCCTGCACTGCCATTTAAGGAGAATAATATATCGAGGTTTGCTCTCGACAAAGAGGTGCATCTTTTGGGACTACCTTTCTCCGTGATATTTCGCTTCTCTTCATCCTCCTTCTTCTTCCGTCTAACTACTAAAGTATCTTTTATCTTATTGGGTCGAGCCTTGAATTTACTCGTGAAAGTCCCATCGATGCATTTCTATTTATTCCAACATTATTGATTCTTCCATATCAACAATTCTATTTCCGACGATTCCACGTAAATTCCAATTGATTCTTGGAATTCCGTCTACGCGTGTCCCACTGTAGGAACTGTTGTTTTAAAGAATTTCAAAGGATACGGAAGAAGTCATTCCGCAGTGCTGCATCGCACTGCAATTGCACTGCACTTGTTTTGTTGGCAGAAGGACGCACGAAGCACGAAATCCAGGTAAAGTGGAAAAATCGCGACTCGAAACTCGGTCACGGTTGTCGAAGATCACAGTGGTGCAGGTGTGCTCGACATAATTGGCCACGCAGAAGAATTGCTGAACACCGCGATACACCAACAAAGAAACCCCTGCGCTTGACATTAAACGGACTCGTCAGCTGGAATAATTCTACTGCTGACAATGTGAGTTTCCGCTAACTTTACACTCGTTTTCCTTTGTTTCTCACTAAAACAAAGCGCCTTCGGGATATGTAGTTCCTTCCAACGATGATAGTTTAAAGTGTTAAAAATTCGTAAGGTATCTAACGATTATTCTAAAGTCTGTGATAACTTTCGCATTGGCTGCATCTCCACCCACGTGGAAACTTTAAGATATTCTGACGATGAAGACATATACTTTGTAACTCATCACATTACAAACTTTTCTCGGAACACAGATTTCAAGGAAGAATATCCAGACTTGATGCTTCCTCGGTTATAACCGCTAGCGTCGAGAACTTCTTCCCAAGTCAAAGAGAAAGAAGCGAAACCATCGTAAGGGTAGTGAAATGCAAATCGTCAGAGCGGAAGAGTCCACTCCGCAGCCCGTCAAGACTGTTTCTCTTCGGCAAAAAGACATTTTTCTTTGACGATTTGCTCACGGGATAATAATCCTAACACCAAAAGGTGAGCGAAACTCTAATTTCACAGTGGTACTCCATTGTTTTTTTAGCGCCTTTTTCTCTGTTTCTCTCGCGAAACATCACCACGACTGAACGTCACCGTGCATCATGAGATGCAGAGAGGAGAGAACGATAATCACGGGGTTCGAGGAGTTTTGTGCATCAGAGGACTCAAAGTCCCTCGATGGTGGGGTTTGAATAAAGGTGACGGCTTTCAGGAGATTTTTCACGTGCAACGGAATAATCTCGAGTAGAGATTGAAGATTAAGGCGAAGTAGCTATACAGTTTCCGGAGTCGTGACTGCCATTAGCAGTGAGGAAGATCTTTCGTCAGAGATTATTATTTGTAGTATGCTATATATACGAGTTTCATAGCAGGTGCATTTGAATGAACCTCTGTTAACAAATATGTACTGTCTACGTTTTTTCCTTTCGGCCCAGAAAATTTCGCTGTTATTTCTCGTATCGTTGACTATAGAAATTGTTATCAGGTCATTTTTTTTCTTTGACCAGTCGTTAAAACATCATTGTCCAGGGTCGACGTAGTTTCGCATATTAGACTCTTTTAACGAGGACCAATTTGATCAGGGCCATTCACTTGACCCTATTGACCTCGTTTCCGGTTCGCCCGTTTCCTTCTCGAGGCCCTTCGTTCCAGTGGTACCTTCCGTCGGAAGATAAGACACGGAAGTGCATCAATTCAGTTTGCCTTACTTATTTTTTTTTTTTTAACCAAAATCCACCCACTAAGTTTACGAGCTATGAGAAAATCTATCCGTAAAAAAGAGTTGAGAATATCCATAAATCATCGTAAGATAGTGTATTTATTTTTAATCGAAACGCATTTAACGCAAAGATAATGGAGACTTAATTGTCAATCAGGATAAAAGGCTACGATGGAGTCTCGGCTTGGAAGAAAATGCGGCTCTACAGTGCACTTAATGCACTTCGTTTTATAGGATAGCATTACCGGCTCGTTTTTTACAACGCTAACTTTTCTCTTTTGGGAAGAGACCCAATGTTCACAACTGCAACCCAATACCCTTCGTCGATCCCCGTCAGACTTTTCGAACTGTTAAGCTACTCAAATACTCGAACACCGTTGATCTGGTCATTATCAAAGAATTTATAACGAGCGTTTCGCTCTCAAAATTACAATGGATTTCCCTGGTTTTGGGGAATCTTTAAAATTGACGCTAACCAGGCAAATGTAACGAACGCGTCTATATAGACTCGTTAGTTGCGGTCATGAGACCATTATTGATACATCGATTTGTGTTAACTGGAGAATAGATAATCAATAACTATAGTTCGTTACGTCGACGATGCTTTATATCGCGGTAACGAGGCAAAAACACTCCCTCCATTTCGCTGCCATTCGTTCATGCAATTATTCTGGTTCGAACCTGAATACATTGATCCAATTGCCAAGCGGTTAATAATACAGTTACCTAACAAATAACGCAATCCAGTTGAAACATTTGCCTCGCTTACCACTTTTACACTTGGGAATCTTTTTCAAATAATATAACAATAAATCGAGCTCGTTAGTTTTGAAACAGTGTACGGAATTTTTATACAAATTTTCTCCATTTACGATATTGCTTCCGGAGCGATAGTTCGATGTGAGCAGTAGAACACACGAATCAAGGGACACGAGATTTCCAGTAGGTTTTCCACGATTTCCATAAGCGATCGGTAAAGGCGACCGCGTGTCAACCGCACGTACCACCAAAAATCTGTTGAGCGTGTCGTGGAAATGTTAACCGAACGGCAAAGTCCCACAATCGGTAAAGCGTCGGAAAAACCGCGCACGCTTTTTTCAGCTGGACAAGAGCGCGAGCTGGGAAATATTACGAGTCGAATGAGAAATCTGTCACGTTCAGGGCTCCACGTACGAGCGTGAGTCGCGCAAGGGAATCTCCATTAGAGCACACGACCAGTTCGAAAAAAACTGCTTGAGAAGAAAAAGAGAGAGAGAGGGAAGATCCTCGACAATAAGGGCCATGCCTGGTGATTTCATTAAAAAAGACGTGGCCCGGTTATCCGGGTCCAACGGCCGGAATGCGAGTGCTTTCCGTTTCAACTGAAACGGCTTTTACGCTGAAGTTGCTGAGGCCATTTCGTTTCTGGGAGAGGTAGAGAGAGAAGGAGACATACGAAGAGAAGAAACAGTTTAGAAAGACAGAGAGACAGACAAGTGCAAGGAAGAAAAAGACATAAACAGGCAAATAGGCAGTCCGGCACACTGACAAACAAACGGACTAACAGAGAAACTGACGACAAACCGACAGATAGATAGACTGCGAGGCGGATAAACAAAGAGACCACAGTTGGATAGAAAGGTAGACAAACAACCTGGCAAGCTAACCGATAGGTGAATAAAATGAAAGGAAATAGAGTATGACGATAGAGACTGATAAAAAGACAAGATAAAAAGTGGAGAGAAAAAGGAGAAGAAAAAGAGAAATGTTTTCTAAATTTTAAATCGTGACAAGAAACGAATAAAAGTCAACGAAATTCGTAGAGAGAATTCGCGGTGAACAGTCGTCCGAAATTTGCATTACGGTCATGGCTTCCAATATCCGCTGTCGATTCTGCCGCGCGGCTTCCGGTTACGCTTGAGCGTTTCAACCGGCCCTAGTCCCGGTCGCGGTCCCGACCGGGTGCCGCCAATCCGACACACGATCCTCCCGCGTGGAAACAAAACGTGCATGGAATAACACTGGCTGTATCTCGCTTGGGAGCCCCTCTCTACCGAAGACATACCTTTGGGTATTAAATCCGACAAACATGACGTGGTGCTTCTGTCGAGCTGTTACCAATTATTTCATGCTAGCTTTAAGATAGTCGGCTCACTCTTTTAACGAGCTATGAAAAAGAGAAAGCTCAAGCTCTGGGAGTAGTATGTAACTTTAGTAGGTTCGCGTGAATCTAAAAATGATCTTGCACCTCGGAAAAACCCACGATGCTCCTTTTCGAGTGAACTCAACAATAAATGAAAGTAGAGTAACTCGACAGACTTCTCCGAGCTTCAATTTTATCTTGTATAAGATATCAGATGAAAAGTGAATGAGGAAATCAATTCTTGCATTTACGTTATTCGATTCGATTACATCGACGATATTGTTTAACATCGCTCGCATAAGGAATCGGAAACGTCCAAGTTCGCAGTATCATAAAACCAGGGAGCTATCGGTACGGTTTTACGATTGTTTAAACTACACCATCTGTCCAGCAGAGGCTGCAATGCTGGCGCTAACCATCCGAGTACGGATAGCGGTCGTCCGATCGGTCCTAAAGCAACAAACCTAATCCTCAGCATTCGTCTCACCGACCTATTCCCCAGAATTCGTGAAATTGTTTCGAAAATATTCACGCAGATCTTTTTGCGTGTGCCGCAGGTCACGTCCGAGTGGTTCGACGATTTCACCGTCAACTGCGTTCACTGTTTCTACCACCGACGATGGGACGCGGTGATGCGCATCCTGGATGGTATCGATAACTCGAAATATGTATTTGGAGAATAGTAGGTACTACAACGGTAGCACGTGACGTTCGCAACTTAGGTCAACCGAACTACCGTGAAATTCTGTATAGTAATGTCGACTCAACAAAATCCATTTATCTTTTGTACCATCGAACTTTGCCAAAAGAAGTTAGTTCGAAAAATAAGTTGCAGTAATACACAAATTGGAAGCTCAGTCATTAAGACAAATAAAACTGAAAATACGAAGGTAAGTCACGGGAATAATTGTAAATCATTTGTACAGTAATAAATAAGAAATAATTATTTTCTTTTACATAATGAATTTTATGTACTGCTCAGAATTCGAATACGAACATTTTATGGTTTCACCGGAGACACGCATCTGTTATAGAGAATTAGCAAGAAAGAATTGCATCGGGCAACGAAGAGAATTGTTTCCAGGATCAGTTTATCCTTTTCCATTGAAAACCACAGTCCCACCTCGAGACCCGTGCTCATTCACTCGGGTCTCATTGCCTTTGTTTTGGGCAGCAGCCGCTTTCCGCGCTAATTTTTACGAGGCCGCGAACAAAGCTGCTGCCAACAAAGCGTCGCAATTTAGGGAGCCGCCCGCGAGACCATCGTCATTCGTGGGCGGGCTGGTGGCACGTCGCGCCGTGCCAGGGCTTTCAAAGCCTTCGAAATCAATTGGTTTCTCCTCGAAAAGCAGAATGCGAGCTAGACAGTTAACCTCACCGTTGCAGGGCGGCTGCGCATGTTCACAAAAACGTGCCGAAGAACGAAAGCTACGAAACTGGGTCGAATATCCTTCCTCCTTAACCCCGTTTTGCGATCCATGGATTTTTCTCACAGGCTTTAATGCCCGGAAAAGAGCCACTACGATGCCAGGGATCCGACGATAGCGTCGTAAAGTATGACTCGGAATGTCTCTTTAATTATCCTTGCGACCCTTCGTCTCCCACTTGCAAACGAAAGTTAAATTCCCTAGGATTTTCCAGACATCCCTCAGGGATATTCATTAAAACTAAGGCACCTTGTTAATGAGACGAGCTAATAATAGACGAGAGAAAATTGAAAGGGAACTAGGAGGATTAATTTGCTATAGAAATTCGCGTGGCTGGCTTTAATTATGAGCCTCCCCCCGGATCTCGTCAAATGCCTAAGCTATTATTATTCTAGAGTTCACAGTACAAGGGTGTTCTCATAAAAGCAGGATCTTACGTTGTTAGTTTCAACGAGGTTCAAAACCGCTGTTCAATTGATCGTAGAGGTGCTACTGGTATATTGCAAATTGCTATACTTGAGGAGTTCACCTATAGCATAAGTCCTATACCTATACATGTATGTATATACATTCGTGGAAATTCGGAGGTAATTAGGCAGAGCGCGAAATTCCATTTAATTGAAAGGCTACTACCGACAGTGAGGCCAACTGGAAGATACTACATTTGACCATTGTGTCGATGGACCAACTCTTGGAGGGCTTGGTTTCAACTAGAAATCCATGGTCTCTCTTTGTCAGGCTTCTGCATCTTTAGCTTTCCGCGCAGCGACCACCTACGTTTCGCAAAGGTTTGGCCCATTTGTGCCACCTATTTGGATCCCCAACACTCTGGCTCGAGTTGAATGGGCTTGGGAATTTGGCCTCCTAAATGATAATTAACTGTCGAAACTTGCAGTCGGAGGGTGCACCGTGCTGTCGCCGGTGCGACTTGGATGGTGACATATGGTACGAAGGATATATACAACTGCGGTTCAGTCAATTTCTCCTGATTCAATCGAGTCTCAAGTTTATTTCTTAATTCAATTTAAGATCCACCTGGTTCTCTAATTTCATCCTGACTCCTTTGATTCGAGATCGATATTGTTTAGTACAATTGTGAAGTGAAAAGAATAGTGTCGTTTTGAAGAGCTTAAAATTTGCATGTGCGGAGCACGATAAAATTCAATATTGTAACACCACTGGAAAATATTATTAAAATAGCGTAAAAATGCTGGAATTTTTGCTGGAACGGACTACAGTAGTCCATGTACCTGGACTATTGCCAAACTGGTAATCCTTGGATCCTGGAACCTGCCACTATCCATTTCGTGCTTACACCAATGCCAGAATGCAATAATAGTCATGACAATAGTCGTGTTATCCAAATCAAGCTCTCGATAGCGTGGATCGCCAAATTCAGAATTTTTCATCAAGAATTACAAACTCAACAAATCCGATCAAAAATAATAAAAAGGGGAATCTATGAATCTCTTGAAAATGAAAATGCAGCGGTTGCATAGCGTGAGATTGTAAAAAACCCGAAGGATAGATTTAAAATCGTAAAATTGCTAAACTGAAGTAGAAGCAGAACAAACAACCGAGCCAACGGGAGTTACAGTGTGCACACACACACACATTCTCTCTTGCATGCCAATGCTTGCGAGCCCAGTAATAAAGCCAAACAATAATTAACTGGCTGAACTAGCAGCGTAGGTGGAGTTTGGTGGCATAACCAGTGAAACCTGGAGCTCGGGGATAATTGCATCCGCGCGACTGCTGATCCGTATTTCCCGAACGCCTCCCCCCCCCCCCCCCCCCCCCATTGCCCCCTCCTGTTGCCCACCCGGTTCGGGTCTAGCTCGCGAACTTTACGAGTGAAACAACTGCCCGACGAAAATTGGCCTTCCGCGTGAGCTCTCGGTAGTTCGATTACCAGCCGAGATTGCACTCAATCGCTTACCAATTCGATTCCATCGGCACGTACCAGTTTCGTCCGCGGCTTCTACATCGAGAAAATTGGAACGGATGAGAGGAATGTACCCTGGGCTATCGCTATTGTTATTCCTACGTCCAACAACTAAGACCCCGTTACTTGCTTCTGAGGATTACGATTCAGTTGAGATGTTTATGTGAATTCTCAACTCATCATAGAGACTTGATGCAAACCTCGCTAGATTTTCATTACTCTTAGCACCATGTCGATCGCACTGGCTTGACCCTCTCGCATGCAAATATCTCTTTACTACCTGTGTTCGTCAAGCGATTAAATTTTCGCTGTAGCAGCAATTTTCCCTAGCGTAGCTTGCGTCGCGTTATTAATAATGGCATTAGTAACGTGCCGCTGGCGGTCAGGTACATGCTATTTATTCCGTGAAATTGCTTCTACTGTGCTTCGAGGATTCTCCCGAAATTAAGGATCCTCGAATATATTTCACTCGACGTCAATTGGATTCTTCTTTGGTTCCTTTTTTGGCGGGAAATTACATTAAGCAAAAAGCGTTTGATTATTCTGTCGAGAATTCTTTTTTTCAGACACCTCCTTCCGGTTCTCGATCTCTCTCGTTACGACTGGTCCGTGCGCGGTACATTCCCCATTGGTCTCGCGAAACTGTCCTGTCGAAAATTTCTCTCCTGAAATTTGCCTACGTTTGCATATTCCACTCTTTTTTCTCCCCGGGCGAGAATTGGCAGGAACGTTTGACCGAGGAGGCTCCCCTCTCTGCTCGGATTCAATGTCGATTTTGTCTGACCGTTCGCGGTTATCGCGGCTGTGGACTCCACGAGAGGGAAAAAATAAATCCTGCCGAATATCAAAACCTCGAATACGGGGACACAGCTACCATGGAGGATATATAATACA
This sequence comes from Trypoxylon attenuatum, assembly GCA_963989405.1. Taxonomy (NCBI): domain Eukaryota; kingdom Metazoa; phylum Arthropoda; class Insecta; order Hymenoptera; family Crabronidae; genus Trypoxylon; species Trypoxylon attenuatum. Next base: position 7,652,794 of record OZ022495.1, read on the forward strand.
TATGTATACGTTTACACATATGTATAGAATATATGCATAGGTATACATCGACAACGTGTTTCGAAATCGAACGATCAAATATCACCGGTGCGTTCTGTGAGCAGAAATAAGGGAGAATGTTGAGCAAACGCAGATTGTGGCTTCTTTGGAGCTAGTCAATACCGAAAGGATCAAAGAAATTGTGCGATTTTTTATTTGGAGGATGCATTGTTTCCGTGTGATTAAGATAATCTAAATAGGATTTGATTTTAGCTTCATTTTTATAGTTTATAAAATTTGTATTTTTATCGTTACTGGTTGGAGTTAATAAGTGATTCTTCTAGGACTATTAATCGTTTCTCGTATAAAGATTCTGGGTGATACGCAACAGCGTTGCCTGCAACCCAACTGTTGCAACAGCAAGCCAATAACGTTTTCATGACCCATTTATTTTATCTAGAACCTCGAATCGAATTGATCGACTGCAGTATGTATTTCGATTCTGTCAAGTTTACATTCGCAACAAAACGGTACTGTGCACCAAATGTCGTGTCGAACAAATTTTTTCCGCGTTGGCTAACCGAGAAAAACTATTCCAGGATTCGTGTTTACGTAATACGCTTTTTTTATACCAACTCATGGAACACACTGGCAATGTGTGATCGCTGAACATTGTGGGTAAAACTACACACAGTGCTTTTTTCCGCAGTGAAATTGTTGACACACGGTTGCCGCGTATCAAAATACGTATTCCGTGCGAGACCATAAATTCTTGGGACTCAAAATGACACGAGAGTCGGAAAGGTACGATTTTCTGTTTGGAAACAACCAACAGAGGAGAAACGTAGTTTCCATGAAAATTTCGCATGGAGACGACGAGGGTGCATTCCGTTCACGGACACGCGACTGTTCCGGAATTCCGGAAAGCTTCCGCTGTCTTGAGATTCTGACGCTTGTCGAATGAATCAATGCTAGGCACGAGTCTCCTCGCCTCTATTCCGATCAACGTCGACGAGCTACGAGGATCCTCGTGGTTCGTCGTAGTCCTATGGAAATGTGCTAAGATTCTCGCGATAAGCACTGCCAGCATCTTCTCACGCCTCTCCCTATCTGCAAGTTAAAATTCACTTGCACCACCAGAGAATCCCATCATAGAAAAAAAAAACCCTCTTTCGCAAGTGTCACACAAATATATCTGACTTCTCCATTTCGTGGAATAGAAAAGAGGGAATAGGCTCTCGAGTAAATTGAACGCGAGCTAGAGTAATTTCCTGAATCGAGTTGATTAGTCGGAGCAGAAGAAATTGGGATGAGAAGATAGAAAGTAAATGCTACTGGAGAAGGAAAGTTTCCAAGATGGAGAAAGAATTGCAAATGATGTCGCTTACTCCAAGGATTTTTCTCGAAGGAGAGTAAAGGAACGAAAGAAGGAAGAAACCCACAAGGACTTTGCTTATGTAAGTTTGCTTTGTAACATTGCATTGTAGTCGAGGGTATAATTGTTGCTAGCGGAAAATAACGAACGAACAAAGCGAGGAAAATAATCGAGAATGAAAAAAAATGATAATAATCTAAGACAGGAACTTTTTGACCTGACGCAAATTAGATTTTCCCTCGCGGTTTCGCATGTCGTTAATTGCATTCAGTCGGCTTAATCCGTTCGCGCGCGGCCACGTAACACGAGATGCATAATCATCGCATCGGGTTCATTTGCCTAGACGTCAGGCACGCAACGTTTACGACGCCGGATCAAAGTCACCGGGAGGATCGAATTTCCCTTGCGTTAGGCTGGAAATTTTAATGCATCGCTAACTTCGGCTCCGGCTAACTTACAGCCACTATTAGTCTTCGAAGCCGACCGTGTTGCCCGACCGCAAGGTACATCCGTGAGGCAAGGTGCAAATATTTGCACGAAAACCAGCACAAGTTGAAAATCGACATCAGAGTTTCCTACGATGCAAATTAATGGTAGCGATACACTATGTTCGGCTTGATTTACTATCTTGCACTAGGCTTTCTCCATTGGTGAGCATCGTTGGTTTCCTCGCTGATAGAAACACAAAAAAGAGGAATAAAGATGGTAAAGATACTCTATATAAACTAATTATTTCATCGAATAATCAATTTCTGCAGAAGTCACTGTCAACCGATTAAAGCAGCATTTTCCTTTCTCTCCTTAACCCTTTATGGCTTTGCGAAGGATTTCGTATTTTTCGAGGCGCAATGTAATATAGTAAGACGTAAAAAAGTGAATAAAAGCGTGGATTTATGTGACCCTAAAGTCGCGTAACACTGTAAAGAGTTAAATGAAGGAAAACAGGTTTAAGACAAGTTGATCCATTGAATCACGCTAGAGTTTACGTTGCTGTAAGAGTCTCCGTTCGATTCGATTCAACTGACGTATCTAAAAACCGATAAAAATTCTACCACTATTCCAGCACGAAAAATACAATACCGGAGGAAAAGTTTTAACTCCGTCTATTGTGCCAGTAAATTACGAAAACGAAGGAATTCGTTTTTTGAAGAAAGTTTCCATCCCAATTCACAAGAAACGTGCAATAGATCGGCTCCAAGCGAAGCATATCTTGCAGCATGGTACAAGAGAGGAAGAGAGAGAGAGAAACACTAGGCCAAAAGCATCATAGTAAATTTATAGCGGAACATTAATTCTAGTGGACGAGATGAGAAATTTCCGGCATGCGAAATAAGTATCGATTAGTATTCGCGTCGCTAGCTCGAATATGCATGCTAATTTATGGCATAACACGAGCGACAATTTCCAAGTGTAATGTAACAATCAGCCGTTAGAATCGTTTACCTCTAGAAATTCGTCACGATCCTGGAGAACCTCCTATTTTCATTCAATCGAAATGTATACATATAGATATGTCACTCAATCAGTTTTGACACATCTCCATTTTTAGCAGATATTGAATTTACTCAGTTTTTGAAATATAGCTACAATTTAATATCCATTTTTTGCATTCAGTCGAATTTTAAGTTCAATATAATAATATTACTATACGATATACAATTAACTTAGGATTATTGATCCTAATATTATAGAATTTATTGTAAGTCTCTTCAACATTGTAAGTGATTCCAATGAACAACAATTACCATGTGTTACTCGAAATAATGTAGTTTAAAAAGATTTCGACGGGAATTAATTGAGTCTCCAGTATGACACTTGAAGCTACGCTGTTAAATTTGTTGAAATTGCACGAAAATGTATTATAGCAAATGCCCTTCCGCGTCGCAAGCCAGTATACACCACGTCAGTGCGAAAAGCCGTGGAAATCAAACAAACCGATGTATAACCAGTTTGAGTAGCATTCATTGAATTTCGCCTGTTTATATAGAAATAAGCCCGCGCGAATAAAGCATGCAAACAAACCGAACGAGCGTTAACGATACACCGTCAAATTTAATAAAACAGCCCCGGATTGATTATCCGAATAATAAATTCCTCCGCTAATGAATCATCCAATAAAAATGAATAATATTGCGAATTGAAAAAATACCACGTTAACCAAGATGTAAAAAACTTAGCGAATGAAAACCGACAGAAAAAAGAATCAGAATGTTACTTTGGGGTTGAATCAGTGAAATCAGCTGGTAGAAAAACGCATTGTCGTAGGTAGTCGAAAAAGTGTTGGATTCCTCGGCCAATCGTAGAACTCGTAAACTGCAGGATGGTCTACGCGAGGATTACGCGGCGATTTCGCAAACGACGACCCGATAAGGCGCGTAAAAATCGGATTCCTTTCGGCATTCGCGACACGCATCGACATTATGGGGCCATCGAACGTTCCTAGAGCGTACTTATAGAGGCCACCCTGAGCGCAGTCTAAGCGGTATGTACTAGGAGTATAGACCAACGGAAAAGACACAAGCTACACGTCTTGGAAAGCCAATCACCTCGGAACCCTCCTTGCAATTACAATTAGACAGATGTCTCAGAGTTCACTTTCAGAGCCACGGACCCTCTTTCCGGATTAAGACTCTTATCCGATTGCTCTTGCTCCCTCCACACACACACACACGCTACCATCGATTTCTCGTGTTCTTTGAATGAAAATTCAAATCCTCTTCTGTGATAATGTCACATTTACAATCGTATTCCACCAATTTGTACCCTGACAATATCGACGTTTGTCGGATATTCAACTGGAAATTCCATTAACACACTGCTCGTCAAGCAGCTTTTTCCTCGACCCGATGTCATTTGGAAATTGAATGTCGAATAATGCAGAAGGTACAATTACTCCCACGTTAATTGGTGCATCCATTATTTTACAATATTGCAAGAATATAATATCGAGAGAATATAATTTAAAATTTCAGAAGTATTCAGAATTACGAGAGACATAGTAAAAAGCATTAATTATGTGTGTCAATCGTATGGATCACCGAAGTGGAAATCAATAAATTAAAAAATTTCCATTGGTTTCCCACTCGCTAGAAGAATATAGAAATATGAGAAAATTGTAATGGGAATTGTACGTGACGACGTGTCTCGACGATCGCCAAGAGAATACTCACGTATAGTAACCATGTCGAAAGACCTTAAATATCTCTCGTATCAGGATATTCTCTGCGTTAGCAACCCTATAGTATATATCAGAAACCACATTGTTTTCGCATGTTTCACTAACTCAACGAGACACTCTTGCCCCAAGCGAAGCTCGAGAAATGCTATCCAACGTGTACATACTCGAGATACATGTACACAGAGTCTCGTCTAGCGTTGCTTAATTTCCAGCCAGGAATTTAAAGTCGAGCTGTACCGCGGCGGCACTCCCCATTGAGAGAAAGAGAGGTAAAGAGGGAGACGAGAAGAGGAACCACGCATTCTCCGCGCATAGAGATAAAAGCGTAGCATTTTCGGGAATTTGCGGCTTTCCGGTGCGAGCAGGACAACGAGAATGCATGCTCGAAAGATTAAGGGATGGAAGAACGGCAAGCTAGGTACCATACCGAGTACCGAATTAAAGTGATATGGGAAGAAGAACACAGCGTGGTACGGCGCTTAATCCGACAACGGGGAATCCTTTAATTCGAACTGTAGAAATCCTGGCATGGGGTGTACCAAGCGACCACGGCTAGGATCGAGAGAGCAAAATGTGGCTTAGCCCTCCTATTCGACTTGGGTAGTCGTAGAAAATCTCCAAACCCTCTCCCTGCTTGGCCTCGACTCCTTTATCGCTTGCCCGCTTTAAAACCGGCAAATTTTCCTGGCACAAATCCGCGAATTACCAATCCGAAAACCAGTGGAAATACGCGACCCCATACACATTCTATCTCGAGTAGAATTTGCCTTTCCCCAAAGTTTACCGCCGAAACCTGGAGGTAGAAATTTCTGAAAGTATTACTGTTTTTAAGAAATTTCATAAGTCTAAAATTCTAAGAGAGGTGTGTTGATCAAAACTGTGGGTGTACGAGTGGCGGAGAAGAGGAACTACGGAGACTAGGGTGTGGCAGACACACCCTGGTGTCAAGCCCCTATAAATACTTGTCGGACGAGTCTAGCTCTCATGCTTCCTGGCAACCAAATAAAACACTTTTTTTCTTCTATTCTCCAACCGATTTTTATTTTGTTCAAAACATCATCGATAATACTTGTTTCGAATCCTTCACTTGGGATTAAAAATCCGGGCTATTCGATCAACGAAACTAATGTAAAATTGGCAATAAAAGGGGTGAACTCTGGTTCGCAATGCGAATCGTAGGAATAATACATATATGTATGTATTTCTGAATCTGACGTATTTCGAGGACTAAATCACGGACATTGCCTACGCTAATATTTGCTGTAATAACTCGGTACACACTGTCGACTGTCTACCCGTATTCTCGCCAGGGATTCTGGCAAAAGTCCGGGAGAGATAGATTCGCGAATTTCGCGTGTCTTGTTGGTAAACAAGACTGACGTGGCAACGGAACTCAGGGGTTGGGAATGAAAAAGCTCGTTGAAAAGAGGCACGCGAGATCGCGTGTTACCGGATGGCATCTCTTTTGCTTCTGTGCGATCAAAAATCAATCTGTCTGCGACGGAAGTGACTACGAAAGTGACTCAGCGGACACACGGTGGGGAAGCAACCCGTAACAATCAATGAATGGCGCGAACACAAGCTTCCAACGTGACTCAGGAATCTTCCACAATTCAAGAGGGTGACTTTCCTAAGTAGGAAAAAAATTCACGTGAAAATTTTATTGTTACGCTCTCTAAAACCTTCAAACTGGTAAAAAGAAACTGGGTTAGCGCATATGTAACGACGCGTGTTACCGTCGGCAGTAAAATCGTAAAAATGTGCATAAATCTCCTATGAAGTCACATATAGGCCGACGAAGACCCCCATACTGGTCGTACGTTCGTTTACGAGGGAAAAATATCGATTTATGCCCCGGTAAATCGTAATTACACAGAGCCCAGCAGTAAACCTTCAACGAGGCAATTGCAGCCTTCTCTGTAGCGGCTCAAGAGCGATATGCATCGGGAGATTAACCCTCTGGAATTCAATTCTTCCGCATCTTCCTTTTTCAGTCCGTTCTTCATCCCTCATCCCTGATTGTTTCAGAGGCACAGAAAACACTGAGAGCTAATTAACTTCGCAAAACTATTACGTGCCTCGTTAGTTCAATATGCACCCCTAGAGCAAGAGACCTATCACTTCAAAATTTGAAAGGGCTGCGGAAGGAAGTACCGCTTACACACACAAGCCACCACCGGAATTAAAAAAAACAAAAGACAAGATAATCTGACGAAAAAGATCGCGTGGTCAGCAAAAAAAGGTAGGGAACGCGTAGAATGAAAATTCCGGACTGGTCGGCACGCCAGGATAACCAGGTGTAAATTATTGGCCCAGCCTGTATCCTTAGTGGCGACAGCTGACCGCAAAGGGTTAATTTCGAGTGCGCGAGCGAAACACAACAGGGCTAGCGAAAAAATTGTGAGGCTACCGCCTCGCAACGTACGAGTGCCCACGAAACTAGTGGTAGTACATTGCAGTCGAGACTGCAAAATGTTTTTATCACGGTGCCGTGCGACGAATCTCTCTCTTTCTCTAACGATCTCTTCTTCCATCGCACCGCGGTGTTGGCTAACAGACATTCTACGAAATCCCACGGCAACGAATGTATCCTAATAAACGTGGTTCATTCTATTTAAATATCGATGCGAATGAGCAATATTGCCAGCGCCTTCCGCTTAATTTTCGGCGCTACCCAGTCGATCGAATGATTAGTTACAATCGAGGGGAAAGGGTAAACAAGCTGCTTCGTCGAATCAATCGTTTCTGAATGTATCTGTCAACGAGGTGGAGATTGACTTTGCACGAGGCAAATTAAGCAAATGGGAATCTGATTGTTATCGAGTGGATTATTCGCTTATTACTCCCTATGAGACTTTGATGATGTATTATATGTGTGTACAGAGAGAGAGAGAGAGAGAGAGAGAGAGAGAGAGAGAGAGAGAGAGAGAGAGAGAGAGAGAGAGAGAGAGAGAGAGAGAGAGAGAGAGAGAGAGAGAGAGAGAGAGAGAGAGAGAGAGAGAGAGAGAGAGAGAGAAAGCGATGAAAATATTTGCATACTTGCATATGCGTCAAGCAAATAAATGAATTAGATTTTATTCTGCATCGGTAGTGACTGATTCAAGAATGTTTCATTAACTTTAATCGCGAATAAATATTTTGGAATCTGAAAAGATGAATTCAAATAAAACCATGGTATCAGAATATTTTCGTTTTAAACTTTACCCCAAATGAATCATTTTTTAAAGAAATTTTCCCGCTGCTGCAAAAGACAAACAACGTCTGCAGATTGCTGTAAAAAGGCCCCTTCAAAGTGACAATGGGCCTTCCAAGCTATATACAGGCTACTTTTCATGCTTCGTCCGTTGGACGCGAGGGTGGTACTTCAACGCAACTCAGAATCGATGCGCAGCTCCTCGGCATCCCCTTTAGCCTGTTAGCAAGCCTTCCGAACTGAACGAAGATTAATCGTCGACGGTCCTCTCGAGCGCATAACCACCCACGTGTCCACGACACGCGACGTTTATGACCCACCCGCATATGGAATCGCTGCTACACAAATTCCCTCCATCCCATGCTATTCCTACTCCAAGCTAGCGAAAAATCAATTAGCCATTTTTGCATCTTTTTCCTCAAGAACAACACTTGGAAACGCATTTTTAAATTGGAATGTGATAAAAGAGTTGCAGTTACTTGAATAGAACGGAAATTGAGTAAAGTTGGATGAAAGTGAAATTCTAAATTCTAAAGCAAGCATTCGACGTCTTGAAACGACGTCTACTGCAGACCCAAGGGTTATCAAAGAAAAGGAGAGCACTAATGGGGTTCATTTCTCGTGTGATGTTTACGGCACAATTATCGCTTAGGATTTTATTAAGAATCACTCACACGGAATGGACGAGCCTCTTAAAAATAGGAGATGCTGATTCACGTCTATTTACGATTGCTGAAATACACCCACGTATGAAGCCGAAGAGATCAAACAGCAAAGATTGGCCGGAGAAACCCACAGTAACAAGTTTCTTAAGTGCGCTGTAAACTTTTTAATATAATTTGTGGAATATTAAACTATTGGATTCAACTGGCTAGTAAGATGCGTTCTGCAACTTACGATAAATTTAATTATAACTACTTTGAAATAAATTTTATTTTTCTTAAATAAACCTCATTCGTGGAATTCTAACTTTAAGGCGAGCATTTTCGAGTACCTCAACTTGTATTTGCGTCAACAGCTTGTTCGAAATAACAGTTAAAAGCTGTTGGATCTTGAGGAAGGCTTGCGAGCAAGTAAAAAACAATTTGGAGTATTCGACTGAAGCAGAGACTTCCAAGAAAGTGACGCATTTCCGGATTCACTGCGCGCAGAATCCACTATAAATTCGAGTCACGTGAACGATTCAGTTTCCGGAGTGCGAGACTCACAATTAGTTTCAGTAGTTACTCGACGATGAATGTCAAATTGGAGAAAACAGCTGTCAACTTTCTTCCTCAAACACTAATTCGCGAATCCATTTCTAAAACTCATCTCCTGTTCACTTCTGTTTCACCATAGTCGAGTGATAACCATAAATTCCAATAAGTTGTCTAATCTGCGTATCAATGTCAAATATTCCTGAATTTAACATTCAGTTTGGTAAAGATTGAGATGTTTAGATTATTAGAACCACAATTAAAAACGAACTATATGGAGGCAACTAATTTTAATGATTACATTTGTCTTCGTTTTCTAACTCTTGATGGATCTTGATAGTTAGTGAGATAACAACCGCGGCTATGTTTCCTCCTACTTCCTCGATTATTTCCTAAAACGACGAGGGACACGCCCGCACCGTTAACAACGTTAAATTTCAATATTCGAACCCATCACTGCTCCGCGCCGGTCACAATACCCAACCGTTATCTGATTCACTCTCTCGACCGACGGATGGAACCATTATAGGACGATCGAATAGAACGAAACACGCGCAAAGCATCGACACTTACTCGATAATTGCACAATGAAAATCCTATCCATTATTTAATGCATTGTTCGTACTAAGCGAAACAACATTGCCAAAAAATATCAAATTTATCCTCTCTTCCGAAATGCGTGTAACAATATTTTTCGCACAGAGCGCCAACACTATCCGCTGAATTTGCAAATAAAGTGCTGGTGATATAACATATTGCCTGATATGTCGACTGTGCTAATATTTCTTCCTATAAATTTCCCATCTCGCTCTTCGCAACGGCGCAATAAAAACTGGTTGTCGATTAGTTGCGTGGGCAGGCAAACGGATGAAACAAATGTGTTCTACCTAGGGCAACCATTTCATGAATTGCCTCGCAATGTCAAGAAATCCCTCTTAGTTAGAGCCTAGTGTACAATTATTATAACAATTTATAGAGTATGAGAATGAAATAGTCAACAGAAAAGAACAAATATATTCCTAAAAAGTATAGTTCTATTCCATGATACGTGAAGCATTAGAACGTTGCTGTACTATGAATAAGGCCACCCGAGTGTGAGGATAGTAGCAGCTACTGAAAACTAAAACACCATCTACTAGAGTGATAGATCTGATCCCAGGAAGGCTCGTCCGATTTTTTCCATGCGCAAACTGGAGCGTGGCCATTAGAGCGTCGAATAAACGGGCGGTACTATGTAAACCGAGTTATCGTGGCGACCCGATTAAAGCGTAGCGTGATGTGTACTGGCTCTTGGGGCTTGAATGGTCTTATGTACGGCCGCTGAGTCGCGCCACGCTGTGCTGTGCCGCCCGTTTTAATGCTTGTGATGCAGATGAGGATGCGAGGATGCCGCGCCTCTACGAATGCTTGCTCACTCATTCACTCGTTCACTCGCTTACTCGCTCACTCGCTCATGCCGGATGTCCTCTCATCTTTATTCCAACAACGTCCTCCGAATGCGCTAAACCCCCTAGACCGACACCACAATCGCGTCACACTGTCGCTCACGTTGATCCCTCACAGCTTTTTCGGGAAATGTTTTCGCCTGACAAATCGCGTTTCCAATAAATCCTCAAGAAACAGAGACAAAAGAGTATCGAATACTCGTGGCATTAAAAGTTAAATAAATGAGAACGCTGAGATTATCGATAACTATCAGAGAATTCTTTTACTAGAATTTTCAATAGTCATCGCAGAAAAAGGGAATTATTTTTTTAACTTCCCATGTAGCAATATAGACGTATCGATGTCAAAGTGGGCGCAAACAGGAGAAAAATTCTTCCTTCCTCGAGAAAGAGCCTTTTACGGAAAATGGAATCGGTGTTAGTAGCTTTGTGGTATAAATGTCTCAAGCAGAAGGCTTCCGGTTTGAAATAACCTCAGGAACGTATGAAACGAGTTTGATTCCAGGAAATATAAAATATCCACGGTCACGAAATTCGCGATTATCCCAACGTACAAACAATAGAATTTTTTTCCGCTAACAAAGGAACCAGCGCAGCAGAAAAAAAGTTCCACGGCGTGGCGACGAGAAAGAAGACGCTTTGACTAAGGTGGAGAAGGATGAAACCAGGAGGATAAGATCTCTAAATCATCCGTATCGCTCGAGTGACGGCAAAAGAAAAATGAGCGTGGTCGAGCCTTGCTGGCGTGCTCCTCCTGATGCAGGACTCCGTAGATCGGGCTAGTCGTCAACCCCGCGTCGCTTCGCGTCGGGTGGGTCTATTTTTGTCGCGACATATATTTAGCTGGCAAGCAGCGCCAGTGGCTGCATCGGGTCACCGCACGAAATCCGGAGGGCCGCAAGCCAGCCTCGTTCCTCCGGAAAAAGGGAAGCCTCTCTCTCTCTCTCTCTCTCTCTCTTTCTCGCCTCTTCTCCTCTTTGGGGAGCTCTTCTACAGACAGCCTCTTCAGTAATTGGACAGTAACGAAGCCTTTGACCGATGCCCTGCTAACTCTAGACTCTCGCTGCATCCTATTATGCACTTCGGCAATGGTTAAGAAAAACTCCGAAGGAACGGAACGAATTCTTCTGACCCGTCCATCCAAATCGAAATCCTTGAGTGAGATAGAAGATTCATATATTTTCCTCGGCAATCTTCCTTTCTCTTACCACGAGCTGACCGAAATAAAGCGGTACAATAAGCAAATTCAAAGAGACCCCTTTAGCTTGTTCAACGCGAAACCGACCTCAAATTTAGGATCGAGTCAGCCAAATTTACATATGGATTATTGCACATAATACTATTCCCGCTGCTAATATTAAGTTCTCGCCCTACTTCTAATAACAAAGAAGTTCTAAAGACATTCGCAAAATTCTATTAATTGTAGCAATAATCATCAGCCGAATATGACTGAAGCGATAATAATCGGAGTAAGAAATATTGAACTGTTATCGCTGATGTGGAGATACTAAATCAGGAACAATGTCTCTCGAAGGAAAATCAAGTTCCGGACAGTTGTCGATCGAAAAGATAGCAAAGGTATTCAAGAGACTAGTATAGTGGCATATAATCTGTTAGCCGAGAACATTTCGAGTCCACAGAACAAAACGTTCGAAAGCAGCGAGAACGAAGGAACGAACCCGTAACGTAACTCAAGCTGCGATGGGGGAATCGATCCGGCTGCAATGTATCATCGGCCAGGACGATTTATACGTCGTACCGAGAGCACCCTCCAGTCCGGATGGATATCGGGATAGCTAAAGCAATACCTTTTTTTCCGCGCTCGACTCTACCGTTGTTCAGTCTCTCATTCCGGGTTCCGACAGAGAAAAAGGGAGGCAGTTTGCCGCCAGAGGTCCTTCAAAAATCGATGATGCCCATATTCGCGGTTGATTCTCTTCTTCCATCTCCGGCTTCGATTAAAATAATACGGGTACATACTAACTCTGTGGCTTAACAGACGCGCCGCCAAGCAAATTGCTCGCATATGCTCTCCTTCATATTCCTCGTCACGATGTGCGACTGCAAACAATCTCGAGAGTGGAATTACCTGGCAGCTGGTGTTTAAATCACCGAGGGAAATACGCGGTTAATGGTGTCACTCGACGATCACGTTTACGGCAAACCGGTTTAAATTTATCTGGGAAAAGGCTCAATTTCGCTTGGACTAATCGAGCTGACTCTTCGCTCTGAGTTCGAAAAAACCAATTGCTCCTAATACCTCGCGATCAATCGCCATGATTCAAACGCGTTGACACACTCAATTAGCAATTCAGGCGAGAAAGAAAAAAAGAAAAATCGGCTGCTTATATCGTGATTCTGCCTTTGGAGAACGTTGTTACCATCTCATGAGATTCAATTGGACAGTGTAGGCCATCCAGTGATACCTCGAGGAATCCTCGAAATTCCTTTCATACTATGAGCTCTCGTAACCATAAGTGAATAACAGTGTCAGCAATTCCTATTGCGAATGCATCCCAATGAGACTCATCAAATCATTATCATTGCTAATTGTTCTCGAGCTCGGCGTGCCACGAGCTTCCTTAAATTCCTCGAGTATCGCCCGCGGCTTCTTTTTTCCCGAGTGCAATAAATCTGGCATGCGAGCACGGGACTGGAAAAAAAAGGGGGAAAAATGAAGGACTGCATTATATTCACAGTCAGTGAATATAGAAGAGTCAGACGCGGTTGGAATTGCAAGGGCTTATTCTTTGGTTCTCCTAGCAGTCTGACAGCATGGTAGTGTCAAGAAGCGTCTTCCTGGGTCAAATGCATTCTTAGTGTGCCAATTAGTATTGTCAATAAGGCAACAGGAGGCTAGTTTAGATCACGGTGACTAATCGCGAGCTATCGGCCTAGTGACGACGGCGCGTGACTTTTCTCTTGGGGTTAAGTGTCTACTCTTGTCAGTCTCTAAAAGCCGCGAGATCGACTCATCTTCGGACTCCGCTTCGAATGGAAAATGACAATGCTTCACTGATTTTGCAGCTTCTGTCTCACGATCTTCCACCATAGATATAAAATAATCATTCTACTATGATTTATCACTCGATTTTATCGTCACTTTCACCTTTGTTTATAGTGATTGTAATAGGTACTGTTGTATTTTCAGTCAGTAAATGTATTAGGAATTCAATTTGACGTCGATCTATAAAATTCAACTGACTTTCCACGGAAATTAAAACAGACGGGAAAAGTGAGTTCGCGCGAACGTATGCCGCTATTTGAAGAAACAAAGAGAAGCAGAGGACAAACTCGATAGTAACGGGCAGTCGTTGAGTTAAACGATGAGACCGATGAGTCAGCTTTGACGAGGGTCTCCGTTCCAAAGAGAGACTCTGGTCTTACCTGATCTTGATCTTCGTTGCAGGGAAGACGCGAGATACATAGCACTTGCAAGAGACGACGTACATCTCAGGGTATTAGAAGCAATTTAGTAAGTTGGAACATGCGCGCAGTGTCCTCCGTCGAAGCAATTTACGCCGATTAACCACGACGGTATCAATAACCGCGCTCTTGCAAGAGACGTCTTTGGGAAACTCGATATGATCCCCAAGAGAACGACGCGCTTTAATCGAAAATTATCTTATCCTCGCGTATAACCAAAACAGGCCCTTTATTAATCAAATTTATCAACTTCAAAACTTGTTTAGTCATTGATTAACAGCGAATCTTCCCGTATCATGTTCTTAGCGTTAGAAGAATATTTTACCGTACATAGTAAGGATTATCTATCTCCAGGTCTTTCTAGTCCTAGAGATCTCTCAAGAGAGGGATTACCCCAGGAAAGAAATCCCTGATTAGAGAAACAAATTTTCGCCCGTCATCGTACATCGGAGCTCGTCAGTTCACCATGCTGCCTGATTTTTCTGAGAGAGCTGCTTAAAATCGTGAGATGGCTTTGGGGAGTGCACACAAGGAGCAGCCTTGTGCGCTGAGCAACCAGGCGTCCCCCACTTTCCTTGAACGAGGACTTTTCTGCCACGTAATACACTCCTGCCGCACTTGGTGCTACCCCAGCTAGTTTTTACGAGAGTTTCCAAGCACCGACTATCATGGAGTAATTAATAAACTTTGTGACGTAGCGTCGCGAGTTCATCGAACACAAGACGAAGTCAGGTGCATTGCATTGACTGCACGCCACTACTCAAAACTCGTGATTTTCTTTCCTTTCCGTATCTCGAATTCCGTGCTTTCCTCTTCGAGACATTCAACTCCACCAATCGAAAAAACAGTCGTTAACAGTATCGTGTTTCGGCTAAAACCCACGAGGCACATTGCACGAGTCGTTCCAGGGTTTTGCATATTTTTGCGAGGAGGTCGAGGGAGCGAATTTTCCAGGGGAACTTACAACCACCACTGGTAGAGAGGGTGAAATAAATGGTTCGCGACACCGGCTGCTGGTGTAAAATTAGCTGCCAGACTTTCTAATTATACGCGAGAAAGTCTGAGAGAGGTAGGTGGAAACTGAGAGAAAGAGGTAGAAAAAATGAGAATTTTGGCGATTGGGCCGTTGAGCGAGTTCCAAGGTTCGCTTGAATGGAGAAATCAATGAGCTCCTTGGTACATACATAGAACGGCTGTATACAGTCGAAAGGGTCTTGTAACGTCAGTCGAGAAACGGTCTGTTGTCGCAGGCACCTTTTGACCAAGCGATGTTTTCATGGGGAGAAAAAATGAAATACGACGAATGTAAGCGTAGCTCGATAAATAATTGCGGAAACATCGATCGAGTGTGAGTCAGAAAACGTCCGGTTTTGCTTCAACTCCATCGATTGGACGCCCCTCACCTATACCATTCTCCTGCCCACTGTCAATTGCCACGAAAATATTATATTACCCCACACAGAGATTTTTCTGACAGGAATTGTTCGCAGTGTGGTTTTGTTGCCGAAGAAATTTAGTGCTTGACAAACTGGTAGAATAATGAACCGTATGCTCCGATCTCCGAATATCTTCCGAAAAATAGTGCATTTGAATAAATCTTCTCTGTTCTGGATGTAACAATGATAAATGCTCACAGACGCTAATAATTGCAAAAGTTATCGATCAACGCAGAGGAAATTGAACATCTAAACCACGATGAGGACACTTAAATCAAACTATCGAAGAAGGAGGAAGTAGCAAATAGACTAACTGAAGCAAAATGTACAACACACGAGAAACTCCTTTAAGCCAAAGTTCTACGAGCAGTAGAAGCTTGGAAGGTGACAGTGAACATAGCTGTTGGATTAGTGGCATAACTGAACAGAAAAGAACCAAGTGTTCAAGGCGTCATTAGGGGGAGCAGACCGTTATTATCCAGCTCGAAAGGGCAGCGAAATCATCTTCGGCAGGACAATACCCAGACGGCTAGTAATTGAAACGGCTCCTTTCTCATCAACATTCAGCCGCCCGATAATTGCTCGGAATCATTTCGCTCCTTGGAAAACGGAATTCCGCGTTTTCCCACAGAAACCACTGGTCCACGAATCCTTCCATTCAGCTTCAAGAAAAATGCGTTCGCTCCAGGATCTCGCTTATTTCCTCGAGTTTTTTTAACTTCCACTTGCGCAATCGACTCTCTCGTAACACGATCGAACGTTACGGACCAATCAATGAATCATCCCGACGATCAATATACGATATATGATTCACGATCCATTGACTGGCTTTTCCTTCGAGGTCGAGGTCATTTGAAACTTGCAGCTCGCGATGATTATGCAAGTTTGTTGCGGACAGGAAGTTAGGACGGTTTTGGAGAAGGTGATAAAGTGGGATGACTCGATGAAATAAGTAACGCGTAGGAATTTCTATTGCGGTCTATCTTTGTGGGAGACAACGTCGCGAAAGTGCAATTGCAATGGACATTAAATATGTCGAAGGATTGCACGGGGCAAAGGTCTGGATTGGAGTCCTTGCAAGATACTCATTTATGGGAAACGTGACTGGCGAATCGTGACTCTCGTTCTCTTTCTCTCTACGTCTCTCTGTCTCTTGAGAGATACCTCGCGGAGTGCGAAACGTGGGCGACAGTGCAAGAAAATGCAGGAAACCGGTGAAATCATCACTAATTACGATTACCCTACAATTATCTACTTAGTTACAACGAATGTCATCGAGAGAAAGGTTAACGAACCCGAAGCTCGTAAAGATCGATCAAAGTAAGAAATCCTTTTGACGATAAAAAAATGCAAATCGTTTTTGGTCGAGGGAACGGAAGAAAAAAGACGAAGGAGAATTTGTATGGAATTTAATGAAGAGATCGGAAGCGAAGGAAATGACAAGCGGGAATCTGGAATAGTGAGTAAAAGCTGATCTTTTCCCTGAACTAACTGGTGCTCCTTCGAATCACCACAATCATGACTTTATCAACCAGATAGTAAACCATATCCTGCGGAAATTGTCAAACCGGTCGAGGCTAAGAAGTCGGACGTAATAACGATCGAATCGCCGATAATAACTAGCGGAAAGTTCTATTACCGCAACCTCATAACGTCACTGTTCATCAGGTCCAGTAATACCAACGTCGGATGTGAAAATCACGGATAAACCCAGGAACAGACAAAGTCTTTAATATTCGTTAGAAAACTATGTATTATACGAGTATCTATAATCCAATTGCATACAGCGTAAAGTGACAATGAGAGAACTCAACCAAGATTTATCCCTTTAAAATGGGGGACCTTCAAGACCCTGCCATTTAATTTAACATCCTGTGTATTCCAACACAATTAACTAATTAAATATGATTGTTAACTTCAAATTAAAAGTTCCTAGCGGTTTCCTTTATTACTTTGCTACTCTTAGCTCCATTCAAAGCAGCAACAACTTTGAGTAAATCCACTAGTACAGGAAAATGTTTTTCTACCAAAGATAAATGTATTAAGAGAAACGAAACGACAGTACATAAAATCAGGACGCCGATGAACAATACGGCAAAGATTACTCCGCAGTGGAGCTCAAAGAGTAGCAACAAGGGACAAAGAACGAAAGGGAAACTAACGAGAAAAAGTGGAACAAGGGAGCAGGAAAAGCAAGGCGCGATAGTCCATGCCAAAGGAAATACGTGGACACGGGGAGGAGGGTGCAATAAAGGAAACGACCGCGCAAAGAGCAAGCAGAGACAGCAGAGGCGAGAAAGAGAAAGAGCGAAAGAGAACGAGAATACAGAAAAGGGATCGTTCTCTCGATTGCTCGGATAGAATTGATGGAGCCGGAAGTTCCATTCTCCCAGTGAATTCTGTTTGTTCCACTCTCCAGAAAAATACTTGCGGCCAGTAGAACTCAATCTGCTTCTTCCATTGCAAGAGGAAACTTCTTGACTCCTGAGACTGTGCCAAGAAAAATGTTGAGGGGAAAATAATGGTAGAATAGCGAAACTTTTGGATATTATTCTCTGTGGTGACCAATTTCTCTCGAAATTTCGCTTTAATTCGCGTCACGTTTACCGGGTAGGAGGCAGTTTCGTCGTCGCGAGACGAAGGGTGAATCAGTGGTAGTGGCGCCAGGAAGGGCGACTGGCTCGCTGATGTCACTGGACTGCGAAAAACTTGGGTGACTGGCCGTTGGTTAATCGCCTGCTCGGATAGAGGGAAGTGACAGGAAGCAATGCGACGTCGAGAAGGAGAGAACAGCCGGCAGGCGACAGAGCTACTACGGGAACCCACCATCGAGTGGCTGCAACGAAGGAAAAAAGGTCCAGACGCAAGAAATTCATTCCGTTCGGTCTAATGTCGATCCTGAACCCTCCCTCCGTCATCCCCTCTCTCGACTATTATTAGGTCGATGCGGGATGATACCTTTTTCTAGGTCAACTGACTCATATAAAAGTCAAACAAAAATTCACCGTGTTTCTCTGCTCTCCGTTTTTCTACAAAAAGAGCAAAGTTCAAACTCCTTGAATGACGAGAAAAAAAAGGAGATTGATGAACGATTTTCTAGGTCAAATTTACGACGCAACCTGAGACGAATCCTCTATGTATTTCACTGTGTTCTAATTTTCTCAGGAAACTGATAGGAATACATACATGTTTTACTCGGATCATGGTAAGATGGAAAAAGGGAAAGATGCATTTGACAGTCGAAGATAGGTATGGAAGGAAGGGTACGAGAGAAGATTACGAATGTGTGAAAAGTTGGAAAGAAGAAACTAGCACTGGGAACAGCTTGCTGCCGACCGATACTTGTGCAAACTTTCGATTGCTCTTTACTTCTGCCGAGCACTTGACAGTCAAGTTTATGAATCCTCGATTATTCGAACCGCTGGAGCACGAAGCAAGCCTCGTGGAAGAAGAGTTTTTTAGCGGATGCGTACGCCTCTCCTACTGTTCGACACCCAATAAATTGTTCCTTGTTGACTGACGTCAAATTTACGAAGGATTCGTTCACGCTTCTCCATTAATCGAACTCGACCCTCGAGCGAATAATTAATGAAGGATAAAGCATGAGAGAGAGAGATTTATCAAATATTGTTTGCAT
Organism: Trypoxylon attenuatum; assembly: GCA_963989405.1. Lineage (NCBI taxonomy): Eukaryota > Metazoa > Arthropoda > Insecta > Hymenoptera > Crabronidae > Trypoxylon > Trypoxylon attenuatum. The sequence continues at coordinate 7,671,659 of OZ022495.1, forward strand.
TCCGATATTAAAACGGTAAAATTGAACCAGGTTCCCAAATCCAAGCTACGGAAAATGCGAAATTAATCCTTGAGTCTCTAGAGAATATTATTCAAGTTGGGTCGGGTCCAAAGATCCTGGAACTATAATATACAGACATCTGTATAAGCTATACACAAGAGACCTCCGCAACTAGAAAAATGAACAAAAATGATATAACTATATCGCCAAAGTTCCGAGGAAATATACTTTCCACATGGTATAATGGATTAGATTCCAAATGGACTATGAAACTCGTCGAGTTTCTCACATTCCATATCTTTCGCCAGCGAGGCGAAAATACCATGTTCCAGTGAGATCACGTAAAATATTAATATTTCGGGCACTCCACCTCTTAGAGTAAATTTTCATAGAGATTCGGTGAGAAAGAAAATAATATTACGCTACAAGCAAATATATGTATCTCGAAATATCTTTGAAAGAGTCTAGAGGTTTCTAACGATCGACATTACCACGATATAAGAATTTCAAATTATACGGCTGACCATGAAAGCTTCTAACCGTGAATCGAGGGATTTTTGTTGGACAGGAGCACGATCGTCGTCGTAGAGCGCGGTTCAAAAATTTCCATAAAACGTTGGGCAATTTTTCAAGCCGAGTGAAAAGCTCGCGACCGGAAAAAGCTCGCTCCAAAGTTCCGCCGGCGTCGAAGCAGCGCGGTTTTACATTGGCACTGCGATGCGACGTCGACGGCGCTAGTGATTTCCATAGAAATTTGTTCGCCCAACCTATCCTTCGTTCTTCGTTGCAGTGTTAAACTTATTTCGCACTTCGCAGCTTCGCAGTCTTGTCAAAAACGTTATCAAAGGTTTCGAGTTTCGAATTATCCGCGGATGAACCCAGATGGGTGTCTAGTCTCGAGGTATAAGAGTTTCCTAATATCGGACGTCAACCCGAGCGGAACCTTGAATTTTCTAAAGAGAACTTTTCCACTTGTTCCGGGAATATTTAATGGCCTGTTTCTAAGAGTTAAATGTAGTTTATGGCTCGTTCTAATAGGCGTTTAGGTGAACATGTAGGTCAACTCTGAAAAATACTAGCTCTATACCCTCTGTACAATTGTGAGAAGAGTACTTCTCGCTTTATGATACGTATCGCGTTGCTAGCTTTTGATACCTGTAGCCCTAAAGAAAATTCTCTCAACCGTGACCGGCTTTTAAAGTGCTCCCAATGTAACGCATCCTAATGGATATTACCTCTAGTACCAAAACTCTCAAAATATATCAAATGATAGATTGCTGTCTCATTTATTTTGAACATTGAAATTTTGAAAAATTGTATCGAACGTCGAGCAACGAAAAAATTTGCGAATAAAGCCAGCAGAGTAAATAGGTCTTGCGGGAATTTGTCAACGCTCCAGGACGTCGAACCTCGCGTCGACATCGCGAAAATGAAACCTTCGACCCCAACAGCCGGCTGTCGCTTCCTTCAACTAATTGAATTGGACGTTCTCTGTTTTATTGCACCAGCTTTCCTGCAATTCGTTGCCAATTTCCTCGATTTACCCTCCACATTTAAGCTTGCCAAAACATATTACTCTCGTGCGCTATGCCAAGATCAATTTTCCAAAGTAAGCTTCTGATTTTTAAAGATCGTTTTTTGCCAAATACATATTATAGACAGTAAATCACTTCATACCAACCTCGAAAAATGAAATTCTCTCAGAAATGGGAATAAAAATCTGAATTTCTCATCAGAGGAACCTTTGGATCCAATAAAGTGACTCATCCTACATACCGAGGCATATCAACTGCGTTCCATTCATGAAATGCTCAACAATTAAACAAAGGAGTACAATGAATCAGACGGGAGTGAAATAAAAAGTTATTTCTGAAACCGTGGCAAATCGGTGATGAAGACGCGTGTAATTCGATCCGATCACATAACGACGATCGTGTTCCTCGCGATACATATCCTGTTATGGGATTTGATAAATAGACAATGGAACTCGTGGCGAATCGCTGCACGGGACAAGTCACGAACCCGCGATTTTACAACCGCAAAAGGATCACGCTCCGAGCGCCGATGGAATCATCTCTATGTTCTCTCGCGTGATCTTGGATGACTAGTTCGTGATAAGACTGCTAGAGAAACGAATCCTCTCTGATTTTCGGGATGAGGTATTAGGATTGGCTAGACCAATATCGTAAAAAATCGAAAACTAATCGAAACTGGGAAAAGAAGAACAACGTACCTACTTCTTGAAACTGTTCTTTTTAATAGCTTTTCCGTTCGGTTCTTCTGCCCAAAGCAAAACAATAAAAGAGGACTAAAAAAGTTCACGAAATAATTGAATTTTCCCTCTCGAATTTTCTTCTTCTCAAATCATCGAATTAGAAAGATGCATAAAATATAAATTAATTTCAAGTGAATTTTAGGTCCATTCAAATATTGGAAATTTGAAAGATTCTCGCTGCAACGAAAGTTGAAGATCACAGTCTCGGAAAACTTGATGAATATTATGTATACGACCAATGCGTCAACGATGTGACAGTCAGCGACAGACATAACCGTCGAAGAAAATTTCTTTCAGGGCCAACGTCGATGGACGCAAGCTGCCCGGGAATGACTAATGAGCGGACCTCGCCGTTAATTGAGACACACGACGCGAACAGCTGCACCACCAACCAATCCTCCCCCGCGCTCACACTGCTATGCCTCTGCCATCATTCGTATTTCTCTTTCCTCGCTACTCCGTGCCTTTTTCCAAGCCTGCAAAAGCGGGCAAGTTCTTACCACCGATCACCACATCACTCCGAATTGCGAGGTACAGAGTAGAACTGCTGGAATTTCAAATTCCAGGGTGGATGTTCCTACCCTTCTCAATGGCTAGCCTAATCTACTGCAAATATTCGGCTCGCTGAATATTTTACTCAAAACTGTTAGTGTAAGTAAAATGCAAACAAAAGAAATTGTGGCTTGATTATTTGATGGAACGACCAGTCGTGAACTATAATAACTTAATAACTCAATGACCGCTGTTGAATAAGAAAAAATTCAGTAACATCCCTATGCTATGAACAAGAATAATTTAAGTAGTTGTTTAATTAAATATCCTTTGAGGAAATATTTGGTGATCTCGTGACCGAGACATCTAAATCCTCGAAGAATGTCTCAAAAGAATTCGAACTGCCAAGAGGGCAGATGTTCTCCGGGAGATTAGGAAGACGAGCCAAGGAACGTGAGAATGGCAAAGGAGCACGAGTCAGAGAAGGTTTTCGCTCCTCTCTGGCACAACCTATCGATGGGTGGGGTTCCCTCGACGCTTGCCACATGTGTTACTAATTACGTCGAGTCTTTCCTTTTCGCACGAATCAAGCGTGCACCGATGCCGATCCGTACGTTCCTTTACTCACTCTATCTTTCTCTCTCGTTCTCTTCTCCTCTTTCTCGGCGTTCTCCTTTGCCTTCGTCGCACGGTCACGCAGACTTGCGATCAGGCTAGAGAGGAAAAGTCACTCGAGAAAAATGTAAGACGAGAGTCTGATGGGTGTTCACTCACAGAGAGGAAGGAACGAGTGAGAAATTGGAAACTTCATGTGAATTTGAAGATCTCAATCGTAAGTTACTGTGGCTGGAACTAAAAGTCCAATTTTGTGGGGTGATTTGAAATTGCTACACGTACTCGAGGTTTAATACCTCGACCGAGAAATCGTTCATGCTTCGGTAACGATTTTATTTCTGCACTTGATAGGAGTAATATAAATAGAGCCATGCTGGTTTATAATATTTGGAAGAATTTCACGGAACCTGCAAACAACGTAAAAGTAACTGAATGTGTTTAATAACGACGAGAAAGCAAATTACTTGCAAGTATCTTCCTTATCTAAACAGGAGTACACTACTTCGCCTGGTAGTTCAGCGGGCTGTGTATTTAGGAATTAATGGGTCAATGCATACTTTAAGTTAGCCGTTGTTACAGGAGTTGGGTAGTCAAGAAACACGTGTTGAGGTATCCACTGGTATATTTAATGTAAAACAATATCTAACAAGAGAAAGAAGAAGACAGAAGAAACGTATGAAAGGGAGCGCACCGTCTTGGGAGAATCCTGAAAATAAACCGACGTGGTCTGTTTTCGCACAATATTCGCTGGGAGGGAAATGGCCAAGTTCTGCGTTTGAGTCTCTTCTAACCATCCGAAAATATCTCTCAGCCGATTTTCACCTATTCCATCCTCGTTAACCGCGCAAGTTCCAAGCGAGTGTGAACCTTTCAAAAATCAACGAATTTATCCCAAGTTATAGAGCGAGATATTTAGTTTGCAGTTGCGTGACACCGCTGCCTCTCGCCACATCACTGTTTCAATTTCCATGCTAACCGAAATTTATATCCCCCGACTCCTTCCAGCCGGTAAATCGACGAAAAAAATCCCGCCACGTATACGTGTTTTCGCAGGAAAAAATAAACCGTATTCATGACCGCGTGAGCGACAAACTTTTTCCCTAGCGGATGCTCATTATTCTAATCCAGGCAGGCGATTCAATAAATTCTGTCGCGTCGAACCTTTTATCGCGTTACAAGGCAACCGAGTAATTACACTCGGGACAATAAATCTATAGGGGGTGCGGGGGGAGACGTCCAACGTAGAGAGCACGAAAGTGTCGCAGAAATGAACAGGAATTACGAGAACCGTAGGAAATTGTATGAAATTGTCAGGATCGGTAGTAATTACGCGCCGAGTAGCGTACTCTCTTCTCGCAACTGTATACACTTCTAATTTGTTTGCCACGAGTGAGAAAAGCACCGGGATCTTCGTTCCATCCAAGATTTCCGATTTGCCTGGATGATAACGGTGTGAGGAACGAAGCAGTCTAACGGAGAAGGGTGTACTCGATCGCGAGAAGGCCGTTCGTTATTAAGTAGCAGGGTAATTAAATGAACGAGCATGGCACTCGACGAGTCCGCGGAATTATTGCCAGCGACAAGTGAATTATCGTTTGTGGTTAACTACATTCTAGGAGTTTATGAGCCTTTTTCTTCTCGCTCCCTTCCATGGAATCAGCAATTTCCTCTTATTTTCCCTCAGTCTCGAGAAAACTTTTTCCCTTTCTTTGGCTCTGCTTCTATCTTTTTCTCCCCTTTTCTCTCGTTCTCCATCCAGGTCACTCGTTGTTCGCGCAACTTTGCGCTTTTAAGGTGGCTCCTCTCGTCATCACGGACATCCTCTTTCTTCTGTTCTCCTCTGTATCGCTTCTTTCGTTGTCTCTTCATATCCTTGCTCGCAGTGTCATCTCCTTATAAACTTTCCCTGATCCAATTGTCCCGCTGACTGTTTTGTTCCCACTCCACACTCTCCTCGAACTAATAACGCTCCAGCGTTTCTTTCATTCGGGCGAAAACTTTCAACACGGATCCTACTGACGACGTGAGATCGTGTGTGTTGAGCCAAAGATTACTCTACCCAGTTAAAATTCTTCGAGAAACCAAAAGTGAACTTGACGATGTTGATTCCGTTAAGTTCTTCTTCAAAGTGATATTAAAGGGCAGAGGGAGAGACAAAACGATGACAAAGACATTCCCTTCGCTGATTGGAGTCTAGACGCGGCGAGTGCAACACCCGCAAACACCAGCCAGTCGATCTTTTTTCCATTAAACCGCGGCCTTTCACAAGCGATTCCTGTGATTCGCAGAATTACGAGCCGCGAAGGTGGAAGGAACAAGCGTAAGAGGTAACGTCGACGCGTGGAGTCACGCTAATGTACCGTAGAGAAGCGAAGAGGTTGATTTATCACCGGCATCCGGGAACTAATGGGCGCGATGCTTTCAACAATGTTACCGAGTGCAATGCGAGAAGGATGGAAAAAGTGTCTAATCGATCCATGAAACCGTGGTCGGATGCGACGATGTGAAATAAATGCTGAACCGATAGCTGCGAAACATAGATACCTGCATAGGACACCCGTGATGTAGGACTTGAGGGTAATAAATCCAGAGAATCGATAATGCTAATAAAAATGGAAATAGTAGCTAACAATATACGGCGTCAATAAATATGAGTGAATAGAGGAGAGTAGGAACGAGAAAGGGCCAGAAAGAGACCGAGAGTTGGAATAAATCTGCATAGATACTATCTACGTGCCATAATCCACAGTTTCAAACACTATTCTGGGATGAAAAGGGGTGGTGAGAGTGAGGCATGCATTATATCACCATGCGGCAACAAGAGATCACCCACTATGTATCCACGATATTACTGCGACAGACAGGCAAATCGCGAAACAACCAACAGGCACATTGGTTATTCACGATCCGATCCCTGCGGCTGGCACCATTGGGAGACCAATAAAACAAAGTCGAAGGTAATTTTCTAGAATAGTTCGACGAGGTTTTCGAGCGTCTATCGTGAATCGAAGGCCAATGCTAGAAGGGAGCTGGAATGAAGTCACGAGGCACGCACATTGCGTGGCGTCTTGTACTGTGTGCCAGAAGAAAGCGAGAGAAGCAAAACTTCGAATGAGAGAGCGAGAGAGTAGGAAGAAGAAGGCGGAGGTGGTAGAGAGACGGTAGCGTCGCGAGTCTCTCAGTGTGCGTACGCGCCGGCGCTTCCTGCAGTTAACGACCCCGATCGCATATAAATGCTCGGCTTAATGGTTTCGAAGTAAGGCCAAAGGCCCCGCCCGATAAAATGCGCGCCAGTGATCCGTGCTTGCCATTAGAGGTCTTACTCCAGACGGAGTACAGACTGAGCAACTACCGTCGCGATTCGATCCGCTCGCCACCTGAGAATGCATGTGCTCCTTCCATTAATTCTTAAATTCACAGCACAACGTTTATTTCCACCTTTTAAATCAACAAGAAAATTTGGAAAATTCTACAGAAATCGCAGAATATGGCAGGGATATCATCAATGTTAATGAGTTTAATCCCTCAGATGGAATATGAACCCGAAGATGCGGTTAATGGTTTTGGAATATAATGGTGTGTTCCGTAAACGCTCCTGGAATCAAAAGACACATTATGCAGAATCGTTCCTCCGACTGATCTCCAACAAGATTAATGGAAATAAGTCTCTGCAGGGTAATTATCGAGCACCCTCTCCCTCGAAACATCGATCGAACTCCCAGCACTCTCCCCCTGGCATTAGCTCAGGAGCCCCGTAAATATTTATACTACTCTCGAACTATATCGCATTTCCACCGATGAAACAAGGAAGCCGTGGCCTCAATCATTTCTGAAAGCTTCACTGCAGCTACGTATCGGTTGCACTAGCTCCTCGTAAACGCGAAACTTCCGAAGGATGCAGACTTTTGCTCAGTTAAACGATCACACGTATGTGATACGTACCAAACGCCACTAATAAGGAAAACCCGAGAACGATAAAAAATTGTAGCCACATTATGTGTACTTCTCTTTAATTGTAATAATGTGACAAATTATATGTAGAATTGTCATTAAAATAAATGTTTACTGTTCTTTCAGATTGCAAAGATTTGTATGAAATACAGTCAAACTACTAGCTGTCTCTCTTCATAAATAATGAGTATACCATATGAACAAGATCTACATCAACTTCTGCAACTACATAGTACGTCAGATGATGACTAATCAAAATTAGTACATGATGGTCGCGATGCGAGGTACAAGGCTAGGTCCCTGTGGGTTTTTCCGGGTTACCTAAGCTACTTACCCCCAAGTACATACTACTCACTACCATCATACTTTACCACATTGACCCTGAATTGCGAGAAGGATAAGTTATCGAAATTTGCATGCGTATTATAGAACATAATTCAAACTACCGTTATTACCGATATGTATCAATACTATCATTAAAAAGCCTCAGCCTACTTGCGGGTTATTGATCATGGAAGAATCGTTAATCGATACAATAATTGTGATACTACAAGCGAACGCATATCGAAAAGCAGCTAGGCAGTTAGGCAGGACGAAATCTCTCGCTCCTGCGGTTAGTGTGAGGGGTTTTAGTGTCACGCAGGCGCCACGTCTGAAAACACAGCCAGTCGATATAGGGAGCTTACGCACGCGGGATCGACCGTGTTCTTAGTCATCCGTTCCTGGGCTTACACACATGCCAAACACCGCGAGAACCACCCTACACACATTCATCAGAGTACATACATGGTACATGTACTCGTGTACATACTGCTACGACGTACAGTGCCGGGCAAAAGAGACTTTCAAATGTAAACATAGAATTCTTAACACTAATCGATGACTAGTCGTAAGTTAACTTGGATTTGCACTTGTATTGATTTCTGCAGTTTTTATATCTCATAAAGTAATTATAGAGATGTTTATAAGGATCTCGGGAGAAAAATAAGGATATTTTGTGTGAAAAAGATAATTGTAGAGAAACTTAGATCAACTTTGATAGAATAATTCTATTTTATATTCTGTTAGAGAGAAAATAGGTAACTGTACGAAGTAGTTTTCACTTGAGATAGCCAGTCAGGAAAATGTCGACAACTTTGAACTTCCCGAAAGAATATCGAAAAGTATTCTTTATACTATAAAAGGATCCGTATCAAAGTTACCAGAGTCTCTCACATATGCGACTACAGTACTAACTTTAAACTTTCTTTTGTTCGCCGCAGTATGTATTCGGACGTATGGAAGTACGTAGTACATACAGCTGTGCGTAAACACACGCAAAGAGGGTGAGTGGGAAGTTAAAGTCTCTGGCGGGCCTGGTGCGTGACCGTAAAGGCGATTCTCTCTATAAGCATAGTGCCGAGATGGAATAATGAAATTACACAGAGACTGAACTTCCCAGAGTGCTCTCCGGGTCAGCACATCGAGTGACATATCCAACCACACATCCAACGTGAACCTAATTTCGTGTGTCCCGTGAGAAGCATTCAACAATTTAACCAATTCTATCTTCTACCGCTTTATCATCGGCCTGTCGCTGTCGGCAAGGATATTACTTTATTGCCCGAGCAAAATTCTTCCTTATCCCCCTGATATATACGAGGGGAGTTTTAAGCCTTGTCACAATATTTGCGGAAGCGCTCTGTCGTTGAGAACGAACGAAAACCTTTCGGAGTCTCGTGAATCTTGATAAACTCCATTCCAAATGTACAAGTTTTCATCGGAATTTGACTAATTGAATTAGTTACGATCTCAAATTGAAATTCATTGAGATAATTCAATTTCTTGTAACTTTGAAATTGTTATTGATATTAGAATTTATAATAGTTCAAGTAGAAAGATTCTACTTTTCGGGTGAATTAAGAACTAACTTACTGCTTTACAGGCGATTACACTTGTAAAATCGTATATTCACCTTCGCTTGCCTCAACTTCACTTGTGACTCGTTCAAATCGTTTGTCGAGTAAAATTAACATATCACGTGCGGAAAGGTTCACGTGCAAGGCATTAAGCGGCATAATACTACCGATAAGACTACCGGTGCAAAAGCAGTCTCCCGGTGGACGGCAAAAGGTTTCATTATATCCCGAAAAAGTAGCGGGTGCCACTTAGCACGCGCGTTTCTCGTAGGGCATATGGCAAAACAATTGTGTGCGGGGGCGAGCACGCTGGAAAAGGGCCACTCAAAAACCCATTAAAAAGCTTGTTCAGTCTCCGTCGAAAAGCGCGGTTAAAAATAGAGAGGGGTGAGAGAATTAGCATATTACGTGCGCGAGAATCTAATATGCGGATAATAAAGCTGCGAGTGGCAAAAACGTGCGTGTCTGGAGATTATCGAACGTCAGTAGTAACCCGTAGGACCAGAGTCCTTTTTCCTCCCTATAGAAGGAAGACACAATTCCACTCCCTTTTCCGAACAAAATACCACTTTCTCGCTCCGCTAGCTACCGTTCCACCCCAATTTCTCTTCTTTCACTTCTTTCTCCACTTTCAACTTATTTAACCATCGCCATCCTTCCCCATGCGAAATTTGCCAATCGGAATATTTCCGTGTGTTTCCGCCTGCATTAATATCTCCGCGTATCTCTTAATCCGCGCGGTCGATGGGTGGATTAAATACTCTGTCCGTGCGGTTTGCTGACTGCTGTTGCTATCGCCAAGAAGATTAGAATGCTTTTTGGAAGATTGTGGAATTCCTGTTTCCCGAATTGAAGCGAAAGCTGGATTATTACGCGGTGTGGCATTAGCGGAAAAGTTTAATCAAATCGTGCTACGCGTCTCATATCTATGCCGGCGACCCAAAAACCCAGGCAAGTGAAAAAGCCATTAAACACGGTGAATATGCGAGAATACGAGGAGTCAAGTTAAAAATGTTGAAGCATTCATGCGAGTGTGTATGGCCGCGATAGGATGCTCCGAATACATAACGAGATGATATGTAAGCCAGTGGTATTGCAGCTCGTCGTTATTACCGTAGAATTTCGGGAGGATCGTATACATGAGAAGCAACCCTATGGTCATTTTGGTTAGTCAGGATGCGTCTCATAGAGCTTCGCTACAAGAGAGGTCAGAGGACAACGCAAGTGAAATACTACTTCAAAGTTTTAATATAAATTAAGGAACAATTAATCACCAGTAAAATTTCCAAACTCAGTAAAACGATAAATTCATCGTTTCTTTTTATTTGAATACAATTTTATCTTCTAAAGTATTTTAAGGTATTTCACAGTTACACGTGCGAATAAAAAAAAGCGATTTTGCAGCAGTTCTTTAAGTTGGACGTTCTTACAAAGCTTTTTTTGTGAATTCGTAAAAAATAGATTGAGATAAGCACCGACAGTTTTAGTGTTAACATTTTCCAAAGGAAAAGTTTCACACAGCAATCTACGATACGTATCGCCCTTGATCGTACAACGTTCAATCTCAAGACTGGAGCGCGTTGCTCGAATAAAGGGTCGATCGCGAAGGAGGAATGGAAAAGAAAAAGTTTCGATTTCCGTCGAAAGCACCGGGACGAAGCGCGCGACCCCGTAAACTTGTGAACCTTGAAAAACTAAAAAGAATAGGCTTCTCTCGGAATCCGAGAAATCTCGAAAAAATTTGCCGCAGTATCAGCAGCAGCAGTGAGAAACAAAGAGAAAAGAATCGACGATTTTCAATCGGTCGCATGAAGTCTCTTCGACGTTTTATTGTCGCGAATTTTCATTCCTCTTGAGAGGAATATCAACGGCACCGAGCTTATTCGGGAATCTTGCTTGGAAAGAGAAGAAAGAAACAAACCCCCGCGGGCTGCATTCTTTTTCGCGAAACTACGTTTCACCATATACGTAGACGACCCGCAAAGCGTAAAGTCTGCGATATCGGATCTCGATCCGTGGATCACAAAAGTCCGCATATATACACACAATGCAGTTTCCAATATTGAGGTACCGTCCAGTCAAAGACGAAGGTAACACAATGCAATCTCCTCCGTTCTCTGCATTATTCACTTTTTCCGGAGGCAGAGTTCAAAAGACCATAGTAGCCAGCATTAAAACCATTATTCCTGAAGCGCGTGCAAGGGAAATTACCCGTTACGTTTTACGCCTTGAGGGCATTAAGCGAGAAAGAGAGGATCCTCGCCAAATTGGAATAAGGTTCCGGAAGCCTTGTCATAAAAGATATGTCGGTCCTAAACGTCTCTACAGTCACTGCAGTATACTGAAAACTTTGATTGGATACCCAAATCGAAGTTGCTACAGCCCCATCCGCTACTGTTACTGTCATTTGTACCAAGGGAAACAACAATTCGTTCAATAACCCACGATACTTCTACGATCGTTTTTACCATCAAGTACTACATGAAACTGTAGGAACTGAGAGGATCTCGGACCTTGCTCCAAAAATCTCAGATTACGAGTGTTCCTTATCGTCCCGTGAGTCACGGATGCTCGAAGGAGGAGGAAGAGGTCAACGAACCACGCCGGAACAACGACCGCAAAGTTCTACGTGGAATTTGGAGGAAGGACTCTAATTAAGGCATAGTCTCTCGAGTGTCCCTTGATAAGTCGAGGGGACTTCCGAAAAGGAAGAGATGCTTGAAAGTATCTACAGTTTGCACGCGATAAATCTACAAATAATTGTCAACCCAACAGAAAAGTATACTTCAAATAATTTATCCCGAGTTTCTCTTACTAATTATTTTTCCGCGGAAGTGTTTGCTCCAAAATTAATTCTAGAAAAACTACATTTTAACGAATTACTATTATCCGTCAGTGAATTCATTTTTGCACAGAAATTACTTCACCATCAGGCAGAGTGAAACACATGAAATTTAATTCCTTGCGTTTGAGTGCTGTGTTCTGAATAAAGATAAAGGTACCTTTGGTGTAGTACTGCCAGCTGAATAAAACGTACGGAAACTGCCGTAACCATGTCAAGTAACACTATTGCCCTTTCCCCATCGCATTCACCCAAATTACTCCGAGTTACGCTTGAATTTACGATGACCCCTAAACAAGCCAAACGACGGGTAGCGAGTCCCACCCTCCAAAGCAGATATTAACCATCGAAATTAACTGTAACGCTGCAACTCCTAGTAAGAGAGAGAGAAAGGTGATCCCCTTCCGAACGAACGAGCGCATCATTCCTACTGCAACAGCTCTCAGCTCCAGAGACCCAGTTGCAAGTACTCGGCACGAATACCTAGATATATCGCAAAGTGGTCTACACCCTGATCAACTCCATCCCCCGCGCCTCTTTCAATTAAAGCAGCTGCGGGAGTCGGACCCGTCAAGAAGTTTACGAAGAGGAGAGAACATAGTAAACAGCGGTAACGTGTGAGTAAAGGTAATAAGGAAACCAGCCGATAAACTACGCGAGTGTCAGAGAGTACACGACGCGTTTCGTGGATGAAACGGACGTAAGTAGGTGTAGAAGACGATATTATACACCGTTCTATGCATCTACATATGCGTGTATGTGACTCGCAGCTATGTATAAGGAATGTTTGTTAGCTGCAGGCTCGCATACGTTAAAAGACTTTACGAGGTCTCCGCTTGATATTAAGTGCTCCTTGCATCCCCAAGGCTATGGGCCAGTGTTTCGACAGAAGTGACGCGACCCTAGCTTCTTGGGACACTATGCCTGCGGGCTTAACCCATTCCCAGGATAGCCCGAGCGAGACTCGGGCATGACTCCCGTGAATAGAAACACTGTGAGACCAAGCTTCTTGTTTCTTGTTCGTCTTAGCGGAATGGATAGTCTCTATAGAAAATTGGGAAAACTAGGAGATTGGATGGATAATATGTGTCTTAAGGGTAGTGTGCTATACTGTGAAAGGGTTAAGTGATCGATATACACGGATAAGGTACTTCGAGGGAAGACTCAACGAGCTCACAAGTTTGTTCTTTATGGCAGTGCGGTGTCGTTTGCCGATTATGGACGACTGTTCTAGAAACCGACGGTGGGAATTGGGGAAAGGTTAATGTGGAACGTTGTTGACTTAAGGAACCCCGAGCTTCCGATGGACCGTTTTTGGACGTGGAATTTGCAACAGGGTCAACCATCTATGTACATGAATCGAAGGTTGAAGAATCTTTGGATCGGTCTAACCTATTAATTATCATTAAAAAATCTTTCTATTGCCCTTATGCCGTGGAATCTTAATAATTGTTTTGTGACAAGATATTAGGTTAAGTCAATATACTTGAAAACAGACGATTACTAGAAGCTCTTCTAATATTAATTAATATTTCGACGAAAGTTCCCACGAACCCATTTATCTCGCCTAAAGGGATTCACTAAGTTGCTTCTTATTGTTGGTCGAAGATTAATCTCTCTTCTAAAGAGACTTCGAAGCCTAGGCCTGTACCGGAAAACCTGAACCGGGTGCACCCGGAGGGACACACCCCGAAAATTGTGGCCAAGCCCTATTATTCCAGCGATAATTAATTAGCAGTTGCAGCAACCCACTCTAAATTACAACGCTAAATTCAGTCATTATTATTATCCACAGCTGACCCTCCTTCGGCTGGTTTTAAACCGGATTACAAACTATCGTTAACTATCCGTTCCAATAAAAAATCAACTTCAAGAGGAATAAGTAGTAATAACTCAAATTAATTTAGCATTGTCAGCTGCACTATTCCGCAATTTCCTGTCGCATTGCGACACTCCTCTCCGGTGGCAACGTTCCCGCGACATTGAAAGATGTCGGGAATTATGTTTATGACGCTATTTCATAAAGTGACCATTGTGAGGCTGACCGCGTATGACACTCGAGCGTGCTAGTTCGCAAAGACCGACCGCGTTGGCAAGGAAATATGAGTAAAATTTGAAGAAATTCGATCAGAAAAATATTTCAATCTCGATTGTCTGTCCCTAAAAAAAATTATTATAACGTTGGCAATTTATCTAAAATGATCTACTTCGGAGACCACAAGATTCATTTTCCGGACTAGTGAGTCCTAGCAGTGAAAGACGATTACGAAACTTGGCTTCGGAAGGTTCCGAGGGTCTTCGTGCTACCGAGAAAGGATTTTAAAGCTTCCGAGGTTGGGACCCACGAAGACTAGTTTAAACTGTCTCGAGACACTAGATCGTCGGCATGAGGCACCTTTCAATTAAACTCCAAACACTGGAGAAGCCTACGATAATCAAAGAACAAACCGAACTCTTTCGCTTTTCCTATCGAGCCAACGCGAGGAAATATCGCTTTGAAAACCTACGTACACGCTAATTGTATGGTAATGTCCGTAAATTGTAGATTAGAAACGAGGACGAGCCAACAGCAGAAGCGCGAGAGTTGGCTGCAGCGAAAGTTTGCTGCATTGCGACAAGTGCATTGCAACAGAGTGTGTGAAAGTGGGAACTTTCGATGTTCGAGACAAAAAATCTCTGTAAATACATGTACGTGTGTAAAATTTATCAAACTCACCACTTTGTCATCCGCGTAAATCATCGTGGAGAACCGTGGAGCTCCGGCTGCCAAGACGCTCAGCAGCAATATCACCAACGTTACTCGCAGCATCATCTTCCTAATCCTCAAGATTCTCCCGAAGTTAAATTGAGTATAAAAGGAAATAAAAAAAAAAAATAGGTTGGCTGTCTTCGAGCACTAAGGAGTCACGCACCAAGAAAACTATCCACAACCGAGGGTGTCTCACACGATTAACGGGTAAATCAAGGCACTGTGAGCTTATTCAACGATTTTCACTGGATCGCGTGTCAGTACGTCGCGACAGCACACTGATCGTAAGAGTCTCGTCTGATGGGGGTATAGTCGGCGAGAAGGCTAATGGTTATTGGTCCTCGTGGTAGAATGGTCTGAGTTCTTCTGGTAGGAGGAAATTGGAACTCTGTGGCAGTGTTAATGTGACAGTCACCTCCCCCAGGTGCGCGGATCTTCCTCCAGTCTGCTCGAGCTCCCTCCGCGGTTTGCCTCAGTTCATCAGCTCGGCGCTTCTTCGTACCTTCCTCCGTGGTCCTCCGTGGTATTCCCGGCGGCTGATACATCCATCCGCCGATCTGTCATCAGGAATAAAACGCTGCTATTCATTCGGATATTTGCGATAACACATATGATTGTTGAGTATGTATGCAAATTACTAATACATCGACTATTATGATGTTATGATATTCTAGTCTATTTTCAATAATTCTGATTCAATTTGATTATTTCCTTCTAATTAACACACATGCACAATTTTCTCAGTAGATGCACTGTAAGATAGGCGAAGGAATTATTACGTTAATGAATCCGTAAGTAATTGTACGTGGGCCCACGTATTTTACTGAGATTCCTTGTGAACATCAAATTCAGGAAAACTTGTTGGGAAAAACAGTGTGTCAAGGAATTTCTGGCTTTAATTTTTCTCGGGGACGCGACGAACGATTTTCAGGAAAAATTTATATCGTACGTCACTGTCGAGTTCTGGAGCACGCTCCATTGATCGTGATTAACACGCCGTCCAACGCAAGGTTGCCTCAAAGCTGCTCTTTATGCTTCACGACTGACGACATATTCAAAGAAGCTGATTTCGGTCGGTGAAGCTGACCGCACGAATAATTAAGAATTCACTCAGTTCCGGTGGATTTTAAGAATTCCCTTCGCTTATACCGAAAACGCGTCATACGCGGGTTTTACTGCTACGCAAACTGGTCAACTCTTAATTAATTGCGGAGGTTTCTAAGCGAAAATGGGAATCACTAAGTTCCGAGTGAGTCATGTATATGCATTTTTTTGTCGAAATTAAATGCTACCGGAACACGCTGGGTATACTAAGAAAAAATTGATTTAAAAATCGATTGTACAAGCCCGAAAAACTGGGAAAAAGAGGCGAAAGAATTTTTATTAGCCTGGACAGGAAATTGATAGAAGAGAAGTGTATCGGGCACGAAGCGGACAGGACGCCATAAATCCCAGGGATTTCTCCGAAAGTAGCGGGCATGCATCGGACAAGTGGATACTGAAGCTCGACAGGGAACGTGTTAATCACCAAATTGCCGCAGTAATTCACGCTACAATCGATATGTCGGGCAAATAAACTGCCGGGTCACCGGTTCGCCCGTCAGAACAAATTGTTCTAGCGCGCGTAATTTGTTCAGGCTCGCGTGAAACTGGCCAAAGATCAAAAATTGTAGAGAACCCTAGGAAAAAGCACTGTGAGGTTGCGAATAAACTGGAAGTAACGTGATGGAGACAAAGATAATACGACCTCTGGCCTAGAAAATCGTATTGAACAGGCTCAAAGTACTCGACACAAAGGAAACAAAGAAGATAAAAATGAGGATAAGTATCAAGGAATAATTGACACCTATTAACACTGGATTTCTTATTGTCCCAAATACCGGGTCATCTGGATGAAGTCATCATATTAGAAGATCACTAGTGAAATTTTTCAAAGTATGAATCACGATAATTGTCCAGGCGTCTGGACAGGGTATTAGATGTCTGAAGTTCAACTTTAATCAGATAATGGCAGGGGTCTAGACAGTCGAATTCAGGTTACGAAGTCAAATGCAACTTCGAATTATGTTATTGAACCATCGAATGATACATCTATGAGTATAATCTCTTCTTGTGCAGTACATATTGAGTTGAACCAGATCCGTTGTTGAACTAGTCATCTCGCAAAATTCAAACAGGTGTTCGATGCCCACCGTTGAAATTTGCAATCGATATGGCCTCAGGAGACATCGTATCACGTTTCAGAGAACCTGAAATGTCCACCTGGACCAACGAGCTTCGACGCGTGACTCAGAAATACTTGGAGAATTCCGAGAACTCCTGGACTTCCGGTTTCCCCAGGAATCCCGTTCAACTGTGCGACTTCGATTCTCGCTTCGGTGTCGAGACCACTCTCTCCAGTGGTCATCGACATTTGCGTTACTTCGGTAGGTCACATTCGTTTCAATGTGGAAATGCGAAAGTACCAGAAGTTCCTTTGTGTTATGCTAGATCGCGTATACACGCGTTATACGTAATTGCGGAACGACCTGCGAAAGCAGAGTTCACGCGTACCGCAGTCTTGCACGTAAAGTTCGTTTGCAGCTGGATTAATGGTGTACACGGGAGAATTTAATTTTGAAAGGGCCGCGCATTAGTTTATAACGTACTGGACGTACGTGTGGCTATGCTTAACACTCGAGCTACCAATGCGGTTAAAAAGACTCGCGTGGAATTTTTAATTTTAACAATTTATTCTTTAATCTTATTCTACTCAATGTTTTCGCAAAAAGATCGATTTTTCTAGCTTTTAAATAAATGACAATTTATTTCCTAATTTAAAAATAGTTATTAAGTACAGAGTAATATGTTTGAAAAATTGTATAATTCTCGAGTAAAAATGGAATAAGGGATTCTTATAGCATTAACTAAAAATAAAACTCTTTTCCCCACATAATGCGATTAGGACTTGGACTTTAGTTTATATTTCTAAAAATATACATTCCCACGTTTAAAGAAAAGAAATTTCGTATTAGTTTATTCACGAATTGTGTTAGAGAAATTTGATAGACTGTAATTTATAGATTTATGTAGATATGTTGTATCAACCGATGCACGCGAGCGACAATCGAATCGAGTATAAGTGGCCGATAAAGCGAAAGTTGGAGATCGCGTAGAAACGGACTGGAAACGTATCCACGGACGTATCTTCGAGGCACTGACACGATTCTTTCCACCGTAAACACGGTGCAGATAAAAGAAGGCCGCCACGAGGGACGACGGAAACAGTGTCGAAAAGCCACGAGTAAGAGACTAAAGAGAAATACTCGGTCATCGAGATTACGTTTTTCTTCGATTATCGGATCCACTGGGGATCCAAACCTCTTACTCATCTTGGAAGATTCCCACTTTGTGAAGCCACTTTCAGATCAAGTAAAAATAGTCGCTCAATAAAGATAGCAAACGTGCGATGACCGGACGTCTGCGTTACTCCGCCTTCTGTTGCACCAACTACCTTCTTCATCCTCTGCTACTAAAAGCTATTTATCTTACTTTTTTATTCTCTCATTTATTTATTTCAGAATTTCATTATTCCAGTCACTGGGAAATTTCACGATAATTTCATTGGCTTGACAAACAAACTAAGAAGTTCAAATAATTTGTTTAACATTATTCGTTTCAATTTATTCGAATAATTCAAAAGTTTACTTTTTAATTAGAATAATGGATCCTCTTCCGTTAAAAAGTTCTTTCCCGGTGAATTGGCTAAAAAAAGAGACACAAATAGTATGCGAGAGCGTAGAAATTAGCTGCAAATTATTTCGCATTCAAATGTCGTCGTATATTATGAAAGGATTCTTTGTTTGAATGTGGAGGCTGCTCTAGTTGGACGCGACTGATAGCGAAGTACGATTCGACTATCGTCTCGTGGGGGAGGCTCGATAATAAGTTGTACCTCCAGTCCAGTTTGAATGAGATGCAAATTAAAACGCGAGACCCTGAGGAACGGAGAGTGGATACTCTCCAACAAACTCCTGAATTTCTATTGGAGAGTACTCGAGTCCTCTACGAACATAGATATGCGTAGTCTCTTTTTGATACCCAGGTTAAAAATCGCACTGGCGCCAGTAAATAAAAGTGTCGCTGAGCCAGTTCGAAATTCTAATTTTCCAGCTGCTACCACGAATCAAATCCCAAAAAGAGTGCTAATGGAGAAAAAGCGCATGGGACGTTTAACATATAGATCGGAACACACTCGCCAGTCTTTCATCGCTAGCCGCAAAAGAGATTTATGTAATCTGGTCATCGAACGAGTTTCGTAATTTACCGATACGATCGGTTTACGATACCATTCATTGAGCTGCTCTATTACTACGTATGCGATAGTGCCGGCCGGCTGCATTACGTGGGTAGTTCTGTGAACTCAGTGTTGAGTGGAATTAGTGATTAATGTTGATGTTTATGCTCGCCGCGCAAAACGAATAAATTAAAATCTTTAGGATCCTCAATGCACGATGATATAATTATGACCGTAATGGAAGTCTAAAATGAAAAACAATAAATGTTTCCATCCAGTTACTCTATAATAATGTGAATTTATTTCACCCATAACACGTGTTATTTCATTGTATTAGACGGGTTTTAAATTTCGATTAAATGGGAGAATGAAAAATGGAACATTTTTCTATATTGATTATAGAGGGTGCATAAATTTCTCTGTAACGATAATAAAAAAGTTACAAGATTGTTTTTCTTATGTTTTCTTTGTTTTCTTATGCAACCAAATATTATTATTATTAGAGACATGTTGCTCTTGAAGAATGAAGTAAAGATGCTACGAATCCTTCAAACAGCAGACGCAAAGTATTTTCCGAGTTATTAAGCTTCTCTCTGTTTATAAACATTTTTATTAATTCCCACTCGAAGGATTTGGCAATGAGCGCAGCATTCGTAACAGTCACCCACCGGAGAACTTGTCTTTTTCTTTCGAGGACTAAAATTAAGCCGCGGCCGCACGATGAACTCGACCTAATCTTATTATAGAAAACCATGGCTCGGCGGAGGAACCACGCAACAATGAAATTCCGCGAGACGGACACGGTTCCTCCAAGAGGCCAACAGAGGCTTTAGCCGCGACACTCCAGCCTCGTGACACAACTACTACATAGCTGTGAACACAGTACATACGCTTGGTAACGCGTTTCTCTTGGAATATTTATAGAGTGTTTGTGTTTCGTCTACGACTGTCCTTTATGCCCCGGAAGCTGTTCTCCAGCAGAGGAATGCACATGCCGCTGCCAAATGGCACGGTGCGACTTCGTCAGAAAACCGTTAGACGAGTTATATCTACAAGACACAACTGTTGCATTTGTTACATGTACTCTGTACACCTATTCGCGACAAATGTTCCCTTCCATTTGCAATGAAAACGTGGCGCTGACGTGTCAAAGTAATCCCTCAGATTCTATGGCGCTCGGGAGTCGGGCGCGTCGAAACGCAAACCTGCCCCCGGTATCTGCACGCCGACTATACGCCAAGTGTGCAACAAATTACGACTCGAAGCTGCAATTACCACTGTGCAACAACTTTGACCTCCCACGGTGCCGTTCAACCGGGTGCTTCGCAATCGAGCACCAATTTATCCCTCGTTAAGCAATTTTGCTCCGCTCGCGATCCATGGCCCAGTGTGTATCTATGTATACAATACTTACGTATGTATACCGGCGCGTCGCGAGCAAAATCACTTTATCGAACCAATGCCATTTAAATTCACGCGAGCCAACCCTACCTTTCGGTATTCAGTTTCCTTGTTGGAAAGTGAAATTACTTAATCCGAAGAAGGGGGATTATTTCCCGAGCAGTCGTACAAGCGCTGCTAAGCCTCTCGAACTCTCCGCGGCAGTGCTGCGAGCCAAATTTCTTTCTGCGTAAACAAACGCTTTCCTGGAAAAGCTGTCGCACTGTAAATCCGAGGCAAGGTAATCGACCGAAACATCGGCCCAACTATCCTTGCCCGAAGGTCGCAAAAACACTAACCACCCATGACAAAGCGAATCGTGCGAAACTTGTGAATGGCAATAGCACAGTGTCTCGTACTCACACCCTTGTTACCACTCACTCTCACATTCACCCAGAAACACATACACAAACGTACACACCTCGCTCAAAACCTATATGTATGTTCGACTCAAAAGAAACTTGAGGCAAACGAATTAAAAAAAAATTCTTTCCAGCGAAAGTTCCTGAGTAACAGTGATGTAGATGCACTTATTTAGAGGTCAGTCGTACCTTGGCAGTGTTGCGTAGGATGATCCTAAGTGTTGGTCGACGATCGATCGCACCAAACAACACTATCTTCGCCAAAGGAATCGCGCGGAACTTCTCTTAATCTTAGGCGACATTAGCCTTAGAGTTCACAGGGTAACATAACGAAAAAGGGAATACCGGCGACGAAAGGCAGGAGAGAAGAGTGCGGTGAATGCTAGGCCGAGTGACAACTGTCAAGCAGGCCGCGAATGGCAGCGCGGCGGCGCGTGGAGAGAGCGCGACAGAAGTGAACTACGTATGCCCACGCGTGCGGCGCGACTGTCGTCCCTCGCTCCCTCGCTTTCCTTCGAGAACCCGCAACCCGCTACCGCCTGCCTTCCCCCACTCCCCCCCACCCGACGGGCCCATCCTTTCACCACGCTTACGACTTACCGTACGCATAGTACGCACCACTGTACGGGCCTCTCATGCGTATATTTATTAATTAACTCTAAGCTCCGCCACCTTTTTCACAACAAATGTCATAGTTGTACGAGTTATGTATATCACTTTAAGTAACAAAGATTCAATGTACCATTTGATTTTAGAAGTACATGTATCTTGCTCACTAAAAATTAATTATTCCCAATTTAATATTTTATGTAGGTATCTTGCTAATTCGATTTCGAGATTCAATACATTAATCATCGCATTACAATACATAGATGTGAAAACGGTAATTAATGGAAATATAGATATTCGGTAATCATATTATTCAATATTCATTTAATTCTATATTGAAGTGAACCAATTCTTCTCTCGTGTAATTCGTGAAAATATATTTAATCGTAGAAGGTGATAGAAGGTATTTCATTAAACTCGAAAGAATGAAGAATGTAAACTGGGTAGACGTTTCGGGTAAATAACTATTGGAAGAATTTCAATTTGTAGTGTAATTAATACATTCACTAGCAAAGACGTACGTAGTTGTACGAGGTCTCGTACTGACAGGTTTAGTAAATAAGAATCTCTAGTACGGAGACTGCGAAAGAATCGCGAAGAATCTGTGAGTAAAAGTTCGAACTCAGGTGGAATTTTCTCGCGGCAGAGTTTCCTCGGGACTGATAGAAGCGCGTCCGTTCGTAACCGATTGGTTTTTATTAAAAAACTTTAAGCTACGGTCCGCATCTTCGAACCACGGGAGTGAATCGCAGCGGCGTACCACGATGTACCGAACCGGTCGTGTTTTACACAGAAAACTAATTTCGCCGAGGGTGGAAACTTTGGGTTGTACTCGTCTTCCAAAGAGTAAATACGGAACAGAAGGGAACGGAACGGAACGGAGGATGACAAGATGTATGCTTCAGCGTGGCGTGGCACGGTGCGGCGTTCCTGCCTCCGCATGCCACTGCGGCTATTGATTCCGTGCTTCTTTGCCAGCGATATTCCGCTGTTTGCAGCCCTCTCTCTGGGGGGATGTTTTCGTGCCGGATGCTAGCTAAAGCACTTCCCCACCGGAAGGTACTGATACGCCTGTTACACGAGAACACATCCAGAACCACGTTTTTCTTTCCTAACACCAGCAGAATGAACTTGTAGCTTATTGAAAAATATTGAACAGGTACTTTTGTTCCTTTTAAAAACAAAAGTACTTCAAACGACGTGTTGCATCGAATTTTCATACCCTTTTAATCAAGATTATGAAGTTTATTACTAATTGGTTTAAAGTTGAGAATTGCTACTCTAAGTTGATCGTTGAAAGCTTCTTGACGTCTTTTGTGTGATAAGTATATAGTAATCAGTGAACAATGAATGGAGATTTAGTTGATTTTAATGCCGATACAACAGCGTTTAAGGATAAGATGCAACGGAATGGGTAATTGATTTTGCTAATTCTGTAATTCGTAGATGGAAGAGACTCGAGATACTGTGTACATCGGTAATGTATAATCCAAGGGTTCTCGCGACAATAGCGAATCAATGCAGGGAGAACTCCCTCATCCAATTTTCATTTGCCATCAGATGGGTTTCTCTCTCTCAATTATGCGTTTGTCGGGAGTACAGAATCAATGAATTACGTCCGGGGCGAGCAATTAATTAAGATTGCAGAGGAGTAATTCATTCATTAGGTGAAGTGTATCCGCAATCGCGTAGCTAACACAGGAACTTGCAGTTCTTAACGGTGAGTATTCCAAAAATACTTGTTATACTTGCGAGTGCTCTCGTTTCTATTTATAGACTGAAAGAGCTGGCCACCGGTGCTGGTAAAAAGTTCCCAGTCCAACTGGTCATTCAACTAACTGATTACCTCTGGATGACCTTATTTATCTGTACTTTAAAAGCCAGATCTAATAAAACCGAAAGAATCTATGTATTTTGCTTACGGTAAAAGAGGTCAAATTCATCTTGTTTCTCGATGAGTTTACACCAGTCTATCTCGAAAAGGAAATTTCTCGGTAAATACGTTCTCTTGTTGGCGCGGTAATAGTATCGTCAAGGAACATGCACGAGTTTACTGAGAAGTACGAGGTACAGAAGAAGTGCCGATTAGTGTCTGTCGGAATCTCCACATCTCACAAACAGGCGAACTGCTTCTTGGTGCGTTGGCGAACAGGTATTCGGAGATATCCGTTTCGGTCGCAGTACCGTCAGAAATGGAAAAATCGATTTGCTAAATTAATAACTCAGAATGGTTGGCCTTCCTCCCTTAAACGGTATGTCAAGGCTCACTCACTATTCGAAATAGTCTTGGGAATCCCATCACTGAGCAAGAGATTTTACAAATATTCCCACGCGTTACATACTACGACTTCTTTAACAATAAAATTTCACGTAAAGTTAAAAATACACTTCAATGAACCCGATAGGAATAAATAAAATTATAAGTAAATTTACAGTTTTAAAATAAATTTAACACTCCATGACTGCTAAAATTTATACCTCACGAATCGAATCTAAAATTGTACTTCATACCCAAGAGGTACAAAGTTTTCCGAATCTCTCCGCGATGGTACCAGATATTAATTTTCATAGCGAGTAGGAGCTGGTTTACGATAGCAAGATGCACATTCGAAGATGCGAATATCAGTGAACGAGCCAAGACCCTACCTGCGGTCTTATTTTACCACGTTTTGTCCAGCGGAATTCGAAATGAGCAAGCGTGGAAAATTCATAAGGCAACCAGCAGAGCTGGACCACGAATAAATTTCACGGCGTGCCTGGAGACATTCCGGGGTGTCGGTTCGGGCCACCCTCTCCCTTAGGAAAACAGTGTCGCCTCTCCCCATTTTTCTTTTCGCTGTGCTTTGTCTTCATGCGCTCACTAAACTTCCAGCCAATGGAGATCTCCCACCGATATTCCGACAATAGCCTAACTGCAGTGAATAGAATGAATTTAAAACGCGTGCAGGGGCTCGAAAGAATGAGAATTAATTATAATACTTTAAACTTCCTTCAAAATGACGAAAAATACTCATACTTAGAAAAACACCAGTAGAAGAAACATACACCTAAGGATGAAACTATATACGAAATACCATCAGCACAATTCATCATCGGACACTCGTGACACGAGCAATTTATCATAATTAAAAGTTAATGTTTATAGTCCGAGTATCCTGTGTCGCTTTGTTCCGCGGACCATTACCTTAAATAGCGTAGACCACCAGTACTACTAGCAGTACATTAAAATAGAAGGTCGCCAGTTTCAACCCCTGCGAAGGCTTAGAGCGGAAAGGGGTTAAAGAGAATATAGTGTGCCATTTCGGAGAAGCCCCGTAGGGCGGAGCGTTCGCCGAAACATTTTCCAGTGTCCTCTTGAGCTGAGAGATTCTCTAGGGAGAACAGTAGGAACAGACGTCTGGACAAGACAGTTCTATAGATGATCAGGACTGTCTAGTGACCCCCGATAGTGGCAGAGAACACCACGCAAGGACATCACGCAACCCCTTCACTTACACTTGTTTCTTATTACATTCAAATCCCTCGAAAGCTCACGACCCCAAGGGTACATCCAATTATCCAAAAGACTTTGTGCTTTCAGGTCCCACTTTGCCTATGTCAAGTCGCGAATCTCTTTGTGGCACACATGTTTTTCTACCATAAATCTTATGGGTAGAAACGTAAAAAAAACATGGTTAAATGTGAATTCAATATATGTATACCGTGATTTGATACCCGTGCTAATGAATTCGGCTCCACAGATAGCGAAGGGAAGGTGATTTATGTGCCAATTTTTATCTAGTCGCAACTGAGACATCAATGACGCATGAAGGTGAATTTGAGCACGCGACAACACGAGCCATTACGTAAATTAGTGTTAATAAGTAGTGAGACACTCTCGATATATACTTGGTTATAAGTGACATCCGACTTCGGAGTTACAATTACAGTTGGCAGTCGTAGCGGCAAAGCCCATTAACCCGACGCAGCCAAACTAGCTTGGCAACTCGCGAACAAACATGTCAGCGAGTAATTACTTCTTTAGCACATGCCACCATGGGAAATCGGTAGGTTAACTTTACCGAATAATCCATTTGAACTTTAATCGTAATACACTAGAGATTGGAGAATTTGCTTCATCCAAAATCCATCGAACCATAAATATATATTATAAAGTTCGAAAAGTTTCTTTTAAGGAAGTGTAGGTTAAAATTCGAATAGTTATCTAGATTTTGGTTGAAGACTGACCTATACTAATGAGTAGCTTTGCAAAGAGGTCAATAGGAAAGTCTCGCTCTAGAAGGGAATAGGGACTATGTGGCTACACTGCCTCTAGTCAAAGATAGGTAGTTATCTACGATGTCAACACACTTTCCGCGGCGAGTGTCCGTTAGGCCAGAAGATAACCCACGATGAATCTATCTTGGCAAAGACGAGTGGGTGCTCCGCCGGAAGTACAGTGCCGGATCCATACTGCCCGGAGTAATTCACGAAAAACCAAGAGTAGGAGGAACACATCGAAGGCTACCCTTGACAAAGAATACCGCACTAGAGACAGTGATGTATTGCAATAGTCATTTGTTCAATCTAAAAGTTTCCATCATTTTTCATCCGCCTTTGGTACATCTCTTTTTATCAGTCTAATTAATTCCGAGAAGCAGTCTTTGCAAATAATTAATCTACTTTTAGGCATTCGCGATCCAAGAGATACTTTCATTACGACATGAATGAAAGTTAAAGAAAGTGAGACCAAAGAGGAGATCGAAGCATTGAAGGAATTTGTGTGAACGCCCTTTCAAGATGTTCGATGCTTCTGGAGGGTCTGTGATGAACAGTACTCGCCAACGTATCGTCTGGTGCCGAGAGCTGCAAAAAATCGCGGCGATCTTGAATATAAGCAGTTCACTCTCTTGCAGAATACCCGTTAGATGAGCCACGAAACTCCATTCGCTAAGATCCAAAGCGAAATTGCTTTCTGAAAGACCGACAATCTTTTCATTTCCGAAAATCAACCCACGAAGACAATCTCACCTTGGTTCTCCCACATTCTTCGCGTAGATCCACCCACAAACAAGATTTCACTGACGCCATCATTATCTCTATCACAGCGAAAGTTAATAAATATATATCTCGATTCGCGATGATGCATAGGAATCAATTGGATCAAAATTCGAAAATGGCACCACCGTCGAAATAGCGAAATGGTGAATAACTGGACACTATCTGCGTGTGTCACAGATTTATGTAAAGCGAGACTCGAGACGAGAAAAAGTGATACAAGAGAGGTAGTATCACTTTTTATAATACGTACGATAAGGAGTATCAAAATGATTCAGAGGCAGACGCAGCAGGCCGGAAGCTACTGATTGTTTCAAAGGGTGGTGACCTCTCTATCCGTGTCCGTCAAAGGTCAATCGCCATTTTGCCAATTAGCCCGATCCCTCTGTCGTTGTAAATTAGGCAGAAACGCGGTCTACCAACCGCGGCCCGTTAAGCCCGAAAATTCATCTCGTCGCTCCCCCTTTCCCGGAGATATTCACTACTAACGTCATCGAATCAATCGGTCTAATCCAATACCGGGAACAGTGATTAAGTCACCGTCCATTTAAAGGGTCAAACTCGTCAATTTTGACAATACCGGATACTTAAAGTTTCTCTCGTTATTCAAATTTCTCTCTTATTTCTTCAAATATTGAATTCTCCATTTGGATTTTATAATAAAATCATTTAAAAGAATTAATTCGCTTAAGGATTGTTCGCGTGTTCCGCAATACATTCTGCTAATGTCTTCATTCAACTTGAAGCATCGTAATGGCAGGTCTCGATGTCAAGTTGAAATGCTTTGCATGCATGAGGAGAAAAAGCGAGAGAAAGAAACCGAGGGAGAGTGAGAGGGGCGGAAGGGAGAAAAGGGGGGCAAGTTAAGTGCCAATTTAACCCTTAAACGCGTCCTGTTACGAGCAATACGCTTGATTCGGCTGATTCCAATCACGTTCCAGTGAAATCTGAGGCAAATGCATACTGTTACGCTTCGATGGCGCTGCAGCGAACAGAGCAATAAGAACACCCTGATTTCGGGGCGTCCTAACTATTCCGTTACTTCTCGCAATTTGCGAATTGCACTGAATGACAAATAGGCTTGTTTCGTTGAAATGCGCTTCTGCATCTCTCTATAACGCATCAGAGTACCGTGTATGCCTCACAAGGTTGATTCTGCTTCTGCTATTTATCAAATCTAGTAACTGTTTTTATATAAAAACATCGAATTTTTGTACGTGATCCAGTGAGAAACCAACGGCTTTGAAAATTCCAGGAATGAAATACGAATGCCTAATGCTAGCAAGAAAGTAAGATTCCTTCCTTTACCGGTTGTACTCGTGAGATTTGCGTGTTTTCTACCATTACCGATTGCAAGGCTGACTAGGGAGATTAGTTCGCAAAGGTGAGGGAGCTGCTCGCCACCGAACTCAAATAAGTCGGATTTCGCACAAAAGTAGACTTATCTCCGAAAAGTTAAATTTCCCGAAATAAGATACAGCTGAATAGAGTAGATGTAATTAGAAAAATTGAATAGGATCCTTTAAGAGTTCATTTTATTTTTTTCATAATAATATAAAAGGATTGATCCACAATTGAGGAAACATGCCCAAATCGTTATAACATGCTTTGGAGAAGAAGTCTCTAGCGCCCCTCAAATAACAGTATTTAATCGTGACCTCGCGCGTCGTCTAGAATTAGTGATTTATCGTTACGAAACGGGGTGACACGAATAAGATGATAATCCCCTCGGCAACCCAGTAAAATGGTAACTCTGGCCGTGCGGCGAGTTTAAGTCCTCCACAATGGCATCCCATTAATCACAAACAATCATAATTTATTGCCACGCACCAGGATACGAGTCCTCCTCTTGAGAGCATCGCATCCGTGCAAGGCCAAAAGCCCGTTTCCCGCGGCTGTAGAAATCGTTTCGTGTCCCCATTTTCCTAAACCACAAGTTCGCGAAATTCCAACGCAGTCCGCACGGTGTGTATTTAACGATAAGCGTAATCACATTCCAGCGATTAAGCTGCATTTGAGTGTTGGGAGCTCCGAAGATTTGCCTGTCGTAGCATAAGCTCCACGACGCTCGATAAATCGAAGAGTGGATGCTCCGTGAGAGAAAGAGAAAGAAAATCTTGGTGGGAAGAATAAACGAGACGTTCGCGAGGAAAAGCATTGAAGAAAAAGGCAGTTGCGGCCTTATGCAGAATGCTATCGGCCGTCGAACCGTGACGGCTTATCGGGTGGTCGTTAACCTGGCCACCGGCAGGCCTTCCTGGCAAACCTTCCTCATCTTTCCTCCCTTTTCTTCTTTCTACCGCCCTTCACCTTCTAACCGTTGCAACGTCGCACACCGATTTCGCCAAGATTTCTACCAGATAAACCGACCGAATCGTTCTCTATCTACCAGCAAGATCTGCCTTTAAATACGGGCGAAACGAGACGCGAAACTGAATGAGAAGGAGAAGGCTCGTTTCGCTCCGTACTCTCCGAGGACGTTCGTTCGTATTCGACATGGGTTGACACTCGACGAGAGATAAAAACCGTTTCGGGACTTGCACATGAATTTGGAACTACGATTTCGAATTCAGTAGATAACCATGCTGACAGCTTGTCAACCTATGTCGCGGATAAAGTATGCTTTACCGAGTGTGCCAATCAGGAATTTAACTGCAGAATGTTAGAGGAGACTCTTATAATTGTCGTGCTCTGTAATAGTCGCTAGTAACTAAGGAAAAAAAAATCTCGAGGGAAAGAGTTATATTTGACACTGTTACGAGGTGAAAAAGTGAAAAATTTCGTAGAACTGTTTTACGACGTACCGTGCGGAGTGGAATGATAAGAGGACCTATTGTTTTTGTCACGAATGATAAAAACTGGAAGAGAAACGTTTCATAACGGAGAAAGAATAGCATAGCGATTATGCAGTTGCGCGCACACGTAGCTTGGCTGACTTTACCCGAGATTCGCAAACATTTCGAAACGTTTTTGGAAAATGTTTGTGGACAAATCGTACGTCCGCACGAAACAACAAATACGGAAGCGGTACATTTAGACTAGCCTTTTGCGTCACACCAGTAGTTCTCACGGTAGCTTCGATAGATTTTCCCGGAATTATCCCGCAACGTTACGGAAATAATAAAATTAAGGCATGTTGACCAGCGTGAAATAAAATAGAGCGACAGTTGTGCCGGCATAACAATTCCCACGCATTTGCCTCCCAGGTATTTTTTTTTTTTACGAGCAACGAAGCAGTGAGCCGATATTCAAAGAAATACCGGTAATATCTTTTCGGCTTAATTTCCGATTGAGCCTCTTTTTAGGAGAGAAATTCGTGGGTATCTGTACTTTGCAGTTTTAAGGCGCAGGACTGAAACTGGCAGAAATAGTCGAATATTTTCCCGGTGGAACATTAAAACTCCTGCGATCCCCTTTATTTTACTTATTGTTAGCGAGGGCAGAGGTAAAAGGGAAGCGATAAGAAGGCTCTCGAAGATCCTGGGATTCGACGATAATCCCCAGTTCAAATATGATTGCTCCCCTCCCTTTCACAGTTAAAGTCCTATTCATCCCATAACGACTATCGAGACGCGTTAAAAACTTGGAGGATCTTCTGACGCTCTCAAGGAAATCCTGATAAAAAAGGCCGCTTAAAAGCCGGCGCAGTACGGCGCGTCGTTTTCTCCGGTCATTTCTTTGTCCTCGAATCTTTCGACGGTGCTCATCGCGTTGGAAGGATCTTGCTACATAGTTCTAGCAACCTTCTAGGTGGCAAGGACGCGCCAAGGTGCAACGGTATGTATTTATACATATTCCGGAACTCGTGTGTAGAGAACTTGTGCCACGAAACGACCACACTGTACTTACTCTCCCATTATCTCTCTACCCGCGGTAAATGCACTCGTTTTATCTCTGTTTGCGTGATCGTCATGGTAAACGCAAATGACGCAGGTTTCGTGCCACCAGGTAATGATAAACGATTCTACGCGTTGGATCTGCGTGGAAAAGTGTGCGCCGAGAGTCGCAGTGAACAGCAAATTTCATTTCTCTAACTGTTACTCGAGGATCGAGCTAATTTTGTGGTTCTTGTGTGAATTTCTGTGATTTGACTGGAGATTGGTGAGAGTAAAGTGAATGCGGAATTATTTTACCAAGTAGAAGTTAGTAGTTTCCAGAATACTCGCCAAATGCTTATGGTACTCTTTAGCAGATACGGAAGTTTAATCTGTTTCGTGTATAATGAAGAAAATAATTGTCTTCCAAAAAATTCCTGATTAAAAACGATCTCATCGATGAAAAATCCATTAGACCGCCATGTCAAAGTATGTATTTAGTAGAAACTAAAATCGACGGTAAAGAAGTGTAGACCGTGACAGAAGAGTAGGCCGAGGTTTTAATAAAGGGTGGGGCGGGGTGTTAGCGAAGAATGCGAGGCGGACACCCGGTATGTGTATATAAGAGCGGGCCTGGCGGCTGGTGACGGTGAGTCCCAGTACACTGATGGGATAGGTAACTGATTCTCTCATCTAGTAGCGCGTAAGGTCCCCCGAGTAGCGCGAGGATGCTGCACTGAGAGGTGGAGAGAGACCACGGGCCCTCCGAGAGACCGGCATCGGTGGCATCCACCCGTCCGCGACCGACTGACTCCCAGTCCGAGGACTCACTATCGAAGAGGCACCTCGCCTCCTGGGTGTGCTTCCACACCGTTGCATGTGAGACGGACGGACCGGGCACAGCGGCACAGGTGTTACCAGAGCCAACCAGCGACCATTCCGGATTTTGAGCTCGTCGGTGAGTCTTCGTCCACCTCGAGCGCCTCGATTCAGATTCGGGATCTGGGATCAGCTCTGGGATCAGCTCCGGTGAGAGACTCTACCAGTGGTGACGTCGATTATTATCGGAGGATCATTTTCCGCGTGATCCTCGACCGAGAGTCGTGAGTAGTGTGTGATAGTCGAATTATATGGACTATGTTGGGTGACGGTGAACGGCGAGAAAGATGACTCGCGACTGTTTATCATTTCATCCTAATGGACTTGAATGAGTGTGGATAGGTTCGACCGTGTCAGGGAATCTATTATACCCTTCTTGAGTTATCCAGTGAATTGTATTTCCGCGCTTATGATAAATTGTGTGGCTCTGGTGAAGCGGTAATGGCTTGGTCGTGCCGTACCGGTGAAGTTTCATTAGGACCGGCACGGTGCACACGCGATCCTAATAACTCATTTCTCTAATGCACCACGATCGAAACGCTGTTATGAAGTTATTGTGACTAATGTGTGCTGGAATTTCGTTTTTCGCCACTCGTTAAAAACACTGCCAACAATATTCGGATTCCTCTTTGAAGTATTCCTGGATTATAACGTGCTTCGCGATTATTTGCGAGTAGGAGAGTATAATTATACTTGTAATTTAACATTCTAATGTAAATTGCCGGCGTAAAAGAATTTCACGGACCACCTGTGAAGCCTAAAATTCTTTTGCGCGAACGGGTTTCGAATTCCAGACGCATCGCGACCTGACAGTGTCCGAGGTCGAGCTCGAAGGGCTCTAAAGAGCTCGCACAAAACGTGCGACGATGCTCGGAATAACGAAGAGGCGCCGAATCATATTTGCCTGTCAATTAAGCGAAACTTTTCTCTCACAATGAACTTTCGACACGGGCTGATACTATTTGCATAACTTCTTGGGAAATTGAAAACGAAGTGCACACAGCTCAGGCAGTTTCCAATTGTTAAATTCTCGCGGCACGCTCGGTGTCTATTCGAAGAATTAGGGACAGTGGCGATGCGGCACATGTGCGACACGAGGAAACGATTTGATGCTTTGGGAAGGGAAGTCTATTCTCGTAGGAGGGCACCGTGCCAGGAAGCCGATATTGCTGCAAACGAGACCCTGCATCGTGTACACACAACGCTTCTGTTTATGTTATCGAACCCAATCAGTAACGCTCATTCCAACCTTCGGTCGTCCCGCTCCAGATCCTCCACGAACAATTCTCTCTGACTTCGAACCAGCCAATTTCACGATCCAACAGAGTGAATGAGAGTGACGACCGATTTGGCGGAATGCTTTTCCTCAAATTACCAAACTCCACCGATGGTTTGACTGCCGATGCTCACCCGAATCTGACTCCTGTCATTGAAATTTGCGATACCCTGTCTCGTTAAGGGTCTCGCAAGTTAAATTTCAAACTTACTGCAACTACCAACATCTACACTTGTCTAACAACATCCACACCTGTCGAGATACACTTGATTGATTTCGGATTTTGATTTCGATTCTTTTTCGTTTACCTTTGCCGTAAATTCATGAGATATTTTCAAAAGACGTATCGTATTAGAAAAGAACTTAACGCTTCGATAGTTGCAAAGTTAAATTGTATATTTGATAAAGGTGGTTCAATCGACTCGAAACACCTGTTAAACTGTCTTCTAGATATCCAAAAAATTGATTGCCCCGCGATATTGGATTTCAGTAACCAGAAGCTAGTACATTCACGGGTCGGCGAAAGAAAGTTTCTGTTCAGAGTGTAATCCCCATCAGTTATGTAATGCGCACCTCGCCACGAGATAAAAGCACATGCACGTTTCACCTGTTCACATCGTAGTGGGATCAGCAATATTAAAATATCATTATAAAATACGATACGGTACGCTGAGTGCAAATAGGAAAATTACGGATGATATCTTGGATCTTCGATTAGCATTATCGAAAACCAATAACTACCACTATATATTTAGAGCGAGTGCTGGTAATATCAGTTACCGTCAACTTGCAACCAGAGAAGCATCATTTATGGTTGCAACCGCAATACAGTAAGCATACGGTAATGTTAGTCGTGCAGGCTGCGAAACCTTTCCCCTCGAAATTAGACTTTACGCTATAAATATCGTACTTCCGAATAACAGAATCCATATAATGTTTGATCTTGGTAAAATTTCATCGAGAATTTTATTGGTTCGCAGGAGAATCGAGGAGAAATGTGGTACCTAATTTTCCTGCTAATTGGCACGGTGACTGCTGGGGAATCTGGCCCCGAAGTAGATTACACCGAATCGCCAGTAGAATATGCAACCCTACCCCCGGAAGAAACCTCGCCATCTCCTCTTCCTGGCATGCTCTATCCTCGGGAGACTGAATCGCGAGAGGTAATTATGCCTAATGAACTGCCAATTCGAAGAATGGAACTCAATTCTAATCAACGTTCCAATTTTCACATCGACCACGCGAGACTTCTATGTATTTCTCGGATAGATCGAGTCAAACTAATCAACCCTCTAAACTTGCGGATCACTGTCATTTCTACTGGAAGAACTTTGTTTCCAACTCTGTTCTGAACTTTGTTTCCAACTTTGTTTTCAACTTTGTTTTCAACTTTGTGTGAAAAATCCCTGCAGGTGCAATGAAGCAACTAAAATTGAAGTATAGGCGGCATCGAACTTGATTATTTCGATCTCGGCAAAACCATATTTTACCCTAGTCTATTAGCAAGCTTGTCACGTTCGGTACACCCGAGCACTGAGGGTCGATACACACACTGCTGATACCATTACGGCTAGTGTATTTGTCTATTATCGTCGCAGGTAAGGTCTCTCGACGGTTTATGGGACTTCGTGGTCTCGCCATCCGGAGATGCTGTCCGAGGTTACCGAGAGGGCTGGTACGCGGACGATTTCTCAGAGGTACTGTGCCCTCAAACCCACACACTTATCAAACACATTCGCACGGATCTTCGAGAACGTTTTCGAAGACTTTTCGCTAATTTCTCGAATTTCCTAGATTACTCTTGCAGCACGTGCGCAGGGATTCAAAGTGTCGCGCACGTTATGCGATTGCATAATGACGCAACGCTTAGCGAATATTAATTTTGCTGAATTGCGTGGCTATCGCAGAATTACAGTATAGAGTATAGAGTCTAGAGATATACAATACATACATATATATATAGTTATTATGTCACGTAAAGAAACTCACCGATCGCAGGCTGGAGAGGTGATACAGATGCCAGTTCCATCCTCCTACAACGATATCACAGCTTCGAGAAACCTCCGAGATCACGTAGGCGCAGTTTGGTATCAGCGCAGCTTCTTTGTGCCAACGTCCTGGAGAGAACAAAGGGTTTTCGTTAGATTCGGATCCGTAAATTATCTCGCGCAAGTGGTGGGTATGCCCCCTAAATCCTACTTCTACTCCTCTCTTTCTATTTTTCGATTTATTCGATCCAATGAAATATTAGTGGATCAACGGAGGGCTCGTGACGAACCATGAAATGGGGCATCTTCCTTTCGAAGCAGAGGTATCCTCGTACTTGATATATGGGGGTAAAAATCGCATCACAGTGGCGGTGGATAATACCCTGCTCCAGACTAGTGTGCCTCAAGGAAAAGTGAACGAGGTTCTTGCTGACAATGGCACAGTGCAATTGCAAACCTATGCCTTTGACTTCTTCAACTACGCGGGTATACATAGGTAAGCGTTACACAGACCTCTATCACCGACCCGTCAGCGATGCTGTATTGCCGACTGTTATTGTTCTACGGCCCGGCAGTGAATCAGTTTAAGCTATTCATTCACCGTAATCAAATTTATGCTGCCTCGCGAACCGGAAAGAAATTCGCGCGGCCGGATAAGCCAGTGTCTGTCGGAATGTTCGAAACAAAAGATGCACAATAGCGATGTAATCATAATTGCGATCTCTTTATTATGGAAGAATAGTGGAGGAGAGTGGAATGTACGTGTTTCGGGTATTCAAACTCTCCTCCTGACGGACGATGATCCGCCCTCTCTCTCTAATACCGAAACTCTGGACTACACAGGTCGGTTTTACTGCACACCAAGCCACGATTTTATATCGAGGATATCAGTGTGAGGACTGGACTGGTCGGTGACATGGGTGTCGTTAAATACATCATTGACGTGGCTGGCCTGCGGGAAGGCGAAGTACCCATTTGCAGGGTGACCTTGCTCGACGCTGACGATACTTTGGCCATAAAAGAGCCGGTTTACGGACTCTCCGGTACGTTAAAAGTACCGCATGCCAAGCTCTGGTGGCCAAGGGGTATGGACCCTAAGCCTGGATACCTCTACACTTTGAAGGTATGCGGCTTTGTCCGCCTCAATTCAATTCCTTTATTATTTAATAATCGACAAATTTTTCGATCGATATCATTTTCAAAAATGGAGAATATTCCGAATATTCCCAAGTATCAATATTTTTTAATCCCTGTCATGGCATACTTTTGCCTCCAGGTCACGCTGTCCGTACCAAGTGACTCCGAAGTAGACGTCTATAGGCTACAGATCGGTATTAGAACACTAATGTGGACGAATACAAGTTTGTTACTTAACGACAAGCCGGTATACATGCGAGGATTTGGCAGGCACGAGGACTCTGCAATTCGAGGTCGAGGATTCGATCTAGTCACCGCGGTCCGGGATCACGAATTGCTACAGTGGATTGGAGCGAATGCTTATCGAACCAGTCACTATCCTTACAGCGACGAGGTTCTCGATTTAGCTGACAAGTGAGTAATCCACGTGGATTAATACTTACTGGTTATTCTACTAACACTACCAAAGATCTTTCCTTGGTAAAATATTCAATTATTCAGTGAGTTTCAAGCTCCTGGTCACTAATGAAAATAATGAACGCAAAAATAATGATGGTTTCGTTCTCTCGGTCTACTTTTTAATTAAAAAAAAAAAAAAAAAAGACTTGATGTGAACTTTTTCAAGATTGGGCTTTCTCATCATCAACGAGTGTCCCTCAGTTGACACGGAGAACTTTTCACCAGTCTTGTTAGCACGGCACAAGGACTCACTGTCCGAGCTCATCAGAAGGGACAAGAACCGTCCGTCCGTGATCATGTGGTCCCTTGCTAATGAACCCAGGACCCAACTACCGGAGGCTGGAGAGTATTTTAAACAAATCGCTCATCACGCCAAGGCCCTCGACCCCACGCGTCCAGTTACTATCGCGTTGGCTCGGGGTGTTCAGGTTCGTATAGCAATTCTGCGAGGGTTTCCCCTCTACAGATCCATTTGGACTGGTCATTTTTTATTTTAGGAGGACAAAGCTGGCCAGTACTTGGATGTAATTAGCTTCAACCGCTACAACGCTTGGTACTACAATCCTGGGAGGGTAGACATGATTACTAGCAGGGTTCAAGGAGAAGCTGAAGCTTGGCACAGAAAATACAATAAGCCTGTCATCATGTCAGAATATGGTGCCGATACTATGCCTGGATTGCACGAGGTAATTGATCACACAATACTGATTTCGAAGTCTTTATTAATTATTTTACTATACTAATTTTTGACAATTAATGCTTGTTCCTTGATAATTAGCTTCCTGAGTACGTTTGGAGTGAAGAATACCAAAAGGAAGTACTCTCCAAACACTTCGAGGCATTCGACCGACTTAGACAAGAAGGTTTCTTCATTGGCGAATTCATTTGGAATTTTGCTGATTTTCGCACCGCACAAAGTAAGTTTCATTCGATAACTTTTCCAAGTAAGAAATGAGAAACATCGAATTTTTGGATGATTTCAGCGTACACCAGAGTTGGAGGAAATAAGAAGGGTATATTCACAAGAGACCGCCAGCCTAAAATGGCAGCGCAACACGTTAGGAAGAGGTACCATGCACTAGGAGCTGAACTCGATGGTGCACAAGTTCCGGAGGATCTAGAAAGTTATATTTCCTCATACTACTCGCAGCACGGAGAGCTTTAACACGCATTTGTCGACTGTACGCGCTTGCAACTTTTTCAGTTGGCAGCTTCGATTCTCAATCAGAAATTTGCTCTCTTCATTGTCTATTAACGTTGCGCGCGGTGTCTTTTCAGTTTTTGCGTTACCAAGAAACCGTTGCTACAGTGCAGCAATACTCTTGGTAGATACTTTTGCATTTCAATTGCAGCAGATACTACACGCGTTTAGCACGATGTTTTGTAACAAATGTTTTGTAAATAATACAATACCGTTGTGTTGCCAGGATTGTGGCAAAAATATCTATGGTTTTATTACTGTAACTTATAAAAACGTGTCTATCCTTAATCGAGTGTAAATGAGATTGAAACATTGATCTTATACAATATAGAGTATGAACTTTGTGAATTAACATCAGGATGGTTTATCGTCATCCTGTGGTTCTATAACTTTTAAGCAAGCATCTGCCATTTCCACAAATATTGGTTCTGACATAGCGAAAGCTATCATCTTTGTAGGATTGGGATCTGTTAGAATTGCACGCATGACGTTTCTCACGTGTGGATTTTTCAAACATTCTTTCAATTCAACGCTGTCTCTAAGTTTTTCTAATTTCTCTATGGGTACTGTATCCTCAGTTGGAAAGTCATATTTCGCTGGATTGGTGTCTTGACTTCCAACAGCAACAGCGTCCTCTGAAGATTCAGCTGGCTTTCTGCATCCGTCTGCCTTGTGAGTTTTGCAACACACTGCGGAACAACTGGTTTGGCAAAGAATAATTTCTCTTAGCAAATTGTAATAAGAGAACGATAAAAGTGTTGAATACAGAGACCTGTTTCAACTAATAGATGCAAGAATCGTAACCTTAATTGTACTTACTATGGTTCTTTACAAACTGGACATTTATACGACGCTCCAATTTTGTTACAGACCAAACAAACTCTAGCCATAATAAATTAATGATAAATGGACTACACGAATAATGACACCATCAAAATAATAGTTAAAGTCCACGTTTTGGAGTCGATCAAAAGTTTGTTTACATACAGCTACGTGGTTGTGACTGACCCTGACAGCGCGCCTAGCGCTATCTAATGTCAAGAATACGAACGAACTTGAGCGTAGCGGGCAAATTGATTATTTAGTCCAAATGGAGTCAGAATTACGTAAGAATTTCCACTTCGAGTTGATTCGAACTAAACAACGTCCCTTGTTTCATATTCAGATTCAATTTCTCATTGCATATACCAAATATGTACTTGTACTTTTCAATCTATTTGAATATAAGATTTTATCCCGATCATTTACTTCAATTATATCGTCTTATTGATAAACATTCTTTTCGAAGATAACGATCCTTTCAAGTGAAAAGTGCGATTAAAAATATAATACTAGCGTGAATTACTTGCGAAACATGCAAAGATGCATGTGAAATAAGTAGATCTAAGGACTAAAACTAAATTTTATGGATTGAACTTTCTAATGGAGAAGTTTGGATCCGTGTTGTTGTACCGCGTGTCCCACCTGGGAATTCGGATGTGAGAGTACTCAATATCTACCGGATGCGGAGCGGTGGGAAATTCCTTCAATAACTTTCTTCTAGGAGACAACTATGCGATTAAATGCTCGAGCAACGTGTATATTCGACAAACAATTCGCATGACCTCTCATTATAGGAAGCATGCGAATATGTCTACGGTCAATCTATTTTCTATTTTCGAATTTAATGACAATCCTAACTCGATGCTATTCTTGGCACGCCCATACAATGGCATACAAAACTTGGTCTCCATGCTTTACATAGGTGTAATACTTTTTGCAACGTGTTTCTCCAAGCATGAAACTGCATGAAACTTTCGGTGGACCGTTACTGACAATCAACGATCAAGCGAAAAATACTTATCAATTAAACACAATATTC
This sequence comes from Trypoxylon attenuatum, assembly GCA_963989405.1. Classification (NCBI taxonomy): domain Eukaryota; kingdom Metazoa; phylum Arthropoda; class Insecta; order Hymenoptera; family Crabronidae; genus Trypoxylon; species Trypoxylon attenuatum. The sequence goes on from OZ022495.1 coordinate 7,710,821, forward strand.
AGAGAAAGCATATTAATTGGCGCCTTCGTGTTAAAAATAGTAATAATATCGAGAGATGATGAAATACTATCGAGAACGTTGCATTAAACTGAGGACAGTTGTTTGAGTTTTGACACAGTTTCGATCATTGGTGATCAGTCCCGAATGGTGAGAATGAAGTGGCTCGAATTGTTCTCGCTGGAATCGGCATCCCGGAGGCTCGCAGAAACTTTCTTCCTTGCGGACGAGCGCGTGTCCTGGCATTGCTCGTGCCAAGGTCATTGATTCCTCCAGCAGTTCCGGCTTAGTTTCTGGGCCAGGTTACCGAGCCAGCAGTGATACCAACGCCGCCCGGAATACCATCGTTGCTTGTGACGTCGGCACCGACTCTCGACTCGACTCATCTCTCTGGGATTGTCAGCGGACAACCGGGCAACCCGGTAACGAGTACCGTGTACGCGAGCCCACTTTCGGATCCCCTTGCAAATCTTCTCGTTCTTCATTCGCGAACTCACAATTGACATCAGTCTGATTGCCCTTCCCATAGAGATGTAAAAAAGCTTCACTCTAAAATCTTTGTATTTTTCAGGAATTATTCGAATTCAGGAATTTTTCGTTGTCTATTTCAATCTTAAATTTCTTGTGTAATTAGAATATTACTTTTGTCGTCAAAATTAGTAAGTGGCCCCACTCTAATGCCACATTGATAGAAGCGTAAGAATAGTTATTCGAGTTCCACATTAGGGATCCAAGTCTGAAATTTGTACGAGTGTAACAGTACTGCTCCCGGAGTGCGAGAGAAGCGCTCGCGAGTTCACCTTGCGGAGGTCGCGTGCGTCAACCTGCCTGCTCGTTGTTCGGCATCTTGGCTGATTGGGAGAGAAGGAGCGGATCGAAGCAAAGAGCGCACCGCTCATAGCACCGCACCGGTGGTGCCGGGCCGGGGAAAAGGAACTGGCATTGGTAACGCGATGAAAGGATACAATGACCCAGTAAGGAGTTACAGAAAACCCTCTTTGGAACGGACACTGTGCCAAATAGCAATTGCTAAAGTCCGCTATCCGGCTTTCTTTCGTTCGCGCATCAAGGATTCCGCTGCGAGGAATCCTCGAAACCCGGCGCGTGTAGAACTTCCAACGCGAAAGGCAGTAGTAGTACATACGTATGTATTTACATCTAACTTTGTGCGATTCGCGAAGAAGACCCGACCCGCCGGAGCTTCCTCCTATTCTGAGAATAGAAGAGCCAGCTGTACACCCGGCAAGTACCTATTCATGGGACCAAGTATGTATCCGGTACCAGAAGATTGCTCACTAGTTCAGAACCTCGCTTTTCCGATATTTCCTCGCGCAATTGACCTCAACCCGGACGTTAAACCGGATGCACGATATTCAAGGGGTGACGAAGCTTGTATTCGCTAGTACGGACCTCGATATCACCGAGGAATTCGTGAATGTACTCTCAGTTCCATGTTCTCCCACCATCCAATAATATAATACCTAAACCTGCTAACGAACCAACTTGCTATTTCCATAATAAATGCAAATCTTCGGAATTTGTGTATGCAGCATAGAACTACTAAAGTAAACGATATCGATACGTTGACAAAAACACATAATACATATATCTACTTGAAAGGCATATAAGTAACTTTCTGTGAATCAGCAATTTTTCCAAGACGATCCGGAAATAACTCATTGTCAGCTATCGTTATTCGCACATGGAGGAATATTAATTTGTATAAATGAGAAGAAAAGAAAAGAAAAGAATTTCCATCGGCAGTGAATTTCCCCAGTAGTCAATTATATACGGTGGGGTCCTGTGACAGTCCCGATGACAAGATCTCGTGGATGACGTCAGACTCTAGGCGCGGAGAGTCCGTTCGGATGACGAGCCACGACGATGGTGGCTAGAACGATGACGTTGGCAGGGCACGGCAGCCGAACCGAGGCAGCAAGCAGCAAGGAGGCAAGCAGGCAGCCAGGCAGGCAGGCGAGTCGAGCTCAGGAGGAGGAAGGAGCAGCAGGAATCTCGTTTCGTCGAGTCCCGTCCCGGTTTGCCACAGTTCGCCAGTTCTTTCGAGCACGTCGGGACGTCGGGTTGAGCGCGCGAGCTTGTTCAATTCGTGAGATGGAGACACCGGTGTCTACGTGCCGGATGCCTTGACGTCGTCGTGTCGTGCTGTGTCGTGTCGTGCCGCGTCTCGACGTCGAATGACAGTGACCCAGTTGCCAGGGCCGTCGCCGATCTACCCACGCCGCCAAACTTCACCAGATGAACCTAGTATTAGTTGTCTCTTTCTCTCGTCACACTCTCCTTTCTTTCCTTCCTTTTCTCTTATTCGCGATCTCGCTCGAAGATCCGGCTGTCAGATCGGATGTGTAACTACCCAGTGAGAAATCTCGGCTCCACCTTTTTTTTTATTGCCCCCGAGAACTTCCCAGATCGCTCGACCACTGCTGCGCGCACGTGGACACGAAGGAAGACCGGATCGGATACACGTATCTGGGCCAGCCACTCGTAAGTTCTGCGCGTAATGATATGCTAATTGCCGCGGTAAGTTTCTTATACTTCTAACTACGAGTAATAACGTCTGATGAGGAAAGACTTGCGAGAAAAGTCGTGGGTCATAGTGCCCAAGATACATCGAACGTTTTACTTTCAAGCTGCTGCTAGATCGAGTCGACTCTAATCGTCACGCACCTAATTTACTCGTGCGATTATCGTGTCGCGCCTGATTCAGCTCGCGAACACTTGTTTCAATAGAGCCTACGTCAGCGAGTAATTCCGATTTTTCTGCCGACTGCTAACGGGTTAGTAAGTTTTATCCGCGAATTCTCGGGTTTTTGTCAAGTCGGGTACAGTAATCGCACTGGTAGATCTGGGTTGATGGATTTAGCAAGTTCGCAGGTTTTCGTTGATAAAATTCTGGATTTGAGATTTACAACGCGACGAATGTCCTCCGGCAATTCACGAAGGATACATCAGGACAAAGTCCGCGGCCGCGAGTTCATCGACGGAAATACATCGCTCGAGTCAGACGGGCCGGTCTCTCGGCTTTCGTCTCACTCGTGAACCCCAGACTCATTCTATCCTCCTCGGTAACAATAAGCTCCGTCTTTTTCCAGCGCTCTTTTTCCACCTCATCTTCCCCGCTCGTGTGACTCTAGTCCCGACGACTCTCCCGACTACGACGAGCCTCTATGTGCCGCGCTCTTTTCTATTTCGCTCGGTTCTCCTCCGATTGTCTCGACACACCGGCTCCTATTTATCATGCGACCTGTCTAGCCTGTCTGCCTCGACTGCCGCTATCAGTCGCAAAGCGGTTTTCTCGGGTGATATTACGTACCGCGTGTCGCCCCTGGATATTGCTTGCCTCATTGCTAATTTCATTGCCGGCGGCTATACCGTGGTATACTGTGCGCGCCAGTTACGAGAGACATCCGTCCGTTCCGTGTGTACGTGTATGTCGAAACTATTATCTGGTACCAGCGAATTCTGTGGTTGACTGCGCAAAAAAACACTCGCGGACCACTTGCCAAATTTTTTTCTTGCCTCGCCTTGTTACGAGCTCGTGAAGATTCCGCTCTTACTCTTTTCCGACCGTCTACTTCACCATCGGGACTCTAACTTCATAGGTGACGTCTCTTCATTTACATATTGACCTGACTCCGCGTTGTTCTTGCGATGTGACTCGCGTTAAAGATTACGTCACGCGAATTTGCTTAAGCCTAATTCGCGTCGCGTTTTCTTCGTGGCCTGACTGCATGCATTATGCGTCGTAGGGTCAACAATTCATAATTGACTTGGACTTAATAAGCGTCGTTTAATCGAACTGAGGAGTGGAAAAAGGTGGGAAAGCTGTTCGAGTGATTGTCGCGTGGCATTGTGACGTCAGGATGGGTCGTTGCTCGGTCCAGGTCTATGTATTCTCAGCGACGACGTTTGCCACCGGGGCACCGAGAGTGCCGGTCGTGGCGCCCACGGTTACGCCGGGTACGCGATGGAAGGAGGCCGCGCGAGGAACGGCGGCGTTGGCAACTTGGCAGTGAATACATCGGAATGCGGAGCACGGATTCGAGACGAGCTCTTCTCCGTCGAATCGAGCGCGGCTCGATTCAGGAACGCGGAAACTACGGACTCGCGCTTAGGGAAAGCTTCGAGAGAGTCTCGAGAGAATCTTTCCCGAGTGAGTGATCAACCCCAATACGCGATCAAGAACTTATCCTTCTCTCATTGCCTAAAAATCTTCTAAGAGCGTTTAACGATTTATGCAGATTGCTTTTTTAACCGGTTCGGTACCACGCAATGCTCGATCACGCTGGTCAGATTTGATGCCGAAGGGGATCATTTCGCGAAATTGCATGGTGTAATTTGCTCTCCGGAACATGCTCTCTTAATTGCCCGTTTACGTTGAACAAGAAGAATGCTTACGTTCGATGAAACATTTTATCTACTCTTTTAGCTACGAATTCTTCTTTGTAAAAGGGTGTATTCGTATCGTTCAGGATAAATTGACAATTGGACATCTGTGGTGGAATTACTAATTCTTCGAAAGTCTAGCTCCGCGCACGCCTTGTCGCCCGTAATAGAAGATTAGATGAATCGGAATAAACCGGAAAATGGTCGCGATGTTTACCATTTCTTGGGCTGATCGGAACATTACGCATTTTGTGGCGCGTATCCTCTTTTTGATTCGAAGATACATACTACCGAGTGGGTCTGCAGTTACGTAATGTCACGTGTTGAAACTGTAGTTATAATGTCAGCCTGTCTCCGTATTATAATAGTCTTTTGTAAAAGAAACAGTGGGGGGCATATCTTATGTAACACGACATCCCGATTTATAGAGAATACATTCATCGACAATGTATATCGAGTATGTCGATTATGAAAATTGCACTAAACGTCTTTAAAATTACCGCAAGTTCCCACCAACCGTGAGAAGCCAAGTTCCTTACTAATATTAGTACAATGCAGGTGTTTAATCCGTTGGTCTGCACGAAATATCGACGTGCCATTCGTTTTGCAATTGACGCTAAATCCACGAATCATACTGACGCAACGAAAATTAGACTCTTGCCGAAAAAAAAAACGATTCAATATCCGTAGCATTGCGAATTTTCGACATTGTGCGCGTCGCTGACTTTTTTCGTGAACCGTGACGCGGCGATAAAAAGGCCGGCCGTTAATTGGCTGAAGATGTGCCGAGCGTGCACGGATTTACGTAACACGTGAATTCGACTGGCGATAATGAGAGCGCGGCGACGCTGGGCGCAGAGTACGCGAGACACCTTGATTAATAATCCGCGCGAGGAAGCGTCCACAGCGAAGAGCAAGAGAGAGAGAGAGAGAGAGATCTCGAAAATTCGCTGTCCAATGCGAAAATATTCACCGAATGGCCTCGGGGATTCCGAAGAACCCGGCAAGCATAACACCACGAGATATCTGCGGGAAGATTCAACCAGAAGATAGGACAAAAAGAATCTCTCGAACTTCACCGATCTCTTCATAAAAAGAAATGAAGACGCTGTCGGTTCCACGAGTTGGTCGCATTGGCGTTCAAGCCATCGGAAGTTGATCGAGTCTATTTGCAGTGATGTCATCCGTTACATTTGCATTCTAATTACGAGTCAAGTTACTGTGAGAGCTTAACTACCAAACACTGTTAATGAACAGATAGAGTCAGTGGACCGAGATGGAACTCCCGAGGTGGATGATACAGCGGCTACTTATTGATCAGCCCAAGCGGAAATGGAGTATCCGATCAAGCTGAGAATCAACCGATACCACAGATAATGAAGAGCGTGACGCGGTTAGTAATAATGAACTTAGTGTCGATTACACGAGTCAGTGGTATAGAGCTTCGCACTGATGCTCTAATACACGGAATAAGCAAGGATCTCCCTGAACGAACAAAAGTGGGCCTTATATCCAAAACGCTACACAGCGGAACCACATTTGCCGTGATAGACAAGCAATGAAAACCGCAAAGAATAATGGGCGATTATAAGTTCCGTGGTGTTCATACGCGATAACAGGTAAAGAATAAGAAGTACATATGCTCTGTTTTGCCGTAATTGGCCGTGATGTACTTCCGCGGCGCTGTCGCCGAACCGAAACGTTCATTGTGTCTGTTATTTTCAAGGTAACGTATTATTTACGGTAATATATTGGAAGATGAGTAATTTTATAAAAGGGATGCGCCAAGCATTATTTCCCGCGATGCTTCTTTCGAGCAACGAGGTGTGGCAGTCTCCCGTTATGAATTTTTCTACGCTCTCTGGTATCTGCAGATTATGTATACATATGTATGTTCTTTTCATCGATAGATACGCGTATACCACGCCGACGTATGTAAGTACGTATGCGTAGGTATACCACTCGTCGAAAGTTGCGCGACCCGAAGTTACGTTCTCACGATGCTGTTTAACGAATCCTGCGAGCTACGACTGTTTCTCATAGGTAAGTACTGTTCCGCAGCTGCCAATCCACTCTACTGGGATTCGTTTAAAGGTATGCGACTAAAGTATCTATTTGATAGTTTCCTGCTAAAGTAGGCAGCACAGGAATATGCTACCTTAACGAGCCAATTTGAGTGAGCTATTTTTTTCATTATTCCTTATTAGAATGGAGGAGAAGCTGAGAAACGCAGAAACAAAGCATTGGTGCGTGAATATACGTGAGACGGATAATTTCGCGAGCTATGCGCCCGGATGAGGTCTTCATCGGCCGTAATCGAAAGCATTCGGGTCGGTGGGACTTTCGTCCGTTTGCAGAACTCGCAGATCACAACGAGAACAAATGAAAAGTATCTTCCAATCCCGGATTGAAATAGCAAAATTTTCATATTTGTTTATCAATCGCTCAATATATGTTACATATTTAAGGGAGGAAATTGACAGCTCTTTATCAAAATGTACGATCTTATCGTAACGAATTCCAAGCGTAAAAATATCGTATTTGTTGCTAAAGTACGGCATCCATCTTGCAATTTGAACTTGCTGTGTTAATAGCTACTTGTACTAACATATCGCGGAGTAATAATCCCAATTAATTTAACATTGCATGATTATTATAGCATGCGACTCGAGTACGTGGTAAGGAAAAAAGCGTCGAAAAGAGGATTAGTGTTATGATATTTTAATATACATGTACTTACCTACGCATCGCCATTCGGGTAACGTACAAGAAGAAGCCGGCAGAAGCGTCAGTATTCGGCAGGAGATTCCGGAATAAATATGGGATGAAAAGCAAAATATTCACGTCAGGAACAGAAGGAGCTATAACTGCGACCTTATTTAGCCACCAAAGCACTTGACACTCGCGAAAACCACTTATTTAGACGAATTTTCGTTCACTTGATACAAGGACGATTACGACAGTAAGGACCGCGCGCGGAAACTGCGCTCGCAGCGCCATCAAGCGCCATCTATGACAAAAGACCCGCGCAGTTTGATTTAGCAATTTGCATGAAATACAGTAGTTAATTAGATACGTTAACACAAACAGATCGCTATGTCTCTAAATTCCACCTTATCATCAATTAAATTATTATTATTATCTCATTAACAGCCGAAATTAGTTTATAAACTCTGTAGGAATTCGACGTCGTAAGAATCAGCTGGAGAACTAACAAAGTGATAGCGAAAAATATATTGAGTAGAACTCATAGAAAAATTAATAGCAATCTAAATTAACATTGGTGAAGAGGATAATTAGTAAAGAAGACTGCATTGGAACGCTGAACTAGACTGCAATGCGTTGCAGACACGAAGAGACCGGTATCGCGGAAATCTGTACCCCGCGACCTTCGTTCCCGTGGAACACGCGGCCATCACGCGGCGACCAACTAAAGATAACCGTCTGGAAAGCATTCAGTCGCAGAGAAGATTGAATACACCCTCATAAGTACTTGTCGATTGTGCATTGTGTCAAAACCGATCGAAGAAGAGAGTGCTTATAAATCTCGTTCTCCAGTGATCCACTTGTCAGTCTTTCTTGATCCAACAGTTACTATATTTACTACAATTTTCTTGTCGAAGCTGACCCAAACTCAATGTGAGTATGTTCTAAAGCTGCAAGACTTTGCCGTTTGACAGATGTAAGCAACTACCTGTTTTCGATGTGTTTACATTGAACTGCTTTAGGCATTGTTGGTATTGTACACCGCTGGCTGCCATTGCCTGAGGCCGACCGCTGGAACCTTGACATTCCTTGCACGGTTAATTAAGAGATATATACATATGTTTCCCAATTTACTACCTGTAAAGTTTTAAAACTCCGAATTTCCACGTCGAAGACGCATTGGATATTATTCAAGAACGTATATAGTTATAATAATTATAATAACTTCAACATTCAAATGGAAAATTCCAAAAAATCGAAACCGGTGGCAGTAGAAGCAATCGAATCAAAAAAGATCGACCCAGGTCAAATGGAAATACTTGATTCTACGAAATCAGAAAATTCAAATTCGAGTTCGGAATGTAAATTACCGAAGAATTCTAAAACTTTAGACATAGATTCTAAAGCTTGTGTTGAAAATACCACTACGCAAACCGGAATCGGAGTAAAGTATAAATCGACACCGATTCGTAAAGAGGCTGTAAGTTGTACTTTTTGCATATAAAGCCTCCCGAAAACTATACAATTACTCAATATCGTTTTTCCATTTCTTTTCCAATTGTTTAGATTACACAATCATCCTCAAAAGTAGCTGTACCTCGAGGAAATCCTCCCTTGTCAGCGCCGGTTTTAAATGAACGGCCACTCGTATTAGCGACACATTTGGTGCCGTCCTTACCAATTAGTTTGTTTGAGGTTTTTCAAGAAGCAATTGAAGCAGCTACTGGAAAACCAGTCGTATTATTGTATGAACCTCGAAGTGAGAGGCCGGTTGCCAACAGTGTGACCGACATCGGTACGTCCAATGCTCCCGTTTTGAACGTGACAAACTTGATCTCATTACATAATAATTAAATTACTCATTGTCTTATTTCAGCTATCTTGCCACCGAATGGAGAATGGGACGAAGGAGAATTGTTACCCGTGAGCTTTTGCTTCGAGCATCGTTTAAATAAAGAAAATTCCTCATGTATTTATGCTGACGTTATTGTAACAGCAGATCGTGCCCCGCATGTTGAAGTAATTTCGATTTCCATATATTTTAATGAAAAAATGTGCTTTCTAGCAATTGTAATTTGTTTACTGTATCGCAGGATATTATAGACCTTCGTGGTCATCGGTGCTCAATACCAAATCGAGATGAGAAATTAGGAGCCGCAGCTTTGCTCTTCGATCATCTCCATACAAAGGGTGAAGGTCCAGCATTCTTTGGCGATATGTTGGGTACGAAATCTCAAACTTACTATATTTATTTCACTTGAATATTAAAAATCTACGGCGCTCATCCTTCCATGCAGATGTAAACACCCAAGTAGCTACTTTACAAATGGTAGCTGGAAACCAGGCCGAAGTAGGAATTCTGGAAGGACCCGTGATAAAATGTCATGCTAATTCACTCCCAGGTGTGGAATCTGTTCATATTTTAACGAGCTTGGGACCACTCCCACCTTATCGGATTATGGTGAACAAAGCAATTTCGAGTACGTAATAAGACGATTGCAAACAAATACTAAAGATATATACGAATGGTATTGCATTACGTGTCTCTTTATTACAGACATTCTTGTACGAAAGATCACAGATTACCTGCTAAATATAGATCAAAATAAGGAATGGGTAGAAAGATTCATGCCCTTTGGCATTGTTGGATTCGCAAAAAATTCACCGGAGCTTTACAGAATCGCTGACACCAAGTCAGTAATCACAAGTGTGCCATACTACTAAGACTGCTTCTATATTATTTAATTCAAAATTCCTGTCTCTCTTTTTTTTCTCTTTTTTTTATATATATTTCTTTATCTTTCTACTATTTGCATATTCTCATCTTAATAAATACATGGACATTCAGAGCAATGCTTCTTCCGTATGTACAATTTATCCCAATGCATTCATACACAATTTACATCGCTCACTCGAGTCTCTCGAATCCAGCGACTCAAGTTTACTATACGCGCAACGGACTTGCAGCAACTGGTATCATTATTACTTCTTTTTTTTTTGCATAGCACATATAATATTATTAAAAAAATCACATTGAAATGTGTATAATTTTACGTATAAGATTTTCATGACGGACAACAATAACAATGACAAATTTCTTGAGGTACTCGACATACGTCAGATTATCTCTATCGTGAGTATAATCACCAAAAGTTTACAGGAAGCTGCCCTTCGCAAGGCGGGATCGATCTCTTGGATAAAGTATTTTTCAAAAACTCCTCTAAACGTACTAATGGGCCACCACCGATGCTTCCGACTTTTTGCATTCGCGGATAATATTCTTCGGATAACAATAGCAACATCTTAGGAAATTGTCTGGGATAAGCAGTCCACAGTACATTGCCCGCAACTTGCAACATGTCTAATATAAGCGTCGCACACAGATCGGTTGTCATAGGCCGAGGTTCTAAGATATTAAAAATCAAGATAAATTCTTTTTCTCAAATCTCTGAAAGATTAATGTATTGTTGTCTTTACCTGTATTCAAGACAGCCGCGAGCCATCGCCATGCATGCTGAAGCCCATGTGGCCGACTTTTGTTAACGCCTCTTCGTTGAACGGTAACGGTGATAGATGCATAGAGACGCATAACTCCCGACATACGTTTCAAGTATTTATCATGTTTTTCAACCGTACCATCTTCGGTGTACTGATAACCCATTAATCTGTAATAACTTTCGTTCGATTGTCCTTCCGTTTTCGGCATAAATACAGGAACCGTGAACGGGCAAGTACTGTGAAAATGTGCCAGTAACAATTGTCCAAAATCCGGATGATCATTCCAAAGTGCTACTGCAATTGCAGCAATTGGGAACGCCATTTTTGGTTTACTCGACACGAGTGTTTCACCTTGACTCTGTTAAACAGATATACATAATCTATAATTGATATTCCAAAGAATGTCTGATATATAAATAAATTTAATACATACGACAATTTTTTTCGCCAAAATATTCTTACAAAACGCCGCCCCATGTGGATGCTCGAGAACATTCGGTGATGCCCTTCCAATCAATAAGTTCTGTAGTCTCTCATACTTATCTCTTAAGTGTTCTTGATTAACAGCAGAAATCGCATTCACAGGTATGTTTATTGCTTTCTGACACTCAAACCTGAATTTCTTTGTACTAGGTGATTGTAAAAATTCGTTGTGACTCTTAAGATGATTTTCTAGAAACTGCTGGCTATTGATATACATTTGTAATGATTCTCTGTCCACGTATTGATACAAATTACCTAGAATTTTGTGAGAACACCCAAGTAAATAACAAATATATAATCATACTTAATAACCGGATCATGAATAACGTATGTGTCATTATTCTTACCCTCTGGTTTTACTTGAGGTGCGATTGACTCTTTTTGCGGACTGACACGTTCAGAATTAGACTGAGCCGGAGCAGGAGTATCGACAGGTTGGACAACCTGTGGGCTATGAACTTGCGTTTCTACGGGAAGTGCAATTTCTTGCTGTTGTCTAACAAAAGCAGTTTCTTGTGGTTTAGGAATTCTGAGTATAGGAGCAGCGTTTCTCGCTAGCTCTGCATTATTGGCATTATTAGCATCGACTTGGGCATCTATTTTTTCTAAAATACATAATGAAGTTGATAATAAAATATATCTAAAGGAAATATTAATACAGTGGAATAATAATCACGTACCTATAGCAGTTTTAATTGCTGTTAGAATTTCAGTAATATTTCGAGCAATCATTTCTCCGATACTAATGTCTCCAGGCACCAATTCTCCCATCTGTATTACAATAGCAAATAATACAGTTTTTCAATAACCAGAATCAATGTTATCTTACTTAGTAGCATTAAATACCTTAATTCTTTTGTCTAGTTGTTCGGTTTGCTGACAAACTTCTTTCAGTCTTGAAGCATAGGAAGATAAGAGAAAGGCAACAGAATTTTTATCTTTACAGCCCTTAGACAACGTTACTATCTCATAATATTTAGTTCCAAATTCGTTTCTGAGACTCGTAACTTTCCTATATAATTCCTCTTTTTCTTTCATCCTTCTCCTGTACTCTTCCATTTCCCGTTCCAATTTGAGTTTCTGTTCCTGACTACGTTGAGCTTGCAACTGTTGCTCGTGTTTTCTTTTCAGCTCTTCTTGTTCGGCTATTCTCTCTTCCTCTGCTAGAATTGTCGCAAACTTCTCTGCGCTTTTTCTCTCTCGTTCTTGGGCCATCGAGGCCTGGGAACGAGCCATGTGTTCTTGTATCGCTTTTCCATTCTCTTTCATATGTTGCCAATGACGTTCAACTTCTTTCTGCAAAAGTTCCCATCGGATAAATGATACGTTTGGTTCTCGAACGAACAAATCCTAATAGAACAAGACATATCAAAGAAAACAATGATTCTTACTCTGACTTCTTCCTTTCTTTGTAACTCGCTCTCCAGCAAGATCTTTCGTACGGAGAAAGTAATGCCATTCTGAGTAGAAATCTTGTTTTGTTTTTCGGTGAGTTTTGTTGGACTCTTGATGTTACAAGAGTTTTGTTCATTTTCAATATTTTCGGACTTATCGCACTCATTCTCGGCAATTGAGTCCGGACCAATGGTAATCCGATCAATTTCACCGGATATTCTCGATGCTTTACCCAGAGCTGAAACTTTTAGTGACGCGAAATCCGAAATTTCGCGTATGTCCTCCTCCTGTCAAACAAATAACGGGAAGAGAAGTATAAATGGATTCTAATCATACGTACGGAGAACGTATCTTGGTGATACTAATTTTTTTACTTACGATTTCATTCTTCGGACTAATAAAGTGCGGCATTTTGTAATTCTAATAATGCTATTCGGCGTACTATATAACGCAACAGATCAGATTCAATGGAATTAAATATTTACAGTGTTTACAAACGACATATAACCTACGGACTTAATTCACTTCCATTCACTCTGGTTACATTCGAAGATCATTCTACGAGATATTCTGAATGTCAGCATCCCCGACAATACTGAACGAACTTGAGCTTCCACGCTGATGATCTTGACATTGTAATGCTCGTTCGAATTTAGCCTGATTTTAATGATCACACCATTCACTCGTCACTCATACCGAATCTATCTCTCGAACCTCGAACACTCTCAACACTCAACGCTCTGATCCGCTCTGAATGCGCTTCTGCACTATTCTCCACAATTTTGGTTGTATAGGAATTCTTGCCAGTGTAGGTCGTGTATTCGCGTATACATACATAATCGTGCGATTGCGTAGAGTCCTAAATCTTGCTTCGCCTATGCAAATACAACTCCTGCTTTTGAGGGCGCTAACATCCGCGCCGACTACAAATAGAACACTACAAATTCAACGTCAATCAAAGACTCTGTACGCATACAATAGAATGACTATTTATTGATAAATACTTGTAATATTTATTTTCTTGCTATATCGGGGGTAAAGATAAACCACGATAATTTTCTGTATATAGTTTATTGACATTTCATGCATTTCCTACGTAAGTCCTTATGAAAACTGCTCGCTACTTCTAAAAGGTAAATAAGTCTTCCTACCCTGCACATGTTTCTATGGCCAATATCGTATAGGCTGTCGGAACGTTGTAAAGTATACGTGTATAAAAAAAAACTGAATTTATTCCTAGCGTCAGGAAAAATGAACCAGTCGCCAGAATCAGAATATAAAGTATTTTATCACATGATAGCGACAATTCGACGAAACATTCGAAGTAAATCAACCTTCTAAGAGTGATTTATAATAAAAGATATAAAAATGTCATATTGGATATTCGTCCAACATAAATAAGAATTCGGTTAATATGGCAACTTGAAGCATTCAGATGCATTTTATCGAGTTCTCGCTATACAATGCATCTTTTGCACAATTTCGATTTTCTCCATTCTGTAATCTGAAGACTTCTTGGTCAGTCTCATTCTGTTTGCTTATCGCCTTTGGTCTCTGTATACGTATCCAGAATGCAATCTGCAAGCATCTGTTGTACTAAATAATCTTATACAGTGTACAAAACACGGCAGACTGGTTTGGCACAATTCAAGTCTTTGCTCGATGACAATGATGATGTCTACAGATATTATGATATATATATGAGACTCGTGAATAAGCAACTGATGCAATTATGTTGATGTGTATCTTTACTACTTTTCCTGATTATACTAATTGTAAGTACCGTAATTGGTTACTACACAAAACAGTATCGATAAACCGAACTCGAAAGTTAAGACGGAAGGATCATAGACGCGTGTCTTGACTGAGCGAAGTGAGATCGTTGAACTAAACGTTACAATTATCTCCGATATGCTTTTGCACAGAAAACTTTCATTTGTCGAAATGATGCCACTTTGATAAAAGCAGCAGTTAAATTGCGAGACATTGAAATGACGGTTAATGAATTGTGATACAAAAGCCTCATTCGAAGTGTCACTTAGCGACTTCTTCTTCATCTTCTTCTTCTCCTTCTTTCATACAAAATATGCATGACAATCCGTTCGATGGATCTGTATCCAGGGATTCACGCTATATTCAATAAATAATCTTAATTAATCCCGGTTGCTTTGCAACAGAAAGTCGTATTAGAGTCGCAGACACAGACCGCACAGTCAATTCAATGTCAATATACACAATGTAATATCGTCTCAAATTATTCTGTGGCTTTACGATTTTCTAATTGAATTGCGACTTTGTGAAAATTTATTCATTCCTAACTAATCGGTTATGGAACTGATGCGTTCGTAAAAGAGTAAGTATGGCGTGGCGCATAAGACATCTCGCAATGTCACCGATTCGACAATGGTATCGGAAGTAAAAAGCCATTGATTCGGTCGATTTCCGCGTCTGTAACAAACGAAATGGCCAGAATCGACTTGGCCAAGGTGTTCGACTACAGCTCGTAGTTGATATTTATGTTTTCCATTTATTGTCGTACAAGCCGCGAGAAGCATCGTTGCTTCTGGTCCACCCTATATACAAAGTAGAACAAATATTTTTGCAGTTGGAAATATTCTACAATATTCTAAACTCTCCCTTAAACTACAACTCACGTTTGCACATCGTTTCTTCGTTTCTGTAAAAGTGTATGGATCCAATACTAAGACTTGCGGGAATTTCACTGGATCGTCACGTTTTATTGGTATCCCAGAATTACTCCATGTCGTACGCGATATATGCAAACATAAGCATTTTGGTAGTTTGCCAATAGTTAAAGTCTTCATTGCTAGACTGCGCGTTCCGCAGCCGTCACATAAAACATCGCGGACAATTTCGCTCGTGACAAAACGAGTTAGTAATTCTTCCAATGAATGATACGGTTTGGCGCACAGACCACGTGGTGGTAGCGGTAGAGAGATCGTTTCTAATTTATCGTATCGAACTGCAGACTATAACAAGCCAAAGCAAGAAATGGAAATTTTCACCAATTCAACAGCAAACTTTTTTATAAAATTGGTATTATAGATATAGACCTTCCATTTGCAATTACTGCATTGCAATTGACTAGTCAGCAACCCAGAGAACGGATGAACTTCTACAGAGATCGATGGCATCGAAGAGCATGGTACTATACACATAGAGGTCCATGGTCTAAGGGGCACCTCGCTATCTCCAGCATCTCCCATAATACTAGAAAGAAGCTCGGAAGATCTAGCTAATATCAAGCCAGGCTTATACAGGGCGATTTTTGAAATAGAAGGTGTAGATGCCATGATATGATTGTTGCAGTTTTTATCAAACCCATTTGGCGTCTGTGGACTCTTATTTGCTGCCATTATATCGTTGCAAGACACGCTTCTCATTGCTAAAGCATCTCCTGAGCCTTTCATGTCAGGGATGATTGCTGTAGTCTGTGGCAATGCATCTGACAAACATCCCTTCTAAAATTATAGTCATTTGTAAAGTTTAAAATATAATAAGAATTATAGAAATTAATTTGTGAATACAATAAGCTGTAGTATTGCAATGCATTCAACATAAAAAGTAAACCGTAAATATATTACCTTTTGATCCATGCGTAATAACAAATTAAAAAAGAATGTTTATTATATAGCAGAGTTTAGCCATGCATAACGTAACTTTATAATAGAGCCTATGAAAAATGTTACAGCACACGTACCCTGTTAATTGGTTGAATTTCTGCTTGGAGTGCGCTAAGAACAACGTGGAAAAGCTCGTGTGTATCTTGATGGTCTGGTGCAAAGGTCCATAAAGGACCAAGAGAAGAAATTATCTCGATTGGTGTAACATCACTATATAAGTCATCTGCATATCCATTGATTTCTATCGCAACATAATTTTAAGATAATAATCATTTATATTCCACACAAGGCACAATTACCGCAATAGGAATCGTCATACTTTCAAACACTGCGAGTAACGATGGAATAAAGTCAGTTTTATTTGTCTTGTCACGATGCTGTTTGAGCCACCCAATAAAAGTTGGACAAGCAGCCAAAGCTTGCAAAAGGGCATTCAGAAAACATGTGTATCCTAGATTATTGATACCAGTCACTTTTCCTAAATAAATTGTTACGAATTGTAATGAAATTTTTAAATGAAATGAACATAAAGAAAGGGAGACTGTTATAAAGAATCACCTCTCCTTCTAGGCTTGGGGGATGGTCCCCAGAAAACAAATGCTGCAATAGCAACAGCAAATCCCACGCTGGCAAATATTGCAATCCTCTCTACGTCCATTCTCCGGGAATTACTTGGCTGCCTCAAAATTTCCTTAGCACTTGACCAAACTCTAACCTACGTATTAATTTGAATAGTCTACTGACTGACTGTCCAATCTGTGCATCTTTATCTATTAACAGTTCTTGTCGTGACACGCAATCATTTGGTTTTCCATTAATCCTC